>BDMC01000021.1:0-742638 GCA_002003505.1 Xylariales sp. No.14919 | reverse complement strand
TATAAATTTTACTACCTGCAAATTATATTTACTTGTTATAAAACCTGCTATATTAAGTAATAGTTAATAAAATAAGCTAAAATTATTAATTTTTAAGTTTTAAACTTTATTATTAATTAAAAACTTTATATTTAAGCTAATTAAAGCTAAAAAGATTTTTGCTTTTACTTTTAAAAAATAGTTTAAACTTTAATTAAATTTTAAATATTTATTAATATGTTAAGCTATTAACTATTAGCGCTTTAAATATTTAATTTATTTATATTATTATTAATATAACTATTAATAAGCTTAGTTTTAATGCTAAAAAAACTAATATTAGCAATATTATATATTTAATAAGATATTATAACTATAAGCGCTTTTTTATTTGTTTTATTTAAATTAAAAATAAATAAAAGTTAAATGCTATCTTTTAAACAGATAATAAATAATAAAAAAACTTAAAACTAGGTTTTATAAAAATTAATATAGCAAAATAAGTAAATATAAATATTAGCTTATAATATTAATTATATAATAGCTAATGCTACTAATAAAAAAAAAGTTGAAAAATTAAAGCAGTTTATAAAAATAGTTAGCAATATAGTTTTTAAAATAAATAAAATAATTAATTATATTTATAGCAAAATAATAAAGCAAAATTAAAATAAAAAAAGTAAAAAACTAAAAGTAATAACTTACTTTTTATAAATAACTTATATTTAAATGCTTTTAATATATTATTTTATTTTTGCTTAACTATAATTAATATTTTTATATGTTTTAATTTTATAAAAAAACTTAAACTTTAGCAAAAGATTTATATAAAACTAATATTAAGTAGCTAGTAGCTTTATAAAAAGTAGCTTTTATAACTACTTTATTATTTTACTAATTAAAAAAAAAAACTATTAATTATTATTGTTTTAATATTTATATTAAAAACTTTTAAACTGCTAATAATTTAACTTTTTATATTTGTAGCGTTTAGCTAGATTTTATTAGCTTAACTATATTTAATATTTAAATAGCCTAGCATTTATATATATTTTAAAGCATTTATTAATATAATAAAAAATTTAAACTAAATAAATATTAATAAACTATTAATATATTTTATAATATATTAATAGTTAATAAAAAGTAAAAAATAAGCTTAAAACTAATATAATATAAATAATATATTTAATTTTAGCAGTAACTTTAATAATAATAAATTAAGCAATAATAAAAATAATAACTATTTAAATATATTTAATATTTTTAATTGCAATAATTAATAAAGTACTTTTAGTAAAGCTAGCGTTATATTAAATACTATTATATTAATTAAAGCTATATTAAAAACTAGTGCTATTAGCTTATATTGCTTAAAAAAAAAAATATTAATATTTTTAATTTAAACTATTATAACTTTAAAAATATAAAAATAATAGCAAATAAAAATAAGATTATTTTTATAAATATTTATTACTTTATTAAATATATTAAGTTTTTTATAAAAAATAAAAAAATAGCTAAGTTAAATAAGCAATAAATTTTATTTATACTTTTTATTATAATAGCAAGTTAAGTATTATTATAATAAAATAATAAATTTACTAGTATTTATTATAAAAAACTTAAATAAAAAAGTTTAATAAAAATTTTTAAAAAAATAAAAACTTAATTTTTAATATAACTAGCTTTAGCTAACAAAAAATTTATTAAAATAAATCTTTGCTTAAAAAATATAGCTTATAATAAAAACGCTATAATATATTATATTTAAAAAAAAATCTAATATATAAAAGTAATAAAAATATTTATTAGCAATAATATTAACTAGTATAACGTTATAATATAAGTTTAAATAATAATAAACTTTAATATTAAAAATTTTTTATAAGCTTTTAAGTTAAAAAAAATATATACTAATTATATAATTATAATAGCAAAAGCAAAACTACTTTTATTATTTATAGCTAAAAATAAATATTTAAAATTTTTTAAAAACTAATATTAAGTTTAAAAATAATTACTATTTTTTAAATATAGTTAAATATATAAAAATTGCAAATTAAATAATATTAAATTTAAAAAGCATAATTAATATAGTAAAAATAAAAATAAATTAAATAATAAAAAAAAAACTAAAAAGTTAAAAGTAATAAGCAAAAAAACAGTTAAAAAAAGCATAAAAATAAATATAAGCAAAAAAAATATAATTAAGCTAATATAACTATATAAAACTTAAAATTTAATTATTATATTAACATTAAATTAAACTTTAATAAATTAGCAAATAAGTTATTTAATTTTAATAGCGCTTATATTATTATTAATTTTTTTTTAACTTGTAAATTTTGCAAAAAAACATTTAATTTAAAAAAGCAAAAAAATTAATATGCTTATAAGTATAAATACTAACTACTTAAAAATATAACTAATATATTGCTTATATATAAGTTTTAATTAATATATATATAATATAATATTACTTTTAAGTTATATAATAAGCTATTTTAATATTTACTTAACTATAAAAGCAATATATTAAGTAATATAATAGCTAAGCTAGTATATAATACTAAAAAAGTACTGCTTAAAAAAGTAACTTTATTTTAAACTTATAAAGCTTTTTTATAACTATATAAGCTAAACAAATTAATAAATAAGCAAACAAGCAATTATTACTTATACTTTTAAATAGTTATATATAGCTTACTAAATAAACTTAATATAAAAATTTATTATAATATAAGCTATAAAAAAAGCTTAATTATAAAAAAGTTCTTTAATATTTTAAAACATACTATTAAATAAAAAACCAGCAAAATTAAAAGCATTAAAAAAAAATATATTAAATATAAAAAGTATATAATATTTACTTTATACTTACTAAGTTAAAATAATAAAAAACTTTTAATTTTATTTAAAATAATAAAAAGTACTTAAGTACTAAAAAAAAACTTTAGTATATTTTTTTTATTTAATATTAGTTTTTTTAATTTATAAAAAATTATAATTAGCTTTAAAAACTAAAGCATTAAATTTACTAACGTAAAAAACTTTTATTAAAAATTTAAAGTATACTTATAAATATAAATATATATATATTTAAAGTATATTATTTAATAATAGCAATTTAATAGTTAATAAAAACTTATTAAATATTTTTTAAAAATAATAATATTATATAAAAAAGTATATTTTATATAAGATTATAAGCTTTTAATAATAATATAAACATTAAAATATTATTATTTAAAACTATTAACTATTAAGCTTTAGTTTATTTTTTAATAAAAGAATTATTATTAATATAATAAATATAATAAGCTTACTTTTTATTTAATTTTAATATTATATTTTAATATTATTTAAAATAATAAAATATAATTATTAATATATTGTTAATATAAGCTTGTTTATAACTACTTTATTTAATTAGATATAATATATAAAAACTATGTTGCTATAGGTATAAAGGTATAAAAAAAAGGTTATATATTACGTATTATAAGTCTTATATATAAATTTATATATAAAATTACTAAAGCAAAACATTTTATTTTTTTATCTTATTTTTTATATTATTATAAAAAAAATATTAGTAAAATAGCTAATATATAATATATTAGCTTTTAATTTTATATAATAGCTAGTATTTTATTATAATTTAAAGTAATTATAAAATTAATTAACTACTTATTATATTTTTTAAGTTAATATTTATTTATAAAAGCATTAGTAGTTATATAATATATTTGCTAAAAAAGCTTATAAGTAAATATATGCTTGCAAATAAAAACTTATATAAAATAATAAACTAGCAAAAAAAAATAATTAAAGGATTTTTAAAAAAAACTACTTATTTAAATTACTTATTTAATAAAATATTTTAGTAGTAAGTTAATATATAGCTAAAGCTTAAGTTTAAGCAATAATATATTAATAAGCTAAAAGATAACGTTAAAATAAAATATAACTTTTTATTTAAATAAATTAATAAAAAAAATAATGCTATATAAGCTATATATAATAATATAAAAATAATAAAGTTTAGCTATAAAGCTAAGTTATATAAAGCAAAAAAAACTTATTAGCATAAAATAGCTTTATTTTATAAAAAAATATATAAGTAAATAAAAAAAATTTAAATAATAGCTTTTTAAAAATTATTATTTTTTTAGCTTAAAAATTATATTTGCTATTTTTAAGCAAATTAAGCAAAAAAATAGCTAAAACTTTATTTTTTTAAATTTTTAATATTAAAAGCACTAGATTTTATTTTACTAATAATAACAATAATAATATTTAATTGCTTTTTACTTTAAATAATATAATAAATAAAAGCATTAACTTTTTATTAAAAAGCAAAAGTAAAGCTAAGTTTATTTTTACTACTTTTAATTTTAATTTTAATTTTTTTTTTTTTTTATTTAATAATAGCAACTTAAATAATAAAATTAAGCATATAAAACAAAAAATTAAACAGCTTTAAAAAAAATAAAAAAAAATAAAAAAAAATAAAAAGTTAATAATATTAATTAATAGCAACTTACTAAAAATTAAGTAATATTATTTTACTTTTAGTATTAATAAAAAAAACTATTTAAAAAAAGCAGCTAATTAGCTTATATATAAATATAACTTTTATTTAGCTTTTACTATAATTAAATATTTTAAAAAAATAATTATTACTTTAATAAAAAAAATCTAGCTAATATTAATAATTATTAGCATATATAAAGCAGCTTTTTTTAATTTTATTAAAAAAGTTTATAAAAATATAAAAATATTTAAAATTTTTAAAACTATTTATAATTTAAGTAGTAAAATTAATTAAAAATATTTATAAAAAAATTTAATTATATATATTTATAATAGCAAAAATTTTATTATATTTATTTTTAAGTAATTAAGTTTACTATAATAATATTAAGCTTTTAATAAAAATATTAGCTAAAACTAGCAGATTTTATTATTTTTTTAAGTAGTTAAAAATAAAGCTTTTTAATAGTATATTATTATTATAAAAAGTATAAAGTTTTAAAAAACCTTATTATAAGATTTTATTAATAAATTTTATAATAATTTTAAATATTAAATTAGCAAAAAGTTTTTTAATAAAAATAATAATAATAATTAATTTTATACTGCTAATAAATTTAATAATAATTAGGTTTTAATAAAAACAATAAAAAAAACAAGTTAATAAAAAGTAATAAAAAAATAATAAAAATAAAAGTTTTAAATATTTTAACTATAGTAAATATAATTATATTATTAAAAATTATTAAAAGCTAAAATATAATTAAAGTAATAAAAAGCAAAAAAATTAAAACTATTTAAGCTATTTTATTAATTAATAAAGCTTTTTATTTAATTATAGTTTTATTATTTATTTTGCTATAATAACTAAAGATTATATAGCAAATCTTATTATAGCTTATAAAAAAAAGATTATATAAAATAATAAACTAAATATAGCTGCTTTAAAAAGTTTATAAAATTTTAAAGCTTTTATTTTTAATATTAAATATTTTAATATAAATATTTATATAGTAATAATAATATTTATATATATTAATACTAAAAAAAAAAATTATATTTTATTTAATATAAGCTTAAATATTAAAATTTCTAATAATTTAAAAAAGTTTATTAATAAAATACTTATTAATTTTAAGTTATAGCTAAATTTATTATTTATTTATATAAATAGTAATACTATAAAAGTTAAAACAATTAATATTATTAAGTAATAATATTACTTTTTTATAAATAAATATTATAATATAATAATAAAATATATATTGCTAATTTTTTTGTTTTTTTATATATTATATTAAGCAAGCAATTTTATTAAGCAAGAAAATACTTAAATAAATATATTTTTATAAACTTAAAAAGTAAAAAAATTACTAATATAAATATTAGCAAATAAAGATTTTATTTTTAAAAGTTTAAAAAATATAAACTTAAGTTAATTTAAAATCTTTAATAAAAAAATATATTAAATATAATAAATAAAATATTTAATATTATAAATTTTAAAAATTATAATATAAAATAATTAGTTATATATAATTAATAAGCTTAAAAATAAGCTTATTTTATAATATTAAAAGCTATATTATTTTAATATAAAGTATTTTATTTAAATAATAAAAAAAGCAACTAATATTAATTTAAAAATAAAAAAAATTAAATATTTATTTTATTTAGCTTATAATTAAGCTAAATTATAAAAAATTATATTTTAAAAGCTAATTAAGCATATAAAATACTTTAATAAAGTTATTTAAGCAAACTTAAAATTTATTTAGCTAAAATTAATTAAAAGCTATAAATATTATTTTTTAATTATAAATAACTATAGTTATTACTATATATATAAGTTATATAAATTAAAAAATAAAGCTAAAAAAGCTATTATTATTTATATTATTAAAATAAATTATACTTTATAAAACTAAATTTTTTTGCTATATTAAAAAATATTAAAAAAAGCTAAAGTTTTTTATATTAATAGTAACTAAAAGTTTAATATAAAAGTATTTAAAAAATATTATATAAATAAAGCTATTTATTTAATAATTTTATTTTTTATAAATTAATATTAAAATAAAATTATAAAGTATTTTATTTAGTTTATTTAAAATAAAGCATAAAGTTATTTTATTTAAGCTTATTTTTTTATATACTTTTAGCTATAAAAAATAAAACTTATAGTTTATACTTTTAATTAAACTTATTAGTTATTATTAAAAAAATTTATTTTTTATAAACGTTTTATAAATAGCTTTTACTTTAAAAAAAGCTATTTGCTTATTTTAAAATATTTATAAATCTTAAGCTTATAATATATTATATATATTAATAAAAGCAAATATATTATAGCAAAAAAATTAAATGCTAAAAGTGCTAATATATTATTTTTTAGTTATAAAAAAACTAGCAATTATATTATATAGCTTATTAATAAAAGCTATATTTTTTATATATTTTATATTATTTTTTATAAGCACTTAAGTAATTTTATTAGCATTTTTAATTTATAAAAAGTAATATAATTTTTATTTTTTATAGTATAATAATAGTTATATAAATATTATAAAACTATTAAAAACTATATTAAAATTAAAAATAAAAATAATAATATTATAAAAAATAATATAACTAAAAAAAATATATTACTTAAGCTTAAGCATAAATGCTTTAAAAAAAAGTATTTATACTTGCAAATATAAAAACTATATTAATATATATATATAAAGCCTTTAATAAATATATAAATATTATTTATATTTTAAATATATTATTTTGCTAAAAAAAGTATATTTATAATTTAAGCAATAATAATAAATTTAAAAGCTATTAAAATTGCTAAATAAATAAGATTTATATAATAATAGCAAAGCTTAAAAGTAATATAAGCTAATAAAAAAAGTTTAATATATATATTAAACTTAACTTATTAAATTTATAAAAATTATTATATTTAAACTATTTAAAAAATTTGCTTAATATATTTAAAGCAAATATATTATTACTAAATTATTTTATATTTAAAAAAGCTTTTAAAAAACTTAATTATAAAAAATAGCTTAAAGCTATTTTTAAAAAAATATAAATTAATTTAAATAAAAAAACTTTTAAGTTTTTTTTTAAAGCAAAAATAATTAACTTAAGTTATTTTATTAATACTAAATAAATATTATATAAAAAATATTTATTTATAAAAAAACTAAATAAGTTTAAAGCTTATATATATATAAAAAAATTTATTTAGTAAAAAAGCATAAACTATAAAAAAATATTAGCTTTAATTATAAAAGCTACTTTATAAAAAATTTTTATAGTATTAGCTATAAAAAAAAAGTAGTATATATTATAAATAAACTTTATTATAGCATTTTTTAATAAAAAACTATATTAACGCATTTTTATAAAGCAATTTAAAATATTAATAAAATATTTTAATATATTTATTTAAAAAAAAAAAAAGTATTAATAAATATTAAATAAGATTATTAAGCTAATAAATCTTTTATATAAATTAAAGCAGTTAGCTTATAAATAATAAAAAATAATTAAAGCAATAATATTTATAATAAGCTATTAGCTATTATTAGTTAATAATATTATTTACTATAATAAAAAATATAATAAAGTTATTATATTATATATTAACAACTTTTTATTTTTTAGCGTAAATAAAAATTATTTAATTAAAGTATATAATATATTATGTTTATATATAGTAGCTAAATATTTAAAGAATATAAACTAGTTTATTAAAGTAAAAATTATTAAAAATGCTTAAAAAAATAATATTAGCTTAAATTAGTTTTAATATATTTAAAAAGCATTTAAATTATTAAAAATAATTAATTTTTAAAAATATATTACTTTTATAAATAATAAAAGCATAAAAAAAGTTTTTTAAAAAAAAGCAATTTAGCAAATAAAAATAAAATCTTTAAATTTGCTTTTTTTTTAAATAAGTTAATATATTTAATATAAATTACTTAATTAAATATTAGTTTTATATTATTAATATAAGCATATTATATAAATAACTTATTAAAAATATATTTTAATAAAGTAAAAAAACTAATAAAATATTTTAAAAAAATATTAAATTTATATTTATATTATAAAAAGCTAAATATAAACTATTTATATAAAATATATAATAAATTAAGTTTATTTACTATAATAAATATTATATTTACTTTTAATTTAAATATTAGCAAGTTAATAATAAAATATATTATTTTTATAAGTAAAAATTTAATATTATAGCAAAACATTTAATAAAAAGTAAATATATTGTTAAAAATAAAGTTGCAAAAAATATAGCATAAGTTAAAAGTTTTTTTATAAAACTTAATTATATACTAAAAAAACTAATTATATTTTTAAATAATAATATAAAAGCTTTAAATTAATTAAATACTTTAATAATAAACAAGCAAAAAAAGCATATTTATATAACTTATTATTATATTAATTAAAAAATAACTATAGGTTATATTAAATTAATTTATATTAAATTAATAAATAATTTAGCTAATAGTTTTATTAAATCTTTTAATAAAGCAAAACATAAGTATTTTTTAAAGCTTATATATTTAAAAAAAAAAAGTATAAAAAAATTATTATATAGCTAAGCTACTTTTTGCTTATAATTTTAAATAGTTATTTATTAAACTATATTTATTACTAAAAAATAATAAAAACTTATAATTTAATAATTTTAAAAAATAATAATTTAATTTTTAGTTATAGCTTATTAATATTAACTTTATAATTATAAAAGTTTAATTTAAAGTTTAATATTTAATATTTAAGTTTAAGTTTAAATATTTAAAAGTATTTAATATTTATATTAAAGTAATATATTTTTTATTAATTTAAACTTATATATTTTATTTATAATTAAAAAAGCTAAATAATTTAACTTATATTATAATTTATAATATAAAAAATAAAATCTTTAGCTAAAAGTTAAAAAAATAAAAACTATTTTAGCAAAAAAATATATTTTAAAATAATACTTTAAATATAATATTTAATATAATAGCTAAAAATATTACTTATATTTATAATTAAATAAAAAATATTAGTTTAATTTATAAACTAACTAATTTTTTATATATTTTTTTATTTTTTTTAAAAATAAAAAGTTAAAAAAAGTGTTAGCATAAGCTTATTTATAACTATTTTACTTAATTAAGCATAATATGCAAAAACTATATTACTATAAGTATAAAAATATAAAAAAAAGGTTATATATTATATATTATAAGTTTTACATATAAATTTATATATAAAATTACTAACGTAAAATATTTTATCTTTTTACTTTACTTTTTATATTATTATAAAAAAAAATATTAGCAAAACAGCTAATATATAACATATTAGCCTTTAATTTTATATATATTCTATAAAAAATAATAAACTTAACTATTATAAAAGCATAAAAAGTTAAAAAGTAAAATATAAAATTAATTAACTTTATAAAAATAGCTATACTAGTTATTTTAATAAAACTAATTATAATGCTTTTAAATAAAGTAAATTTAATAAACTTTATTAAAAAAAAACTTTAATAATTAAACATAAAAAAATATTACTTAAAAGTTTTAAAAACTATAACTAATAAGCTAATCTTTTTATAAATAGCTTTAATAAAAAAAGCTTACTATTTAGTTATTACTACTTATTTAAAGTAAAATAAAACTATAAAAATATTAAAATAAAACTACTATTAGTTTTATTTTAAAAAAAATATTAAAAAGTATATATAAAACTATTATAATTATAAAAAAAATAAAACATTATAAAATAAAACTTTAAGCTTGCTATATTTATTACTAATATTTACTTTAATTTAAAAACATATAATAATTAATAAAAAAACTATTTTTAAAAACTAATATAGCTATAATTATATTTAAGTATTTATTAACAAGTTTAATTATTTACTAATTAGCATTTTAGCTTATAAAACTAATATAATAAAAAATATAGCTTTAAAATATTATTAATATATTTACTAATTACTTAATATATTAAAAGTTTAAATATTTAATAATATTAAATTATTTATTTTACGTTTTATAGCTAAAATTAATAAATGAACTAATATAAAATATTATTATAATAGTATATTTTACTTATAAACTAAAAGCTAAACTAACGCTTAAAATTTTATGTTAATAAATATTAATATAATTAAAGTATTTATTTATTTGCTTTAAACTTTATATATAATTTTTATAGCATTTATTAATAAATATAGCCTTATTAAAAATAGCTATAAAAATTAATATTTATAACTTATTATTATTGCTATTATTTAATGTAAAAGCAAATAATAAACTAAAAAAATAAGCGCTTAAGTTTATATAACAAGCATAAAAAGTTTAGCAATATATTTATAAAATAGCATTTAAAATATAAAAGCAATAATAAATATAAGCTAATTATAAATAAAAACTAATAAACTTTATAGTTAGTAATTATATATTTTTTTTAAAAAAAGATTTAAAACTTAAATATTAACAATTAAATTAAACTTATAATAAATAAAGCTATTTAAAATATTATAAATATAAAAGTATAGCTATATTTTAAATCTTTTAAACTTTTATAAAATAATTAATTTATTTTATGTTAATAAACTATAAAAAGCTATAAATAACTTGTTATTATAATAAATATAACTATTATTTAAAGCTAAAAAAATTAATAATAAAATAAAATATAAAATAAAAAAAATATTATAATTAAAATTATATAAAAAATATAAAATGCTATAATATTAAATAATATAATAAAAATATAACTTTAATAATATATAATACTATATAAAAAACTTTAAAAACTTATTAATATAACTAAAAAAATTTTATAAGTAACATTAAAAAACGTTAAGCCTTTTAATAAAACTTTAATATTATATAAAAATAGCAGCTAAAAATATATAAGTAAAAAATTATTTAAATAATAATTTAGTTAAAAAAGCAGGTTTTATTATAAAAGTTAAATAATATAAATAATTTTAATAAAATTTATAATTATATTTTAGTTTTAATAAAAAAAAATATAATAATTGCTAATATAATAATAATTTTTTATTTAACTTTTTATTAATAAATTATTAATAATAATAAAAACTTATTTTATATAATATATTATTAGCTTTTATATATATTATTTTTTTTTTTAGCTTAAAGTTTTTATTTATAGCATTAATAAAGCTATAAACTAGCTTTTAATAATTATAACATTATATAATATATAAACATTTTTTATATATATTTTTAAATTAATAATTTATTTATATTATTAATTTACTTATATTATTAATTTATTTATATTATTAATTTACTTATATAATATATAATATTATTACTTTATAAATAATATTAATATTATTTTTTTATTTTTTAACTATTGTAAACAGCTAGTAGATCTTTTTTTTATTATTAATTTGCTTATGCACTTGTTGGTTCACTTTACCACTAACCTAGCCGAAAGGGCGTTTAAAAGCATGGGAAGATTGCGTGCCATAGAAACCGCTGTCATTTTCAGTCTTTCAATGTCTTCTACGTCATTGCGGCCTCCTCTGCATAGCCACGGCCTGGTTAAGCTGTTTTAACCCTTCGAAGTGATCTACTGTCCAAGCCTTTCTAACCGAACAATTCATAGAATATGTCTTGGGACGTTGACAGCTGTCGTCAATGCAACGGTTTTAATTATTTCACTGCACCTAGCGGTATGACGACCTGATGTAGCCTCGTAGTTATAAGAAGCATAGGTTCCCCCTTGGCTTATAAAAAAACCGCAAGAGTAAAGTCTTAGGCCTCGCCCTTTTAAATCAATACAACATTGTGTGATCCTCTATCTAGCGCGTGGGCAGCACATCAAAACGGCACCAAGTTGGAGACATCAATTCACGCATGGTATCCTCTATAATGGAGCATTAAATTTAAAGGCTGAAGTGTGGCGCATGTACATGCGACCTACTATTAGGTCCTCATCTCATCTAATGCTTTTCGGCTAAGTCTATAGCCGCCAGGTTCCACAAATCCAGCCCAGACCACTTATTAGCCAGTTCAAAACAGCCTCAATTGAAAACTATGTGATAATAAAAATGATGCAAAATTTTTCCTTGAAGCTGGCCCGATTTGAACGGACAACCTTCGGGACTGGAATCCGACGCGCTACCGTTGCGCCACAGCTCCTTATGGTAGATGGTTTGGTTGAGTGATTGAGTGAGGGCTGTAGATGTAGTGAAGAATTATATATTTGACAAGTCTTGACTTTGCCGTGGCACGATCTAGTAAACACCTACTGTGCGATCACCGTAAGCATGTAAAAGCAGGACTCCTATCTCCGGCCTATGTATACCCTGTTTTCTTGTTATGTGCCACAGGCACAACACTACCTAACTATCGCGTGAAGTCTCCCAGCCGCCGGGGGATTCCCTGCCCGAGCACCATAAATAATGAGTGAACTGGGACAGCGATGGCATATCTCACTGGTAAATCTTCTTGAGAAAGTGGTCTGTATAGTTGGCTTTATCACTTAGTGGGGCTTGATATGACATGATCTGTGGTGGGTGAAAATGCTCGAGAACTATGCGGTAATCATGTGTTCAACTTTAACATGGATGATAATTTTTCATTTGATACCTTAGCACAAATAGTTCTGTACGTAATCTCCCCTGTTCGTCTTTAGAGATTAATCATTTAGGATAGGCTGGCTCACCTCACTCCGCGACCATTCCCTTCCCCTCCCTTTTAAGCTCACCTCTTGTACAATTCGGAACAGTATCATCTTGGCGATGTAGTTTCACTACCTCCCTATTGCCCTAGCAACCCCTCGACGCAAAGTTGGCTCGGCCGTAATCCCCGGCGGACGATATATATATCGGCACTCCTATTGATAGCAATACCGACTGTAAAGTGCCTCAGCAGACCCTGAATTGACGTCTAGGTAATAGAGTATAGCTGCGCGGATACCTCTGCTATATCGGCCTACCTGAGCCTACAGGGGACGTAGGAGGCGCTTTACAGAGAATCCGAAATGCCTACGAGTTCGGCAGAGTACTAGTTCTCTAAGGCTATTTAGCTGGTCACGAAGTTTAGTATCACATCTTTCAAGTTTACACTAATAACATAGGGTGTCACTACGACGAATGATCAGTTCACCTATTGTCCTTCACGAGAGACCCTCCTAGAGAAATCAAACGCCAACTGTAGTGTCACATGACCTAAGCTTACGTAATCAGGACCTGGTAAGGGCACATACTTCCCTTCCACGCTAGCTTAGCTTCTCTGAGATAGATACATATACAACACAGTCACAGGTCTCTGATAAATACACTAAATTGCACCCTTGCAACCTAATTGCATTGCAGTGCATGGTATTCTAACCAAGTGTAACAATACTACTATATAGTAGCTAGCAGTTTATCTTAAAGTTTTACTACGAGATCGTTGTTAATTATAAGCTTTTCTACTATTTAGCCAACTAGCTACAACGCTAAAAAATTTGCTAACGCTAACTAAATATAGTACTTATACTATTAAATTACTATTATATAACTAGGTTAAATTAATACCTTAGTTAAAATAGTTATCTTTTAACCTAAAGAATTCTTTCCGACTATAAAAGCAAGATATAGCGTAATTTAAAAACGGATCTGCTAAGAGATCCTTAAAAGTAATCCTTAAGTTTATATAACTATACATTTACTATAATCTATATATAAGGAAACAAAAAACAACTAGACTATAAAACGCAAAAAGAAGATTTTTGCCTAAAATTACTGCAAAAGCCCCTGTTAAATCGCTTTCTGCTTAAAAGCTAAATTGCCTACTTTTATTGCCTAATAATTTACTTTGCTTAGCAACTTTTATATAATATAGTTTAGCTAAGCTATTTTTTCTGTTAATACTAAATCTTTTAGCTTTTATTAGCCTAGTAAAACGCTTGCTATTTTTGCTACTAAAATACCTTATTACCTAACTAGTTATAAATCTTATGCAACTGCTTAAGGTATATTTTAAAGAAAATAAAGCAAGCAAGTACCTATTTTAATTGTTAGGAAAAAATATATTAAAGATAAATATTCTAGCTATATTTTATAATTAGTACTTTTAACATTTATTACTAGCAGATAATAATTAAAGTAATAAACCCTAGTTTATAGCATATTGTAAACCTTTACAATTAATATTTCCTACCTTTATAAGTAGTATTAGTAAAAATATTGCTTTAGTTTTCCTATTAGTTTTTAAATTAAGCTTAAGCTTTAACTGTATACTATCTTTTATTTTAGTAACGTTTTTGTTAGCATAGCTAGAAGTTATAGACAACTAACTTAAAACTAGTTATTAGAAGGCCTAGCATAGTAAACAAAACCTTACTAGAGTTTTTAGCAGAAATGCTTGCAGCACTGTATACCTAACAGTATTAAAACTGCGCTTAAAACTCCTATAGGAATTAAGTTCTTAAGAACTACTTTAGCAATCTATTTAGTTTATATTTAGTTATACTACTTTAAACTACTTTTATAATATAGTTTTGCTGCTAAAAATAGCAAACAAGATAAAAATAAATAAGTACTTAAATCTTGTTTAATATTTAACTAATAAATATATAATTTAAGCAAAAAAGTTGCTATTGCAATTTTTGCCTGTTAAAATTAAAAGTTAACAAACTTAAGCAGTACTGCAAATTAACAAAGTTACTAAAATAATCAGAAGTTTTAATAGCTTTTTAATACGTTTTTCTGCTGGCCTTACATATAAATTGCTAACTAAGCTAACTAGTTAAGTTAGTTATAACAAATTAAAGCAATAGCATAGTAATATTACCTTTATAAGTGCAAACACCCTGCAATAGTCTCTTAAACAGCTATATATTAAACTAGGTTATAAATAAGTTAGTTAGTTAGGTCTTTATTAATTTAGCTAGCAACCTATAGCATAGCTTGTTAAAACTAATCTAAGTCTTTAAGTCTGCAATTAAGGTTAAAATAAAAATTCTAAAAAATATTAACTTAATTACTATACTAGTACTTTGCAATTAAAAATTAAGCACTAGATTTTTATTTATAACGATTTAAAACTAGTTTTAGCATATATTTTAAAACTAGATTATTTAGCATAACAAGTTAGTATTGCTTAAGTCCTTAATTATTTAAGCATAAGCATTTTTTTAGACGGAAAATTAGCTAAAGCTAAATAGTTTATAGCTTTATTAACTAAAAAAAAGGGCTAGATCTTTTCTAACTATAAAAAGTTTAAAAAACTAATAAAAAAAAGATTTAGCAAGAATAAAAATACTATAATAATTAAAAGTAATAATCTAAAGCACTTATTTAAAAATAAAAATAAATTTTTAGCTAACAACTATATTAATAAAAAGGTTAAATAGTATAATAAAGCTAGTTTTTTATTAAAAGATTAGCAAGCCCTGCATGTTTATAACAGCTTAAATAACTATTTTAAAGTTTAAATTATAATATACTAAAATAAAACTAATACTATTAGCAACTTAAGAAATTAAATAGCAAAGCATTAAAAAGTAGCATACAAAGATTTTTGTTAAAAACAAGAATAGCAGCATGCTTAGAAAAAGACATTAAAAAACTATTTGTAACAGATTTAAGAAATAAAATCTATTATGTTATAACAACAATTAGTTTGTTAACTATACAAGCTAAACAATAATATAGGAGCTATTATAGCAACTTTAGTATTTATTTCTCTTTAGCTACTTAACTTATTAAAGAAGATTTTGCTTGAAACTAATGTTATTAAGCATAAAGGCTAAATAAATTTAAAAACTAAATAAAATAATTATAATAGTAAAAACTGTAACAAATAAACTAATAATAATAATAAAAACTATAATAATACTAACAGTAATGCTAGCAAATAGATTTTTTAAACAATAACGCAAACTAATCCTAAAAAAGCTTAATTAACGCTAATAATAGCTAACAGCCTAAAAGCAGAAGTTTTTTTAGTGTAAGGTTAAAATTTTCTTATTAACAGGGATAATATATATTAGATTTCCAACAAGAATTTAAATAATATATTAAACTAGATTAATAAATTTTAGAAAGAGTATAACTACTTTTTAAACCTTCTGCTTTCTGTTATTTTAAAGATAGATAAAAACAGCACTAGTAATAACGCTGTTCTACTAAAAAAAGAATAGCAAAAACGTAACGGAAGAGCGTTCTGCAGACTTAACAAGAGTTATTGCCAGTTCTTTAAATAGAAAAAAACATAGAGAAAAGCAACAAACCAATAAAAAATAAAGACGCTATATGCTCTTTAGAACAACTAGATAGCATTATAGCAAAACATTGCAAAAGTAAAGCAAAAAAGTTAGTTTTATTTACTAAACTATTAGTTACCTAATCTTACTTTCTTATACTATCTGTTAAAAATACTAAAGAAAATAACGTTTAACTAATGTTAATTAAAAAAGCTATTAATAGTATAAAAGTTAAAGGAATATTGCTTTCGAAAAACAGTAGAAAAAGTATATAGTCTTATATAATTAATAATAAAAAACATATATAAACTAGTTTTAATTATTTTTAAGTATTAAATTATATTGCTACTAGTATATTAAAAGTTTTTATAAATATTTGTTCTCTTATAAATATTATAACTTATTAATTTTATAAATAATACTATCTAACCTGTTTTATTGATATTATATTTAAAAATCTTTACTTTAAAAGCGTTAGCAAATAAGGACTAACTGTTACTTATATGTCTACCGTTTTTATTATACTATTAGATATATTAAAAAAGCCTTAGACTTAGTTAACTTTTGTTTATTTAGTTAATAAGCTGCAACTAGGCTATATCTTTAGTATTAAATTTTTTAAGCAATATAAATTGCATATATATTAAGGTAGACTATTATAAAACAATTAACTTTAGATTAGTAACTTAGATTAAAATATTTAGGCTTTTAGTTTTTTTTAAAATAAGCTTAAGCTGCATAAATATAAAGTATTTATAATATAAGCTAGCAAAAATTATATAATACTAGCAGGTTATAGAATAATAGTGCTTATTTTTTACTTTTATTTATTACTTAAAGCAAATAGATATTTTGTTTTCTTATAAATTATTACCGATCTTATAGCTAATACTCTTGGTTTATTAATATATTATATTTTAGATAGTTAAAACCTTAGCTTTTTTTTCTTAAATTTTAAAGAATAGCCTATTTATATTTGCAAAGGTAATAAATTAGCAACTATAAAAGCATTAGTAAAAAATAAGACTTAAAACATATAGTTAAATTATTAGTTAGATAATATGCTACATTTAATAAGCTTAGCTAATATTTTTAATATATTAAAAATATCTAATAAAAAAAACCTTAGCAATAAAGCTAATAACTGCTATAGCTATAGATATTTATTTAACTTACTAGACCTAGGTAATAAGTAAAACAAGCAGCTAATACTAATTAATATATTTAAAGTTAATATGCTATTAGATTAGCCTTTTAAAGTTATCTAAAAACTAAAGCATATTTTTAATAAATTAGCATACCTTTTTTAAAATAAAGTTAGTTATTTTAACAACGGTATATTAATGCTAATTAAATTTAAAAAGGATGCTAACTTTAAAGGATTAAATTAACGTTCTTACTGGCACTTTTAGTCTAACAGAAAAGCAATAGATTTTATGTTTAATCTTTTGTATAATGCTAGCATAGTTAAACCAATTTCTTTTAGCTAACTAGTTTTAATTGCTTTTTTTGCGTTTGTTATATAGCATAAGCAGAAACTAAAAGTAATAATAGATCTGCAGAAAGTTAATGCATAAATAATTAAAAACGCTTACCTATTACCTAGGCAAGATAAGATATTAGGCTCTCTGTATAGCGCTATAGTATTTACAGTTGTTAACATTATAAAAAGATATTTTAATTAAAATATTCCTAAGAAAGATAGATAGAAAATAGCATTTGTTATACCATACTAAGGCTATAAGCAATTTACTGTTGCAACTATAGGCCTAAAAATATTGCTAGCGTTTTTTTAATACTGTATAAAATAACTTTTTTAAAAATACTTATAGCAGTTTGTGCTTGTTTATATTAACAATGTTATTATATTTTTTTGCAATATTTAAGATTACTTTAAGTACTTTAATGTTATTTTTATAATATTTGCAGCGTTTAAATATATATTGTTATTAAAAAAATGTTATTTTGCGCAATATAGCCTTAAAGCCTTAAAAATACATGTATTTAAGCTAGAATTAGCAACAATAAAAGAAAAAATAGCTGCTATAAAAAAGCTTAAGATGCCTTAAAATCTTAAAAAATTAAAATATAGTTTAAGGCTAATAGGATTTTAGCAAAGCTAAATATTTTAATATGCTATAATAGCCTAGCCTTTTAATAAGATAAAAATAATTGCATTTTAAGATTGCTTAGCTAAAGCAAACCTAGCATAAGCGCAATATGCTAGAAAATATACTTTGCTACTAATATTAAAAGATCTTAAACCTAATAAAGCAGGTAAGATTATAGCTAAAATAAAAGAAAAGCATAAAAAATTGCTTTAGCAAATTCTTTTTTTTTAAAAACAGGCAAAACAAGCATAGGAAAAGCTTAAGAAATAATTATGTGCAAGCATTAAATTAGCTTATCTAGATCTTAAAAAGCTTTTTATTTTTTAAGTAGATTTTTTGCAAACATATAGCGTTAGCGCTAGTTTTTACTAAGTTTAAAAAGATAAAAAACTTTGCTTTATTTTATTTATATCTTATATACTTAAGCTAGCAAAATTTTGCTATAATATTTATAAAATTAAAATGTGTAAATTAATTTAAATACTTAAAAAATTAATATATATTTTTAATTATAATAAAGTATACGTCCTTACTAACTATAATGCTATTGTTTAATTTTTTGTAGATATAAATAAGTAACTAAAAGTCTTTAATTAGCTTATTTTATAGCAACTATTTTTTATATAGTTTGTAGATTTATTAGAATTTAAATATATACTAGGCTGCAAATTAGTTAATGCAGACGCCCTGTCTTGTTTGCTTTAGAAACAATTAGCAGAAAATTCTTAGGTAATTAATGTTATAGTAATAACTTAAGTGCAATTTAAAATTGCAAACAAGAAAAACGCTTAGGTTATAAAGCAAACCGCCTAAATTTTTAACTAACTGATAAAGCAAACTGCTTAACTAAGTAATAAAGTTATACTAAGTTTTAAGATTAATAATAAAGCGGAGCTAAAAGACTTAGTTATAGCAACAAAAGATATATAAGCTTAAATAAATATATAAAGAAATAAGGAACTTATAATAGCGTTGCTTTAGATTTTAAATAAGCTATATAAGGCGTTTATAGCAGGTTATTGCAAGAATAAAGCCTTTAAAACAATATATTCTAAGTTATATAACTAACTTAAAAAGGCTAAAAATATAAGATTTATTCTAGTTTTTACCTGTTATCTATTTAAAATAGATCTACGTACTAAACTAATATATTTTATAAACTTTTGCAGCAATAGGCTAGCAGTTTTGTTAGCTTAGCGTATAGCTATTCTTTGTATAGCCTATAATACTTAAGCTTATGCAGGCATTTAAAGAATATACTAATTTTTAAGGTTAGTTACTTTTTTTTTTAATATAAAGGCTATAGTTTATAATTATATTTGCTATGCTTGTTTAAAATATAGTATAGCTAAACTTAATACCTTTATGCTATATAAAGATTTTATACTAATAGAAACGCTTATTATTTTAATTTTTGTTTTATGCTTAGATTTTATTATTAGTTTTTTAGTTTTAATTAACTAAAATAATGCAGTACTAGCTATAGTTAATAAAACTTCTAAGTTTATAAAAACCTTTATTAGCAAAACTATATATATAATAAATAATTAGGCGTGCTTTTATATTAGATATATATACTTAAATTAAGGCTTTCTTAACAAATTTATATCTAACATAGATTATAAATTTGTTAGCAGTTTTTAAACTAGCTTATATTAAGCTGCAAATATTAGTGCAAAAGTAATAGCAGTATATTATTATTTAGTAAACAAGCAAATTAAATATATAATTTAAACGTTTATAACTAATATAGTAGCTTTATTAAGTGCTAAGTTTAACTTTAATATATAGGAAAAAGTTATATCTTATGTTATATATTGCTTTAATATATTTATATTAGCTATAATAACATAATTACTATATAAAATTTTCTATAAATAAAAAGCAAAAACCTTTCTACTAATAGACTATTTATTAAGAGAAGATTTTAGTGTTGCGTAGCAAACCTTATAACAAAAAGCAGCAAATGCTATAGCTTTTGCTTAAGCTAAAATAAAAATATACTATAATTGCTAACATTTTAATTTACTAATATTAACTAAAGAAGATATAGTTTATGTTAAGCTTAATAAACTAGGCTATCTTAAATACTACTTAGATTACTAAACTAAGCTTAGTTTCTGCAAAACAGGTCTTTTTTTTATTAAAAAGGTTTTTAATTGCAAAACATATTGCATTAAACTTTTTTAATAGCTTAAATAAAAACAGAATATATTAATAAATAACTTAATTTTAGCTTGCCTAGATAAATATAATTGCTTTTTACTTACGCTAGGTAGTATTACGTAAAAAAATGTTAAAAAGTTTATTATTAAAGATATTAAGAATTATGCTAAAATAAAGCAACTAAAAGAATTAAAACCTTAAACTTATTATAAAGTTAAATAAATAAACTATAATAAGCATATATAAGAACCTGCTTTAGTGCTAAAACAAAATATACTGCATATAATCAAAAAATATTATTTTTAAAC
Organism: Xylariales sp. No.14919; assembly: GCA_002003505.1. Lineage (NCBI taxonomy): Eukaryota > Fungi > Ascomycota > Sordariomycetes > Xylariales > Xylariales sp. No.14919. The sequence continues at coordinate 721,268 of BDMC01000021.1, read as the reverse complement.
AAGAACTATAGTTAATTTTGTTTTGCTATTAATTATTAAATTTTTTTAAGCGTTAGTTAAAAAATTATAAATACTTATATAGCAATATTTATATAAGAAATAAAAATATGCAGCTAAAAAATATATGCATATAAACAGACTAAAAGAAGCAACTAAACTATTTTATATTAACAATACCTATTTAACTTACTTTTACTTTTAACTTTTTAACTATAACTTTTTTTTTTAAACTTTAAGCTATTATTACTACTATATGTTCTTTTAGATGTTTTTCTTTATATAACCTAACTAATTGTCTGTTATAATAGGCTAGGCACAAAGTTTTACCTAATAAACATTTTTAAAAAAAAAATAAAATATTATTTTCTTATTAATATCTTAAATTTTTAATTAAAGTAGTTGCTGTTTAATACTAACTTAAATAACTTTTTCTTTTAATTTTTAAGTTATTACTACTATAACATATTCCCTTAAACATTTTTTTTTTATATAACTTAACTAGTTATTTGTTACAACAGGCCGGGCATAAGGTTTTGCTTAACAAACATTTTTAAAAAAAATACTATTTCTATATAGCTTTAATCTTTTAATTAACTAATTAGAAAACCTATAATATATAGGTAATATGCGTACATAACTTAAAAAGTATAAAATATTTTAATATAAAAGATAGTTGCTGTTAAAAAAGCAAAGGTACTAAAGTATATTAACATAACTGCTAATTATTTATATTTTTTAGCACTTGTAAAAAACTTTTCTGCATATAAATTAATTTTTTTAAATATTTAATACAATTTTATGCATACTGCAATATTTACTTACGCTAGTTTGTTTTTTTATAATTATAATCTGCACTTTTAGTAAAAATATACTTTTAGTAGTCTGTTTGCAATACTTACTTATTAAGCTAGTTTTTTATAACTGCAAATTGCACCTTTAGTAAACACTACTTTTTCTACTTTTGCACTTAATTTTTACTATTATAATAGCAGACAATAAGGTTAGTTAAACAAACAAGCAAAAAGAAAAAATAAAGCTTACTAAAAAAGCTAAGAACTAGCGCTGCAAGGCAAATAAGCGTGCTATTAAAAATGCTAATGCTACTGCCGCTAAAAATTCTGCTTTTAATAATTTTTTTAGTTTAAAGAATTTAAAAGACTTTACTACTATTGCTTTATTAACTAATAACACTACTCTTTAAAAGTTTTTTTAAGGTAACAATAATATAGTTTCTGTAGTTATTAATTTTATCTTTAAGCTATTATCTAATAATATTACTTTTTAAAGTAGCAATAACACAATTTTTTTAGTTATAGATCTTACTTTTAATTAATTAGCTAATATTGCTTTAGAAGCTTTATTTCTAGCATTAAGTATAATTAAAGTTTTAAATAAAAAGTCTGCTTTACTTTTTTTTAAAGTTAGATTTATAGTAGCATATAAAAATAAATAGCTTATATTTAAAGCTATATATTAAAAACTAATTTGCTTAAAATATAACTTTAAGTAGGCTTTTTTTATTATATAAAAATTATAGCAAGGTAATAAAATTAACATTATTTAATTTTTTATTAATTTTAAAGGCAAAATTGTAAACTGTAGGGATTTATATTTAAAACTAAATAAGCAGGATTAATTTCTAATGTTTAATCTTTAAGGCATAACTAATAAAGTTTAAGCAGTTTTAAACGTTATTACAGTTAAAGCAAAATTTTAAGCAAAAGTATTTAGTTAACTTATAATATAGCGCTATAAGGATATATATAACCTATAAAAGCCTTAATTAAAAACTAGTTAACTAAAAAAGAATTAGCAAAATAATTTAAGCTAAAGCTAGCTAGATAGTTAAGGTTAAAAAAACACTAAAGATTTTATAGATTTTATAATTAAGAATATATGCATTTATAATAGTTAAAATGTTTATATAGGCATTTTTAAAGACAATAAAGGATATATTATATTAAAACATATAAATAATATGTATTTACGTTATTTATGCTAGATTTATTCTTTTATTAAGCATAATTTATTTTATTATTTTTAAAAAGATTTTAATATGTACTACTATTTAAACTATAGCTGTTTTTATATAAAAAATAATTATAATCTAATGCTAGTTAAAAAATATATAGTCTGCTTATAAACTAGCTACTAGAGATTATAATGCCTATTTATTGTTTATTAATTATGCTTAATTATATGTTACCTTTAAAGGATTATTAAGTATAAACTATAATATTGTTCTTATAATAAAAAAAAAAACCTTGTAAGCATTAAAGCATTTACTTAAAATAAAAAAAATCTAAAGTTAAATTAATATAAGCATTGCCTTACTAACTATAGCATAGTTAAAGCATATTATATGTTTGCATTATTTGCAGCAGTAGTAACATTTTTATTAGCTAACGCAGCAATTTTAAGCAACTAAAACCTAAAATAAAAACTAGCTAAATTTATAGGAAACTATGCAAAAAACTATGTTTTATTAATAGCATAAAGCTTTGCTTTAAGATTGCATACTAAAGTTAAAATAGATAATGCTGCAAAGAAAGTTAGCTTTATTAAACTTATATATAATTACTACCTTATAACCTAAAAAAAAGGTATTACTTTTACTAAAATATAAATTAAAGTACTAGCTATAGTTAAATTCCTATTGTTTAGTGAATTTTAGCCGGACATATTTTATAATATAATTAAAGTGCTAAATAATAAGACTTACTTATTTTTAAAATTGCTAGTACAAAAGCTTACTTTAATGTTTTAACATATAAAATTTTACAAAAGCATATATTATATTAAGCGTTTAAAAAAAATCGAAAAGTTAACTAGCTGTTACAAAAAAGAGTTTTTATTAGTTGTTAAGCAGCTTTAAATAGCTTTTAAATAGACTATACAAATTGTATTACTGTTAATTTTTGTTTTAAGCTTATATTTAAAGCTAAAAAAAGCATAGATTTTACTGTTTAAAAAATATAAAGTTAAAAACGTTAATTCTTATTTTAATTGTTAGAATAAATGCTTAATGCTAGCAAGATATACTAACGCTAACTAAATTCCTTTTAATATTAAGCTTAAAATATTTAAACAAGAAAATGTATAGCTATAGATAATAGTTAAAAAAAAAGCAATATGTTTTGCAATTATAGCGTAACAAGATTATATAAAAGCTAAAGAAACTGCAAGCATTATAAAGCAAAATAACTATTTAGTAGTATGTATTAAGGTTTTAAATATAGGTAAATATATTATAATATATCTAACTAATTAGCTGCTTATTTTAAAAAATAATAATAATTTTAAAGCTATGCTTTAACTAGGAAATAAAGTAGGTATTAAGTTTCTTAATATTAAATAAAGTTTATACTTATAACAACTATCTTAAACTTTAGATAATAAGGTTAAAATTATTTGCAAATATATTTTTGCAGCAGAAAGTAAAGCAAAAGATTTTAACAAATAAGACGTAAGCTGTGTAGTTTTTTATTAGATGTTAAATAAAATCTATATAAAAAAACATATTGTTAAGAAATTACAAAACAAATTTATTCTGCAAAAATTTAAAAGTTTATTGCTATGCTAAGGCAAAAAAAACAAAAAATCTGTTAAAAATTAAAAATAGTATATAAACAAGTTTGTAAAAATATATATTAACAGATTATTGCAGATTTTAAAGCGTTACAAGCTTAAATTAATGCCTTGCCTAGCAACTTATATTTTAATTCTATAGATCTAAAAATAAATTAGCGCTATAAGATTTAAGGTTTTAGCTTTAAAGACTTTAAGTTAAAAACTAAAGATAAATAAAGATTTATACTTGCAAATTAAGTTGCTAGCAATTATAGTTAGCAAATAATATAATTTAAAAAAATATATAAAGCAAATAATTAAAAAAGCAGATAATAAAAAATTTATAATTTATATAGCAATATATTAAAAAATAACAAAAGATATATTTAAAGCATAGCTAGCAAGTTTAGTAAAATCTGTTGTTAAACTAGAAAATTTATTAAGCTTTGCTAAACTTATGTGCTAGTTAGCAAATTTTTATTTAGCAAAATTAAAAGTAGCTAATCTTACTTAATTTTTAATTTTTAACTATATTATCTAAAAACTAAAGGAAATTAAATTTAATAAATGCGTTGCAGCTTATAAATTACTGCTTAAATATATAGACTTGTCTATAAATAATTAGCTTTAAGTTGCTAATGTTGCAGATTAGCTAAAAATGTAAAAAAATGCTAAATTAGCTGTAATTAATATAAATGCAGCAGTAGCAGCTTAAGCATAAAACTTAAGACAAGTTAATTTAAAATCTTTTATAAAGCTACAATAAGAAATTATAAAAGCATAATTAAAAGTATTGCTTTGCTACTTAAAAGCAGCTAATAAGCACTAACGTGCAGCAATTGTTAACAGTAACAAAAATCTTTTGCATAGTTTTAAACTAATTATAAGCATTTTAAGCAGCAGAAAAACTTAGGTTATAGCTTTTATGCTTACTTTATATCTTTAGAAAGTGCAAATAAACCTATAGCCCTTAAAAAAAGACGCTAGCTTTAAGCTTAAAAACTTTAAACATACTGTTAACAAGTTTGCAAAAGCATTTTAAAAAGAGCAGCCTAAACAAAAAAACGCAAAAATACTAATTAATATAGCGCTTATTATAGCTGCAAGCAATAAGCAGCTTAATAACGCAGCAGCAAAAATTTTTAACATATTATAGTAACTTAACTTAAATAAAAACTATCTAGTTATTAAAGCAGCACTTTTTACCTGCGTAACTAAGTTTATATTTAAAAATAAAACAAAATAGTTAGTTAATAAGTTAAAACGTCTGCTTAATTTAAAATAGCTTATAACTAAAATAACTATATATATAATATGCAGTATTACTTTAATAGTGTTTTAAAAGCTTTAGTTTATTACTAATGTTATTGCTAATATAATTAAGCATAACTATATTAATATAAATATTGCTTAGGTTAAATTAAACCTTAAAACATAAAAAACAAATATAATATATTAGCTTAATTAAGGTAAAAAAAGCTATAAAATAGCAATAACTAAGGTTATTAAAGTAGTTTTACAGAAAGCAAGCATAGTTGTATATACTTTATTTGCAGCTTTAACTATGTTTAACTTTATTTAGCTATTTTTTTTATAAATAAATAAAATATTTTGCGTATTTAAGGCTAATATAACAATAGTTTTTTTATTATTTCTATTTATTAAGTTTAAGTTTTTATTAAGCAATCTTAAGCAATTAAGTATTAAAGTCTTGTTAGCAAACATGCATATAACTAAAAATAAAGACTACTATTTTTTAAATGTTTTTGCTTTTTAATTAAAAATATTATTAGCAATATATATGCTAAAAACTAGCGTAATAAACTAATATAAGCTTAAAAAGAATTATTAAGCAGTAGGTTTTGCATTAGCTATTATATTTACTGTTTTTTATAGTAAAGCAATAAAAAAAGCTTTAGTTATTTCTAAAAATAAATATAATAATTATTTAGTTAGCGTTAAAGTAAAGCAAACATAAGAATTTTTGCAAAGCTTAGCAACTGCTAAAATGTAAGGCTTATTTATTTAAATTAACATAACAGGTAAAATAAAGCTTAACTATAGTACTAGCTTTTATAATAAAAAAGAAGCTTAAATAATTATTAAAATAGTTAAGTTAATTTTTAAGTTTAATTTATATAGCTAAGCTTTAATAGATAATAGTTTAAGCAAAAAAGCTTTAATTGCTATAGTCTTACTATATTTTATATAAGTTAACTATATTAAGCAACTTTTAAAATAATTTTACTTAACTAAATAGGTTTTAAAGCTTATTATAGTTTAAACAGCTTAAAGTATATAAAGTAATAAAGCAGATATAGCTATTATTTCTTTAGTTAGATTAAGCAGTATTAGATTTCTTTATAATGTAAAGCTTTTAAATTTAATAATTACTTAATGCTTAGTAGCTAATATTATTATAAGCAACTTTAATATATAAAATTAAAAAGGCATGCATTTTATATCTATTAAAATATAAGCTATTAAAGAGATTTTTAATTAATATATATAGCGTACTGCTGTTTATGTTTATAAAAACAAAATAGCGCTTTTTTAAAAACTATACTATGCTAAGTGCAGTTTTTTTTATAATATTAAAAAAATCTGTAGACTTGTTTGCATTAATTGCAGGCTTTTTTACTATATTTAAAACTATATAGCAAATCTTTAGCTGCTTATAATTAAAATTTAGTTATTTTGCTTAATTTATAAATAGCATAGTAATAATAAACAGAAAACAGCATATGTTTTAAGCTATAGTAAGCAAATATTTTATAAGATTTAAAGTTTAAAAAACAATTTTAAACCTTAAGAAAGATTGTTTTATACTAACTTTAATATTAACAAAATAAATAAACAAATTAATATGTTTGCATAAATTAAAAATAAAAAAAAGAAAAGCAAAAGCAAACAAATAAAGCAAAAAAAAAAAGAAAAAAAAGTTAAAAATTTTCTGCTTTTAATTAAAGAACGTAGCAATAAAACTATTTAACTTACTTTTTATTAACAGGTTATTATTACTAAAAAAAATAAGGAAGTTATATTTGCAGCTTATTTTGTTAATATAGTATAAGCATTTTAACTTGCTAGCTAGCATAATTTTAAAATAGTTTAAAGGTATGCTTTAATAGTTTTAATAGTGCTAGCATTAAAAATTAAAAAATTAAATCTTAAAGCTAAAAAGCGCTAACTAATTGCTAATTATATTATTTGCAAACATATAATACTTTTTTTTATATATTACGTTATACCTTTTAAAGCTTACTAAAATTTATATTTTATAGGCAATAACATAGCATTTGTTAATTACAAGAAAAAATTAGCAATAATTTACTAAAACTTTTAAGTTATATTAAATAACTTGCTATCTGTTAAAGGTTATTTTAACAAATTTTCTAACTAAATTATATAGTTTGTTAAGCAAAAGCTAAAGCATATAAAGCATTTTAATAATACAGCTAAAATAGTATACATTTTAATTAATAAATTTCTATAAAAATATTTTAAAGATAATTTATAGCAGAAATTAAGCAAAGCAGCAAAATTAAATAGAAAAACTAAATTTACTAACAACTATAAAAAAAAGCCTAACTATGTTAATACTATTTTAAAACATAAAAATAGCATAGTAATTAAGCTAAAAAGATTTAATAATATAAACATAAATAATAAAAGCATTTATATAGTAGATAACAAAGAATATTATTTTTGTTACTTTTTATTAACTACTTTAATTAAGCTAAAGCTTAAATTTAATACTTTTTTTTATTAACGTAAGGTATAGCTACTTAATATTAATTTTAAAAAAAATAAAAAAAAGGCTTTAATTAACTTTAATGCTGTTTTAATTAACTTTAATTTATTATTTGTTTTAGCAAAGCCTAGATTTAATACTAAGACTTTTTAAGTTAAACCTAAAACTTTTTAAAATAAACCTAAGACTTTTTAAATTAAAACTAAAACTTTTTAGCTTAAACCTAAAACTTTTTAGCTTAAAACTAAAACTTTTTAGCTTAAACCTAAAACTTTTTAGCTTAAGCCTAACTAATCCACTTATAACAAGATATCGCAAAATAAGCTTAACTAGTTTACTTACAACAAAACATTGCAAAATAAGCCTAACTAGTTTACTTATAACAAAACATTGCAAAATAAGGCATTATAGCCTAAATAGTCTACTTATAACAAAGCATTGCAAAATAACGCATAAAACAATATAAAATAGTAAAAAAAAAATAGCAAAAACTTAAAAAAGATGTAAATTAGCTTAGTACTTGCTTTAACAGTTAACTCTAAAAAAAACAACTATATATAATTAAATTATTAATATTGTAAGAACGCAACCTAATTTTATTAAAAAAGGCATATAGTATTACATAACCTAAGCTTACATAATCAGGACCTAGTAAGGGCACATACTTCCCTTCTACGCTAGCTTAGCTTCTCTAAGATAGATACATATATAACACAGTCACAGGTCTCTGATAAATATACCAAATTGCACCCTTGCAACCTAATTGCATCGCAGTGCGTGGTATTCTAACCAAGTGTGACGATACTACTACACCAACAGAGGAGGTGCACGTGGGCGGAGGCGCTAGAGTAGAGTATAATAACACTCACTTTCCTATTTCACACAGTATTGAATCTCGATGTTTCACTAAGGAATCCTTTGCTCTTTGTTATAGCTATGGTTGAATATAAGAGATTGGTTGCGCTCTGCGTGAAACGTAAAGGGGGGGAATAGTGTTGTTCTAGGTGGGTGGGAAGAGATAATACCAAAGACCTTTGGCTACCAGCAATTATTATGTCTAAAGAACCTATCATTTCTTGTGGACGCGATATTGATGACTGAGAGCCAATGGAGGCTGTATAGTAAGCCACCTGTTTAAACATGTAGTTCGTATTAAACCTGATACAAAAAGCATTCGTCTTCAAAGCCAATCCTAAAAGAGGAGAAGTAAACATCAGAGCTATATATGCGAGTACTACATATACATCAACTACTTACCAATCCTTTTTTCGTACTACTAGTTTACTTATAACTTGTTGTCTTGAGCCGCTAAGTTGAGGGCTCGGTATAATTTAGGGGATACGACAGGCTTAAGCGTCGACGAAGACTTGTACCTACCTACACATGGTGCATCTAACACTGCACAGTTTGCGGCTCAAACATCAGACTACCTAAGCTTGCACATGGAACAGCCGTGTAATCAATTCGGCTAGAGTGAGCCACTTATCAAGTAATATATATACCCCCTATTATTTAATCTACCTCTTTATGTTTCGCTTTTGTGGTAGGCTCTTGGGCCTAGCAGGCCTTTGCAGATGCATCTTATAATCATGCTTACGTGCTACCCTTACTAGCCTGTATTATTAACGGGGTTTCTAATATTTACTTGGTTTTTGCTTGATCGGTTGTCTATGCTTTCCTATGAAAGGTCTGCCTCAACTTGTTTCTTTACAATCTCCCTCACACCCTCCCAGGAATTATCCACAAATGTCACCCGCTTCTCCTTCTCTAGAAGATCTTTAAACTCTGTCGGCAGCACCTGTTCGTTGAAATTGAAATCGGGCTCGTCTTTAAGTGCGGACTCTACGGCCCCCGAGAATTTGGCTGGGTGGGCAGTCGACAGAGAGATATGGTTCACATTGGCACCAGATCCGGCAATCGATCTCAGGGCCGTCGCAACACCGACTGCTGAGTGCGGGTCGAGAACATATTTTGACCGACTATAACATAACCGGATGGCCTCGAGTGTCTCTGGATCGCTCACCCGTTCGCTCTCAAAGGTTTTCCGGCCAGTATCCATGATCTCCGGGTGTACTGGCCCAAATCCGCCAGACTGCTTCAGCTCTTTATACCACGATGCGACCATTTGTCCAGCTTGCTTCTTGTTGAATTGATCATCCATCCCGAGACTTGAAGCAAGATCTAGTTTGCATTAATAATGAAAGTACAAGGCAGGTGAGAAAATAGAATAGTCAAACCTTCTGCTAGGAACCACATCAGTCTTTCGAAATTACTGGACACTAGGATGTCCATGGCAGGGCTCAGGGTCTCTTTGCAGCCGTCTGTGTGCACGTGTGCTTCGTCGGCATTTCCATTCGTGGCAGCCTGTTTCTCATACCGGCCAGTCTTCCAGAATCGGTCCAAAATATCGTTCCTACATCATATTATGTTAGTTTACTAAAAACTAGTAGGGCCGTTCTCGCCTGGAACTCACTCGTTTGTTGCCACTAGAACAAAATGTTAGTACCATTATATAATCAAGTAGACAGGGGATTGATAACATACCGACCAACTTGTCCACCGGCAATCCCATCTTAGTTGCAAGATACCCCGCAAGGATGTTTCCAAAATTCCCAGTAGGCGTAACAAATCGGACATTATCTCCGATCTTGAACGAAGGGGATGTCCTCGCAAGCGAGAAATAGGCATAGAAGTAGTAGACTATTTGAGCGAGAATCCTCGAAAAGTTGATGGAGTTCACAGCACCAAGTTTCACAGCATCGTTCGTGTCAGGGTCGCCGAAGAGTGCCTTGACGATGTCCTACAGGCGCAGTTATTAGTGGACCGGCCTTGCGCTGCTATACTGTTATCATACCTGGCAGTCGTCGAAGGTTCCAGTGACGGCAATGTTGTGCACATTGGCATCTAGGCATGTTGTCATCTGGGCCTCTTGGATCTATGGGAAAGATTAGTCGATTATGCCGAAGATACTCATGTAATACAGGGACGAGCTCCACATCGTAGCGAGGCCCATATTGTGGTGGCCGTAATTTCGCATTGAACGGTCCCCAAGGTGCCAAAATAGGAGCAGGTTTGACTTACGGGGCTGACGCGGTCTTTTGGATGGAGTATAAATACAGATACATCTTTCTTACCCCTCAGACCATATATGGCTGCTGAACCGGTCTAGCGTGCTGTTAGATATCCGGCTTAATCGCGAGGAGATTATCTTCGGGGATAATTACGTCACCACTAGTTGCGCCAACAACGGTCAAATGGTGTCGGTCTATGTCCTAGTTAGTTCTTGTTGATTTCTACACATATTTTCCAGGTGGGATTCGCTATAACTAGAGAGCTAGTGGCGCGAATGGCCTCACCTTTGCCCTCTTTCCCGCGATTTTTGCGCACAAGAAAGTACTCAAACAGGTTTCCGAGGAATTGCAGGGCACCTAAAGGAACTATAAGCTCGGTTCGGCATGACGACAATAGCAATGCGACGCACAGTCCTTAAAGGAATAGCTTGGGCCATGGAACAGCTCGAGGAGGAACAAGTTGTTGTCTTGGAGATGGACCAAAGGTGCGACATTGTCAGCTCGGAAGGTGGAGTAGCTTCTCTCGATGATGGCTTTCAAGTCGTCGGAAGGGATCTCATCGGTCGAGATGTATAGGCTGAAAATGCGGAAGGCTAGCTCGGTGTATGAGAGGTCTTTCCACTCTTGCTAATGGCCAATTGTTAGCGGTCGAGTGTTATCCGACGAGACCTCCGACGAGACCTCCGACGAGACCTCCGACGAGACGGGGCAAAGACTAGTGATATTTACCCAATCCGCTACCGAGGGTATTTTCTGGGGTAAAAACAAGCCGCCATCCGCAGCGAGGCCCTTTAGGACTACGGTCTCGAAGGAAAGCTGGGGTCAAAAGAGTTAGTCAGCGGGGGAATCTCGACATAGGTAGGGAGGGATAGATTCTAGATCATACACCGTAGTCATCACCTCTCGTTGAAAGGTAGGTTTGAGAGGGTGTGTGATTCTGGCTTGCTGTTTCCTGATACATATTGACGTCGCCGTTGTTTCCCCGTGGAAAACTGCTTATAGGCGTAAAAACAATGGGTAAATACTCGAACTGAGATCGGGCATGGCCTTAATTGAACAAAACCTCTATAGATTTTTTTGCCCCTCCAATGACTCCCTCAGGTCCAAACTCAATTGATCCATAGCAAGCTCCTACATCGGCTGCCCCCAGCTGCCCTCCGAGCCTTACCATCCTAGGTTAGCTGACTTTTCTTAGTCATATTTCCGAAACAAGGATTGCCCTTTTAAGCCAGAACGTTAGGTGGTGTGGCAAATGCGGTGTGGCGCAGCCAGGACCTCAAGTACTACTACTGCCTAGCGATAGTCTACGTTATTTTTTTAAGACAGCTTCAAGAGGCATGAAATTTGTTGTGGTTGCTTCCGTAGGACCCTCCGAGAGGCAACCAGAGAATTGACGCATAGGCGTAATGTAGACTTGAGTGACATAGCTCCTCGTTGTTGCGCAGAGAGCCTCCACTAACTAGTATGGAGACTATAGAGTTCCATGTTATATACACGCCGCCTTCTTTATCCTGATTAGTGTGGCAGTATACCAATTCCGTAATATAGACCATATACACGCGTGGTTTCTGTATCATCCACCTACATATTAGGTGTGGCTGTTGCCACACAGCCCATATTATGACATCGATTCCAATCGATCAAAGGAACCGGTGTCTATGCTCCCGGCCGAAGTCACAAATCGGAGAATCAGAGGGCTCTCAAGTGAGAACGTATATTGATACGCTTGTACCTGGATGTCCGTGGTAGATTTGCGGTAACCTAGCATGCACCGGGCCGTAGACTGCGCTATATGTAAACTAGCTAGGTGCTCTATAATATAACAAGGGATAGCAATAGAGCTCAGAGAGACTCGAATTCTCGGGGCCTTTAATATAGTGCAAACGCGAGAGCTATATATGTCACGGAATAGGACTGCAACACTACGCCACAACACTACCAAAAGTAGAATGTTGTCAAGTTAGGAAACTTGACCGTTTGCAGGTACTTGTATATGGGACCATGGCCCTATATACGATAGTCAGCGACTATTCCAGCTCGCCTAATTTTGCCTTAATTGCCTCAGACTTCATGTGAGGGCTGAATTGGCTGAATGAGCATGTCACATGTGATACTCTACCAATCTACATATAAGCAACACCCCTTTGTGCAATAGCAATAGGATGATACTAGGATAACTAGCAGTACTAGCTACGGCAGCCCGATATCTATCACGTATATTAAAACAGACCATATAACCACCCATGAGGATACCGATGATCCACCATATACAGAAACGGGCGTCGTCGAGCGTTCATTGCACCCCTCCAATGAAGATTATGATAATCCTATATGCAGTCATTTCACGATGTAATACCAGAGGAGACTTGAGTGACTGTAGTGCAACACAATTTAATTGTTCTGTGATAATAGAATGGGATGTCTCCTAATTGTTACCAGGTACGACAGGTTTCGGAGTAGGAGCCCTATGAGGTGATCCTTAATCTAGCCACGTAATAGCGGCTATGTGTAGAATTTCGTTTATACCTCAGCTATCTAACTTGCTTCGTTCACGTAAAATGCCAGATATGCGCCGCATTGATGGGTAACACTCGTTACGCGTCGTTTTATCGTAACTCTCCAGCTTATCAAACCATGTGGGAAGCTACCCATGGAAGTCCTGAGATATACGTAATTTTTTGAGTAGCTTGTGTGTATTGGTATCAAATAGACACGCACCTGTGAGTATCAGTTTCGATGTACCATGTTCTGCTTATCTAACTAAGCCGCAACCTTAGGCCCGTAGACCGAACCCCAAGTTACGAGTCGAGGTATACGGCAATATACTGCCTAAGACTGCGTGATATACTGCCAGAATCTCCGAGAGCCCTCGACCAACGTTTGTCTCTTATGCAATTGCGTAGGGTTGGAGAGACACAGGTAATATTCCGTATCTCATATGAACAATCCATCACCTTCCTTTCAGATGTACGAAACTTAGAGAACTCCCGGAGTCGACGAAACGTGGCCATTTCGCGCCTAATATATGACTGTGGTAGCCTATAAAAAGGCCTACCTCCTTCCAATCTGGGATGATCCTATCATGCATCGCAGCAACGTGACGAGGCTAGCAACTAGTCGATTATCACGAGGTCAACATAACGATACGCCACCAATTCAAGCTAATACACCATACAAAAACCTCACCCCAAAAACTCGAGTGTATCTTTGTTACTTACAGGGCCTTATTTATCCTGCTATTTTGTTACCTCGGTATAGGGGCACGTTACGGAGGGCCCTTGCCAGCAGGCTGCTGGCAGCAGCAAGCAACCCCCCCCCCAAAGTGCATCCGCTGCGCGTTATTCTCCCGCCTAACTGCCTTGAATACCTTTGTTTTTGTTGTGGAAATTTTTCATCCGGTGGGGAAGGTAATAGATAATATTTCATCTCCTATCATTATATCTCCAGTGCTGCCCCGGTGTACCTACTGTATAGTCAGATAGACCAGAGCAGCTATACGCTTTCCGATTCCCTCGTCCTGTTTAACGCATACGGCCTATAACCTTGCTAGTTCACAGAAAACCCTTGATATACCGGTTACGCGATCCCAGCTTTGGCATATGGGATACGTACTCGTCTCACACCTTGGCATGTGTTCCAGTCTGAGAGTCATAGTATCATTACCTGGTCACCAGGCTATTAACTTCTAGGCAGTTCTATGGGCATATATAGTATTATGAAATAACATAAACCGAGCAAACCTTCCTTTAATCCCCAGAGCGTTAGTGTGGTAACCAATATAGCTAACGTCGAACTAAGAGACGGGCATGTTTTCGTACCAATGTTCAGTTCTATTCCTACCACGTAAGCAAGGGTATCAATCCGGTGAAATCTATTATGATTGCAAATGCCCTCTATGCGTCCTTTTAAATTATCATCTTTATATTGCCCCAGTAGAGCTAATATCACCCCAGATATACGAGGCCACAATGCGAACTACAAGTCCATCGTATCCACATGATAGCCGGGTCTGACACAATAGTCAATAGACACTCAATCCTAAAATCCAGGTCGGCAGCCGAGAATCTATACGTTAGTGACATGGGCATGCAAACCCTGTAGAGTGTGCTTGTAGCATATTAGCATGGCACTATGTACGTAGATACGTAGTAGTCTAGCCCACTAAGTTGAGACCACCGAGATTCTCCGGCCACGGTATAGCCAAGGTGTCTAGAGTGTGCTGCGGCACGACTGGATGACTCATTGCATCGATAAACCCGTTAGCCTTGCGAGCTGAGACTACTCATATGGAATTCAGGGCTCAACGCACGGTATTATAGCTCTATAGTGATATCTGGCCAATATAGGTTCGCAGGATGGGACACGCGACAAAACATATATCAATACTAGATTACATCTGTATTCTGTTATCTTCATCTATCGTCGTGTGTTGCTGGAGCTTTTACCGTATTATCTATTATATGTCATATCCATCATTTAGCACTCAAGGCGAATCAACACGAAAACTATACAAAACCACTAATCCAACAACAACACAACACGAAAAACACAAATATATATGTAAAAGAGGAATAATTAATTAATCTCAACTAGTAGTCGCGAAATTATACCAAACCCTAACCCACCGCCCGAGAAACGTGCGTTAGTACGGAGCGGACCTACCCTGTAAAGGACCAAACATCCACCAAGCAAAGCGACACGATCCCCTTCACCCACACAACAGACCAAACACAACCACCTACCACACCAAGAGAACAAAACCAAACAGCATAAAAACAAAGACGACGCCGTTTCTTACTAAACCACGCAAGGACTTAACCCCCACCGACCTACAGCCCACACTCCTTCCAAGAGCAAGACCCAAAACCAGACTCTCCACGCGTTGTATAAACTCAAAGCCAACCAAGGGGGGGGCGAAACCAACAACGAGCGCAGAAAACGTCACCGGCGCCTCTCATGCCAACCAGCAGAAACAGAAACGGAATCAAGACATACACCACTACGTGTCTTCATAACCCAATACCATATAATACCACAAGCACAATCAAAGAAAAGATTCACATCACTTCATCAAACACGCCCAGACCACCCTGGTCCACCGTAGGCCAAGAACCAGGCACGAAAGCTAGAGCAACGCAACATGACAGTAGACACATGGATAATCTATTAATACGGAGCCCCAAACACCACGAGGCTATGATTCGCTCGGATATCCGGGGGGGTTCGCTCGTAATAAATGTTAGAACCGGGTGACGGACGATGAGTCGGAAGCCAGAAATGGCCCCCCCTAAAAAATAAATGTGTATCCATGGGTCCGCCCATCAGGATAACCCACCCACGCCGTTACAACCACTGTGATATATTGTACAGTCTAGATGAACAACATGACTTGACCTTACTTATGAACGATGTACAACTCCTCTGACGCATGAACCCTTCCTATAGAAGCATCTTACGAGGATCCTCAATATACTCCTTAATCTTGACCAAAAACTGCACAGACTCCCGACCGTCTAGGAGCCGGTGGTCGTAGGTTAGGGCGAGATACATCATGGGCCGGACCTCGACCTTGCCGTTGACCGCGACGGCCCTGTCCTTGATGGCGTGGATGCCAAGCACGGCGGTCTGGGGCAAGTTGATAATGGGCGTACCCATAAGCGAGCCGAAGACGCCACCGTTACTTATCGTGAATGAGCCACCGGCCATATCCTCAATGGTGAGTTTACCGTCTCGAGCCTATCACTCTGGATTAGTTACGAGAGACTACCGCACATGGTCCCGCTACGAGGACACTGGGGAGTACGTACCTTCTTGCCCAAGTCGGCAATAGACTTCTCGATGCCGACTAGATCCATGGTCTCTGCATTGCGGACAACGGGTGTTACCAGGCCCTTCTCGGTGGCTACGGCGATCGAGATGTCGACGTAATCTCTGTATACGATGGTATCACCGCCATTCTCGCCCTCGATGGACGCATTGACGGTGGGGATGTCGCGCATGGCCAGAATAGCGGCGCGGGCGAAAGCGGACATGTAACCGAGCTTAACGCCCGTTTTCTTAAGAACCTCATCCTTGTACAACTTGCGGAAATCGATCAAGGCGGACATGTCGACCTCGTTGAAGGTGGTCAGCGATGCAGCGGTGTTCTGGGACTGCTTTAGGCGCTCGGCGATACGCAGGCGCATCCGGTTCATCTTGACACGTCGCTCTTCGCGGCTTCCAAGAACGGGGCCGGCAGGGGCGGACTCGGCCTTGGAAGGCTGTGATGGTTTGGGAGCAGGCTCCTTCTTAGGCGCGGGAGGAGGCGGGGTGGAGGAGGCAGGTTCTGATTGAGACTCTTGCTTGGGCTGGGGTTTGCTTTCCTGCTCTGCGGGAGCGGGCGATGATTCGGCAGAGGCGTCCCCTTTGGGCTCAGACTTGCCAGCGCCCTCAGGGGCGGCACCGGGCTCGATCTTGGCAAGGTCTTGATCTACAATGACAGTGTCCTCCTCATTGGCAAGCAGTTCTTTTAATATACCGGCCTCGGGCGCATTAACGGATACGTCGATCTATAGTGAAGAAGCAACGTGAGTTAATCGGTAGTCGGGCGGGCGTGGAAGCGGGTATCATTACCTTATCTGTTTCGATAGTAGCAATCTCCTCGTCCAGCTCGACGTAGTCGCCGACCTGCTTGTTCCACTGCTTCAGGGTACCCTCGGTGATGGACTCGGCCATCTTGGGAACCTTGACGACGGTGTGGGCATATCTGTGTACTTGGGTCATGAGAACGGGCAGAGGGAGCTGGCCTCGTAACGGCTGGCCCATGGGCTGGCGCATGATGCGCGCAGCCGTGAGAAGGCGTCTTGACATCATTGTGAAGGCGGAGTCAGACTTGGAGGATGGTCGATGGCGCGGTGAGCAAAGGTCGAAGCGAGCGTGGACGTGCTGCAAACCAACGCTGGTCGAATGGATGTTTTTTTATGGGCGGATGGAGAGAAATTATTCATACACGGTGGAGCGGATATGAGACACGGTGGCGGCTCTACTAAATAAACAAGGCAACCTGGCGATAATATGAAAAGCGAAGTAGTTCCGAGGTGGTTCTAGAGGATATCTAGAGGAGGTCTAGAGGATGTCTAGAGGTGGAATATGGGAATATGGGAATATGGGGAGGGAAGAAGGGAGAGGAAGGATGGGGACAAGTCACGGAGGCACCTTGGAGAGCGAGGCTATTACGTTGGAAGGTGGAAACGATGGATTCGGATTGGTTGTTACGTCTGTCATGCCGCAGATTCCCGGCGAAGCGCTCTTTTTTTTTTCTTCCAGCCTGTCGCGCCAACCCGGCCTAACCCTGCCTTAGTTTCGGCTCTACCTTTAAGGCCCTTAGGTACATGTAGCTACGCAATGGGGAGAGAGCTCCGGTTGACGTTTACCGAATTTACCCGTCGTCATAATCCCTCTCTCTCTACTTAGTACCTCTCAAGTGACCTACCTCCTGCAGGTGACCTTCTGCAAGTGACAAAGCTACCCGGGTTAGCTAGCACAGGCTACGTAGCTGAAGAAGTGTCGGGTGTTGACGGGAGGCTCGCAGCTGTCATAGGCTGCCAACGCTAGACTAAGTGGCGGTCATTGCAAATGAGCCAATGGCCAGTGGTCAATTGGAAACTTGTGGGCCCTCTCTGCATCTCCCCCCAAACATTCCGCCGCAGACTAAGCTCTGCATTGGTTGTGAGGGCGAGAGAGAGAATATAGCTTCAAGAGAACGACGCCTTTGGCCCAGCCTCGACATCTCGACATCTCGACAACCCTCCCCGCTCCCCGCTTCATCCCGCCTTCATCTGCTACGATCGGAATACAACAGACGTTCTCACTCGCCGGGTGCTTGAACGTTGATTTGTCACGCGCTCGCTCCAGTATCATCATAACATCGCCATAACACCGCACCCGAGTACCCACACCGACACCGAGGGCCACGAGGGCACGCAAACAAAAGGGCCCATCATGTCGAACCGCCAGGCCGCATTGTGAGTTCGATTAGCTCCCTACCCGCCTGCTGTCCTAGTTCTGACCCAAGCCCGTTACTTTTTCCCAGGTCGCTCTACCGGCGCGCACTGAAGATCTCTCTCGAGTGGGCCGTCCACCGACATTTGTGGCGTGGCCAAGCCCTCTATATCCGATCACTCTTCGAGATAAACCGGAATGTCAAAGATCTCAGGCAGCAGAGGGTGAGCCAGAATCTGCCGTTGTTGCGCGCACACTCATTCTATGTGCCCGGTCAAGAGTGGCGACTGACGATGATATTCCCCGCGAACTAGGCAATACTGCTGGAGACGGAGAATTTGCTCAAGACATGGGGCCACCCTGATCCGTACTGCCACCCGACTGCTCCTGGAGGTATGTTATTGATGACGAGAGAAGACTTCCCCGCTCTGTCGTGCTCTACGGATCGACCAAGGGGATTCTTGACTGACCAAGGGGATTCTTGACTGACGCCTATATAGGATCCAAATTCGAGAGAAACCTCCCTCCACACACCACAGATCGTGAGTTCCTATTCCTATTGACACACCTATTCAGAATACGCTGGTGCTAATTAATGTGATTGTCAGCTCCACCTCCATTGAAATTTTAGGGGAGGGAATGCTAAACGCCCGGGAGACCCGAATTGTATCCCTCTGTAAATAGACCTCGTAATCTGCGCATAGCAGATAAAAAAAACATCCTGCCATGAATTGCACCACACCTAGTTACTTGTCTCACTCGGATGTAGGCCTTCATCATCCAGCTCATGCCTAGCTTTAGTCCCTTTGTTGCATTACTATAACCACACGCTCGAGCTCATTGGTTAGCCTAGCGGGTGACATATAAGCCGCCATATGGTTTTATGGAATGCGATAGAGACGGTCTCGGGTAGTGTAAACGAGACACACATTTCGAACTAGAAACGAGGCTCTAATTTCCGAATTCAAGAATGCAGAACGATCACCGAAATGTAGAAGACAGAATGGATTATTAGTTTAGAATTTTGTTCTCAATTGTGCTCATTCGTATCCATGTACCAATGGATTATGTGTAATGTACAACCCGTACGCATGATGAAAAAGCAAAACCGTGCCCAGCCGTGACCCCGTGGTTCATGAAACGTCCCAAACGACCAACCAGAAAACAACAGAAATCAATGCAACCCCTCTACAACTCTTGACTCGCGTTCTTGCCCGGCTTGCCGGTCTTCTTGGGAAGGAGGTCTGGAGAGCGAGTTAGTATCAGACAGACACGTATCAACAAGGCGGAATGCTTACTCTGGTGAATGTTGGGCAAGACACCACCCTGGGCGATCGTGACGTGACCAAGCAGCTTGTTCAACTCCTCATCGTTGCGGATGGCGAGCTGGAGATGACGGGGGATGATACGGGTCTTCTTGTTGTCACGGGCGGCGTTACCGGCCAACTCGAGAATCTCAGCGGCGAGGTACTCAAGGACGGCGGCGAGGTAGACGGGAGCACCGGCACCGACACGCTGAGCGTAGTTTCCCTTGCGGAGAAGACGGTGGACACGACCGACGGGGAAAGCCAAACCAGCCTTAGACGAACGGCTGTTGAAAGAAAGTTAGTCATCAAAGAAACTCGAGAGTGTATATACATCAGGTCGACTAGGCTTTTTTGATGTGGTAGACGCGTCACCTTGGATGCGGAAAATGGACCAAAACACCAAGGGCTAGGCAGCATGGGCTGTGATGATGCATCAGAAGCCGGGGAAACTTACGATTGAGAGTTCTTGGCACCACTGGCCTTGCCGCCGGATTTGCCGCCTCCAGTCATTTTGATGGTTGAGATTGGTATGTGGGAAAAAGTGGTTAGATTGTTGGGTTGAATCTGAGAATCAGATGATGCTGCAGTAGCAAATGTTTATGTAGAAATGGTGAGTCGTCTGTGGTTGAGAAGGGATGGGTTTGGGAGATGGGAGCGAGAGGAAGACGTTGAAGATTTGGTGGGGGGAGGAGCTCTTTAAGTATGCCCGGTCGCGTCTGCGGAATCAGAAATCACAAACTACCAAATCACGGTTTCTGGGATCACTCTAAAGGACCCAGGGGTGAATGGATTTCTGGCGCTAACCCAGATTAGGCTGACCAGCCACAGCTACTGTACCTAGGTTAGGTACTATACCATAGGTAGGTAACAAGGTACGTGCCCCCAACGCCCGTGCATTCACTCGTCTACACGCAGGCCAAGGCCAAGAACGCAACACGCCCTCTGCACGCCCTCTCCCTTCATTCAAGTTGTTGAACCTGGGTAGGTAGGTAGGTACCTAGATAGTGTATCAGGCATTACCCATTGTTCATTGTACCTTACCTACCTTACCTACCTACCTACTAAGCAGGAGGTATTACGCACACACCTCTAGCTTCCCATAAACCTGCTAAGGTACCTAGGTAGGTAAGGTAGGGTAGAGGCATCTTTGCTGCAGCAATATTGACCAATGAGGAGCTCTCGTCGTGAGGCTTAGACGCATGCAGCAAACAAGACCCTCCATTTTTGCATCTCTCTCCCGAGATCCCCAGACAAGAAACCCAGACGAGAAACCCAAGGCAGGTTTCCCCCCTGCCTGCTAACGCTAACCTATTCCTGCGCGATTTATGATTGGCCAGTATCTCGCAGTACCTCGCATCAACAACCAACGCTCATCCTCCTCATCTCTATTCAAGTTGGCCATGGTACATATACCACCTCCCTGCCCTATGCCCCTCTTGCCTTTTCCTTTTCCAACTCCCCCATTCCTTCTGGATGGCTGGTCTGTTGATTCTGCTGCTCGACCCAGACACAATACAATCACTCTTCTGATCGCGTATCCCTAATATGTTTTACACTTGATATTATTTGATTTTATTTATTCCGATTCATGATTTATTTGACCTGGAACGTCTTGAATTATTTGATTCAAATTTTCATCTTGTTTTACTGATCTTGTATTCTTGTAGAGCTAACTCTGTTTACTTTGGAATAATTGTACTGCTGATGCAGGCCAAACAATAGCTATTATTCAGCCCAATTGTGTTCTGTCTGCATTTACAATCGATGCCTCTCTTTTCTGTGTATCGAGTCGATGCATCGGAAAACCTGACTGCTTTTTTTTTTTTTTTTTTTTTTGGGATTCTTGTAAAATTATCGTAAAATTGTAATAAAGGTCTAATGAGGTTGGAATTCAGCCACTAGTCCACGTAAGCTTCATGCACTTCGGCCTCGGGACACGGCATATGTGGAAACAGGATTCGAAATACGGGTTCATCAGACACGGACACGGACAGGGAGAACAGGCAGGGCTCCAAGTGGCGATTCTCCGTCTGCTCGCCGTGTCACGGGCGTGTCACGGGATCGAAGGCATCGGGAATGACGGCCTGATTGACCGGCAGTCAAGGGTAGCACAGGATACCTGGGTACATGAAGGTGGGTAAATCCGGTCGCACAGATTAAGCGGACATGTCACGATAGCTTCATTTCGTTGCCCGATTCGGACGGCATGGGGAACCCACTAGTACGGCCGGGTATGCGCACAGTATAAACCTAGACCGCGTGGGAGAATCTACACGGAACAAGCTTATCCTCTCTGGGATCCTTCGAATCTTCAAGTAAGGATAGGTATGTTTTCTAAGCATCACATTGCGGCTTTGCATCAAGTGTTAGATGGTAAGGATCGGAGGTAGTAGGTATTATTGTATGTGTATGTTGCACGCCATGTATCCGAGGAGTCTACGGATCTAATCTATCTGGGTACCTACCTTACCTACTAGGTAGTATATCTGGACAGAGGTTGGTAGCCTGATGGGGTTCAATGAAAATGATGCTATAGGTAGGTAGCGTACAGTTTCGTTGATTTGTGATTGGTTGCCTTTTTTTGACAAGTTCTCGACCATTTCCTTTTTGGGGAGAGATGGGGGGAGGGAGGGAATTGTTTTGCGGTTGGCTTGGGGCCTTGCAGGTTTGCGTGCCATTTCCCAAGGATATTTTGCAGGATATTTTGCAGGCCTGTCACAAGAAGGACCAAAAGGAACGCGTTGCGCGTGTCGGTGGGTATAGAAAATAAGAAAATGGCCTTACTGAGTAGGAAAATAATAGTGGGGGTGGGGATGGGTACGAGGGTACTTGTTGGTCTTCAATGGCTTCAATGGAAGTATTGTATGCGGTCGGCGGGTTTCTATTGGCTTGATTGGCAGGGGATCCACACTTCGTGCACGTACTAGCCCAGCCCTTCCTCCTCCCCCCGGTCGCGCGCGTGTGCAATGGCAGAGGCAATAGGTACTTTACACTACCTAAGTAGGTACCTAGCCTAGTAGGTACAAATGGGGCAGTGGCTACCTACTGAGTAGCGGTACCCGGCAGCAGCAGCAAGTGCAGCAGCAATCGCAGCAGCGGCGTGATCCAAATCAGTAACCCAAGCTAGCGCGACCGCATCCCACCTACAAAAGGACCTCACCACCCGCACCCTTTCTTTTCGCCAACAACTTTGACTTCTCCATCTGCATCTCTCATTCTACCACAACCACGCAACAACAGAACTTCGGGTTTCATCCATTTCTACTCAAACTACAGCATTTCCATCTATCACCGGAATCAATTCACCAATCTTCACCATGCCTCCCAAAGCTGCTGACAAGAAGCCCGCCTCCAAGGCCCCCGTTGCCTCTAAGGCTCCCGAGAAGAAGGATGCCGGCAAGAAGACGGCCTCTACCGGCGAGAAGAAGAAGCGAACCAAGGCGCGCAAGGAGACCTACTCTTCCTACATCTACAAGGGTAAGCACTACTCCAAAAGAACACCATCACTCACTTCATACACGCGTACATCCGGAGCTTCCTGCTTTTTGAGCTTGGACACAGCCCGCTCCTAGAAGGGTCGCATTGTTTACACAATGTACCCTACCCTCACCGCTGACCTTCATTGACCCCCACTTTACACCCGATCCACGCGTTTTGAACCGCATTGACCATCGACTAACATTGCATCTTCAGTCCTCAAGCAGGTCCACCCCGACACTGGTATCTCCAACCGCGCCATGAGCATCCTGAACTCGTTCGTCAACGGTAAGCACTTCTCTTTCTAAGTGAAAGATGCGTTTCAATTCTAACATGGCTACCACACAGACATCTTCGAGCGTGTTGCCACAGAGGCCTCCAAGTTGGCCGCTTACAACAAGAAGAGCACCATCTCATCCCGTGAAATCCAGACTTCAGTCCGCCTAATCCTGCCCGGTGAACTTGCCAAGCATGCCGTGTCTGAAGGTACCAAGGCTGTCACCAAGTACTCTTCATCGACGAAATAAGTGCTTGCTTGTGTCTGCTTTGTTTGTGTTTTGGGCGTGGGTTTTTCTTGCTTTGGCATCATGACGAGACCTGGCCAAAGCTACTCCGGGTCCCTACATTTCGGGAGTCTCATAATGCGTTACGGATGGTCTGCTTTTTTTTCAGGGGGCAATGTCTTTGCACACAACACGGTCTGGGGTTTGCGGTTGTACAATACACTTTGCCGATAGGGTTTTCGGAATGAGAATCTGGACATGAACAAATAATACCTTTTCGCTTCTGATGTTTTGTGACCCGTGTGCTTCAAACCTAATATTCCGACAACTCACAGGAACTTCACGGCGCGCTATTGCGCATACGATCTGGCACCGCCATACAGCACTTACCGAACCGAACCAGTCGGGATGGGTCGCCGAAACTAGTATCACGGCGTCGCCAACACCGTGGCCTCACGAGATGAACTTGTTGAATATCGCTCGCAGACCGGCTGGCTTTGAAAACCGTGAGCTTTGCCGGATCGTCGGTAGAAGTCGACACATTTTTGCATACGGCAGTATCAGACTTCGGCGTCCCGGGGCCCCGCGACCACTCCTTTCGACACCGAAAACTGGGACGGGAAGGTCGCCGGCGATAGCCTCAGTCGCAGAATTGGCAAAGCAAGAAAACCTGGCGGCGGTTTCTGCAGAATCACGAACGGACATTGTTAACTAACCATGACCGCACTAGGTTAGTTGCTTGCTCGCTCTGTTCTCATATTCGCTTCGCGATTGGAAGTTACTACAGAATCGCCATATCTGAAACTAACGCTAGTGTATTGTGGATTGGGTGGGTGTTCTCAGAGCACAGCGAGGTGGAATTAAGCATGGTCGTGATATATATAGCGGGTTGTGTATTCTCGGCCGGCACTGGTGTGGTATGTACTGAATCGACATAATGTGATATCTATTCCATTCCGTTCCATGCCATACCGTTCCCTGGTTATCCTGGGCGTTGCCGCCGGTGCGAGTACTCTGTATACAGCGTTCTCTATCTATGAATCGACCCCCGTATCTTGCTAGGGAGTATACATTCGATGTACTAACCGTGTTGGAGTATCGAGATAATGTGGCCAAAAGACGAAAACCACCTCCCACCTAATTATAAATAATGGTTTCCACTCCCCCTCTTCGTAATGATGAAGGCAGTCATAAGAGGCCAACCGTTGGTCACATGTCGCCTAGACCGGCCTTGGTTTTCTTGATGACGTGCGTTAAAGGCACGATGATGCCTTTGGTCTCAACTGTGCCTAGGGACATGCCCTTGGACCAGCCCATCTTCTCTAGCATCGCTCTGCCCTTGTTTTCCACACCGATCTCCGAGGCGTGCTGACCCACAACATCTCCCTCGCGGAGGACGATGGACGACTTACCGGTGCGCGACTTGGTGATACGAGCCTCGGCACGTTTGAGGACGCGAGTCTCCTGGGCTACCTTTTCGTCCACATCCACGCGCGGGAACCACGTGCGTCTTACCCGACTGAAAGCTTGCTCGAATAGGTCCTGGTCATACGGGAGCGTGGCTTTAGAGCGGTAGAGGACCGGATATCTACCGGTTCCTTGCCCGGCCGATTTCGATTTGATCTTGAAGGTGTTGGCAATGGTATGAACGATCTTACGAGCCCCTTTGTCGAAGGGTGGTAGGATGAGCCTAGTCATGTTAGTTAGCTTATACATACATAGCTTCGGTAGAGGGAGACGCACTGTTCTCGTGCACTCAGCATGAAGGTCTCAACTTCGTCAGCTAAATCGTCGAGAGACATGCCTCCCCGGTACTTGATTCGAAGATCATGATGGTTCACATTCTTCCCTAGCAAGCCCTGCGATCGTAGCTCCTCACGGGCCCTTTTCTTATCCGCCTTCTTCAGGCGATCTTTCTTGATAGCGACGTTCAAAGCGTCTTCTAAATCTGAGTCTGATAGACCAAAGGAAATGGGGCCTTTCTTCGATCTTTGCAGGCGAGAATTCTGCATATCCATGAGGTCCAATTCGTCGAACGCCTCTACCATCTTGGTAGCGCCCGGGAATTGGCTGCCTCCCTGGAACATCTTAGATTTCTTCGAGGCACCTTTCTTCTTGCGGCGAGGCATGCTTGTGGCGGCTATCCATCCATCGTTGGGGTCGGCGTCGTCAAAGAGTACGACGTCATCATCACCAAGACCTAGCTCGTCTCGTTTTGCGATGAGCCGTGCTAGGCGCTCGTCTTCCGACTCGATATGGCGTTGTCGCCCCTCGTACTCATCATCTTCTTCCTCATCATCATCCTCATCCTCGTCCAGTTCGTCTCCCGATTCGTCTCCACTAGAGGGTTGACTAGGCATGGCGTCACTATCCGTACCATCTAGGTCACCACCTAGGTCACGGAGTATGCTAAAGGAATGAGAGCCAAGGCCCGGATGTTCGGTAACTTCCTCATCATTTTCGTCATCATCAAAGTCCCGCATGTTAGCTATGTAATCAGCGATGATGGCGGCATCATCGTCATCCCCGTCCGAATTTGTATCCGGATGCGGTTTGTGGGAGGACGGGCGCTTCCTGTGATTCGTATTCAAAGAGATAAAATCAAGTTCCTCAACTTGAGAAACCGAGCTAGAGTTCACGGCAATATTTGTGGTTTCTAGGTCGACCTCGCGCGTTATAGTTGCATTTGCATTACTATTCTCACCTCTGCCATTAGTCGGTTTCGACGGAGGCCTCTTTTGCTGTTCGCGAGCAGCATTTCGACCCTTGAACAAAATAACCTCCTCGCTTGAATCGGAGCCGGCGTCTGACTCTATATCTAAGTATTGAGCCTCACCACTAATACTCGGTGACCGGGTGGGCGGCTCTGTAGGTTGGAGAGCGTTCGGAGCTAAGCCGTCCCTTGTATCGGGGCTGGGGGCCGCGGCTTTTGGTTGTATGGGTAAAGTAGTCTGCCTAGGGATTTCGAAATCCTTAAGAGGGTCCATAAGGCCAGCACTTATGAAGATAACGGGCTGATACCGTAGTCTGGCATCACGGCCTCTCAGCCCACGACGGTTGCTAGCCGTGTTCCTAGCTTCTTCTGCAAGGGTATAGCCTACGGGGGTCAGCGAGAACTAGTGTTCTTCGGGTGATCTGGAGGGAAAATACCATGGGAACGAGAGAAAGGCGAGTTATCACGACTACCGGCCGGGCCGAATCTTCTGCGGATGTGCTGAGGAGGCGGTCCCTTCGCCTTAGGGCGTGTTTTCACTTTTGGGTTGTTCTTCCTTTTTGCCATGGTGATAGTAGACTGAGGGTCCAAGCAATAGGTGCCTAGAGCTGATAATACTAAACTGTAGAGGGTGGTAATAGACGAAGTTACGTGGGCGTATATGAACAAGTAGCTGTCAACTCTGAGGAATACCAGATACACATGGCCTTGTGTTCTTATGTGCCGTGAATATGGGTCTCCACGGGTTGCGGTTAATCAAGTCAGGTGTTGGTTGGGGTTTTTTTTTTGACAAGGCTCTAGACAGACAAGAGTAGGCGACCTAAGCAAAGGCAGGCAAATGGCAGTAATGGCAGGAATGGCAGTCGCCCAATGACGCTGATCCAACTACTACACAGAGAGGGTTTACACTGTGTGATTGAGATGACTGAGATATAAGACGACAGGTGAATTGAATAGAATTGGGGTTCTTGAAAGAGACGCAGTGGTCACAGTCTTAAAACAGACAAGAATGTATAACGGAGCACCCAGACTTACCTAAGTCAGTCTAAGTTACTATACCTAACCATCCATGCCCATTGATGGAGTCGACTGCTGGGGGGCGAACTTGGGCAAAAGGAAGCTTTATCGATAGAGGAGGCCAAAACCGGACGGAGGGGCAAAGGAAACCGTTTAGTACCGTAACTATTGCACCTACATAGGTGCCTGGAGGTGGGTTGTAGGCTACCGTAGTATACCTACTAGTAGGAGGTAGCTACCTACATATGTAGGTACGCTATACGGGACTAAACCTCTTAGGTATATGTATGTACATATAAGGCGATGAATGACATCTTCGGCAGCACCACGTAGCCCCCCAGTTCCCCGCTCTTATCTACGGAGGTAGCCAGAGTACATAAAGCAGCCCTTGGGATACAAAGCAGATAAGCGCATGATACGTATGCTGTACCTCCTCTACCTAAGTATGAGCTCGGCTCCCAGGCAGCACGCCGGGCTTTTTGTGACAGCACCCAATGATCCCATTTGTTAGGTAGGTACAAGTACCTAGCGTACAGCCCCAGCCCGGCCCTGTAGCAGTAGGTACCTACCAGGAGGTGATTGCTACCTGGTAATCGCCCGCAAGACGTACCTAGGTGTATGGGTTCGTTCGTGGGAGGTACCACACCAACCCCCCCCCGAGTTAGGTAATACATAGTACGTCAACGGGTGAGTCCCAGATGACTTACTTTCTCAGAACTCCGACATTGTTCACTTGACCTTGCTTAGGTTTTGCATAGCATTTCGTTTGTCCTTAGCATTTCTCATTTCTCATTCCTCCCTATACTCCCACCTCGGTGCGCTGTCTCTTCCCAACATCTACCCGAGTCTATCCTTACTCGGCCGGGTGTCAATCAGCCAAGCCAGTCAGCCAGCCGGTGGATGAGTTGTCTTCGTCGTGGTGCTCCAACGTGAACCGTCGTTGTCGGCTCCCTCGATACATTAACGCCTGATTCGCATGAATCCTTCTCCGGCACGCAGATAGCTTCTTCATGTTAGTCATCAGCCTCTAGTAGATTGCGTATCCTTTTCTGTTTCGTCACATCTTCGTCGGCCGGGTGGTTCCTGTAAGAACCACCTCGTGTAATATTACTACGTGATATACGTGATATACGTGATACACGGGTATTGTATCGACCATCTCGTCTTACCCTATCTATCTTAATCCCCCTGGCCGCCCGTTTACGCCTTGCACGACCGGGCTCCAAACCGGCTTCAACCCGTCCTCGAACCACTCGAATATCGTCGTCCACTTGGCCAACATGGATACCACGGTCGATCTTGGGCGACGTCTCGTCCAGATGTTTTGGGACCCGGAGCCTACCAACGATGTTCTTCGCGATCAGCCCGCGTGGTGCCTTGGCTCACGCTACACCTTGAACAACAACTCTAGCTCAAAACGTGTATCCACCACAGCCGTGGCTGCCGCCCCCGCCCCCGCCCCCGATCCCGAAGACTCAACTAGAGCACCCGACCCATCCCCGGCGCAGCTCCCCGAAACCCCGCCCGACTCCATATCGAGTAGTTTCAATGAGTCTTTGGCTTATGAAGAGGCCCCCCGGGACGGTGGCTGGCCTCCGGCCTTCCTCGACGACTTCGAATCCAGGATCTGGATGACCTACCGCTCCGAGTTCGACCCTATTCCAAGATCCCACGATCCCAAAGCCCTCAACGCCCTGTCCTTCTCCATGCGAATCAAGACCCAGCTGTCCGACCAGGCTGGCTTTGCCTCGGATAGTGGCTGGGGCTGTATGATCCGGTCGGGTCAGAGCCTTCTTGCCAATGCTATGGCCATACAACGCCTTGGCCGAGGTCCGTCATACTCCACTTTCAGAGACTCCGATACTACTCAACACCGTCGCTAACTCCTTTGCAGCATGGCGACGGGGCACACGGGAAGCTGAAGAAAGAAGCATCTTAGCTCAGTTCGCAGATGATGTGAAAGCTCCCTATTCGATACACAATTTCGTGCGCCACGGTGCAACGGCCTGTGGCAAGTACCCTGGTGAATGGTTCGGACCGTCAGCGACGGCTAGGTGTATACAGTAAGCAGCCAGTCGTGTGTCTTCTCGGTATCATCGTGGCCACTAATCGCCTACCTCACTACCAGAGCTCTTACCAATACCCATGAACCAACTCTCCGTGTCTACTCCACGGGCGACGGCCCCGACGTCTATGAGGATAACTTCCTAAAGATTGCCAAACCCGATGGCATTACCTTTCACCCCACCGTCATATTAGTGGGCACAAGACTCGGTATAGACAAGATTACGCCCGTCTATTGGGAAGCGCTGGTGGCATCGCTACAGATGCCACAGTCCATAGGTATAGCCGGGTAAGTATTAAGGGATAGATTCTTTAATAATCTAGGTAATCTAATCGATCTATTTAGCGGACGTCCATCCTCGTCCCACTATTTCATCGGGGTCCAGGGACTCCACTTCTTCTATCTGGACCCCCATTATACACGGCCCATCTTTCCCTACCGCGAAGACGTCGCCCAGTACACCCAGGAAGAGGTCGACACCTGCCATACCCGAAAACTTCGCCGCTTACACATTAAGGAGATGGACCCTAGCATGCTGATTGGCTTCCTCATCCGCGACGAGGAAGACTGGAGGGATTGGAGACGTGGCGTGAAGCACGTCCAGGGCAAGGCCATCATTCACGTATCCGATCATGATCCGGTCGCCCAGATGAATGACCGCGGAGGCATCCTAGACAAGGTAGAAACCCTGAGCGACGAGGAAGAAGAAGAAGAAGAGGCCCCGAAGGATGACGATGTGGAGGAAGGCCAATATGCATAGGCTGGATCGGGGATTCGCATTTCCATGAAATATACCAAGGGCTGGACTGGGCGTTCTGGGGTTGAGATGGTTTATTCACGGTGACTCAGAGCCGTGGCCACGACTTACTTCTGGATATCGAGCCGTCTTGAGAAGAAAGCAGACGAGCCAGGCGTCTTCAGCCATATCACAATCCTCGTAGAGAAATCATGATTAGGAGAAAGCAATATTCTAAGCTCCAATCGTCATACATAAAATGCCCGGGGCCACGGAGGAGGGTGCGGTCTTAGATCAAACCACGGCGTAGTAGCTTACTAATGGATATGATCGTAACGGCGAATTTCGTGGCATATAGTTCCTCGAATAGGTAGCTTATCGGCCTCCCGCATCCGTGTAATTACGAGCATTTTGACAGCCGCTTCGCGTCCACATGTGTGCCAGGGCCTCGATTGTGCATGTTCCGCGGAGGTGGCTCAGTAGTATCGGACGGAGGAGCAAGAAGTGACTCCGGCACGAATGCTAGCCATCCCTTCGAGAAATAATTTCCTAGCTCGATAGGCGTATTCACCGTCTTTTCCCGCCCGATTTGCCGGGCTTACTTGTAGATGAGGTTGTCTTCAGCGCAGCGTGGTCCGGGTTCTCTTTGATATGCTTGAAAAGCCCTCCTTTCGAGTCAAATTGAGCACGGCAGGTAAGGCACTAGTGTATGAATAGAGTGTAAGTATCCGCATCTGAGAGCACGCGTTTGAACGCGAACATGATAGAGGAGAAACATACCGGATGACCCTCTTGTTCAGCAGCCGCCTGGCGAGCAGCCTTTTTCTGCTTCTTGGCCTTGGCCATACCTATCTTTTTCCCCGGGGGTTTATCTCCGACTGCCATTTCCGCCGTTTTGCTAGTCACTCCTTCGACGTCGTCCTCGTCGCGAAGCGAGGGGTCCGATACACCCGTTAAGCGTGCCTCGACGGCATCCCGCGAGGCATAGTCGTCATCTCCGCTTTCCGCATCGGAATGCGGTATACCCGGGCCAGCGCCAATGTGAGATGTCGCCTCGGGTGGATTACTAGACCCCCTAGATCGTGGTGTCTGCGGGCCGTCGTTCTCAGCATCCACGGCACCACGATCCTCCTCTGAGTCCGGCTTTGCCGCTTCACTCAGGTCGAAGGTCGTGTCCTCCTTCCTCATCTGACGTTTCAACTGCTGGACAGCCTTTACGTGCTTCTTGCTCTTCTCGTGCGCCTCGAATTGTTTCTCGCTCTTGAAAGTCTTGCTACACACGACGCACTCGATTTGCTCGACCTCAGACTCGTCCTCGCTTTCCGAGAATTCGTCCGCATACGCATCGTCGCCGCGGGACCGGGCCCACTCAGGGACCGCATCGGCATTGTTCATCTTCTCCTGGTTGGCGGCGCGTGATCGCGCGGCCTGGGCGGCAGCCGAATCACGTAGGATCTTCTGGCGCTCGGCCTCGGATTGATTGTTCGGGACGTAGCGCGGATCGCGCTTGCGCACGAAGATGACGAGGGACCGCACCGCGTCGTTGAATTCGCGGATCGCATCCTCGCGAAACTTCTTGTTCTCCTTCTCCATGAGGCGGCGAACTCTTCGGTCGGGGGCGTCGGACAGGCGCCACTTGTCCTTCCATGAGAAGCCGAGGCGCGTGGAAAAGTTGGACCAGCGGCCGTAGAAGGCCTTGGCGGCGGTGTCGTCGTCGGTAGACTCGCCGAACGACGGGTATTCCGGCGGAGCCAGGCCTTCCCAGTCGGCGGCGGCATATTCACCATCGGCTATGCGATCGAAGGTCTCGCGTAGGACGGTGAAGAAGCTGTTAGGCGAATCGTCGAGCGGAACCGACTTGCTGAAGCGGCCCATCAGGTTGAATATGTCGTCGGTGGTGGTAAGACGCACATTGTGGTACTCGGGGGCGGCGTCGAAGTCGGCAGGGTCGTCGCCACGTAGAATAGCATCGCTGTGGGAGTCATACCATGCTCGCTCTTGGGGGTCGGATAGAACTTCATAGGCAGCCTGGACCTCAGCAAATTTGCGGGTGGCATTCTCGACATCGCCGTAGTTTCGATCGGGGTGCAACTCGAGGGCCTTCTTCCTATAGGCTTTCTTGATTCTGTCGCCGACGAGGCCGGATCAGTCAAAGGATCGGGGGGGAGGAACCGGGGAAACTGACTCGTCGTCGGTAGCGGCGCGGTCGACTCCAAGGAGTTCGTAGTAATCCGTCTTTTTGGGCGAGCTGTCGGCATCAGTAGCGCCCCGTGTAGACGACTGCTCGGCGCCCATCTTGTTTTGCTATGAGGGTCGCTCCCTTCTTTATCGTGACTGGGGGAGGAACCTACACCCACGCTACCACACTGCTAGGAACGTTTGGTTCCTTGGTTATCTACCTATGTAGGTACCTAACCTTAGGTAGTCTAGGTATATAGTCTATGTGCTCGTTAAGAGTAAAAATCGCGGGAGTGTTAGCCTGTTGCCAGGCTTGTTCTACCTGCCTACTAACGTAGAGTATCAATTAAATATTTATCTCTTTATCTAGGATGTAGGGATTACCTAGCCTGTAGGGTAGGAGGGGTGTTCTGCCCCTCTTAACCCCTCCAATGTCGGGACTCCTAAAACGCCGTGTGGCGATGTCGGCTGCTCCCCAGGCCTACCCAGCCACACATCAACCAACCAATTTTGTGTTCTGGTTATAACATCAGAATGAGTGATTATGATTTGCCACTAATGCCCAGTATGTTGCTTTTCAACCTGCCAATGAACGGCAACTTCCTTTTTTCTTAAGGACTAAAAATAGAAAACAAAGGAAGAGAAAAAACTTGGTCATTCTTAATATCCAGATCCGAGTTAACCAGGTTTCAACGGCGGATTGACTCTACAGGTCATAGTGTTACTACACTACTATGCAGTTAGCGCGATTTAGGTACCTCGCAACGAACAATTAAGGTCAAATGACATAATCGCATCCCCAGGCAGAACCCCCAGGAACCATGGCCAGTTCTGGCTCTGACCAGGCACAGGGTTCTTCTACACAGGCACAACCGCAGGCACATATATGCATGGATGGGTAGAGATACCTTGCTTGGCCTCCCTTATCCAGTGTACCTTATCCTAATCGAGGCATGCATCACACGACGTCTTCCCTAAGAGAGATGGATATCACTATCTAGTAGCTAAACTATCCTGCTCGTCATTCATCACTCTTCATTCTTACCATGGGCTTGTTTAGAGCAACTCACTTCGGCCCTAGCTCACTCATTTTCCACAGCACTCAACCATTATCATAACAATACCTACATCAATATACATAAATAGGCTAGTTTAGTACTTGACTTTTAGTAAGCTGGCATGAAGTTTGCTCAGGAATTCCGGAAGGCCCTCCAACGAGAAGGTAGGCCTCCCCCCGTGCCGTCATTTTTTATCTGTCTTCTGTCTGGACTTATAATATTAATTCACTCCTCAGACTTCCCCCAGAAATGGGTGGATTGTGCCATTCCCTACGGCCAGCTTAAGAAATGCTTGAAGAAGGTCACCAAAGAGCTCGAAGAAATCGGCCTGGACAAGGAGACGCTAACCCGCCTGGCGGCTGACCAGCGACGCCACTCATCCGGCAACACGCCCGCCGACTTGGCTTTCAGCTATCATCTTGACGTCGATGGCCAAGACGGTAAGGCTGCAGAATCTGCCCGCTTCCGCCCGAGGTTGACCGTGTTTGTCCACCTCGAAAACGGAGTTGCTGTTGACGCCAAGTTGTCGCCGTCTACGAGGGATTTCTTACAGAAGCTTGCCCTCAGCAATGCGGCGGTAACCGACGGTGCATTATCGCCAGATAACGGTTTGTCCGTCCCGCCTACGGCGTCTTACTGTAGCCAAGATAGCGCCGCTAGTAATGCAACCGACGTCCGTCAGGTCGAGGTGCCCCTGGTGTTTGATGCCGAATTTTTCAGAATCCTCCAAACCGATGTGTCCAACATCGGGACCCTGCAGGAAGAGGAGCAGGCGAAGCTCGAAACCCAGATTGCTGCTCTCGGGGAGGAACTGGGTAAGGCGGTTGAACCATCTCGTGGACGAAGAGCCAAGGCGGATCTAGACGCCTGGCGCCAGATATTTGAGCTCTATTTGGATGCTCGCGTCTTTTTCTCCTCTCGGGAGTCGGATCATGGAGCCCGGACAAGCACTCAGGCTGTAGAGCAGCTTCACTGGTTCCAAGACCAGGTAGTGCAACGGAAGCTTGTGCAAAGATTAAGATCGGGCACAAGCCATGCCGCATTTGACAACTTTGTGAGCATCAATACCGCTCTACTATCCATCCTCAAATTTCAAGAGATCAACCGCCTTGCCGTCACCAAGATATTGAAGAGTATGTCAGGCACCCCCGCTGGCCACCATGTTTACTTACTAACCACCTTTATCTTTCTTGTACCATAGAGTTCGACAAACGAACATCTCTAGGCGTCTCCACTGCCTTCCCCGTGGCTGTGAGATCTAGTCGTTCTCTTGCTGATAGCGTGGCACAAGACGTATGTGCTCGGAGTAAGTCACGTCAAACACCATTTCTTCCCGCTATGATCAATTTCAAACCCATGTCCTCGTGTGGTTCCAACTATACTACTACTACCAAAGAAGATCTATATCTTTCCCAAACCAGCCATAAACTTTGATAACAGGGCTAATGGCTAACTTTCGATTCTCAAGTGTCCACCGAACTTATTTCCGTCGTGCCACAGTTGGATGACTATCTCTGTCCTATCTGCTTCTCTATTGCCTACTGGCCCGTTAGGCTGCAGTGTCAGCACGTGTTCTGCAGCCGATGCCTCGTTAAGATGTCGCGAAAGGACGAAAGATATTGTCCCCTTTGTCGAGCAGATACTATCATGCTGGCAGGGTTGGAAAATTTCGATGCTGACCGCGCTGCTTTTCTTCGAAAATATTTCCCGAGAGAGGTCAAGAAAAAGATACGCGCTAACGAGCGCGAACGAAACCAAGAGATATTTGGCCCGTCTTACAATAGCGTACACTGCTGTCTCATGTGATGGAGAACCGGGCTATTCTGTAACCATGCCCCCATCAGCGTTGCGCTTAGAATTGCGCACGGTTTCTTCGAGCAGCTGTAGGCATCACCTGCCACGGGAGCGGTCGAGCGCACTTTTCATGAGTCCCTTTCGTGGCCACGTATTTGAGCACACCAAAGGAGGCTGTGTAAATATGGCCTTCGAGAATCAGTCAGCGGCATGGCGGCAGCACGTCGGTTCGAACTCCGCTCGAGGAGTTTGTGAGAGCGAGCCACATCGATGCAACGGCGCTCATCTCACAACGGATCGTAAACTACTTTCCGGCGGGTCCCAGACCACATCCTTGAGGCTTAGGCGCTGTCTCGAAGCAATTGCTATACTGGGTTCGTCAGGGGCACCTGGAAGTTTCACATGCCTCTGATTCCCCAACAGTAACATGCCGCGCAACTTCTGGCCTTCTCGGATCTGGCCGATTGGCACGCCCTCACCTAGACCAATGGCTCGCCTAGATCTGTTGCTCACACAGTCGTACAGCAGCTCTGCGTCCTTTACGGTCCCAACCTGGTAGATTCCTACGGCCCAAGATGCAAGTTGCAATGGATCGCCGGTGCCAAAGGGTGTGAAAGCATTCCCTACGTTATTGACGCCAAGACAACCGGATAGTCCGAGCTCTCTGATCATGGACGGAACATGCATCGTACCGCGCGGCCGATTGTGGCTTGCGCGGGCGTCTAAACTAGGCCGACCCATCATAAATATATCACTTGTCGGCAAACCCACGAAGTAGATAGGAAGCTTACTTGCCGTGATCACCTCGGCTAAAGTTTTAAGCTCGTCATTCTCCAGCACACTGAGTTGGGTACAGTGCCCGAGCACGATGGTTTGGGAGCGGTTGGCGGTCTGCGCCCATTTATGCTCCTGAAGAAGCTCAACCACAGAATAAGTGAGCGGTCTCTGGGTGGGCTGAGACGATGGTGATTCCAGCGTGTAATCTAAGTGGAAATCGAGGTGAAGACTGTGCGTCAGCGCCCGCGCGATGGCCCATTGGATATTGGACAACGAGGCCTCTCTCGACGTCTCGACGTACGGCGTCGTGCCCAGCGCCCCGATAGAACCCGCGAATTCAGCGAGGGCATGATCGATTATGGCTCTATTGGCCTCACCGTGGGTAGTTGAGAAGATGGGGTCCTGGGCAAACGCACAGATCTGTAATTCAAGCAGATGGGCGAAGTCTTGCTTGAGTCGAATGGCCACGGTTAACGGGAGAGTGCCGGTGACGTGGTCTAACTCGACAAAGGCTCGTATAGACGTCACGCCCTGCGTATAGCTAGTAGCCAGCAACTGCGAGCCGCGCAAATATAGATCTTCCGGGGTGTAGCGTTCCTTGGCCCGCGACGTATTGGCCAAGGCCTCATGAAAGGAGCCCGAGGTAGGGCACAGGTCCGAGTAGTCGGGATACTGGGGCGAGCTCGGGTTGTTGCAGGTTAGGATATAAGTCTTGTCGAGGTGTATGTGAGGGTGGCAGAGGGGAGGGAGAAGGATCTGAGGTGGCGTGTCGGGGCTCGCCTCGGACGGACGGATGCTTTGAACGTGTCCGTCTTGTAGCTCTATATCCCATCGTGCGGCCGAGTGGTGCGTCGCATCCGAAACGACGTTTTCTAATATCATGGCTCATAATCTGGACATTTATATTCTCTATTCAATTTGATACAATACCTACTCCAAGCCTTGATGACCCGTGGTTGGTTGATATTGGTAAATGACGTTGACTTTGGAGGTGTCCAACCCCTCATAACTACCAACCGAAACACCCCCACACCTAGGCTAGTCTAGAAGCGCCACCCTCTTCGATTAGGAGATGCGTGTGGCGGTCTATGGGAATTGCGGCAAGCCATTATTAGTTGCCTCGTGAGAGTCCCATGTTATTCGTTCAATTATTGTCATTTTATTTACTCTCATTTATCTTGGTCGCATAACATTATGTGGATAAGCAGCCGGGATAGTAGTTCAGAGAATCCTATGCACGTAGATGACACTCATTCACTAAAATACTCACCAGGATATTCGCCGCGAGCAGAGACTGGCAAGTTAAGCAAGGAGTGAGCAAGTAAATATAGTAAAATAAGTTTTATACTGCGTCTCTCAATACATACTCCGAGACACTCCCCACCATAGCGGGGAAGCTTAGTTTGGCGGAAAGCCGAACGCCAACGAAGTGGACTCGGCCCGAATCCAGAAAACATACATCCACCTATAGGACAATCACAACATCATGTAGCGGGGATAGCTCAGTTGGGAGAGCGTCAGACTGAAGAAATAACTTCATTCGTTCATTAATCTGAAGGTCGTGTGTTCGATCCACACTCACCGCATCTTTTTGCCTATTCCTCGTGGTTGAGGGGTGGCAGGACGGGAGAGGGCGGGGATGGACATGTAATGGTGATGTTCTTTTTTCACTTTACTACTTTGGCTCAATGACGTCTTTTTTCACTAAATCAGAAACGGTAGTTGATTAATATCATAAACGATTACGGACGGGGCTATATCTACATAATCTTCCCATTTTTTCCTAATTTTTCCCTTTTTTTTTTTCCCTAACCACCCCTCTCTGTTAGTCACCCTCTTACATTGTCATAGATATGTATCCTCAGTTAACCCCCCCCCTGTGAGTCACCGTAACACCTTGTCACACGCATACACACGCACATAATCCTGCAAGACGTAGTTCGCGGTAACGCTGGAAACCACCCGGTAGGTTGGTAGTGACGTCGCGTGCAGCGCGACCAATCATGATTTGCGAATAAGAACACGAAGAAAAGATTGGCTGGCCATGACACGTCTCGATTGCTTTTTTTTTCTCTCTCTTTTTTTTTCCATTGGACTGACTGACTGACTGGCTGACTGGCTAGCTAGCACCTTTTTTCCCTCTGAATGTGAATAAAATAGAACCGGGAGTTAGTCTGTTTCCATCCGCTGGCTGTATCGAGTCGCTTGAGTCTCCGTAGAAACAGAGGGATCTCGTATGAGTGAAGAGAGATAGATACATACATTTGAATATACGTGAATAAACAAAACCCCCATATGGGTGAGAGAGTGAGTGAGTCTATATGAAAAGAGCGAACCCAAGTTTCTTTCTAAGCTCCGATCCCGGCCACGGAGGACGGACCCGATTATTTTATTTACATCCATCTCTTCTTTTTTTTCTCGCCTTACTTACTACGAAGAAGCGCTACCTACTGTGCACATAAAGCTCCTCTCCCTCCCGACATGACTAGCTAGACTAGAACTCACTAGTACCCTCACCTAAGTACATACTATAGGCATTATATACTACAGCATACACCTCGAATCCACCAGTATACCCAGAGAAATATTCACTAGACTGACCCCAAGGCGACGACGGGGGTTGTGAGGCGGGCTATTATTATAGGGGCTCTCTCATCCACATCGCAGAGATCAAGTAAAACAAACAGACAGACAGACAAACAGACAGACAAACAGAGACACATACATTCATACGTACACACACATACAGATACACGTACAGGTACATATACCATTCGTTCGCCACAAACGGGCTGGGAAAAAAAAAAGGATGCCTTGTATCGACCTGGGAGATTCCATCCCCCCCAACACTGCCCATGTGAGTGCGCACATATGCGACCCCATCATACCGCGTGAACCCCGCCACAGTTCATGAACGAGGCTAATTCGCCGCAGGCCGTGAGCGTCTCGCTGCCGACGTGGAAATCCAACGTCGGATATGAGGAGGGCGAGCAATGGGTGCTCGGCACCATGATCACGGGCTACCCGCGCTTCTTCATCCACAAGGCCATCCAGGCCCTGAGCGCCGACATCGTGGCCAAGCACGGCCGCCCGGGCCAGTCGGCCATGCTGTTCCCCACGCGGCGGACGGCCCAGAGGTGCGCCGACTTCATCCGCGCGAGGGCCGAGCCGTCTGCCGTCGGCGACCTCGCCATCCTGCGCCTCGTGCTGGACCCCGCCAAGCAGTTCTCTGAACCCCTGCGGTCCATCGCGCCGTCTATCTCAGCAGTCATCTTTCCCCAGGACATCTTCCCGATCGCGAAGCAGTACTGGCAGCACTCCGGCGACGGCGTGTCCAGCCGGCGGGCGGAATTCTGCCACGGGCTGTTCCGCGACGGCCTCCTCGTCCTCGACGACCGCTCGCCCTCGCCGCGCTCCTCGCAGCCGCCGCCGCTGCGCCGCGGGCCGAAGCGGTACCAGCGCGGCGCGTCGATGGACGAGACGAAAGGCAGCAACGGCGCCAGCAACGGCAGGCCCAGCCCGCCGGCCGAAGAGCTCGCCGACAGCCTCGAGAGCTCGCGGTTCCTCGAAGAGCGCTACGGCCGCAACCTCGACGTCTCGCTCGTCGAGAACGCGAAATCGGCCATCCGGCGGCGCATCGCGGGCGTGCTGACGACGGACCTGGACCTCGCGAGCCCGTCGCTGCCCGCCATGGACTCGAACGCGCGCGGCGTGTCGGGCCTGCAGGAGCACGACATCTACCTGACGCCGTGCGGCATGAACGCCATCTTCGTGACGCACCAGGCCCTCCTGGGCGCGCGCGCGCCGCGGAAGAGCATCAACTTCGGCTTCCCCTACGTCGACACGCTCAAGATCCTGCAGAAGTTCGGCCCCGGCGCCGTCTTCTACGGCCACGGGTCGTCGGCCGACCTCGACGACCTCGAGGCCCGCCTGCGCGCCGGCGAGCGCTTCCTCGCGCTGTTCTGCGAGTTCCCCGGGAACCCGCTGCTCGCGTGCCCGGACCTCGCGCGCATCCGGCGGCTCGCCGACGCGTACGACTTCGCCGTCGTCGTCGACGAGACGGTGGGCAACTTCGTCAACGTCAACGTGCTGCCGTTCGCCGACGTCGTCGTGAGCAGCCTGACCAAGATCTTCTCGGGCGACTGCAACGTCATGGGCGGCAGCGCCATCCTGAACCCGGGCGGGCGGTACTACGCGGCCGTCAAGGCCGCCATGGCCGGCGTCTACGAGGAGGCCACGTACTGGGCCGAGGACGTCGTCTTCATGGAGCGCAACAGCCGCGACTTCGTCACGCGCATCGACCGCATCAACGCCAACGCCGAGGCCATCGGCGCCGTGCTCCACGACCACCCCCTCGTCGCCCGCGTCTACTACCCGCGGTACAACGCGTCGCGCCCCAACTACGAGGCCTGCCGCCTGCCCAAGGGCGGCTACGGCGGCCTGCTCTCCTGCACGCTGCGCACCAAGGCCCAGGCCGTCGCCTTCTACGACGCCCTCGAGACCGCCAAGGGCCCGAGCCTCGGCACCAACTTCACCCTCACCTCGCCCTACGTCATCCTCGCGCACTACAACGAGCTCGACTGGGCCGCCAGCTTCGGCGTCGACCCGAATCTCCTGCGCATCAGCGTCGGGCTGGAGGATAACCTGGGAGAGATATTCGCCAAGGCGCTCAAGGCCGCCGAGGCCGTTCAGGAGCGAGGGTAGACACGACTTTGCTGTACTGTAGATAGACTGTGGAAAATACGGCATCAACTGCTGCGAGACGAGACCAAAAATAAGCCGCTTTCATCCCCCCCCTCCTCTTCATCCGCGTCGGCGCACTCACGTGGCTAGCTCCCTTCTTAACTTCCCTGATAAGAAAGAAAGAAAGAGGTAGAATGAGAAATCCATAGATGATTAGCGAGTCTTGTTGCGCCCAAGTAAGCTTTACCCTAGTCCCAACCCACGGGCCGTCAAACCGCAAAGCAAATACGTTCCGCCAATACTAGCCACCCCCGGCCAGAGTAAGTGGGCGCGAAGCTTGTTGGTAGACGTGTACGTACGTACATATGTAGAAGGCGAGTTTGAAGAAAGCCAATGAATAAACAAGCTCCGAATCGAACCAGGCATTGAGTTAGTTAGTTGTAACATCCATCATATACATCACTTCACAGGCTAAGGGGACATAGAAACAATCAAGTATGTTCAAAAGTTATATTCAAAATGCCAATGCCAAAAAAAAGCTAAATATGTGCGAGCCATGACAACCCAACAAAAACGCCTCTATGTTCTAGACAGAGATCAGAATTATATACAAAAGCGCATCATCTTACAGAGGAGCCGTTTCGCAAAAGGCTCCGTAAGCGAAGAATAGAAGAGAGAATATAGAGACGGCGAAAAAAAAAAAAAGGCTCTTGCCATGTGTGCTTGAACCCGGCCTCCGTTTCTTCATCCACGCCGCGATACCATCATATATATATATAGCAATCCGAACCAAGAAAAGTTTGTATGATCCCAACCCCAGGAAAACATGGGGAAGGGAAGGTTCAAGTTACAAAGGGGAGCAGGTTTTTCTCTTTTTTCCTTTTTTGGTTTCCGTCTTCTCTTCTTCTTGAAATTCTCTGCCGAGTTTTTTTTAGGTCGTCCAACGCTCGCTCGCTTGCTTTCTCATCGTGACCATGACCATCAACATCATGTGTAATAAAAAAGGGGGT
Source organism: Xylariales sp. No.14919 (assembly GCA_002003505.1). NCBI lineage: Eukaryota > Fungi > Ascomycota > Sordariomycetes > Xylariales > Xylariales sp. No.14919. Next base: position 679,575 of record BDMC01000021.1, on the reverse strand, counting down.
GGGTATCTTAAAAATAAAAAGGATCGCCTTGTCTTGTCTTGTGTGTATCCCGTCATGCAGCGGGGGAGCAATTAATGATAATAAAAAGATGATGTTTTTAAAATTGTTTCCTTTTTCTTTTCGTTAAAAGTTCCACTGCTTGAGCCACAGTTCTACCCAGTCGTTGCTAACGGGCGCTAACCTCCGCAACGTCTCGCTCTTGCGCACGGAGACGCCCGTCTCGAGGTTGAAGGGGGTGATCTTGATATCTTCGGGCATGATGAGACCCTCGTAGAAGTCGAGGAGCTTGAGACCGGGCAGTTCCTTGGCCGTGGCGGTGCGCTGGGCGTCCTTGAGAGCCTGTACCCACTCCTTCCAGGGGACGGAGCGTGTGCCTGCGGGCATCTTCTTGAGAATGGTGGGCGCGATGACCTGCCAGTAGCCGAGCTTGGGGTTGACGGCGTGGTAGACCTTGAGCTCCTCGTCATCCTCCTCGAACTCAGGCTTCTTGGCGCCGATGCCAGCAAGTTCGCAGACGATGTCCGCCAATAGATCCACGGGCACCCACTCGATGCGGTCGAGCGTGCCGAGGTTGGAGGGTAGCATCTTGAGGTACTTGGATGACTCGACAATGGTGGGGAACCACTCTTGCTTGTTCCACTCACCCTTGTCACCAGTAGTGACGGGACCGGCGATCTGGCCAACACGGCAGACCGAGGCGTCAACGCCAGAGACCTTGACGGCCTGCTCGAGTAGCGTCTCGGCCATCAGCTTAGACAAACTGTAGCCTTGTGTGCCGGCGATGGAGAGGTCGTGAATGGGCTTCTCGGGGACGGGCTGGTCGTCAGCCCACTTGGTGATACTGCCCACCGATGAGATGTAGAAGAGCGAAGAGCCATGGCGACTCTTCTTGGCGAAGTCGACGAGGTGACGGACACCGCGGATGTGAGGTTCGAAGGAGGAGAGATCCAGGTTGAAGTTGACGGGCCACTGGTTGTGAATGATCTTGGTGACACCCTTGAGCAGGACGTCATACTTGCCCTGACCGAGACCGAAGTCAGCCTTGGACAGGTCAGCCGTGAGGAACTGGACCTTCTTAGCAGGCCAGACTTCGGTCAGGCCCTTGGTCTTGAAACCAGCGCGTTGTCTCTCCTCGGCGTCGGCAGATCGGTTGAAGCAGTAAATCCGCCTCACGGCCGGGTTCTTCACCAGCGTGTTGAGCAGGTAGGTTCCGAGGGAGCCGGTTGTGCCGGTGACGATGACGGTGTCGCCATCGATGGGGAGATCGCGGGTATACTTGGCGATCATGTCTTCAGCGAGCTTGTAAGTGGCCTTGGAAGGATCCTCACCGGTCGCCTTGGAATACAGGGCGTCGTAGAAAGCTTGCGAAAGCTTCTCTAGGGTTGGGTTTCCGTAGATAAGAGTCGGTGCCAGCGTGACCTCGATCTTAGCACGCTCAGCGGCAGTGCGCAGCGTACCCAGAATCTGGAAAACAAGGAGGGAGTCGAAACCGGCGCTAAAGAGGTTGTCGTCATCGTTCAACTCCTTCTTCAGGAGGACGTTGATGATGTTACGCAGGCTGTTAGCGATGGTATGAGCAGAGCGAGTGTCCATGTCGCCTGACAGCGCCTTAGCCTCCTCGGCCTCGAGGTGCTCATAGAACTCGTCGATCTCCTTCTCGTAGGACCGGAGCATAGCCGGACGCTTGACGGTGCCCTTGTCTGTGCGCAGGAAGGGCTTGCCGGGAACGGTGAGCATCATGTTGGATCGGAAGATGCGTGCGTGAGTGGGAGAGGCGGCGTTCGCCTTCTCAACAACCTCAGCGTAGATCTTGTCGAGCAACGACTCAAGGGCCTCCTTGCTGGCAGGAGGTTGGCCACGCAGCTCCAAGAGAACAGCGGCGTGGAATCTCCTGTTGCCCACAACTAGAGCGGACTGGACAGCGGGGTGGGAAGAGATGCAAGCCTCGATGTCAACGGGTTGAACCTTCTCACCGTTGGAGAGGACGACGACATCGTCAGCACGGCCAACGCAGAGCCATCGACCGGGCTCAGTGGGGTGTGGTGCAAACAGATCCTTGGTGGAGTATTCGGTGTCCTCAGGGAAGGTGTAGAAAAGACCCTGCCACCGCTTGTACTGGAGCTTCTTCACGAAGAACAATTCGTACAAGCCGGGAGTGACCTCGCGCAATTCCGTACCCAGCTCGGCGGGGAACTTGAACGTCCTCCAGTCCTTGCCCTTCTGGGGGGCCACCATGGCCCAGATACCTCCTTCGGTTGAACCGTAAACATTGCGCACGGGGACAATGTTGTTGACGATGTCACCTAATTGTGAGGAGAGCGATCCTGAATGCAGCAGTTAGCCATCTATCTATCTTCATCTTCACGGCACTCGAAAACTCACCTCCTCCGGTAATGATGTATTTGCAAGCCGCCAACTTGTTTAGAGTGACGGGAGTCTTGGCCAGTTCCTCAACAATCGATGGAGGAATGAAAAAAGCCTTAACAGGAAGGTTGGAGATAATGCGGTCAATGGTATCCGCACTAATGACTCCGTTGGTGGGCTCCGTAACGACGGTAGAGCCGAGCCAAAAGTTCAAACCAAGCTTAACCATGAGACTAGCAGCCTACATTGTGGGTCAGTAAGCTATATCGGCGACATCGTGAATGACCATGATAACTACTCACATGGAACCAAGGGAATGGGTTGAAGACAAGATCCTCGGCCGTCCAAGATGGTGTAATCTCCTCGCCTTCCTCGAGAGCGATCTCCCTGATGGCATCACCACTGGCGATGGTGCCCAGGCGCATCACGATGGGCTTAGGTAGACCGGTTGAGCCGGATGTGTGAAGAACGGCAAGGGGGTCCAAGTTAGCCTGTTCCCAGGTCTTCGTGTAAGGGTACTTGGCCACGGGACGAGGATCTAATAATTCCTCTAGAGTGGGTGTCTGTAGCACTTCCATCGGTCGCTTCTCGAGAATCTGGTTTACTAAGTCGTTGTTCTCGGTAGATTTGGCCCAGATTCGGCAATCCGTCCGGTCGACAACAGCTAAGCTGCCCTCCAAACTATTCCTTGGCGATACGAGAAGAGCCTACATCTGTAGTGAGCAGAGCTGAACGATTTTCTCAGCCAGGGCTCATAGCAACGTACCTTGTAACCAGTCTTGATACAGGCCAACACCAAGATAGGATATGTCAAGTTGTCTAGTAGAACACACCACGGTTAGAACACGGGACCGTAGCCGGATCCGGGAGGCAAGAATAACGTACGGGGTCCAATGTAGCCAATAGCCTCGAAGTTCTTGCCCTTGCTCAGAACACCCTCAATCCAGCGACATGCTCGGTTTACGGCATTGGCGAAGCGGAGAGCGGTAATGTCTTCGAAGCTGTCACCCTCCTCGGTCAAGTGCGGGATAGTGTAGACGACACGGTCGGGGTTGTCGCGGGCGGCCTCGTCGACGACATTGGGAATCAGGCGGTTGCCTGCGATGGTACGAACGTAACCCATTTTGATAAATATTTAAATTTTCTTTCTTCCTCTTTCTGATAAAATATCTCAACAACTATCTTTCTCAGCTTCGAAAAAATAATTCGTCTATGCCTCGTCTGAAAAAAGTCCGGTTCGAGGTTCGAGAACTGATACGGCGAACGAATGTACCAGCTGCGGTAACTAGTTCTTGTAGAAGAAGAAGAATAAGAAGGAATATAGAAATGAAGCGTAAAGAAATGAAAGTGAAGTAAGGAAAACACCACGGCTACCGAGATCCAAATCGACGATCAAGGGGAGCCTAGGGAATCTCATATTATATAGATTCTTCAACGGACCCGGGCATGCCTAGCCCCAGAGGCTCTGGCGCGAGCACCGGGTAGAAAGAGCGTGTAAGTCCTTGTCCCGTACAGTACGCTATACTATAACCTGCAGGTCACGTATGAACGTATCTGGGTGGACCTAGACGAGCTGAGTAGTGTGTAGTGTGTAGTGTACTCGACCGCCATGTACTGTACCTCTCTACATCGGTTCGTCGAAGTATACGACTCGATAGGGATAGCAGTACCGGTGGTCTCGTCCTCGTCCGTAGGGCGAGTAAAAACGACGAGAGAGCCACATTCCGCACATGGTTCTGGGCTCGATGGAGATACCCCTGACTCTGGCTCCAATCAGAGCGCAAACCTAGGCTCGTTTTGGCTGGGGGGATCCTGCTTCGAGGCCCTATGCGGGTTAGACCAGGAAGGGTAGGGAAGAGGCAAGGTCATCGATGCTCGATACAGTATGGACAGTGGCTGTATAGCCTCCTTAGGCTCCTTAGGCTTCTTAGGCTTCTTAGTGGTCGTGGAGGTACTGATGGAGTACGGGTCTGTACTATACGGGCGAAGGCAAGCTGACTGGATGACGGCCAGGTGTTAGGGTGGGTTAGTTTGATTATTTGGAATGAAAACAAAGTCGCTGACAGATTATGAAGGACAGCGACACGAGGCTTATTGTGCCGCCAAGAAGCCGAAACGCATGCGAGATTCTGTTCTTAGGTTCAATGCCACGCGCGCCGGCCGTCATTCCACTTTTCCATGCTCTGAGTACTGTGTATAATAGTAAGTAAGCAAAGCAAGCAGTGGCCTGCGAAGTCAGTAAGTACCATGCAGCCACACGATCATCCATCATACTATACTGTATGTATGTACTATTCAGAGATTATACTAGGTTAGATAGCACACACGAGTATCTGCATACACGGTATGCTTGCGAGCATGGGCGCACAACAGAAACACCACCTACCCCAACCTACCCCAATCTTTGCTTCTGTCTACAGTCTGGCCCATGACACTATCTCCAGGTACTGTAGTGTCCAGGTAGTACTAGTATAGTATATGTGGCAGCGGCGAAGATCGCTGTCGTGCTTGTTGGACGGGTACTCGGACCAGGTGGCTGAAGGCGGGCGAATAGGGAGACGAGGACTGGGACGGGTTCGGCACTGGGCGCTGTGCGATTGACATATCGCAATAAGCTTAAAATGAGTGCTTCGAGACGAAGGATGGAGGGCCAGTACCACCCGGTACGTAGCTGTGGTCGTCTTACTAGGCAGCGTTTGGCAGAGTTTGGCGGGGGATTGGAGTACTGAAGCGAGTACCTGTACATGCCCTGTTATAATAATAGAAATCGCTTGCTGGGCGCAGCAGCCTGCCTGTCCCCGGATTTCTCACAGTATCGTTCTTTTTTTTTAATGCAAGTACAGTACACTTTACACCTACTACTAGTAGCACTACCTACTAGTAGGTACACTTAGCATCGTCTCCGCCTCGTCGTCTCTAGCACGTCCACTAACGACCTGCTCTACGTGCTAACAGTACTTAGTAGGTAAACACTCAATATACTACCAGTACTATGTAGTCTTGGTACTATAGGGTATAGATAGACTATAGGCATAGTAACATGGTACCTAGTTAGATGCTACCACTACCAACCAACAACCAACACGCTACCTACCTATGGTAGTAGTAGTAGTACTTGTTGATCAAAAGTAACGCAAGTGTCTCATCTGCATAGTATTGTTTACCTAGGCATTTTGCTTCTTAAGTCCGGTATAAGTGTTATAACCATTCATCACCACACGGCAAGTTCCTCTTTTCCTCCCGTCGAGGTACCGAGAACATTCTACTCAGCCGGTTTTCTCACTGCATTCTCTCCATAGTACCTAGGTAGGTAGGTAGGTAGGTAGGCAGGTAAGTATCTACTAACCCAGTATCGACTCTACACTACTAATACCATAAGTACCTACTTTACATTCCCCCCCCTCCCCCTCCCATCTATGATCTTGACAGGATACACATAGATTAATATAAAAAAAAAAGTGACTTGCTTGTGATTTGAATGTGATTTCTGATAAGAGACGAGAAATACCACCCTCTGTTGCAACTTACATGGTGATGGCGGCATATCCCAGCGTCCACTTCCCCTTTACGGTCTTTCCGATAACCAAGTTCTGCCCAACTCCCAGTAATCCGAGGTACTTACAGTACTACTGTACATACTTAGTAGTATAAGTGAGTGTGTGAGAGGGTGAGGCGAGGGGCGAGGGCGAAGGCGAAGGCGAAGGACCCGTTATAACTTCTTCACGACACCTGCATGATACCCACCCGAACAAGCCCTCGCCCGTTACTATACCGCGGGCGTTGTATCTCTCGATAAGTCCACTACATATATATAGTACCTACATACTATAGTAAGTATATTTATCGCCAAAGCCTAGGTTAGTGGGACGGCATGGGAATGGATCGGGAGGGACCACACAACCGGGCCCGGCCCTGTATCGAAAAAAAGAAGCTCACGCACCTCACACGTGTCGTCGAGTGGGTGCCGCATGTGTGAACTGTAATCACTACCCGAATCTGGACCACACAGATCCGTCTGACACCTGCACCTCTCGTTTGGAAGGCATATTCCTAGATATTCCTAGATAATCGTGGCGTTGATGTAGTAGAGATCTTTTTTATTTCGGGCTCCTCCCCTTCCTTCCTCTCGTCTAACGCCTTTTATCCGTTAGGGCGTCGGATCGGAGGCCGTTGCACACACACACACACACACGGTAGGTAGGACTGTAGTCCGTAGTCTGTAGCCTGTAGATACCGCTTAGTCACGTTCCGTACGTTTCGTTTGTTTCACGATATTGCAATTAGCGTCCAAAAATGCTACCACGCTTGATAAGGTTATTACTATCTCCCCGTCGCAGTTGTGCAACCTACCAACCCGGCGAGAATGAGCTAAGAGCGCTACCCCAAGACGACATACCTCCCACACCACTACGGATTAATTACGTCGCTACGTGTTACGCATCTATAGGGACATCTGCGATTGGTACGTTGAACAAGGCTACCAGGACAGGCTCCCAGCACCGACCACCGTCACAGGCTACCGTCACCAGAAGCCGCGGGATTCAGTTGCGATCAACACATGGGGGGGTGGTTTTCCGCGCCTGGGCGATTCACAGCGATTCACTCGCGCGAGCAGCGGAACTTGGTATAATGTACATACACAGATAGCACAGCACTCTGGGTTAGTGTACTAGATAGTAGCTTCTTACCTATTCTAATAATAAACGTCAGGACGAGAGATGCAGAAGCCGATCATTCCCCATCTAATCGACTTCCTCAGAATTGCTTAGCTATATGCACACTAGTAGTCAGTAGCTAGTCTCTTGGTCAGTCCAGGCCGATTGCCGGGCCCGCACAGCAGCGTAGCGTAGACTATCTAGGTAGTTCTGTCTATCTACATACATAAGCGGTAGGTAGTGTACACTGCCTGACGATCTACCCAGTCGAAGCCGAGCACGATAGCTCCCCTACCTACCAAGACATCAAGGCCCGGGACCGACGCGGTACATAACATACTACGTAGTAATATCGGTGTGGATTGGTAGGTTCCGTAATAAAACCAACCCAAGAAAATGTGACGAGATTACAGTAGGTCGAAGGGGCGGGGTCAAGAAGAGCGAGATTGACGGTATGGGATATGCAGATGAATCTTGAATGGTATTGACATTGAAATGAAGGCCATTTCGTATTGCACACTGGATTACGACATGCCTGCCACAAAGCAGGTATGGCACATACATACATGGTAGGATGCCGCATAAAGTACTACTAGTACTAGGCACGTCGTTGCCGGCCGGCAAGAGGATGGGAATAACAGAAAGGGAGGGGGAAAGAAAAAAGCACATGACAGAGGTCTGGGCGTCCGTTTTTCCCTCGGTTCCTGAAATTGTGTTGTATCGGGTCCGCGGTGCAGCGCTACCGTAGTAGATCCGGCTGGCAATCTGGAGACCGGTGTAGTGTAGTGTACGCTATGTTATCATTCCTACTGGAGGTGGCGTATCGTGGTCCGTGGCCAACGGGGGCGCGCATGTTTCGTCTGGTGACAAACACCATGTGGCAGCCATCAGCTTAGCTTACCTGATCCGGTCGTGTGTCGGACGGTTGTCTCAGCCACTTTCTCGCTCACTCGCTCACTCGCTCGGAGGTTATGTGTGAGTGAGTCGTGTGCATGGATGCTGTAAGCAACCAGATAGTAACACAAATAGTAATACCTACATAGTATATGTATCTTATCACAGCGCCGACCCAGTCAGTACACTTACCTTCTCGAAGCTATATGTACAGGGAAACAAGCGAGATGGCGCCTACATACTTAGTAGTATAGTACTATTGTACATAGTATAAGACGGGATACTACTAGTAGTAGTAGTAGAGGGGGGAGATGCAGGACTCGTGAAGAAAAGAAGCTTTTCTCCCTACCGTTGCCAACGTCACACACACAAGCTTGGGAATTGCTAAGCACCTTAGACGCTACTTCTACTAGTAAGTACTTCTGCACCTACCTACCTACCTAGGCAGACTGCCTACCTAGGTACCGCCTAGGTGCTGCATTCGATTGATTGTATTACGGTATGATAAACGCCCGGGCGCTAGCATGATGAGTAAAGAGGTACTAGTAAAAAGGGGGCGTCTTTTGCTTGGCTCGTACCACCTAAAAGCTTGAGCAGACCCAGAACCAGACCGGAACAGAACAGCACAGAACGAAAGCTTAGTAGGTACCAGAATAGGTATCTAGAGTTTCTGCCTAGGTGACTCTGCCTAGGTACTTAGCTGGCATCATCACATTACGTATGTACAGTGCATGGTACCGTATAGAAGAGGAACCCCCCAAAGGGCATGTTGCATAAAATGGTACTGCCCAGGCTTCTCTGCCCAGACTTCTTGCCCAGACTTCTTCTACACCACCAGGCGAATGTCGTACAAAGTTAAGCTTAAGCTCATGCTAGCAGGTAGCGTAACCACCAACAACAACCCAGCTGAGGCACAGTACATACTGCCCAGGTACACCACACTAGGTACTACTACTACCTACTACTACTACTACTAAGTAAGTAAGTAGAGAAGTATAGTAGAGCTTCTGCATCTTCTGCTAGAGCAAGGCCAGAAGCAAGGCGTGCAAATCCGCTGCAAATCTGCTGCAAGCTCCCACACTGTATCGCCCGATCGTCTGGCCGACCTAGCCCAGTCCAGTCACTCGCTCTCAGAGCTGAACCCGAGCTGTCCGAACAGAATACAGTGGTCCCTCATTTGGTTTTTTCCTCTCTCTCTCTACCGTAGGCCTTCGTCTTTCTCTGTCTCTCTCCAATAACTGGACGGGATCAAGCTTATTGCTCCTATTCGGGATCGACATCCTATATGCGGAACACACCATAACCTTGCTTATTTGCCCAACCACACCACCAAAGCCAAAACCACAGCCAAGACCAAGACCAGACCAAGACCAAAATAATCACCGTGACGGGCGCAGGGTTTCTGTGTACTACTAGGTAAGTAGCTTTCGGTCCGTGAAGAGCTGCCGCTTCGGGAAATGACAGGATACCACCTACTAGTACACTACCTTACATCGTAGTAGTACTTATATCCTGTCCTGATTGCTTATTATGGCCGTTGGCAACCTGTCATTGGAGGAGGTTGCTTGATCGCCAACCCGTCATAGGTAAAATAAACGTCGAGCTCCATTACCTCATATTTCACCTCCGTCGTCCCCGTCGCACATTCTTCTGTCTGCTATCCGTTGCTCCCGGTGGTCACGGCGGTCACGGAATAGAAAAAAAAACTCAGGCCAAGTACCACGTAGTTCAACCAAGCTAGAGCAGCAAGACTCGTCAAACCGGCGGTCACAAAATAAAAGAAAGAGAAGAAAGTTTCACCACAAACGCTTCCACTTTCCACACGAGCGGTACATGCTTCACCTACTATTCTCCTTAGCGCAGTAGTGTACCCGAAACGGGGCGTTCTTTTTCTCTACTTACACTACGCTACACTACTCTCTTGCTTTTTTATTTTGCGTCATTTCACACCCTGCCCTAGTTCACCCGTCCCTAGTGTAAGTACTTTACCCTTTCACTACCCTAACCGTTCCAACACAAGATACCCAAGAAATTCCAGGGCGTAGCGTAGTGCAGCGTAGAAGGTAGAAGGGGGAGGAGGGGACGGTTTTATCGGCTGCAGTGCAACCACACCCACACCTACACGAACATGGGGGACACACATTTCGCATGCAGCTGCACACTAAGGGGCTTGGCAAGTGACGCTGGCACAGTCATCCTTCTTCTCGCAAGCTTTGGGGCAAGAAACGCTGCCGATCCCAGTAAACCTTCTACAAGTAGACATTGTACCGCAGGTACCGAGGCTTGGCCTGCCCCGGTCCCAAAAACATTCGAGAAGTCGTGTGTACTGTACCTCTCTGCTATGGTGAAGTTACAGTCCAGTTGGAGTCAACTAACACCACCACCGCTACCACCAACCTGAGCGAACTTTTTTTCGGTTCGGTGGTGGTTCGTTCTCGTTTATTTCTACCCCAAAAAGAAAACAATTTCCCTCCCTACCTATACGGGCCTACAAGGTGAGCGATAAGAGAGCAAGTTTTCCCGCACATAATGTACATTACATACGTATAGTACAACCCACGCACTACGTACGACCACAGGTCCACGTACTGTAGTAAGCTCGTCACGAAATACATACCGGTAACAGGCAAGAGGCCGGAAACGGCTACCTACCTGCAGCAAGAACAGCACCCAAACATCGTCCTCTTCCGGTCACCGGTTCTTCGACCTGCGGTTCGTGGGAATGTCGTGCCTAAAATAAATAAGTACAAAGGGACAATAAGGGGAAAAAAAAAAAAAGGAAAATGGGCTTGGTGAGCTTCAAAAACAAGATCATGATGAGCAGCAAGTAGACCAACCTCGACTCGGTACCCATCTTTACTACCTAGGTTAGGTAGACAGAATAGATATTATTAGCATATCTGCAACAGGTATTATTAAGACGGGAATCCCCCTACAGAATCCCTCCCTCCCTCCCTCCTAATCCACCCCACTCACTCACTCTCCCTCACCAAAGCCATATGATGGAGCCAGCAAGAAAATGAATGGAGCCTCAAACCCAGGTCCTTCGCAGGCCAGGGCTGAGTTTCAGCTGGGGGGGGGGGGAGGAACGGCGGTTCGAATCGGACTAGCCGGAACGCCCGCCCTAGACAAAAAAAAAGCCTCCCGTGCCATGGATTGATTGGTCCAGTGCCGAAGCAAGCCACACCTAAGCTGCACCACCATCCCATCCAACCAACAGACGGGCTCGCCAACCCTATTTTATCAGCTGAGGCTTCTGCTGAGGTAAATCCAACGATCGCATTGGTAGGGACAAGACAAGACAAGACATACAGATATTTACATATATATATACATACATACGTGACGTGCATGTCATGTCGTGACGGTTGAGGATGTGGCGTCGGAGAACAGCAGCGTTTTTATCGGTTCGTTATGCGAGCGGACGCGGGTAAGTGTAACTCACCGTCAAATATACTGGTATCCAATCAAACAAACCCTTCTTCAACGACAACAAATTACCCTTTAAGACTTTTCCGTCGCTCTGATTGGATACATTCCGCCTCTTCAATATTAAACAAAGCAAAGTATTTCTGCCATTCAACTAAGTACTATTCCTGCTATCCTATCTCTCGCTCAGAGACAAACTCGAGACAGAGCATCCTACAGAAGACAGACGCAGAGCCCTCCTCACCAACCCATTATATCCCTCCCACCATACGATGCTATATATAGTCTTTCACGTGAATTCGTCGTCGTCTCTATCTTGGTTATCAGTCAGTAATAGCAAGCGCGTATACGGACAGTTACGTGACAGCATTTGCCAATACAGTGCTTTGCATATACACTTCTTCTTGACAATCTATAGCTTTATGAGGTGGTTATTTATATCCAACATACATCTATACCCCCACAACCAAAAAGAAGACAAACCAAGCAGATCCCAAGTATTAGGAGCACGACTACCCGTCAGGCCAACGTCCTCCACCCCTGTGGGTTAATCGAGTATCCATGCCCGTTGCGTAGCCAGCATAGACTGATGGCACGTACAGGAAAATCAGTATATGCCCCTAAACTGACTAGTTTCATAGAACCGTGCTAGGTTATAACTTCAAAGTGCCTCGCGTTTCTTGTTCACATGCTGTAATTTAATGTACACCTGGACACCGTTGCTAACCCTAACCCCTTGAGTTGCCGTCGCCCTCCGTTCCCGTCTCTATATTTACAGGGTATTTAGAAGTGGATCGCCTTCGAGTATGTCGCCATGGCCGCCTCCTTGAACGCCTCCGCCAGCGTCGGGTGTGCGTGGCACGTGCGCGCAATGTCCTCGGTCGACGCTCCATACTCAAGGGCCAGGGTAGCCTCCGCAATCATCTCACCTGCATTGGGCCCGATGATGTGGCAGCCCAGTAGTCTGTCCGTCTCGGGATCCGCCAGCATCTTGACCAAGCCATCCGTGTCCAGGTTGGTCTTGGCACGCGAGTTGGCGCTAAAGGGGAAAGTGCCGACCTTGTAGGGGATGTTCTGCGCCTTAAGCTCCTGCTCGTTCTGGCCGACCCAGGCCACTTCGGGGTGTGTGTACATGACCGAGGGAATCACGCCGTAGTTGACGTGTCCATAGCCCTTCTTGATGTATTCGATAGCAGCCACAGCCTCCTCCTCGGCCTTGTGAGCCAACATGGGGCCGAAAGTGACGTCGCCAATGCAGCGGATGTGGGAAGCCTTAGTGCGGTACTCGGAGTCGATAACCACGCGACCACGCTCATCCACCTCTAGGCCAGCGTTCTCGAGGCCAAGGCCGCTGGTGTAGGGACGGCGACCGATAGCCACGAGGACGACATCGGCATCGAGCTGTTGGAAATATCGGGGTCAGAAACGGTTATAGATAGCATAGTTTCAGGGATGTCTTACCGTCTCAGGCTTGCCTCCCTTAGCAGAGTCCACCTCGAGCTTGACCGTCTCACCACTTGCGTCGCCGCTGACGACCTTGGTGCCGAGCTTGAATTCGACACCCTGCTTCTTGAGCAGTTTTTGAGCCTGTTTGGAGATCTCGGTATCCATACCTGGGCCACCGATCTGGTTCAAGAACTCGACGACGGTAACCTTGGAGCCCAGCCTGGACCATACGGAACCCATTTCCAGGCCGATGATACCACCACCGATGACGATCAACTTCTCAGGGACCTTGTCGAGTGAGAGAGCACCAGTGCTCGTAATGACACGCTTCTCGTCAATCTCGAGGCCGGGGAATGGGGTGGCCTCGCTACCGGTAGCAATGATGATATTCTTGCCCTTGACGCTAGTCTCGCCACCCTCGTTCAGGGCCACCTTGATCTCATGCTCGTTGACGAAGGATCCAGTACCCTTGATATACTCGACACCGTTCTTCTTAAACAGGAACTCAATACCCTTAGTCAGGCCGGAGACGGATGTCTCCTTGGCCTTCATCATACCCTCCAGGTTGAGCTTGACATCGCCAACCTCAATACCACGCCCCTTGGTGTCGTGGAGAATCTGGTGGTACAGGTGGGAGTTGTTGAGGAGCGACTTGGAAGGGATGCAGCCAACGTTTAGGCAAGTGCCGCCGAGAGCGCCGCGCTTTTCAATGCAGGCAACCTATAAGGAAGATGACTTGTCAGCAAGGGAGGTTTAGCAGCCCGGTATCGGGCCATCCTGGAAATTTTGTTGATAAGGGCAGAGGGAAGCATCGGAGCGACAGACCTTGAGACCCTCCTGTCCTGCCTTGATAGCTGCAACGTATCCGGCCACACCGCCGCCAATGATCACGAGATCGTTCTCTCCTGTAGCTCCCGCGTGCCCGTCAGTAAAAAGTCTAGCGGCTAAATAGATAAGGCCACGCAGTAAAGAGATCGCACGTACCTGACTGGCTGGCATAGCCTCTTCTCCAGCGCGATACGGGGGAGACAACTGTGGGGAGACTAGATAGATGTTAGCAAAGCCGTAGATGACGAAGATGACGAAGATGCGCGGTGGCGGCGAGTCTTGTTGCGTACGAGGTCTGGGTGCGGAAGGACGATCGCACGGCGGTCCGCGGTATTAAACGACTCGCGAGCATGGCTGATGTGATAAGAGGGAGAAGGAACAGACGCGAATGGTCAATTGCGCAAGATGAGGACGGGCGAGGGAATTGCTGGCACCCGGCGTGAATGAGGGAGGGTGTCGGGCTCGGGACGTGTAGCGAGCTGCGTGGTCGATGAACAGCTTCGATATTTGGTATGGAGGTTGATTTGGATGGATGGGTGGATGGGTGGATGGGGCGGAGGACTACTGGTGCGATAGTAGTACTGTAGACTGACTGACTGTAGGAAATTTTGGGGATCCGATGACTGCGCTAAAACTCCCGTAAGTATGGGTCTTTGTCCCGGTCTGTCGTAGCCCCGTCGCCTGCGCAGACTCCAATTCGTTGGGGCGGTTATAATTCATTGCTGACGCCGAACATAACCGCGAGTTGCAAGCCAGTTCGGCCTAACCGGACCTCGACTCGATTGCCTGTTTATTGTGAATATTGCGAATAAGTACGTATATAATAGCCCGATAGCTGCATATCGGTATATTTTATACGTGCAATGCATATACCGCAGAGATAACCTACTTACACGTACCTACCCACGACCATAGACGTATCAAGGTGTAAGAAAAGATGATTGATAAACAGAACCATCCCGACTGTATAAAACATATTGCCACCAAACATATTCAGGCTGTACGTGAGGAGAGAAGGTCATAAAGGCAGCAACCCTTATTGATAAGGAAAAAGGGTTTAAAAATACACAAACCCATGTCCCGCCTCGTGCCTTGAAAAATATATCATTACCAGTATCAATAACCTACCAAAAACATACGTACGTGAGGTCCTTGCTCTTTTATTCTCATATATTCTCACTTCATCAACATTTGTTCGTGAATACTTATCCGACCCAATTAGGGTCTAACCTAGGTAGTTCTAGTTCCCTGCCAAAGTATGAGCTGAAGCATCCGTATCAGAGACAATGTTCACCAAACATCAAGGGTCGGGGGGTCATAACCCGTATTGGTACCACCTAGAGCTGCAGACTACCATGATATACCCTAAATGATAACCTTGAAATTCTGGTTGCCCCTAGACCGACGGAATCTACCTGAGGCTCTACATGTAGATAACCACATCTGCCCTCTACAGGGTAGCCGTTGCGGACTAACTAACACTAGAGGTGAGAAGATTGGCCATCACGCAAAAGAAGACATGGGTAAAATACATACTTATTCAATGGCCTCCTATTAATCATTGTAGAGTTACGCGAATCTCCATGCGCCTATCATTCCATTGCCCGTGCTTCGTAAATACACGTATATAGGTATCACACAAGAATTCGAAATGGAGACGGATATCTAGTAAAGGGCTTGTCTCAGGACTTCGCCATGCAGAGATTGTTAAACAACGCGGGGAATTAAGCAAGAGTGACTACCTAGTTCTAGCCAAAGGAGGAGCTTTTAACTAGATGGAACTGCTAATATGAACGGAAGAGCCCGCCATTCAACTAACAGCCTTCTCTCACCTCTCGAAGAGAACTACCAATCTCATAGATCAGTCACACACAGATATACTTAAGTAACTCTGTATACAAATCCCTTTAAACCACCTCTAGCAACGCCAGCACAGAGAATAGCAGGAGCTCCTTCGGCGGCTACCAAGCGATACACAACGGT
This sequence comes from Xylariales sp. No.14919, assembly GCA_002003505.1. NCBI lineage: Eukaryota > Fungi > Ascomycota > Sordariomycetes > Xylariales > Xylariales sp. No.14919. The sequence continues at coordinate 663,976 of BDMC01000021.1, read as the reverse complement.
GACGACCCCGGTATCTCTTTCCAGCAAAACACACGTCGATACTACTGCCTTAGGTAGAGAAGGCCGAGTATTCTCCTCTCGATATATAGCCACAGCGCGGAACCGAAGGCGTTTAACATAGGGAATCTCATACCACACTACAACTTCCGTCGGTGAATAAGAATACCATAACGCCGCATCGTTGTAAAAACCTATAATCTGTATTCCCGTGATCGACTCACACGCGGCAAACCAGGAACCATTTACATGTACTGGGCGGAGCCAAATAACCGCCCTATATTCGTTTCGACGAAGTAGGTATCCCCCACCCTCCCGAATCCACAGAGCCTACCCGACTATCACAAGAGTCGTGGCATTGTTCGAGTAATCTACGTAATCCCAACAAGGGGTTGGAGTTAGGTCGCACAGCGATTACATAAAAACGGCTCATCCTCTAACCAGAGCTTGTCTTAGATCTCCTACGAATATAATCGGAAATATCTTCTCACAAGTCTATACACACAGCAGGTGGTATAAGCGAGCCTACCCATCAATAACAGCATAGCACCATACAGCATAACCAACACACCATCCAACAAGCACCTATCTCCATCCGGCCTACTCCGGATCCCCCTGGACCAGTGCAGACTCCAAAAACTCAAGAACCTCATCACAACGCTTCTTCACAACTTTCTTCGTCTTCTTATCCCGATTGTCCACAAGTTTCGTGACGCGAACATGGCGCCTCAGGAAGTACTGCACTCCACGTCCGACATCTAAGTCGGTATCCAGACCTTTGAAGATCTCCTTGAGCTTGTCTCCCTTGGACTCCTGGAGCACGGTAAGCAGCAGCACCTCGGTGAAAACATGCGCCTTCTCCTGCAGGGCCGCGAGATTCCGGTACTTGAAGACGTCCACGAGCTTGAGCGTGCGCCAGGTGATCAAGAAGGCGAACAGTTTCGCCGTATTGAAGAGCCACCGGACGCCCTCGTCCGCGTCTTCGTCTAGCCCGTCGTCGCCGCCGTCGCCGTCCCCGGTATCGACGTCCTCGCCCATCTTCTTGAAGCGAATCGTCAGACACCGGCGGAACTGGAACCGCATCTCCTTGTCGCCGCTGAACTTGTCGGCCAGGAGCGCGTAGTAGTGATTGTATACGTTTTGCCGCTCGCCGCTGCGCACGATGACCTCGGCGATCTCTTTCCGCTGGTGCTTGTTGAGCCGCAGCTTCTGCACGAGGAGATCGGCGCCATCGCAATCCGTGGCGGCGTGTAGGGCCACGAAGATGCGCTGCCGCACTTCCGTGTTGAAGCCTTGTTCTCGTGCGAGCTGCCAGAGATCGGGAATACCTAGGTCGTCGTCCACTTGCGTAATAGTCTCATCGGCGAGGTCATCGTCATCCTCGTCATCGCCGTCGTCCCGGCTGTTGTTTTTCTCCTGTCCGCTCTGATTTCCCAACCAACTAGCTCCTACGAGCCACCATTTACCTTGTGTCTCGGAGTCCTGGATATCCTTGAGACCGACACGAAGTGGCTGCACATCATGACTACCCTTGAGCGTGCCAATGCGTTTTCTTAGTTGCGTGCGCTGTTCAGCAAGGTCTTTGTTTTTCGCGGCCGCCTTAGCCTTGTTGCTTTGCAACTTCTTCATCTCGTCGATCATGAACTTCGTCCTAACTGACATATCCTTCCCAGTGTTAGGTTGTATGTGATGGATAATGTCCCGAAGCGACCGTGGATCATCACGCCTTAGAGAAGGCCCGCAAAGCTGAATAATCCTAAGCAGAAGCTCTGCGTTCAGTTCCGACAGGGAGGCTAGGAATAATCGAACATAGTCGAAGATAAGGTTGCAGCTGACGACTTGCATGTTGTAAAGCTCGGCGAGCAACGAGACCAGATGCTTAGATCCAGCATCCGACTGGTCCCCCGAGGCTTCTATGGTACGCTTCTCCAGTGTTTCAACAAGCCGCTGCAGGAATTGGGCGCTGACGGCCACTCCCATAGTTTTGTGCACTGCGGCAATGAAGCCCGCAATCATGGTGAAGAACGAATCTGGTCGCTTCTCGGGAGAGCATACGAGGGTCATGATTAAGTCAACGAGGGTAGTGGTTACGAGCTGTCTCGGGTTTGTCTGGTACAAATCCGTGATATCTTTGAGGATACCCGTCATGTTGTCGTTTGTGAGCCGATTGATCAAGCCCTGAACGCGCCTTCGGAGTTGAGCTTCCACCTGGCCATTCGAGCCGGATTGCTTACGCAGTGAAGGTGGCACGTATTTGGCAACATTGGTAGTTGGCGCAACGTATGGGTTCTCCCGTTGCGGCCGAACCGGCTGCTCTTCTTCCTCTTCAGCCCCAGAAAAGCCTTCAAAGTCGTCGTTGTCATCCTCATCCTCCTCTTCATCATCGTCGTCTTCGTCGTCCTCCCCAAGGTCCATTAGGTCCATATCATCCTCACTTTCATCCTCGTCAAACCCATCCTCACCCATACTATCTACACTTTCGTCCTCGTCAACCGTCATGGCAGTAGCGGAAGCAGGAGTAGCGGCCGCGTTGGCAGCTTCGGCTTTCCGTCGCTTTTGAGCCAGCCACTCGTCAGCCTCTGCTTTGCGTTTGCTCCTAGACAGGGGCCCTTGCTCATCGTCGCTGCCCATGCCATCCAGACCTTCCAATAGACCACCCAGACCGTCCTCGTCGAACGATTTTGGCAGTTTCTTTTTGCCTTTCAACCCAAGCTTCTTTTCAAGTTTTGAAATTTCCTTCTCATCTTCGGCTATCTTCGCCATGTCTGACTTGGAAATTTTGGGCTTGCGGGGCTGTTTTGCTTCAAGCTCCTCATCTTCATCTTCATCCTCGTCGTCTTCGTCTCCCTCCCCCTCACCATCGTCACTACCCACCCCCCCTCCTTCGACCTCGTCGTCATCTACATCAAAATCATCTTCATCGAGCTCATCGTCACTACTAAAAGGCAACCCATTATCCCCGTGCTGGGACGAAGGCTTCTTCTGTTGGCGTGCGGCAGACTGATGAGCGGGCTGGGTGGATCGACGAAACTGGGAACTCCTGGCGTGTCTTTTCTGAACACGAGCCTCTTTCCTCTGGTCTTTCCTGGACCTTTGGCGTTTGTTGCGGCCGGCGCCTCCTTGCTGAATGTCAAGCTCCCGTAGCAGAGTAGACGGTAGTGACAGCTTTCTATTTGCACCAGGAGCCATGTTGGGAAATTACGAATTGGGTTTTCCGGTTGAAGCGCAGATACGTATATATCTCACAACTCATGATACGGCCTTCTCATTTGGGCAATATTGTATAGTATGGGTTGTAAGTTGGCGTGGAGAGAGAGAGAGCGACTGTCTTATACCTTGAGTTTTTCATTCGATTTTCACCAATAAAAAGTTTGGGCGATCTACTACTGTCTGCTGAAGTCTACGATGGAAGGCCCCACATTAAAGCTACAGGTAGTTACCCAACATACTATGTACCACTACCTAGGTACTTCCTTCGGTACATTATCGTAATTCATTTTACACGCAGAAAGGTCACGGACGTAATGATGTATTAGCTCAAAAACTACCTCGATAACTAAAGGAGTAATATTACCTCTTTTATCTTGTTAAAAAAGATAGATAGTAAGGTATATATATGTTAAAAAAGACGGCCCTCTTATTGGCTAGTCGTCGAGGTACCGTTAGATATACGTAGTATTAGGTTAGGTAGACTAGGCAATACCTAGGTACTAGGTAGTAGGTACCTAACCCAGACAGGCGCTGTCGAGACCCCCGCCAATGTGGGATTTGGGATTTGGGGATTTGGTAGGGACAGCCCACAGGTTCCTCATCCGCTCTATCTAGTCTATCTAGACCTAGGTTCATATATCAATCCAATACCTTCTACGTATACGTACCATACACATAGATTTCGATTCAAGGCATCAAGACACAAGCCCGCTTATATACCGCACGTCCCGCCGACTACTGCTTTGCTTAGGTCAAATATTCCCAGTTACATACATACATACGAATACAGACACACACATACATCAGCACATAGATAGGCACGTGGGAACGTTTGTGTCCAATTCTTCGCCATGGGGCCCCTGAGCAACGACGAGGTACATTTGGCCCATTCCCATTTGTATAAACACACAGAATCTATCCCATCGGCTGCTAATTGGGTTGCGCATCGTTCTAGTTCTTCGCGAAGCTCGTCGAGCTCTTCGACTCGGCAAAAGGCAAAGACCACGGATCTATCGTCTTAACGCAAAAGAGATGTACGACCCATGCGTCCATCTACCCAACGCAATGCACAAAGCTGACACGATTACGATTCAAGTATCCTACGACCAACCCCTCCCCGAAGCCACCGACGACGCTCTCCCCTCAGATCTACACCCCCCGCAACCGCTGCCCATCCTGATACGTGTGACGAACGGCAAGGGCAAGGAGGCACGCAAGGCGAAGAAGAAGATCAAGCTCTCCACCGTCGTAAGCCCGGATGCTCTCCCGGCTTTTTTCGAGAGATACGCCGAGATATGCAAGCAGGGCATGGGTTCGCTCAAGCCCAGGGATCGGAGCAAGCGGAAGGGCAAGGCGAAGAAGAAGAGCAAGGCGGCCGTCACCACCACTACCGCATGAGGGCTCCCTCGCGCCTGAATATTCCCGTCTGCACCTCTATAATAAAACCGCGCGTCAGTACTATCTGTCGGGATCGGCGATGCGAAGGTGAACGCACCTATGTCACTCGATGAAGGAAGGCATGTCGCTTTAGCCTGGGTAACTGCCGTCAGGCTGAGTGGTCACGACATGTCAAAGGCGAGGAAAGGGAAACAAAGATAGAGAGAGAGAAATATGTCTTAGGCCTAGCAGCCAGATCGAGTACGTTACTATTATGTCGTCAGACCAGGCCCCTTTTGCGCGGAAGGCGTGGGGATACCATGGCAAGCTATGTTAGGCATGCCAAACTACGTATCTCAACTGTATATTCTAGGATTGGCTGTCCGACTTACTTAAACACAGTCCTGTCTCCGACGGTCTCCTTCGTCCCTATCAGCGAGGCGGCCGCACTAGGACGGGGAGACTACGGAGGAGTGCGGCCTACCCCATAAAGATTCTAGAAGACATAGCAAAAAATATGAAAATTAACAACGGCGCATCTCCCAAGCCGTAATGTAACGTATGCGCCGCAGAGTACTCGCTAACTAGCAAAGTATCCAAGTAATTTTATGTTCCATAACTCATACCCGACTCACCTAAGTTCCTCTATTATACCGGACCCGGCTTTGTCGTCTATTCCGCCATCACACGAAGTCTCGAGAAGCACCAACACTTAGAGCTATAGCTATATAGAGCCTCAACTCCAGATAGCTCCATATCCACAGCCTGGGCACACTCGCGGGTGACGCGCTTCTAGTCCTGGAACTCAACAACCCTCTTCTGTCATGTAATCCTCGCGTTCCACCCCCTTCGCTTTGCTTCTCCTCACTCCTCACAGCCTTCACTCGTATCTTCCCTTTCCCGTTCTTCGGTATCCCCGCCATGTTCCTTACTATATATCCTCCCTACGAGAACGATAAAATCAAGGAGACGATCGCTCGAATGGCCAAACTCTTTCTCGCGGTGCTATCCGGGTTTGTCTGTCATAGCCAACAGGTTCCCAGCTTAGAAGCCCAGGGAGCGAGACAAAGGATCGACGCCCGATGTCGAAGAAAAAAGAACTAACGGACACACAGCGGAGCAGCGTCCGCCAGCCTGTTCTCACAGCCTTATACTGGCCGAACTATAGCCAGACCCCGTGCGTGCGTGCATATAATCGCACGGCCGCGTTTTCTACGGCATCGGCACGTTATACTCTATACGTCCGGATCACCACACATCCCTACCTCAGCACCCCAACCCGCCTAATTTCGCGCACCCAAAAAAACAAAAAAACAAAACAATAGGGGCCAAGTCCGTGAGACAGGCACAGGACACGGTGTATGAAATACAGCGTACGGTAGCCCGCGGAGGTCAGAAAGCAGGAAAACATCCTCTTAATCATAGGGTGGAGCGGGCTTTCCTTTCCGGTAAGAGGGAAGGGGAAGAAGAAGAAGAAGGAAGAAGAGGAAGAGGAGGAGGCACGGCCGCATACATACTAGCCAACACAGAATTACCAGAGGAGGCATCTCATTACTTACCGACCCAGTTCTACCCGCCAACACCAATCGCAGTAATAAACAATAATAGGAATTAATCAATTTAACATCCACATACGACCAAGCCCCTCATGGAAAGGGAGAAAGAACAAGGGGGGTTGTCACAAGCTCAAAGGTGCCACCAGGTGGCATAGGTGAGTAAGGGAGGTAGAAAATCTCGTAATAGGCAGTCGTCGAACCCTTTTGTGCATCCCCAGTCTTACACAGTCAGATACGGATAGTCACACTTGAGACGACAACTCAGCACGTGTCTTTAATCTAGGGATGAGGCGATCTGACGTCTGGCAGCAGACAAAGATGCAAATAGAGCATGATATGGACTGACCGACCGTATAGGCAGAAGCGAGTTTCCCGAGGTTCAATTTCGTCTTTCACGCGGCCTACAAGTTTGTCACCATCCCATAACTTGCATTGTTGGAGAAATAAATATGGCGCGTAAAGGAACACGGATTTCGAAGTATATCAGACTACATCAGACCACATCGGACACCATGCCTGTACCTAATCATTAAACATTTAGAGCTCCAGCACACTTCTTTACTTGATATATGACGAGTGGACCGCCACTTGCACACCGCACCTGAGGCCGATCGCCATGCCCTGGGGAATGAGGATGCTATTCGACATACAATCTAGTTTGGGTGCCTCCCATTTGCCCCTCATGCCGCGCCAGATGACGGACTCCCGTGTGCTTTGTCTTGGGCTGTTAACAATGGTTCAACTAAAGGAAATAAACGAAAATAGCGAGAAAAAAAAGAACAAAAATTATGATGCTGGTAAAGCCCTGGCCGTAAGCGTTTCATATTTTGGAAAACCAGTTGAACCCCCAGTCGGTGATGTAAACAGGTGCGCCTTTTTCCCACTGTCCGGTTAACGCAGCGGTGAAAGCGCTGCTCACCCCTAACCCGAACCCTCGGCATCTGATCGTGCCTCTCTCAGTCGCACATTGTCGCGGCAGTGGACGACTGGACAGAGAGATGCCCAATGAATAAACGCAGGGAAACCATAACGGAAACGAGGAAGACGGTAGTACAGAGTTGATGGTGGCAAGAGGCGAGCGGCCACGGGACCAAGCCTTAGTGAATGATAATTTTGGTGTTGCCGTGATAGATATAAACTTTCCGACGACGGTTGCTTGGGTTCCTTTGGATCAACGGAAAACCTTTTTTCCTCGAAGATCTAACAAAAGATAAAAGTTTGGAGTCCTACATCATCTGTTCTTGTGATAGACCTCCATGAGTATCCGTGTCCATGCTATCGCCACCACCTGGGGTGATATATTTGACATAGCTTAAGCCGAGAGGGCGACCGCCGTACTGGTAGCCCTGGAATTTAGTAATTGATGTTTCGGCGGTCGTCTGGCTATCGAAGCGAACAACGCCGGTTCCTCGAGAACGCCCGCTTGGCTCATACTGAATCTCGGCTTGGTCGACTTTCCCAATCGTCGTGAACAACTCCACAAGATCCTCATTGCTGGTAGACCATGGCAGCTAGACATGGTTAGCGCTAAACCAGCGTCGCCGATTGTGGGGGAGACGCGATTGACTTACGTTGCGAACATAAATAGTATCACTCGGGTCGGTACCAGACGTGGCGTGATCGGTGAATGCATTTGGTGCAGCAGCGGTAGCAGGAGCAGTGTTTTGGTCGTAAGGCCCGCCGCCTCCTCCACCACCACCACCATAGCCACCGCGGCCACCACCATATCCTCCAAACCCACCACGACCTCCGCCGAAACCTCCGCGACCACCGTAGCCGCCGCCGCCGAAGCCTCCCCGGCCGCCACCAAATCCGCCTCTGCCGTATCCACCACCGCCACCTCCTCCTGCGGAGTTGGCGAAACGGTCCTCACGAACTTCTAGCAAACGGCCTTGCCAGTCGAAGCCGTTGAATTGCTGGATGGCGGCACGAGCATCATCTGGAGACTCGAATATAACGATTCCGGAGCCCTTAGGCCGGCCATCGGGACCCATATGGACATCGGCGCGGATCACGGCACCGTTTCGAGCTATATATATTGTTTAGCTTTTTGGAAAAGTGTATGGAGGGGATAACCGGAGAGGGGGCCGAACCTGCTTGACGGAACAAGTCCTTCAAATCTTGCCAGCCCACGGTGTATGGTAGCTATACATGCGGTCAATACTAGGGCAGACGGAGACTGATTATGGACAAAGGAGGGGGGAAAGACAAACGTTAGCAACGTAAAGCTGGCGATTGCCACCGCCCATACCACCTCCCATACCACCGCCGTAGCCTCCTCCTCCACCACCACCGCCTCCATAACCACCGCCTTGCATACCACCGCCGAAGCCACCGCGGCCTCCGGTCGCACCGATGAACCGTGGTTCCGCCTCCCGATCCTGTTTCCATCCTCAGCACGATATCAAATGAGTTCTTCCTTTGGAGAAATCTTACTTCGCGTACGTAGACGAGTCGGCCCATCAAATTTTGGTTGCTGAGAGTGGCCACGGCCGCTTGCGCTTGCTCCCTTGTAGCATATTCCACAATTCTACCATCCCAATTAGCTCAGAACACAGATCGACTGGACTGCATAAGATGCATTACTTACCCGCATCCCTACATGAACCCATGGACAAAGGTCCCAACCCGTCAATCCATCAATCCCAACAAAGGCCAGAGGAGGAAGAAACCAAAAGAAAACCAGCCAGAATCACGTGTAAAAGCCCACCTTCGACATTCCATTCGGAAGCTGTAAGACATCGGCGAAGATAACCTCTCCAGCTAGATCATTGCCAATATTGTCAGCAAAGCGATCCATTAACGCGAATTATTGTTTCTCGTCGGTGAGCAACTCACCCTGTCGCATAAAATCCTTAAGATGATGCCATTTCACATCGTACGATAGATTGCCGACATAGACACGCCGGTCTTGCTGCGAGGCGTCTCGAATGTTGCTCATCATCTGCTCACGCGCAGCAGCGCGCTCTTCGAACGATCGCTGAGGTGTAGTTCCAAATCCCGATCCCGAGCCTGGTCCTCCAGCCGGTGCTCCCGCGCCAGTCATGGGCGAACGCGAACGCCTGTCTGCTCTACGATATTCGTCCCGGCTCCTAGACCGGCTCCGAGGAGTATATGATCGACGTCGACCCGAGCGACCTGGACTCCTTGATCGGCCACGGCGGGGCGAGCGAGATCTTTCGCGCTGTAACTCCATGTAAGCATGTTGCCAACGCCGTCTCCGGTCTGTTTTTCAAAAATTGCACAGCATAGCCGGGAGACATATCGCACAAGTGACTCCTACCAGCCATGCAAAGAAATAGTGGGGTTTGGAATGGAAGGGGGGGAGGGGTTGCCAGGTTGAGAAACGAACTTCCCCCAAACAGAGGGGAGAAGACGACAACTATGCGCCGTTGATAACTTAGTAGTATTTGTTCGTGCCATTAATTGACAACGTCCATCGATTGACCTAGCATCCACCCTTTGCCACATCCATACTTAAAAGTTGGGGCAGGGGCAAACTTGAACCCCACGGCCTTCAAGGTACTCAGCCGCACAGGCGGGCAATCTCATTTTCATTCAGAGTCTTGCCTCCAGCGCTGCGAGCACCTCACCGTGGGCCTGGGCATAAGTCATGCTGAAGGGAAAATGGAATATTTGATGGAGAGTCGCAACAACCACAAAAACGATCTTCTCAAATATGAAAACCATAAATACTTACTGGTCGGTAGGTGTCTCCGGAGTCAGCTGTTGCGATTGCCAGGTTAGAAATTAAGTTTCAGAAGCGAAGAAGCAGGGAAATTGCTCAAAAGCGAGAGAGAGGTAAGTAGAGGTGTTTTGCGGTAGTCCAACAAAGATGAACAAAAGACGTTGTCAATCTCGCGGGCCGTGCTTGCATACGGGGACCAAGAAAGTCAAGCCCGTTAGTGGATCGGGGAAGGGGCAAAGGGATCAAGGGGTGGGGGGGAGCAGGAGCAAGGTGCAGGTGATATGGTTGTGAAGTATAAAAGGAGAGACGAGGTGTACGTGTAGAGTGGCTACCAATAGGTATAAGACAACCGGAGTAAATGGGCAGAGTTCAGTGGAAAGTCGAGCGGGAGATGCTGATTGGGCAGTCGAGGAAGCGGGTAATACGCTGGTGATGTGGGCACTGCTACCACGGCAAACAATAGATATGCCCACGCAATGGTAGGCCAAAGTAGTAACACGTCAAAACCTAAGCAGGCAATTGATTTTGCATTCCTTGAACATGCGGCTAGGGGAAGGGGGGGATTGGTGGGAGGCCCCGGTGCTAGGTTGGTGGCCAGGTAGGGCGGGATTAAACAACGGGGCCTGTGTATGTAAGTGCAGGAGGAATATGTAGGCTGTTATGTACGTGTACGCTTACAGCTTCTAGATGCGAAATGGAGGCAAATAGGCAAGCAAATAGGCTGGGAGGCAGTATGCGGGAGAGGAAAACAGGCAATACAAATACACACAAGCAGCGTCTGTCTCCTCGGATTCCAAGTTGGGATGGGGGTTTGATGGGGTCAAATCAGGCTGCTCGAGGCGCCGGGAAAGCTACCAGGAAAAAAAGTAGGTACGCACGAAAACGCGATTCAATCCCAATCGATTGATGGTAGACAATGCCCATACAACACGACGTTGGGATGGTATGCGATTGGGGGGTACGATAGGTAGTCGGTCGATAATCCAATGCAGGCAAGACAAGGATGAAAGGCAAAGGGTGAAGGAATGGGGAAAAGAGTAGTAGTTGTGTAAGTAAGAAAAAATAATGCAAGACTTACCCATGATAGCAAGGTTGATAGGACGATATAATTCTTGTCCTACTTCGCTGCCTTTCGAGGAGAGAAAATTTTTTCTTTTCTTTTCCCTAAACAGAACAGGACTTTGGGGATATGACAGCACCAATAGCAGCAGTCCTCAGGTTGTGTAATCTGTACGGAGGAGGGGTGAGCGAGCCTTCAGAAATGACAAGGAGTAGGTCATTATGCGTGCGGGAGTTGGGGGGGGGGGGATGAACTGGGAATGGGCGAGAAGACCGGACAGGACAGGACAGGATGGGACAGGAAAGGCCCGGACAGGGCTTCTTCTGTGCTCGTGCTTTGCTGTAAGGTACCTAGGTAGGTAGGTAAGGGAGATGTACCCAGGGTACCTTGGAGAGAAAGCTGCATGAGAAAAGCCGTCTGGGCCGGTTGTGTATGTGCGTATGTGCTTGTGTATGTGTGTCTACCATCAATGAAAGCAATGACAGGAGCACGGCTACGCCGCTATGCATTGTGTGGCGCATCATGTCTCTGCATATTCTATATGCATTGGCATTGGGGAGGGGGGCCAATTCATTCAGCCCGGCGCCGGCGGCACAAGCAGAAGCAGAAGCAGTAACATGGTAACAATGGGAGTAGTGACGGTGACGGTGACAGCGACAGCCTACCTAGGGTAGGTAGGTGGTAGCGTAGGCATGCTATGACCGGAGAGGGGAGCTGGGGGAGGGGGAGGGAACAGGACTGGATTGGACATGGGAGCACAACACGAGCAACACACACAACACACGGGCATTATAGCGCGCAATAAGGCTGGGTGGCTGAGTATAGTGTATATAGCACATGGAAGGCGGATGAAGTTGGATCGGATGCTGGGATAGGACGATGGGAGGGGTCCTGCAAAGCAACGCCAACTTCCTGATCACCAGAGGTCCGCAAAAGCTGGATGCGCGGGCAACGCATGTGGATGGAATGGATGGAGATGGTTATAGCATGTGTGTGGAAATGTGCTAGCTCGTGCAATGAAAGAGAGCGGATCATGCAGAGTAAGGTAGTGTAGCAGAGTCGGGCGCATATGCGACCTCAGATAAGGCCTCCCGGTAAGACTGGATGGATGGAGGGACGGAGGGATGGGGGGGTGGGAGCAGCAGGAGAGGCCGTACGTACCTGTTCAGGCAACCTGATGAGGCAATCAAGATGAAGCCGATGGGGTTGTGAAGTGTGATGATGAGATTATGAGGTACCGTGGGAGACACAGACAAGAGGAGTCGTTGTGTAGCAGGATGATGTTGTACACACGACTTCGCACGCCTCAAGATGCGCGAGATCCTCCAATGAGAGAGGGAAATGAGCGAGTGAAGAACGAGACCCTGTCGGTAGGGCTTAGGTGCTTTTGCTTACAATGGAACAGGAGGGAGACAAGACCGACTTAGTCTATCTATCTACAGTACCTAGGCAATGTAGCTAGGCAGGTAGGTAGGTAGGTAGGTAGGTAGTGACCAGACCAGGACGTGTGTGGTAATGTGTGGTATGTGTGGTGGTGGTGTGTGCGTGTGCGTGTGTGGGTGGTAGGAGAGGTCACGTCAGTCACGTCACGTCGGTTGAGTCAGTCCGTCAATCAATCAGTTGGGGCTGGCTGGTTGGTTGGCTGGTCGGGAACAAAAAATGCGGATAAGATCAAGTTCAGTTCAGTCAGAATCACTCAGACAAGCCAAGGTCTAAGTTATGTAGCTAATAAGGTTAGGTTAGATAAGATAGGTAGCTTTTTTTAAGGTAGATACGTAGCATTAGGTATGGGTAAGTAGGTAGCTGGAGGTAGCTATAGCTAAAGCATGGGAGCTGTAGCAGTAGCAGCAGCCGTAGCTATAACTGTAAGGTACCTACCTAGCTGTAGTCTAGTTGTAGTCTAGCTGTATAGTGGTCCTTGTGTTTTTTGTCCTATCGTCTCTCGCCCACTCTAGGGGAAATGGGAGGTGAGGGGGGGTGATAAAATAAAATAAAAACCCGAATAAAAAAAAAAAAAAAGGTATGCCGTCTGGTAGTAGAGAGTGTGAGAGTACACAGAAGCAGTGTGCGCGTATCGTATGTCTGTATGTCTGTCTGTCTTGCCAGGCTGACACACGCGCTCAAGAGAAATGGAAACGAAACAATGTCCAGTGATTAAGGCAGGTTAAGGTAGGTGGTAGTAGGATAGATGGAACGCGTCGGAAACTGCAAGGACCGTGTCGGTCTAGACTCTTGACTCCAAACTAAACGGACCTTTGCCTTGTCGCAGGACAATGCAGCCTAGCAAAAGCGGAAATGCGTGAAAATTTGAACAGATGGCTGATGAGCAGTTTCACAAAGGGAAACAATGGTTTGGCAAGAAAAAAAAAAATAATAAGAAATAATGGGGGCCTTTTCCACTTGGACCTGGGCAAGCCTGGGTACAGAGGGTTAGGTAGGTGGGTAGTGTACTCCGTACTCCGTACCTGGTAATTGTAGGCAGCCGACAGGTCGCCGGAGAGGTACACTATGGTACACTACCCAAGAGGTACCTCCAGGTGCACAACTTCGCCCGGGATCCTGTGGTGGGGTTTAGGTACCGGTATCCACATTGTGCTCAGGACACCAAAAGCATTACTGTACCTACCTAGGTACTGTAACCATTACTGCTATATTAGTACCTGGGTACTACTTGAGGTAGCCCGTACAGCCAAAAAAAAGCTTGGCGGCCTGCCAATCAGAGGCTAAGAATACCAAGCGAAGCCGCAGAATTGGCCTATCAACGTGCGTACCGGCTAGGTACCCAATGTAATGCGGTACTGATGCGGTTCAACCATCTTGCAGATTCAGGGACCCGCACACCTACTCCATAGTCTATATCCGGTTTAGTCGTCAATGGACCTCCGATGTGCCTCAATCCGAGTCCCGTTCCCGTTCGAGTTGCTGTTTGAGAGAGCTCCATTTATAGTAAGGTAGCTTAATATTATACCTACATATGTATCCTTGGGAATGCTGAATGCTACGCTGCTCTTCCTACCTACATGTACCCTACTCTGGTCTTACACTACCGACATATTTATGCTCATTGCCTTTTCATATAATAGAGCACAATATAGTTCCCTGAAACAATTGTTTCTATTTCTCTTATATCTTCCTATCTAGTTATATTTAACCTAGATTAAGTTTATATCTATCTATTAGTTCCACATATATAACAATATCTACATTCGACTTTATGGTAAGGCCATACATACTCACCACATGTAAACACAGATAACGCGTTCCTCCAATGCCGCATTTAGATGAGACATGGCTTGTACTACCGCATGCTAGCTTGGAGTTAAGGAGTCGATGTATAACTTTTATTTAGTCTTGTTGGACGAAAAGAAATAAAATGGCCGTCTCATCACTGACTATAGGCTTTTAACCCAATTTTCTCTCATGGTTGTCTTGCTGTAAGTCTCCGCTACCTGTCTCGGCGTTTAATACCTTTCATCACCAGTCACTATAAGTCTCCCTCGATGTATTCTCTGGGAGTTCTTGGCCTCCAATTTATATCCTAATCTACATCAGACGACGCAACGCGGGGACAATATAAGGTCACCTGTGGTAGGAATTTGTCAGAAGAATACAAAACATCAAAGTATCTGCGGTATGGGCTTGGGTGGGATATCATACAGCCGACTCTTCCTAGTGATCATCTCTAAATCATGCTAACTTTATTGTGACGCACTAGTATATGTCTAACTATACATAGTATGTTTGTCTTATGTCTGATGCGGTCAGTCGTGGTCGATGTCCTATGCTTCCCTTCTGTGTCGTGGTGCAAATCACCTAGCAATAGCATGTCATCTCCTATTGTCGTCTACATACCCAGTAAGTACCTAGACGTCGGTGCCTAAGTAGGCATCGGCAGCAACCAGGCTACGTATGTTCTTTATTAGTTGATGCCATTGTTTGGTGACCACCGGTTCAGTTAACGACAACCATTATCCCTACGATCTGCAAGGTGTGTTTTGCAGAAATTTGCACATTACTGTAAACCCTCCACACCATCTCTTGGATGGCGTCCAATTAGCTCCGTACACAAGGACGAAGCCTTGACCTACACCTACACCGTCACACAAACTTGCACATTAACTAAACAGGCACCGAAATAAAAACTTGATTAGAAACCGCATTTGTAGAGAACAGAGCGGTCTTGGTGAATATCGAGGCTGCGGTGACGACGGATAACTAATGATAGCAATTTGTGATACACCACGGTGTTTCGACCTTCCTATGGAGCCCCTATACGAGTACTGCAGCTGGGTGCAGTTCTTCAATTTTTGCCACTCTGCCTGGACCCTTGTAAGAAATTCACGACGGCGAAGTTTCTATTGGTTTGGGATATGATGGGTGAGTCGCTGCCTAATATGAATTTATTAGATAAGTACCCGGCATGGCATATCACTGGTCTGCCGGTACATTGCAAAACCTAGCTAGACCTAGATAGAATTGCTGTCCCGTATGCACCTAGGGTACGTAGGCAAGTAGCTAGCAACTATGAGAGGCGTTGACACATCACCAATAGGTATATTCTTTAATACCTAGCCTGCATTGGGCTATCCAGGTATTAAGTGCAGGTGGAAGGGTAGCTCCGTGGCCAGAGATCGTGAGGATTCGGTGGCTTGTGTCTAATGCCTACCTGTACGTATTACTTGTTGTAGATGGGTAGTGTAAGCATCTTCTGGTTACAAAGCACTCGGATACCTAGCGGTAACTAGCTAGTGTGTATTACTCGTTCTTTGCACACAAGATTACGTGTACCTACTGTGCCCCCATTCCCCTGAATATGTACTAGGCAAACTCATATTGCTTTTATGATCTCGATCAACACCCCTTTCGGGTATACCCTTCCCACTCCACGGTATTTCGAAGGCCTCATTACAAAAAAAAGAGTGTATACTTTGCCTTTCCCTTTTCTCCTATCAAAAGGGGGCCCGATATGTCTCTCGCATCTTGGTTTTGTCTCATACCGAGCCGTAAACGTAGAAAGGGGGCTTCTTTCGAATGCACTAGCATTATACTGTAGTGTAGCGAAGGAGCGTAGGAGGCTGAATTAGATCTGCAGGGCTTTTTATTAACAAAGCACGGCTACGGTAACTTCCTCGCTACCAATGATAAGTAATACGTAGGCCGGTGGCCCCCATGCTACTAGTATTAATGCCCCCGGGATTCTGCAGTAGCACTGGATGCGAGAGATTACGAGTGTCTATTTCTGCCTGACCCGGGCACCGGGAGAACGCCCAAATTTTGTTTCCGGTTCTAAAGCCGTGAGAGTGGAGGAGTATTCAACTACAACACCGCGATGGTTCACATGTATGCTAGTGGTACCTGGCTTCCCCCATGGCCTTTTCGACGGAGAGGAAGACGGCGGTCTAAACGTTCCAAGTGAGTGAGTAGAGCTGTTAATAGAAATTGCAGTACCATTCAGTGAGTACTTGTTGGATGATTTGCCTGCAAGCGAGGCATTGAATCTGCGACCCAAACTGCATCATGCATCGCACAAGTAATTGGTGCACAATCACGATACACATCCCACCCGGGATTTCGAATGGTATGTTCTACACCATATGACTTGCCTATTGTTATGGTTACGTACTTGGCTACACGCGATAGCTGCGGCAAATTAAAAACTTATTCGCTGCGAGTCCATAGTGTGCCGGTTCCAAATGACACATCGCCCTCCAATGAGCTGAAAAAGGTCTATCGACGGCCCCTTTACCACAGCCTGCGTACCTAATATCCAGGACGATGGTAGAGAGGAGTGCGATCGTGTTATCCACTTCGTGATCTACACCACGTACTGTAGACGGAGGTAATCTCACCGCCGCAAGGCGAACAAATTCCCTGTCGCCCAAGTTTGCTTGGCTGATATAGCTATTACCCCTGCTTGACTGCCTTAATAGTGGCCACACTTTGGGGATTGATGGGAGCTTCTTTGGTTGTACCCATCTCGGCTTCGAGCCGGTTCCCCAAACACTCCTGGCGGAGGGGGCTCCCATTGGTGTAGGTTGAGAGAGAATCGAGAGTATCTCGAACGAGCCATTCCTACTAAACTTAATTGAGAACGGCTGGAAAACCATCTGGCATCCTATAGGCAACCAATCCACCTACCTGTCCGCCTGAGCTCGAGATGATACAGTGGCAGTAGTGGTACCTTACTAGTAGTAGCCATGTCCGTGGAAGCTGATGAGCCCCATATCCGTTCTGCACTGCACCACGGATTCAAGAATTTTACCAATTATGACTTGGCCCTTATCATCCTACTATTTTCTCACCGAACTTGGGACGCGGACTATTGAATCCCATCGTTGCGACTGGGCGTGTTGGATGGAGAACAGACACCGCTCCATCCTAGCCCTGGCACAAATCCTAGGCGTACAACGTCAGCTTGTGTTCCTATCCAGGGCACAAAGATCCTCTGTGAACCCGGAGATCCTGTCGTGAATTAATCTGGCCAGTTGTCTGGGAGACCGTGCAACTGTTAGGAACGAGGAATGGATAGAAATTTGTGTTGGATTTTACGGACAGTTCATTAGTTTTATACAAACGAATTCGGACACATGTGCGTGAATATCGGCTCCGGCACCCGATTTCCATGGTTTGCTGCAGTAGGTAAGAATTTGCTACTACCCCGTACATGGTGAATTATACCGAATGAGAATTGCGTTCACTTGGCGGAGATTCGTACTACCTAGTGTACAACTCGATCGCCCGAGTTCAGGCCATCCTTTTTCCTTCACGTCTTGTCCCGCTAGATCCGTGCCAAGGGTCTTTGCATGGGATAGGTATCATGTTGGGGCCAAGAGGATGCCAGTTTTCTGTGAAGATGTCCCGCATGAGAATATTAGTCTAGTTGCATAGGCGTGAGTTATAACACGTCTATGTGGTTCACCAAGCTCTCTCTGCCAATGGTATTGCCGAGCCGGGTATGTGTTGAGTCACTTCACTGAACCCTGGTCATATCAATCACACGCAGAATCCCTGCCTCAGCCTACCAACAATGGGGGCATCGGCTGCCTGCCTTTACATCGGCGGGCTTCCCGTCGGTACCAAGATGGAAATAACGAAAGTAGGCGTCTTCAAGACGTTCGATCCGTCGATGGATTGCATTATTAACTTGCACAATATTTCGTCGCTTTTTTGGTTTTATTTCTTGCCTTGTAGAGCAGCTGGACACGGAGGTGTGGCTTGAATGTCCTGTATTGTAAGCATGATTTGGCTGTTCTTTTCTACGATAATAGTAAAACCCATGTAAATAGAGTATATGTGAATATGTATGAGGGGATAGTTGCAAAGGCGAAGTAGCGGTAGGTATATGATATCGGGGGTGTTCGTGATTGAGTGGCTGGTGAGCAAGTACATGCTAAAGGTATCTACCAGGTACCTAATGTAGGTACTTTATAGTGATGTGGCTGTGCCAACGATCAACAGGTACTTGGGTTTCGGTACACAATGCTAGCCAAATTAAGTACATATGTACCATCTAGTGGCGGCTCAAACCGAAACTTGTAGTCGGATGATGCGACGGGATGATTTCAACCGGCCGTCGGACGGAATATCAATAAACATAATTGACACCCAGATCTACACATATCTACATCCGCAATGGCACCGTCGAGGGCCCTCACACGCCTAGCACCGCTCCGCCGAGCCCAGCCAGCAGCAACCCTGCGGCGGCACTACCACTCGTACGACCATCCCGCGCCCGCCGGCATCTTCAACGCAAGCGAGCAGGCGATCCTCTCCGCAGCCTACAAGCATGTGCCCGAGCACGGCTTCACGCAGCACGCGCTGTCGCTCGGCGCCCGCGACGCCGGCTACCTAGACATCAGCACGAATCTGGTACCCAATGGCCCCTTCGGCCTGATCCGCTACCACCTGGTGACGCAGAGGGAGGCGCTCGCGCCGCGGCGGGAGGCCATCTTTTCCGAGGACGCCAGCGCCGCTACCACCGTGCCGGCGCGCGTGGAGCGGCTGACGTGGGAGAGGTTATTGGGGAACCGAGATGTGAACCACCGGTGGCAAGAGGTCAGAGCGTGCACGTCCGTCCCCTGAAGGCTTCGCAGACTGACCGACAGACTCGCAGGCCCTAGCCATCATGGCCCAACCAAGCCACGTTCCGGCGTCGCTGCACGAGCTTGCGCTCCTCGTCGACGAGATCCACTTCCAGGCAGGTGACACATCCGTCGACCCGACGTGGTATACTAAGCGCGGTGGCCTGTCCATGATCTACGCCTCGTCCGAGCTGTTCATGACGAACGATCGGTCGCCGGGTTTCGGGGATACGCGTGCTTTCCTCCAGCGCCGCCTCGCCGAGGGTGGCAGCTTGTCCAGTGCCGTCGGCAGCGTCACACAATGGCTTGGCTTCACCGCCTCGGCAGGTGTGAATGTGCTGAGGAGTAAGGGCGTTAGGATATGATTGAGGAAAGGGTGGCTGAATCATATTATTACTGAAGACAATGTGTATTTGAGATGTCGGGTGGTAGACCCTGATGGAGGAAGGGTCCGACGGACCGCTCGGCAGAAATGACTCTACCATCGTGTATACTTCTGTATCAACATTGACCGGATGGGTTTTTAATGAATTGCATGCCACGTGTTTATGAATAGGAACAACATAATAACAACGGGTATAGCAATACGTGTCACGCAGGAGCTCCACTACCTATTAAACCATGTCGTCGCAGACCAGTATGAAGCTTCTTTATCTACTCTACTGTATTGTTCTTTCTAAACTCGTGGCAGTGAGCCAGAGACTGATGCCACAATGCTGAAAAGGGGGATATCAAACCATGTAGCTTGCCCGAACACCTGCTTTTCCTGAGCAAACCCTGAACCACCAAGACGCCGATCCCCCAACACCATACAACAAGCCATGCTCGAATAGGATCGGTATCAGCATTGGTAAAATATAAACACAAAACATCGGCAATCAATTATTGAATCATCGCCGTGAGACGTTGTTGGCGTGGATCCGTGAGCCTACTAGTATGTTAGTTAAGGAAAACTGCGCCGTTCAAGCTCGAGTCCGTACCTGATGATCTTGACGTCCTTATCAAGCTTCGCCCTGCCTTCGATGGCATTGGGTGTAATGAGGATGAACTGTTTGCCCACAGAGCGACGGGCAGCACCGATCTGGCCGCTTGATTAGTTTCGCGCGGACACCCATCGCATTATACCGCAAATCTTTACTTACAAGCATATTTGTGCTAATCGCACGGTTGACGTTGTCCATGAAGACATCGAATTCGTCGAGACAACGCAGCGGAGAACCCATGGCGTCCCAAATTGCGAGAAGAAGACAAATGGACGAGAATGATTTTTCGCCACCCGAAAGCGTCTTCGTATTTCTCCCTCGGCCATTCTCTCGCGTCTTATCCGGCTCCACGATAACCTCGAGCTTCCGAGCTCTGTGGTCGAGGAGGAGCTGGCCCCTAAAACCACGTTCGCTCAAAAGGTAGCCAAAATTGCACCGCGCTTGCGCCGATACGTGCCTTTGAAATTCTCGGTATTTGGCTAGACGATCCATCAATGCCTTCTTCAAGGAATCCGATGTCATCCGAATGTTCTTAACACCTTCTTTGGCGTCGCGGTACTCTTGGGTCGCCTGTGTTGCCCGGGTGTTGATCTGTTCCTCCGAGGCACCCATCTGCTGTCTGAGTTTGCTGATCTGCTCACGAATTGACTCGTATTTGCGCTCGATACTCTGGTATGTCTCTCCTTCGGGGATGTGTACTCGCGTGGGCGCGACCTTACTGGCGTGTTGGATATATTCTTCGACATACTCGGTTTGGCGATCCCGGGAGGTTTCGGCTTCTGTTTTTGTAAGCTTCGCAACCTCGTGATTCTCGTGGGCCATATTCTTCTCGCTTAGAGCGAGATGCCTAGTTTCCTTGAGTCTGTTCACCTTATCCTTTGCCTTGACCACTTGTGCTTTATGATCTCGCGATACCACCTTGGCGTTGTTTAGCTCTTCCTTCAGCTTATCGATATCCGAATTCATTTCGCGCTTCTTGATGACAACTTCGGCATACTGTACTCCGTAGTGGTCTTTCTTCTCTTGCGTCTCCTTGAGATCATTTTTTAAACCTTGTAGCCTATCATCAGTGCCCTCGAATTGGTCTAGCTCTGTCTCAATGTTACGAATGACAACCCGGGCGCTATTAAGCTCTGTGTTTAGCTCCTGGCTACGTCGACGGTGCTGGGCGACTGCTTGCTTAGCACGTTGAACTGCCTGCTCTGCGGTTCTTCTTGACCCTTCCAGCTCCCGATATTCAGCCTCGAGTTGTGCTGTCAGATCTTTATAATAGCGCACTTGGCTGTCCTGGTCCGTCTTCATGCGTGGCTTGTTTCCAAGATTAGTCGTAATAGGGGATGTAGAGAGATTGCCGCGAATGTTTGTGATACGTGTGCCATGGCCCTTCTTCCTCTCCTGAAAAGCAAGACATGCCCCCGAGTTTTCGGGAAGACCATCAAACATGACCCTTTCTGCCTCAGCTCGGTTCTCTATGAGGAGAGTCTGCTCAATCTGATGATTTATTATCATCAGATCACGTACACGTTTGTCACCGAATTTTAAAACCCTCAGCACAGTATCAAATTTCGCATCAGGCTCTCTCAAGTTGTTCAGAGATGCCTTTGCTATGAAGACAGGGCATCCTTGAATCCGCAACCTGTCCATGTGATTCATGAGCCGCACCTGATCCGGCTTACTTTCCACAATGAAACCATTCAAACTTCCTCCAAGAAACTTATCGAGGATAGGCATCCACTGAGTCTTGACTAGTTGCACGTATGTGCCTAATGGCCCAATGGGCTTCTGTGCAAATCCATGATCATCCTCGATGAGTTTGAGAAGTTGGCGAACCCTATGATCAAAGGCATCAAGTGGATCCTTTCGGGTTTGGTTAAGGGCTCGCAAATTCGATTCCGCGGCTTGGACCTCACTTCGCTTTTGCGCAATAATGCCGGTGGGTTCTCTCATCCTCTCGAGCGCTCTCTGTTCCTCGCCCTCTAGGGTTTTGAGGCCGGCCCTATGTTCCACTATGACCTCTTCGATTCTCGCTTCATCTTGACGAGCTTTGTCGAGTTCCTCTTGTTTCTCGGTTACTATTCCACCGTTCATATTTTCAATCCTCTGCTCTTCTTCACGGATAGAGTGCTCGTATTTCTTAACAGTCTTGGACCAATTATCGAGACTGCTATGCAGCTCCCTCTCTTGAGCATGAAGTGCCACAACAGCCTGCTTGGCCGCTTCGAAGCGTTCCTTCACTTCTCGTACTCCTTCGTCCGCCTGACCGTCTTCCTGAGTTATGGTTTCTAAACCCTCTTCAGCCTGCTGGATCTTACTGTCGATAGTTTCAAGAATATGGGCCTTTTCGGCTATTATCTGCTCTGTACGGGCGATTTCCTCTTGTGCTGCAACAATGGCATTCTCTTTTGACTCGAGGATGTCTTCTTGTTCCTGAACTTGTGCCCATGCCAACTGATCCTTGTACACATGAGCTCTATGGCGCATCTCGTTAGACTTGCTGGCGGCATCCCTCAGCTTGACTGCCTTCTCGTACTTATCTTTGAGATAGGCAAGATTCTCACCAAGTTCGGTTAGCTTACTCTCTTGATCTTCGAGATACTGGGTTAATGTTTTATAGTCATCGTCAAGCTGTTCAAGTTGAGTACCCTTGACGAAGTAGGAATATTTCATAGCAGGGGTGGCAGCGTTGAGGAATTGCCTAGCGTTGTCCTGGGATAGAACATTTAGAGGGTTGTCGACTTGAAGACAGTACCACTCGACGATATCGTCGACCTCGGCCTTTTTGGTGGATATTATCCTACCGGCGGATGATTTGACTTTGAATCCACTGGAACCGGCCTTGGTGAACCACCGCTCACAGATGATAGAGTCGCCGTAGAGATCAGACTTATAAGCGTCCTCGCCCTGGTTTTTAAGCCTAACCACCAGGCTCGCATGGTCGGTGCCCTCCTTGACGAAGCTCTTCAAGCTCCCACCACGGTTCGTAGCGCTGGCTTTACCGCCGAGGCAGAGTGTGATGGCGGTCAAGACGGCGCTCTTGCCGCTGCCATTCTCGCCGACAATAAAATTCAGTAAAGGGCCGAGCTCGACGTGAAGCTTAACGTGACACATGAAGTTGATGCAGGTGATGCTCTCGATGATGGCATTGTCGGCGGCGTGATTGTCGCCAATGATAGTAGGTCGTTCTTTGAGGCGCTGAGTAGCACGCTGGTCGTCTTGTTCTGTGTGCTCTAGGTGTTTGAAGTTTTGGTCTCGTATAAGTTCGTACTGGGTTGCTGGGGGTGGTGTTGGCTCATGTTCGGCTTCAGCCATGGGCTCGTCGCCGTCGTCATTTGCATCAGCAACATGGCGAGATTTTGGATTCGTGTTGTCGCTGGAGAGGCGGGCCTTTTTCCGCTGCTAATTTACCTCTGTCAGTTTGTGTACGTGCGGCCCCGACTCATTAATAACATAAACGAACTAACCGCCTGGTTCCGAAGGCTGGAGCTCGCAGCAGTTTCGGTGACGCTGTACTCATCGACAGATGCATCTTCATTGAAAGCGGCGCGGCGCGAGCGCTTGGAAGAGGTTGCGGAAGGCATGTTGGCGCGGGGTGACGAGATCTGACGTTGAGAATTGGAAAGTACTTAGGTGCAGGCAGCTGACTGCATCGCGGGCAGGGGAGACAACTGCACTACTTCTACTTATCTTCTTCCTGGAAGTATTGTCGGAAGTAGGGTAGATGACGATGTGAAGATACTAGGCACCTCGGGCAGCGTTGGCGATCTAGGGAGTGCGCTCAGCAGCTGTATATGTAACGCGTACCAAATTCACCCCCCATGCGTAGGGCTATTAAACGCGATGAAGACGCGGTGTGCACGCACTACAAACATACGCGGGTGGGGTTTGGGAAGGGGGGTTGTTTCTACTGTAGGTACCTGTAGAAAGCTTGACGGAAGGATTACAGGCTCTTAGGTAGGTACCTAGGTAGGTAGTAAGTATAAAAGGGGAATTAACTACTAAATACTTTAGGTAGCCCGGCTGGTCATTCTTTATATAGCTATCTTACCTACTTAGGTAGTATACCTACTTACTTTCTAGGTTACCTAAATATTCATTCATCATTATACTACATATACCTTAGGTAGGTAGGTTCCGGTGTCTTACATCCCCCACTACAACAGGTACTCGAGGCTGCGTTGATTGTTTATAAGGTTCCCACTAAGCAAGCAGCAAGGTACCTACCTGCCTACCTAGTAGATCCAGTAACCTACCTAAGTAGGTAGGTAGGCTAATAGGCACCTAGTCTACCAGGTAGATACCTAGGTACCTAGGTAGTATATATAACTAACATTTATAGTTCAATACCTAGGTAGCACCTTAGAGATAGTTGCAGATGCTCGAGATCCCCAATATTACAACTCCGTTTATACACTACCTATTAGAGAAAATTCTATCTAACATTCCTAGTCGTGCAAATTTATGAGTTTATACAAGCGTCCAATATAACCCAGTCAATTCATCCATCGACAATTGTTTCTCTTAACAAACATACTCGGCCGTATTCCATACCCAGGTACCCAACACCTGCAGATCTTGTAGTGCAAGAACCCGACTAGCAACTTGCAGATTATCGGTACGAAAACATCAAAGTACTCTTCTTTCGGCGCAACGGGGCGGCTACCTTGATGGTGTACAGCCCTCCCAGTTCCTGTGTACCGGCGCCTACACCTTCTAATGCGAGTACGAGGGTAATATTCCGTCTTAACCTCGCGCTTTAACCCTGCCACTTTGGAGATGGATAGTCAAGAGGGGAATCGTATGTTCCAAGATGGGGTTGACCCGTTCCCCAGAAGCCTCCCAGAGAATTGCGTCGAGTACATGTTATTTGTGTTCGACAGCACGCTGGAACCCCGTGGCTTGTTGGCCGAACTGGAAAATATCCGCAAAACTGCCATGCAGTTGTGTGCTGCCACGGCCAAGGACTACATCTGGCAAAGAGATTCCTTCCAGCTCCAGACCAAGAGAGAGGACGGATTGGCCTACTTACACGGAACCACGGACTATGGGGATTCTATTGAGGACGAGTGGCTGATAGTCTACTTACTTCGGAGGCTGACCATCACTTTCCCATCATTATGGGTACGAGTGTTTGACAGCGATGGCGAGTTTCTCCTAGTAGAAGCAGCCAATGTTGTACCAAAATGGCTGAGCCCGGAGATTGATGGCAATCGTGCTTGGATACATCAGGGGAAATTGCAGCTCCTGCCCCTATCCGCCGCCCCAGGAACCAAACGCTCCCTTTCTTTGGTAGAAGCCGTCAGCTATATTAGACTACATCCCGAAGCTCTAGTGCATTCTCCTTTCGTGGAAGCCGAAGCATTCTACCGCCTGGAAAAGTATCCGGAGAACATCAAGGACTTGATGCACCATTCGCTCATCACGTTACCTAGAAAGCTAGCCTACATCCTTCATGAGCAGCCTGCCGCAATTGCGCCCGCTATCGAGGCGTTCTATCTACGAGATCCTGTAGCCATGAAGCCGCTGATGGCCGCATCTCCCGACTTACATTTTCCTCCCAATGATCTAGTGACGGTCAGTGTGAGGTTTACCAAAGTACTGTTTGCACAAGTCAAATCTCAACGATTTGGCGCTCCACCACTCTGGCGCACCATTATCAAGTCAACGGAGGATGAACCAAACTCTGCCTCGGAGCGGGAACAGAAGGAATCAGCCCGCCTCGAACTGGGAATGAAGGTGACTAGTGGCTTCGAGATGCTCGCTGCTCATGCCAACACAAAAGACAACCGTTTAGCGCGTGAATTTGGCATCCTTCTCGAGGATGTAGAGGAGGACGGCGACAAGGCTTTGCCTACTAACGAGGATATCTCAGGTTGGCTAAACGTTGATAGGGAGGACGACGAGGCCTGGTTGGATATCAATTTCGAAGACTTCGATAATGAGTTACAAGGGAGAAATAAAAGCAAGACAGAAAAGGCGAACGGGTTCGGCGACACTAAAGCTCAAGCTGATTTGCGCAAAATAGTGTCACGCTTCGAGGAGTTTCTTAATGATGAAACAGCAGGTTTTGAAGGCGCTGAGTTGGACGATATGGATCATGACAATGATTCTTCAGATGATGCTGAGGGGGAGGGGGGAGACGACGACGAGAGCAGCGATGATGAGGACAAAGCAGTCAGTTTCGACGAGGACCAGTTCAACCGAATGATGAGGGAAATGATGGGTTTACCCCCAGAAGACGTTACAAACACTTCTACGGCAACTGCACAAAGCAATCTTCAGAAAATCAGGGCTAGCGGTGGAAGAGAGAATGAGGACGAAGATAACGATGAAGAGGAAGAGGATATTAGGCAACTAGCAGCACAGATGGAAGCTGAACTTAAGGAGCTTGGAGCGCTTAAGTTAGATGTAGATCCTGAAAGAGCCAAGGTGCTGGGCTTGAAGGAAACCGTTGTTCTCAAAGGCAAAGGCGAAGATGCCGAGGAGGCAGGTGGAGAGAGTGATGATGATGAAGTCAATATTGACTACAACCTGGCTAAGAATCTCCTCGAGAGCTTCAAGAGCCAGGCAGGATTGGCTGGACCAGCAGGAAATTTGCTGGGGATTATGGGAATGAAGCTACCCCGAGACGAAGACGAAGGATCGGAGGATGGGAAGTAAATTTATCCATAGTCGCCAACTAGAGAGGGATAGAAAGAAAAAAAAAGTCTTACACCCTGAAGGCATATGTGCGCGAATCAAATCCCATCACACCCCTTAGTACCGGGTAGGCTCTGTAAAAGCCACGGCTTTGTAAGCCACCTCTACCTAACTTATCAATTACTCACTCCCCAGGCTAGCCTACCTACTAAGTACATGCCCCATCAACCCCACTATTAGTGCCCATGATAGGCACTAAACATCTACTACCACTATCGACGTCACAAGCATACATGTAAAGTGGTATGGATGATGGTTCTTTATGTTGACTTACCCAGGTATCTATGTTCACACCTTAATGAATAAGATAGCTAGAGGCAGAGGCGTCTGAATGAACCTCGATTCCCCATACGATACTACCTCGTCGTAGCATTCAACCCCGGCTTATCAACTCATGTTCACCTTGAAAATCACACATGTATCCATGTCTTTCCGTAGTGAACATTGCGAGCAGGTGAGACTGGTAGCACATTCGCGCCCTTGCCATATCCTTGCTGCTTCCCAAGGCATTGTGCAGCCCTACTCTTGAAAAGGTCGCCATCGCCATCGCCATCGCCATCGCAATCGCAATCGCAATCGCGATCGCGGTCACGAGCACGAGCACGAGCACAGACAACGGGAGGCACAAGAACGAAAACGAAAACAGCCAATCGCTGGCTTTGCCATCGCCATCGTCTTGGCGCAATCATGTGGTCCAGCAGAAGTCTGTCAAGCCTACAGAAGACGTACGACGAGAGTTATTTAAAGTGCTCAACCGCCGTCTATTACGAGAGCCAGGTATGTGAACCGAGCCCACCACCACCAGAAATAACACTCGGGTTCTCCCACTAACGAGGCTTTCTAAGGGAGATGAGAAAGAAGCCACACTCTGCTGGAAGAATGCGCTCGACCAAATTCGAATCGGGACCGCTCATAAGAAACACAACGACTACGCGCCCAAGTCCGAGACCGAGCGAACCCTCGTCCAGAGTTTAAAAGAGCTCGAGGCCCAATGCAAGGAAAGGATAGATCTCCTCGAGGCCCTACGATTGTCTCGACAAGAGCTACACGCCCCAGGCAATGCGATCGGCGACGGCGTTGGACAAGTTGGGCAGGGCGACCTTTCGTCTCAACCCGGCACGCCGAGTAAAGGGTGGATAGGGGACGGAACTATACCCGCCATAACATATACTGAGTTATCAAGGCCACCCCTACCACAACGCCCTTCTCTAGCCTCTAGGAGTTCGTCGGAGCGCGCAGTTGTTGGCCGCCGTTCGTCGATAGACCAGATCGTGGACCAACTTGAAGCCTCGTCCTCTGCACAACGTCCGTCTCTACCCCCCTATAGCTCCCCGCAGACCATAAAGGGTGGCCCGAGATCGTCTAGCCCTGACAAGCGGACGATGCGGACAACGCTCCGATCAGGCAAACCGGACAAGCCAACCCGAGCGACGCCTTCCAAGTGGAACAAAGGTCCTGGAGCAAATAAAGCAGCTACTCTAGCATGGAGCACCCGTAACTCGAGAACTAGCTTAGACGCTACCACTGATCCCCTACATCCATCACCCCAACCTCCTGAGCCACGGCGCTCGTACGATCAAACCCGACGCAGTTCATCTACACATCAAGGCTACTGGGATAGCCATACGAGGAGATTGATCGTAGGCTCCAGTCAAGCAACCGTGCCGAATGCTGACTTCCCATCCGATACAGAGCCAGTTCCCCGCATATCGGGTGATGACACTACCAATGCGCCGTCGGCTCTTGCTCTAGGCGCGGCTTCAAGTGCGCTGAATGCGCTATCCTTGCAAGAACGCGCGACACCAAACGCAATTAATAAACGGCGCCCAACCCCTAACAAAGCGGCGAGCTCAGATTGTCAATCTGGCAACCACAGCAGCTCTAGTTCCGGTCCGGCAAAGAACGGGCTGAAGGTAGATTCTCATATACAAAAAGGATCGCTAGTCGAAAATAAATATGCAGAGCCCAATAGCTCAAGGAAAAAGGGTCGGCACAACGCCGACCATGAGCAGGAAGAAGAATTCCATTCGTCGGGCGAAGATATTACAACAGGCTCACATCAGTCAACAGGCAAAGGTAAGCAAAAGGCTCTGCCGCTGACTAGTGATCCCGATGCCCATTTTCCGGACAACGTCAAAGAGGACGAGGACAGCAAACTCAAAAGCCAATGGGAAAGGAAAAAAAAGAGAATTCTCAGAAGTTTACCGCCAGGCGTCGATGAGGCAGCCGCAAAAGCTATATTTAACGAAATCGTAGTTGAAGGGGATGAAGTCCACTGGAGCGACGTAGCCGGGTTGGAGGTGGCCAAGAATGCCTTGAGAGAGGCGGTAGTATATCCGTTCTTGCGACCTGATCTATTCATGGGTCTACGTGAACCAGCCAGGGGCATGTTGCTCTTCGGGCCTCCGGGCACAGGCAAGACCATGTTGGCTCGAGCCGTGGCCACGGAATCGAAGTCGACGTTCTTTTCTATATCAGCTAGTAGTCTGACAAGCAAGTACCTGGGTGATTCGGAGAAGTTAGTACGTGCTCTGTTCGCCCTGGCCAAAACGATGGCACCTAGCATCATTTTTGTGGATGAAATCGACTCTTTGCTATCCCAGAGATCAGGGGCCGGAGACCATGAATCGACCCGGCGAATCAAGACGGAGTTCCTAATCCAGTGGAGTGATTTGCAACGAGCCGCAGCAGGCCGTGAAAGCCCAGGAAGCACAAAGGATCGCGGCGATGCGAATCGAGTCCTAGTTTTAGCGGCAACCAATTTACCATGGGCCATTGACGAAGCTGCTAGACGTCGGTTTGTAAGACGGCAGTACATCCCATTGCCGGAGCCAGAGACCAGAGCCGTACAGTTAGAGACGCTACTGGGCCAGCAGACGCACAGTCTCACAGACGCCGATATTTCGGAGTTAGTCGACTTAACTGATGGTAGGGCTTTCACTCGATAGAAGTTGGTATTATAGAGGCTAACCATATCGCATTAGGCTTCTCTGGCTCTGATATTACAGCGTTGGCAAAGGATGCGGCCATGGGCCCGCTTCGTTCTCTCGGCGAAGCTCTCCTTCATATGACCATGGACCAAATTCGACCCATCGAACTGGAAGATTTCCGGGCCAGTCTTCGGACCATTCGTCCCAGCGTGGACAGGAGAGGGCTGAAGGAGTACGAGGACTGGGCTAGGCAATTCGGCGAACGTGGTGGATAAGACCGCTACCTAGTAGCAAGGATGGAAAAAAGGAGGGCAGTTTTGACCCGTCTGACGCACACCACAAACTGGTTACATCAAGTAGTCAAACTAAGAATAACACAACAGCCACGAACAATACTTGGGTAATCCGGACAGCTTAGAGCCATGGGAATTGGACTTAGAATATCTGATAAACTTGAATATCGGCCTTTTTATCCCAGCTGGCGCTGTACATAGGTAGCGTTACATGATTGGCATATATATACAGACGTGCATTTTCCAGCCAACCTATCTAGTCCGCCACTGCCCTCCCCTTTCCTTCTCATCCCGATCCGAAGGCCGTAGCGGGGATGGCGGGCCCTGTATCGATGTTGTACCGAGTTGATTTATAGTTGAACATGAGACATTGTCTGTTCGGTTTGTGTTCTTCCGCCTCTCTCACCTCATCTATTGATCCCCCGTGCGTCCTAGACAAAACACACAGAAAAGGATCGGCGGACTCCTTCATCATCAACCCCTCACTTTCCGTTCATTCATATCGACCAGCATGGGGCGCGTAGACACACTCCTCCTCCTAGAAACAATGTCCCATCACGACTCCGGCGGGGGGGCACTGGCACTGTCACTGGCACTGTCATTGGCACTGGCAGGAGCAGGCGGAGTGGCACGAGCCAGCGCCCTCTCGGCATCCCTCGTCGACTTCTCGAGAGCGGCCGTCGCCGCCTCGGCCTCGGCGATGCGGCGGGCCAGGACCCTGCGCTCGTCCTTCGCGGCGCGCTGTGTGGCGCGCTCGGCGGCGCGCTCCTCGAGGGTCGGGATGGGGGGCCGGTCCTCGATCGCGGGCCCGTAGGGCGCGATGATGTGCTTGACGACGTGCCGCACGTGCTGCGACTCGCGCCACGACGGCGTGATGGCCACCACGTCGCCCTGCCGCAGGGAGTTGGCCGGGTCGTGCACGAGCTTGTACCGCGGGACCTTGAACCACTATTCCGTTTTTCCCGCGGAAGCGGAAGGGGTCAGCGAGTGTTACTCTGCGGCGTGGAACTCAATGGTGTCGGGTTTGTGGATGGGACGGGGTGTGATGGAACGCGTGGTCGACGGTTGGGACGCAATGCGGCGCAAGACTCACCTTGTGTACTCTCTGCTCCCACCTCTGGCCGCCCAGCCGCACCTTGACCGTCTTGTCCATGAGGCCTGCCGACACGACGATGCCGTGCATCTCTTTCGCCGCCCTCCGCAGGCCGGCCGCGATCTCCGACGCCATCGTGTCCCGTATCCGCGTGCGTCCCTCTTCGTCCTTGCGCCAAATAAACCTAGCCCGGGTTCCAGTTGTCGAGAGGGGGCTCGCGGGTCGTTTTAGCGGGTGGTGTCGTGGATTTGAGGTCCCTTTTTTTTCAATGCGTTGTAGCTCTTGATAGAGGCTCCCCAGAAATTTAGAGGTTCTCGGCTTATCGATCTATGATTGGTGTTTCTTGGCGCTAGCTAGGTAGGTTAGGTACCTAAGAGACCCCCATGTTACCTAACCTATAGTACATGGTACTTAGGCCCGGTAAGTACCACTCGCACAACATGAAAGTTCATGTTCTTATTTATTATGTATACTTAGGTATAGGTATACATATATCAACATTAATGTGAGCTTTGAGCTACACACGAATACCTACATCCTAGGTATGTACCGTGATGTGTTTCTCCAGATATATCCAGAGTACATGCACAGGACTATATATCTACCCATATCATTTATGATCCCACCCAAATATCTACAGGTGCCTACCTACTCCATATCTTAGACCACTTGTCATATTCATGCATCGATTTCTTATGTTCTTTGAGGCCCCAACAGACTGGTCTCCTCATCGGCAGCAGCCGTTCTCTCTTTGCTAGGCTTAGCCTTTTGCAGACTTAGCCATATTGCGGCACAGATGATCAAAACACTCCCGACGAGGCTCAACACCGGAGGTGTCGTCCCCCAGATGATCCGTTCGATGATGAGTGCGAGCACCATTTGAAAGTACTGGAAAACATAAGATATTTTAGCAGGATTCACTTAAGATATTGTGCCTTTCATGGCTAGGGACTTACCGTCACATTCGTCGCCCTTCCACCTTTCTCTCGCTGGAGCCCCTCGGTTAGGAGGAACTGCAGCAGGAATCCCGACACCCCGATGATGAGCAACAATACCCATTGCAAGGCGCCCTTCGGTAGTATAAAGTGTAAATCCGGGTGAACCAGAATAATAACACCCGAGACGAGCGTCGACATGACGGCAAAATAGTTGACGCTGATCAGCGAATGGACCCGTTTGCCGATGACCCGGATCGTGCCGTACGCTGTTGCCGCCGCGAATGTGCCAAGGATGGAGCAGATGACGGCGAGTGTCCGCTGCGGTGAGGACGGAGAGCCCACGACTGGGGACCCATCTTGAGACCCATCTACGGTAAACACCGTCATTGTCACATTCCCGTCATCTGGCACCGCCGCACTTGGGCTCCCGAACAGAAATGCTGGCCGCGCGATGAGGAGGACGCCAGCTAGCGAAATAAGTCCCGAGAACGCCTCCTGGATCCGGTATGGTTCCTGTAAAAGATATCAGCTGGAGATCCTTTCTCCCTAACCACCCCCCTTCAGCTTTCCATTGCAACTCACCTTCAGCCAGACGTAGCAGAGGATAGCAGTCCAAGTAGGGACCAAAAATGAGATGGCGGTAGCATCCGAAATCTCCAAGTACGAAAGCGAATCTGTATCGAGGACGAATTAGCTCCGTACCCATGCATGTTGATGAGGAACCGTGGGTCTGGCCCCATATAAGAGCTGATTTCACTTTAAAGGCTTAAATGAGAGTCACTCACAGTACAGTCCAAAGAGTCCGCAGAAACCAGCTGTGCCGCGCATCACCAGCAACCCAAACATGTTTCGCGGCCCGAGGGGAAAGTCGGGGACTTTGTGGTACCACATATACAACGTGCCCAGGATAGACGTTGCGAACATGCGAACGAATATGATGTGCAAGGCATGGAACTGGTTAGGCGAATCTTTAGCCGTCAGTAGCTTTGCCGCCGTGTTCATCTACAGTGGTAAGTTACAAATTAGCAGACTGCATGAATGAGTAAATGGCCAGTCACAGCAGCAGCTACAGTACCGGTGGCTACCTAGTGTCTATAAGAATATAGGCAGAAGGGTAAGAAGACAGGGTTGGTTGGGGAAGTAGCTGAACGCACCACGGAGCCAAAAGTCTGCGCCGAGAACACCAGAAACAGGCCGAAATTCCTCTCGTAAAACTCATTTAGATGCCCCCAAACCCTGCCGCCCCCTCGCGCCGGCGTCGCCTCCCCATCGGGGCCGTCGGAGGCGCCAGCGGGCGGCGACGTGGGAATTGGAGATGCGACCGGGTCATGCCGCTCAGCCCCCGGCGAGCCCACGCGTCCGTCGTCTTGCGTCCCGTAACCCATCCTGTTGCTTTGATCCGCCGGGTATTCTGGAGCCCCGTTCAACAATTTAGCCCTGGTTTGCTTGGCTCCCCAGCTTTTTGTTTCTTGGACGACGGAGATGTTAGTGTCTTTTTTGTTGTTTTTTTAAAAGGCTATCGTCGACCCACTGTTAATTGATCACAAGGGGACCCCGGGCCGAGATCGGGAATCCGTTCTTCAATATAGTGACGATTAGTTACGTAGTTAAGGCGAATACCGCATTTAAAAGACATGGGTGATCTAGCTGTATGTCTGGAATTGATGGAATTCAGTAGGGAGAGTAATGCGGGTTGACCCTTGCGTTGGATTTTGAGTGAGGCGAGGTTCCATATCCGAGGTCCCCATCCATCCCTCTCACCTAATCCTGCGTTGTTAGCCTGACTATATCATAACGCAACTAGCAATACGGCCATCAATCCGAATATAAGAACCGGTGTCTAACTAGGAAGCTACCGGCTCTATTTCTAGTCAGCTTTGTTAGTCCGCTCAAGTTATGCGTTCAATATAGTAAAGTTGAAGCGGCTTTGACGGGTTGTTTTTATAGTAATACCCCCGATTTCAGGTGTAGTTTACGACGAACCATGTGGCAACATATTATGATTATCTATATGTAATAATACAGTATGGATTGCGTGTAGATTAATGCCAACCTTACACGGGATACTGGGCAAACAGTCGTATTAGTCTGTAATTCTTAGCCAACGTAACAAAATACCGTGTAAGAAGAGGGTAAATTCTAACTCCAAACAAGTGCCATGTGGTCACATCTTCAACTTAGGAGTATGTCTGAGAAAAAATATACTGGGACAAAAAGTCTGCTTTTAACTGTAGTGCAGGGCGCTACCGGAGTCGACAAGCAACCTCTTCAATCTAAATGAAACGGGATAACCTCTTCTCTAACGCACCAGTTTCTCTCTTATCGAAAGGAGGTGGCTTTATGACCTAGGTAGATGGCAACGTCCGTAGCAAGGCCGACATTACCGTTGTTAGACGGTTACCGAGGTAGTAGGCGATCGTAGGTGGGTTAGAGAGAAAGTAGATCCCTAGAGTATTTGATGGATAGGTTTCGGGCGTTGGCTAATTGGTCGTGTAGGGAAGTATACATCACATTAACCTTGGCGTATGTTTACGAGAACCGTCAATAGCATGACGTTCGTAGCCTTCTTACTATGCCTGGAAGCAATACTGGGTCCGCAGCTTGGTTCAACGCCCAGAGGAACGGAGTTACATCATCTAGAACGCACAAGCTGGTTACCTCGACACCGCTTTAGTGATGGAATTATCCCCTTTTTGGTAGACAACAGTTGTGGTAGGCCTTGCCTGTTTGCTATGCCTGAAGATTTGGGTCGTCATAGTCTAATCTACATACGTTGATTTAAGTAACGTCCTTCTTCTGCTTCTACTTCTTTTACTTTAAAATACGACAGGTGTTGTTCATCATTATCACCCTGTTAGGCCTATTATAACGTACAAGGAATTGGTACGGAGCTCACGGCAGTATGATTGAGGCTAATTATCTCATATTGATGTCATGGTGGGGGAGATTACATGAGTGACGAGAAACAGAATTTCATCAAGTAACAAGGAACCTGGAGCATATCGACCATGTCGGTAGGAACGGCCTTATCCACCCAACCCGTCAAGACCCAAATATTTATCCCTTGGCGATTCTGAGAAGACCGGCCATATCGCCGTTGAAAACCTCCGAGTCACCGCCATACGTGTAGGCGTCGTTGTACTGCCAGAAGGTATAGTACGGCCAGCCACCGGGGGGAGTGCCGGCGCTGCTGCTGTACCGGGCAAGGACTAGGGGGTTGGTGTTGACGAAGGCGTTGGAGTTGCCCGTGCAGGACGACCACCACGAGGGGTTGGTGTAGAGCAAGGGGTACACCCCCGTCTTGGAGTGGTAGGTGTTGCTGAAGTCCTTGATCCACGCGACGGTGGCGCTGGCCGAGAGCACGCAACTGCCCTCGAGATCCAGCATACCGGGCAGGGTGATGCCGTCGCCGGACCAGCCACCGCCGTGGGCTAGGAAGTAGTTCGCCTGGGTGGCGCCGGAGCTGGTGTCGAGATGAGCGAAGTGGTAGCCACCTCGGATGAACCCGGCATTCGTGGCACCGGTGTAGTGGGAGCTGAAGGAGGGGTCGAGGTAAGTTGTTCCCTCAGTCGCCTGTTCTTCAGGTTAGTTTCTTGCCCATATGTTTCCTCATGGTAGATTCGTGCCGGTAGGTCTCACCTTGATTATGACGAAACGGGCGCCGGCGCTGTACGCAGCAGCGAAGTTGACGCTCGACTGGTAGTGGGAGATGTCGAACCCCTGGACGGTCGCGAGGGCGCCGTTGGCAAGGCCGAGGAGGGAAACAAGAGAAGCCTTCATGTTGATTCGATGACCTGGACACTGAAGTTCTGAACTGATGTGCTCGTGGCGATCAGGTTTTCTGTTGACGGGGGCGAAGGGCGAGCTTTATGCTCACGGCGCGTTCCCTCGAGCCGAGCCAGCATGATGTGACGGCTCCTGTGGACGGCCGGCGGCCTGATAACGAGCGAATAAAACCTAAGATGGCATCAACATGCAAATTAACGACCCTGCAATTCGCCCATTGTAGTGTTGTGTAGTAACCGATACCCCCATTTGCACAGCTTCGACCCAGCAAGCGTGCGTCTAGCTGTCGATCTCCCTTCTTCTGTGGATCACATCGTGGAAGCATTCCGACAAGTTGGGGAGCCGTTCAGGGATCTCCTTCTCTTTAGGAGCTGTCTGGTTGCATTATCGAGGGCAGCGTATCTCGCCATCCACCCACGCGGCTGCACCGAGGCAAGCTTTGTGGCGTTCACCTGCCGATCCTGGAAACAGGTGAAACTAGCCTGGCAGTTCGTGGGGTTTCAGTGCGCTAGTGGTGGGCGGTCGAATTCCGCTCTGTTTCTATTCTCACGTATGGAGATATTCGGCTCCTGGGTTCCTTAATTTGACGTTCACTACCTATCCTACGATGTCATGCGTGGGCATTTCTCATGATTCACCCATCTACGCCTATGGTGTTTAGTTTCCCTAAAAGCTATAGTGACTGGGTTCTGGGATGAAGGTTGATGGGCTGTTTCATTGGTGCTGATTTCCCTCTCCCAACACCATCGCACGACGTTATCGCCGACGCGCCAACAAGATTAAGTACGCAGGCTCAAAGCAAACCACATTCCAAAAAGAGGTTAAAACTAATGTAACGCATCACCAGAGTACCGGATCTGGCCTGAGAATATTCGGAACCCACCGATGTCCCTAGAGTCACGGTCCTCCCTCTCCATTTTGAGACCAATCTGGCCCATAGAGGCCGAGGATGATCAGGTGGTCAAAATGGCGAAGATGGAAATGAGATATAACCGAGAGGTTACGTGAGTACTCCTTTCGTCGATTCGAACCATTGGTTGTCGCATTGGGAACGTAGACTACTTGCTACACACGCGTCTCTTATTCAGCATCATTGTGCGCGGCGACGGCACACAGAACCCATCTTGTGCATTTGTGTGTTATGTAATGCAAGAATCTCTGAAGCATCTTGCAATGTAGCTACCTTGAGAGAGATGTGCGACCTGCCGAATTGCCGGTGTTCTTATGCAACGACGTCATTTATGCCACGCCTCGCGCTTCCAACCGATACGAGATACGAGCAGCAAGGCGTGGTGAAATCAGGTCCCCCCGCCACTCTATAGTCGATGGTGCATATTTATGCGAGATATTTGGTCAAGAGTATTCTTCAACGATACCCTATTACTAAACCAAATCCTCATATGATAGCGATAAACAATTCATTCTTGAAGTCGTTTCGTTACCGGGCCGCTGCGAAGACGGATTTGAGGTGTTAGATACCGTACGCCTTAGTATTGCATTGAACTAGAGCCTCATAACCGGTCTCGGTATCATAGCTCCATATCGCCCTTATACGTAAAGGGGTAGAGTGTGGTCATACTAGTAGGTTTTGAGATAGATACACCTCGCGAACCGAGCCACCTTAATTTATCCTTTTAGAATAGCGACAATATCATTGACCAAGTAAGAATCAAAGGATGCAGCCGGCGGAGACATTTTGTTTAGTGAAATAGGAGGAGCCCTGACTTCGGTAGGGGACAATTAAAACATGGACGCCGTTGATGATATCTAGATAGGTCATTCCCGCCCTGGAATGAGAATGCCACAAATAACGGTGTAGTTACCGACTAAACGACTAAACGGCGACCGAATCACGGCAGTTCGCCGAATTACTTCTCGGGCAGATACAGAAGCCCAAATAGACTAGCGGCCAGCGAGACCTAGTAGTACCCGATTGGCTTGATGATGTTTCATCTCCCCTCGGACCTTGATCTTTGGAACCATATGATATCTTGATATATACTGGGAGAGCGTATAAACTGCTCGGTACTACTAGATAGTAGATGATCTGTGAATAGAGTGGGATCGGATAAGTCTCCGAATAGCTGGGCCTCTAGAGGATTAACCATGTCGTGTGAAATGGACTATACTACCTACCGACTTACATATAGTACCATGCAAGTTCGGCGAATATCATGTTGTTTCGGCTATTACAGTTCGGGGAATCGAGAGCCTGGTATCATACCATATATCCAGAAGGCCGAAGAGGGGTAAGAGGGCACTCACGAATGGCCGAGACAACGGGAACTTCCTTAGATGTGCTACACCGAGGACACAACTCGAAAATCGCCGAGTCGGTGGCTTTAAAGCCATTAAAGAGCTAGGCGTCCCCATTATACTTAGGTAATTAATACCTACCTGTAGGTACTACTAGTAGTACTGTAGATTAAGCAGTGGAGGATACTACGTAGAAGAGGAAATGGCCGAATACGCCGCCATCCCGCGAATTTTCGGTCTCCGGATTCGCGGCGGATCAATCCTGCAGGGACTCGGAGAATCCTACACCAGGCAGACTGACCAGGTACCATTAGTAGGCGCTATTCTACTCCACCATGTGTGCCCTGTGTGTGTGATAGGCCAGACAGCTACACCCAGGTGTACTCGATGACTACCTAAGGTAGTAGTGCACCTAAGTACGGCCTAAGGCATACTACGTCGGAACTACATGGGAACTACGTGCGTCTAGGCCATATGTAGTCCGTGGGTATCAGGTACTAGCCCGGTCTGTTAGCCAACCCTAACTCTTCACGCGGAAAGATTGTCTTGTCTCTCCCTTCTTTTCTTCTAGCAAAGATGGATATCTCTCTGTGAGGCGCGAAGTATAGGTAGCTGTGTACCTAGGTAGAGTAAGTACTATATATACTGTATAGAATTGCTCTGATCCACGGGCGTGAACCATGTCTGTGTGTTGGGCCGAGTCACGGAGCGCATGGGCAGATACAGGCAGGTAGGCAAGCAAGCACATGTATCCAGTACTAACTATATCTTCTTACCAACGTTAGTCCGATTAAAGATTTCCCCTTTTAGATCCTCATACTTTATAACCTACTCTCACACCGACAATTTTTTTCTTTTCTCTTTCCTTAGATACTCTGACTCCTCACCATCGCTACCATATCCTACCACGGTTCCATATATATATTCTATATTTGACCGGTTTAGACGTGAGACAATTTACGGAGAACCCTGACACCTGTATCCATTACAAATACTCGACATTGCTACACGCTGGTTTCCCAAGAGAGGGGTAGTCAGACACTTCCTCGGCTTAACTCATTTCCTATTCATCTAAAGTATCTAACCTACTCTGGTATTTTGCGGTTGTTGTATTAAGCCACCCAAAAACTCGAACTTGCCGTCAGACGCGATAAAGCAGACACTAGAAGCGTTGCAAGAAAAGAAAAAAAAAAGAGGAAGCAAAAAAGAAAAGAAAAAAGAAAGCAAGAACCGTCATCACATTATGTCTGCCTCACCAGATTATCCCCGTGCTGGAAAGCGTCCTCGTAAGTTTCACCGGCTTCCATCGATATCCACCACCAACCACCTAGCACCCTAGCACCCTTATTCCCCGACCCACTCCCTCTTATCTTAGGCTATCTACCTATCCTTGCCCCTCTGTCATATCCGCATTTCGTTTGCCTGTCTAGAGAGAGACCGCTGTACGATATAGTACAGAGGTAGGTAGCATCCAACATCATCATGTTCGTCTATTGTTACTGTTTTCATTCGCTTCAATATTGCTACCACCACCACCATCACCATTGCCCTATTAATAGTTGGTTATCTGTCTCCTGTCGGGCCAGCTGTGTTTGTTTTATGTTTGGTGGCTGCACCCCTGAAACAAGAAGAGGGGAATTGAACACTAGCTAGGAAGACTGCATTTTAAGTTCGAGACAGCGATTTTCTTTTTTTTTTCTTTTCACCCACCTCTCACTTAGCCCTCTCATTATTTTTATCATCGCTGTCACCCTTAGTTCATTAGTCGAACGTCCTAACAAAATGGCATCAACCACAGGCACTCAGTCACTTCCACCTCCTGCTCTCCCCCAACTCGTTGCCGAACAGAACGTCCCCATCGCTGCCAGCGACAAAGACACCCAGAGGCTTATTGTCGTGCTCTCGAATGCCAGCCTCGAGACCTACAAGGCCTCCCACGGCGGCGGAGGCCCCGGGCGCATGGGCATGCAGCGCGAGGACAAGTACTCTCTTCTCAACAGCGACGAACACATTGGTGTCATGCGCAAGATGAACCGCGATATCAGCGACGCGAGGCCCGATATTACACATCAGGTGCGTGGTCCTACTTTTGTTGCTTAACCAACTCTCTTATCGTCAAGTCTGCATCCAACATGCTGACGCTACTATACTGACGTAGTGCCTCCTGACCCTCCTTGACTCGCCTATAAACAAGGCCGGCAAGCTACAAATCTACATCCACACCGCCAAGGGCGTCTTGATCGAGGTTTCTCCGACCGTACGAATTCCTCGTACCTTCAAGCGTTTTGCTGGTTTGATGGTCCAGCTGCTCCACCGTCTCTCTATTCGATCCACAAACTCGCAGGAGAAGCTGCTGCGTGTCATCCAAAACCCCATCACCGACCATCTCCCACCCAACTGTCGTAAGGTTACGCTCAGTTTTGACGAGCAGATTGTACGACCGAGAGATTACATCCAAAACCTGAAGCCAAAGGAGAGCATTTGTGTTTTTGTCGGTGCTATGGCTAAAGGTTCCGATAACTTCGCCGACGAATTCGTAGACGAGAAGATTGCTATTAGCAACTACAGTCTGTCGGCCAGCGTTGCATGCAGCAAATTCTGCCACGCTGCTGAAGATGTCTGGGACATCATCTAAGACCTTCTTCCTGATCCTCGTCGAGCCATTATTACATTCCTTCGGCCCAGGCCCCGGGGTGGAATACGTGGGGTGGACGGGCGGTGGTGCGTATGAGGTTGACATGAGCGGGCGACGGCCTTTGCAGGACCTGCCATACAACATCGTGGTGAATGCAGGCGTCCCCAGAGCTTGGGTCTACGAGTTTTGCTGTCTCTGTTTTTACAACCAAAACATCAGGCGTTCAACAGGAGATCCAAGACGTTTTTCACCGTCTCGGCGGGCCAATTCAACCTGGTCCGCTGTTCTTTCCCCTTCGTATTTTCTTTCCGTCCGCATTTTTAATATTGGACGGCTGGGGTATCCGCCTTTGTCACCCCTGTGTGTTACTAATTTGATGTTTCAGTACGCGTGGAGCTAGGAGTTGACTTTGGGCGAGGATGTGCCGAATACAGGTCGTAGGACATTTCAGCCGGCGTAAGTGAAAGCGTTTATGGAGGGCTTCCCGATGCCAGCACAGGCCCAAATCACAATCCGTAAGGGCAGCCAGATAGGTCGACAGCGACAGAGCCATCTGGGTTCTGGCAGTAGTTTGAGCGGGAGACGGGTGCAAGTGAAGAGGCAAACACTAAAATCCGTACTCCCAAGAATTCACTTGTTGGGAGTTGTATATTCGATACTTAGCTCATTCGCTGCCATGGGCCATCGCTCAACGAATAGAGCTAAGTCCAACCCATCAATTGATGAGTACAAGACGGAGGAGACACCGCGGTTAGTATTACTCGACGCCACATATTATCCCAATCGCCTCGCCATCTACGTAGGATCTTGTAGCATTCTGCAGTATAAATCAATAGCCAAGAAAATTACAAACTTCGAAACTCGAAAACCAAAAAAAAAAAAAAAGAACAAAAAACACGAGACATGATTAGGAACCATAAAAGACGAAGAGTGGTTGCTCTAGGCTAGGCTCCTCCTAATCGCTACGTACGTACATAATTGTGCACGTACAAGTAGTAGTAGAGTAAGAGGGCATGGCGCAGCATCGTCGGCTCCACTTGCAAGTAAACCTCACCGTCTACTGGTCTATTGGTCTACACGTGTAATACCCCTCGACCAGTCGAAGGGAGACCAACGTAACGAAGAGGGGTTCTGGGACTTTATATCGAGCTACCCATGTCGCCACCCCCCTCAATGGCGCTCAATCCCACCTTCTGCCCACCCTGGTACCGCCCCGGCAAGCCTATCGAACC
This sequence comes from Xylariales sp. No.14919, assembly GCA_002003505.1. Lineage (NCBI taxonomy): Eukaryota > Fungi > Ascomycota > Sordariomycetes > Xylariales > Xylariales sp. No.14919. The sequence goes on along the minus strand of BDMC01000021.1, from coordinate 622,165 downwards.
CATCGCCCTTTGGGCTGTATTGGCGTATTGGAGCTGTGTTGAACGCATGCATTGACTAGACTGCAGCTGGACTGCGGAAAACGCACACCGTTGATCCCGTATGCAGCGATCTGGGTTTAGGCCATTCCACCATTCGACCACCCCCTATCATCCCAATTACGAAGCGTGTGGTCTCATATCGCCTCAAACCGTGTGGAGAGAGGTGGGACGGTAGCGATGGGTTCTGGCACTTCTGGGTGGGCAAAAAGACCAACCTTTTTGCCAACACTAATGCAACCATCACCTAACTTGTCTAAACCGGGACAGCCAGACACAGCATGTCCAAGTAGGGCATCAACCAACGTGGCAGACCCTCTGTTGCCAAGAGACCCCATCTGCCACCGGTCGCCAATGACCGCCGGTACTCCTCTACGTTTTACCTATAGCGACGGAGGCACCAACAGTGCCGTACCGGGTCTCGATGGGGTGAGAGAATGTCGGTCTAGCTTGATTCTTGAGAGAATACAGACCGTTCACTGTACAACAGCAAACCCGAGGCCCTTCCCCTATCAATATCACGCACGCGCAGCGCTTGTACGGTACTGCCCTCTTTGATCCGTTCCGCCATTAGTCGGGTCGGAGCGATACGTGGATCCATCTTGCGAGAGGCGATTAACAACACCTCAGCTACACAGAAACAGGTAACGAGCCACAACACACGGTTGAAGGGGCTGCACATGGCCGAGTTGATCTGCATCCGTACCTAATAAGCCGCCTTGACAACACCTGAGTCTGACTCGTCCGAGCCTTTCCTTGTTGGGATTCCTATTTCCAGATCCCTTCTTAAGAAGCGAGGCGGCACGCTGCTATCCTCACATTGGCTCTCAAAGTCGCACTTTGTTGTTATCTTCTTCATCCTCTTCCTCATCTTCCCCTCTTATTAGACAAGTAGGAAGAATTGAAGGGAAGTTCGTCGTGTATACACTTACAGAAGTGTCAGGCTTACAATCCTCTCATCGATCATCGTCGTCTTGACTGGTTGGAACACGAGGTTTTAACATTTCGGTTGTCAAGTCTGCATTCGGCAGCACAGCAGAACCATTCGGTCACATCTTGTCTCACCTTATTCATCATATTCGGCCCCTCCTCCACTCCGAGCCCGCCACCTTCTGCAGGTGATACATACGACCTACCGTTGGTCCGAATAGCTCCGTCTGCCTAGTGTGGTTGTCTGACCATTGCACCGGCACGCCCCATACCTATCAATAGTCCTTGATTGTCGAAGAAAAGGTCGCTTCAGTGCAACGCCAAGCCTACCTGCATTTCTCCCCAGACCGTTCATTACACCTGCAAAGCCCTCTCCATCAGCCCATCATGCAGGGTTTACCGTGCGTCCAGGTCAGGGACCTCGCCCCTTCCGCCTCTTTCTATTCAGCCGTTACTCAACCTCTCGGCCTGCGTTTCATATCCGCCACCGCATCCTCCATCGTTTACGGCAACCCGGACCCGACTTTTGAGGTAAAGGCTAGTGCCAACGCACCCAGGCCAACACGTATAGTCCTCTCGGTCGGCTCGCCGTCCGTCGTGTCTGCTTTCCACGCCGCTGCGAGGAGAGCACATCCAACCGGCAACTCAAATATTCTCCTCAAGGAAGACGACGGAATAAGTGGCGAAAGCCGCGCGAGTGCCGCCGACCTCCAAGGAAACGTCGTGGAGGTTGTCTATCGCCCTGGCTATGGCGCCAAGCAGGTCACTCGAATCCTCGACTGGAACTTGAGCGTGGCCACATCGACAGCTAGCGGCGCGCAGTCCGTCGCTGGCTCAGCTGCTCCGTCGCGACCGGGACTGGCAACGATCATGCCTACGGCTGACGAATCCTACAGATATATACGACGTAGCTTTACCACGTCGACCATCGAGCCTTCCCAAGCCCAGCAGCAACAGGAGGAGCAATCATCGAAGGGCCTCAGCACTGGCGCTATGGTAGGCGTGCTGGGCGCCGTCGCCGCAGGTGCCATAGGAGCTGGACTTACCTACGCCTTTATCAAGAAGGACCGTGACCGCGCTCCACGTCAGGAGTTTGAGGCACCACCCTTTCAACGCCGATCCACGTATCCGGAGCCGCACCCGGAACACCAGCCACGTTATGTCGAGATGGAGCGGACCGTAGAGAAGGTCAGATATCCCGAGCAGTACCCGCCGGGACCGAACCAGTACCCGCAACCCTCGTACACCACACGGCGCTCGCAGCCCGAAAGCCCCCCTGCGGAGGAAGTTGTCGATGACCGCGCTAATCGCCCTAGCCCGAGCTCACGCACGCGAGATCGCAGCGTCGGCCCTCCCCGTGAACCCCTCATGATCACCGAAGTTGAACATAAGAGCAATGTCGGCTCCCAGAGCCCGGAACCCCCTCGTATCGTCGTGGAAGACGAACCCCGAAGCCAGGCGGAGTCCCTGCACACGACGAACCCTAAGTCCCAGCTCCATGCGGAGTTGTTCAAGCGGCGCAACCCGACGCCATCCAAGGCTCCCTCTGAGGTACCAGATAACCGCAGTCATGTGTCGTCACGTTCCAGACGTGGCGACGACGACCGACGTAGTCACGACGATCGACGTAGCCACGACGGCCGACGTAGCCATGATGACAGACGTAACCATGATGACAGGCGTAGCCACGACGATAGGCATAGCCACGATGATAGACGCAGCCGCGATGGCCGACGTAGTCACGATGACCGGCGTAGTCATGACGATCGACGCAGCCATGTGAGCTCAAGACACAAAACCGTGCGTCCACCTCGCGACACCGAGGCCGAAACGTACGTGTCGGCACGCAGCGAAAAGTCTACTCACACGGTGCGACCGCCCACGGAGCAGACGCGGTCAAAGGCGCCCAGCCGCGCGCCGAGCTACGTGTCTGCGCGTGAGATCCCCGTCCCCCCGAAGGAGACGGACTGGACGGATCTCGCCGACGACGACGACGCGGCCAGCGTGGCGCCGAGCGATAGCATCAGCTGCATCGAGGAACGACCTAGTAAGTAGTGCCCCCTTCTCCCCTCGTCTGTCCCAAGACGGCCAGGCGGGGTATCCCTTGTGTTAAGCCCAGTCCGCATAAACGAGTAATGACGAACAACTTCTAACTGTCTTCTTTTAGAACCACATGCTAGAGATATTCCGTTCCTGCAGACGCGGGAGCGCCTCATTATACAGTAAACTGGGTAAACAGGACCGGGACCGGGCGCTTCTGCGGCGGAACTGCCGCTCGTCGGGCGCGCCCTGGATTAACTGCTCGCTGATCTAATCATCACGGTATCCGCGCCCATCGCTATGGACAGAGGCAGCTGGTTCGCCGAATCGGAACGACGACGGCTCCTTAGGAGAAGGATCTTTTGGATACGGAACACAGATGGGAAGACACTAGAGACTTAATGCGCGGTAGACTTTTGTTCGTATGACGTGACATAACGTGTACTGGCGAGGGAGGGAAAAAACAAAATACATTTTTCAAGAGCGGGGATTAGATGGAAAGAGGAGGAAAGAAAGAAAGAAAGAAAGGATGTAGGACCAACCGTGTTGGACAGGCCTATATTCTTGTACTAATTCAATTAAACATCGGGGAAATATGATCGGGAGGCTTATTTTGCTTTTTCGTCTTTTTTTTTGGCTTCAATTAGGAGTATAGCGTAGGATACATACAAGACAGACAGGACATATCTATCCCATCGTACACACTCGGTACGAATCAATACCTTGATTTGCCGCGCGGTGATTGGATAGCCCTCCCTATCTTTTTTTCTTTGTTCTGCTTGGGTAGGAAAATGAATGGGCGAGCGAGTCCTGTGTCTCGGACTGCTTTGAGACGTGCGTATTGCCTGCCGGCTTACGTCTCGGCGACCGAGGGAATTGGCTGTGAGGGTTCTGGCCCTGTTGGTGCTTGTGGGTGCTAGGGGGTGTAACCGTCTATGATTATGATTACCGTCTCCTTTTCCCCTGGTATTGGTCGTGGTATGTGTATGTGTATATGTTATATGTATGATGCCCTTGCTACGCCTGGGAAGCTGAGGGCTAGAATACGGTAGTAAAACGCGGTTCACGGCTTCGCTTCTCATTGGTCGTGAAGTTGGTCGTACGAGAGTCCCTTGGGGGGCCGGTTTCCTGGAAAATGTATGGCTCGCTTGTATATTGCCTCATTTGTAAGTGATAATATATATGTATCCTTACGTATCTGTCGACTTATGGCTTTCATTCACCGGGTCAATCGCTACGTTCAGACAGCACTTAGACGAAATTTAAGAGAATTAGTGCCGTCGTTCTCGTTGTGACGAGTTTAAAACCGTATGGATGACTTTAGCTCCTCATTTATAAGATCATACGGCCTTTTAAGAAATATGGGCTTGAAGAAGGGAGATCTCTGTCGTAATGCTAATGTGACGGAAACAACGCCTGATAAAATTTCCTTTCACACGTATGCCTCTATTTCTACGTTTAGGGAAACCTCTTATAACCAGGAGTTTTGGGAAAGAAAGGAAATATGGTAAAAAACGAAACAGAGCTGCGTGCTCCTAACACTCACGCTGAGAGCGGATATGATCTACAGACTACCGAACAATCCCTCAAAAGTGCTTCCGCTGAATGGATCCCTGGAGAAAGCCGGGGGAGGTTTACGAGTCAAGGTACCGCGGCAGTTTGCGGCGGGACGCGCGGTTTCCGAAGCTCGATATTAGGACCTAGTTCCGACCTGGTGGGTGTGCTCCAGGAATGTGGAACAAAAAAATACTGCTGCCTAACTTGTAGATAGCAGGACTCTTCCTAACCGGGAATCTCGCGTAGGGATGGATGTGGTGGTGATAGATATGCCCACCTTGGGAGCGGTGTGGAATATGGGAGGCCTCGTATCATGTCGATGCGGGAGAAAGGTGAGGTGAGGTGAGGTGAGGTGAGAGCGTGGCCGTTGGTGTATCGTAGTGGTTAAAAAGCAACGAGAAGAAGAAAACATACGATTGCCTGTATCCGGCTATCCGATACAGTTCAAATCGTGTCTTGCAACTGTATCTAATGTGTGTATATGTTAAGTACCTAATGGGATAAATATGCTTAAAGGCCGAGAGGACTGAGATATCGGCATAATCGACTTTCTCCTAGGAGTTGTAGAGTGTAACCGGATATCTGAAAAGCGGTTTGCAACTATCTTCAACTCTACCTAGGTACCTATTAGCTTAGATTGTTACCTACGTTACCTACCTAGGAGGTTACAGTGGGTCTTAAAAAGTCCCGTCCGCACAGGTACAAAAAAGTACTTCTAGCAACTAAATCAACATATTTACCCCACATAAAAAATAATTAAAAATAAAATTTTAATTTTTAATAATAATAATATTTATTAGCTTTATATTTAAAGTTATTTTAATTAAAAATATTAATTATTTATAATATTATTTAAATATAAAGTTTTATATTATATGTTATAATATTATTAATAAAATGTTATAAAAATAATAAGTATATTAATAATAAAAAAAGGTTTTATTATTTTAACTGCCTTTTAAGCAATAGAAATAGTAAACCTTTTAATAGGTTTTATTTACTTTATAAATAAACTTTTTATTTAGCTATATTAAATATTAAAGCATATTAAAAAAATTAATTAACTTTAACTATTATTTAATTAAAGTATAATTAAAGCTTAAATTAATTAATTTTTTTTAATTTATTAGTTTTTTTATAAATAACTTTTTTTTTTTATAGGTTTTTTTACTTTAATAACGTTTTTTTTTAATAAAAAAATCTTTTAACTTTTTTATTATTTTTAATATTTTTTAATTAATTTTTTAAAGTTATATAATTATTATTTAAACTTTTATTAATTATTTTTATAACTATATTTTTTTTATTTAACTAGATATTAAAAGCTAGTTTTTTATTAGTTAAATTAATATTTTAAAATAGTTTTAATTTTAAAAGATTTACTATTTTTTTTAAAATTAAATTAATTATTAAAAATTAATTTAAATATTAAAACTAAACAATAAAACAAATTTTTACTTTTATAGCTTAATAATAAGTAAGCAATTAATATAATAAAGTAAATTTTAAACATTTTTAAAAAATTTAGTTTATAAGCTAATTGCTTTATATGTTTTAAAACTTTTTAAAAGCTAGCTTTTTGCTATAAATACTTTTTAAAAAGTTAACTTAGCAAATAATAGCTATTATATAGCTTAAAGTAAACTTTATTTTTTATATTAAACTTTATTAACTTATATTTTTTATTATAAAAGCGTTTAGTTTTAATAGTAGCAAAATTTATTGCTAGCTTAGCGTTTTTTTGCAAATATTTATAAAAAAAGCAAATATTTTTATAAAAAATAATATTAATATATATATAAATATTATTTAAGCTAAAAAATTAAAAACTAAAAAGCTATTTATAAAAAAAAAATTTAATTAAAGTAAAGTAAATACTATTTAAGTTTTATTGCAAAGCTAATAATATATTTATTTATATATAGTTAAAATATTTAAAAATATAATAATGCAATGCTATTTTTATAGTTTAATTTTTTTGTTTTAATAAGCTATTACTTTATAAATAATATATAATAGTTATTAAAAGTTATAAACTAAAAATTTTTTATATATTAGCTTAAAAAGCTATTATAAACTTATAGTTTTTATTAAAAATTAAACTTATAAATATATTTTAATTATATAAAAATAATAATTTAATTAAAAAAGCTTTTTAATTTTTAGCTTTATATTTAAAGTAACTTAATATTAATAGCAATTATTTAAATATAATATAAATTATTATTATTATAATATTATATTTTAAAAATCTTTTTATTTATTATAAAGTATTAGCTAATAATATAGTTAAAAAACTAATAATAAAGTTTATAGCTATTATTTTTATAAGTTTTAAGTTTTTAAATTAAATTAGTTAATAGTTACTATATAGCTTTTTTTAGCTTATAATATATATTTAATAGCTATTATAATATTTAAAATAAAATATTACTTTATATATTTTAAAGTAAATAAAATAGCTTTTTAAATTTTATATTATTTATTTTTATTTAAAGTAGTATTTATTATTATATATTATTATTAAAAATTTTTTAATTTAATTTTTAAAAATATATAGCTTATAAGTTTTTTTATAGTTAATATTATATAATAATTTATTTATTATTATAAATAAATAGCTAAAATAAAAAAAAATTTTAATATTTTTATTATTATTATAAAAAGTTTAAAAAATTTTATAATATTTAAAGTTTTTTATATAATTAATAGTAATTTTATTTTTAATTAAATTATTTAAAACTGCTTTAATAATAATTTTATTAAATTATATATTATTAAAAACTATTATTTTATTAAATTATTTAATTTTATTATTTTTATTAAGTTTATTTAAAATAGTTTATAAATAATTAAATATATTAAAAATAAAATTATAATATTTTAAAATATAATATATTTATAAGCTATATTATAATAAATAAATAAAAGCATTAATTAGCTTTTTATTTGCTTTATTTATAAATATTATATTTATATTAGTTTAGTTTAAAATATTTTTTATTTTAAAATAATTTATTAAAATAATTATAAAATTATAGCAAGCTTTAATAATTATTTTAAGTTTTTTATAAGCTTATATAATATATATAACTTTTATTTTAAAAAAGCTATATTATAATTTTAGTTAAAATATATAATAACTAAAAAATATAGTAAGTAATATTTAAATACTAGATAATATTTTATTTAATTTTTATTTATAGCTATTTTTAATATAAAAAAATATAATTTTAAACTTATATTTAAATAATATGTTAACTTATATATATAACTACTTATTAAAATTATAATAATAAATAATTATATTTTTATATATTAGTTTTTAAATTGCTTTAAATATAGCTTTTTTTTTATTTATAAGCTTATATTAAATTAATTTAATATAAGCTATTTATTTATTAAAGTTTTTAATTTTAATAAGCTTTTTTTAATGCTTTTTATTAAATAAAGCTATTTTATACTTTTATAATAGTTTTATAATTTTAATATAATATAAAAATAATAACTAAAAAAAGCTAATAGCGCTAATATACTTTTTAAATATTTTAAGCTAACTAAAAAATATAAAGTTATAAAAAGCAATTAGTTTTTTTTTAAAAGTAAATATATTAAAATTATTTATTTAAAAGCTAAATAGCTTAATAAATAAATAACTTAAAAAAGACTTTTTTATTAAAAAAATAATATTTTTTTTTTAAAATATAATAAAACTTTACTGTAAATATTTAATATATTTTTTAGCTATATTTAAAAAAATTATAATATTATTAATAAATATTTTATAAAAGTTTTAATATAACTTAAACTTTTTGTTTATAAATTGCTAAATATAAGCTAAAAAATTATAAAAGCTTATTATTATTATAATAAACTTTTTTAATTTTTTATAACTAACTATTATAAAGCAATTATAATATATTAAATATATTAAAAATTAAAAAAAAAACTTTATTATATTTATATAAATAATATATTTTTTATTATATAATATAGCTATAATTTTAAATTATAAAAGCAATAAATAATTATTAAAAATAGCAATTTTATTTAAAGCTTAAAAGTTAATAATTAAATAAAAATATAGTTTACTATAAAAAATCTTTTTTACTATAAAAATAAAATATATAAAAAAGCAAAAACTATTAACTTATTTTATTTTTTTTTGTTTATATAGTTAATTATATAAAATATTAAAAATTTTATAATTTTAAAAACTTAAAAAATATAATTAGCTATTTAGCTTATATTTTTACTAATTATTTATAAAAAATATTTTTATTTATTTATTTTTTAATATATTAATTAAATTAATATTATTTTATATATTAAAAAACTTAATTAAAACTTTTTTAATTAAATTAAATATATAATTTTTTTTAGTATAAACTATTTATTTTTTAAATAAAATAGTTTTTTTGCTATTAAAAAGCTTTTTAATTTTTAAAATTATATAAACTTTTAAAATTTTTAATAGCAAATTATTTTTATTTATTTTTATAATTAATATAATAGTAAATAATATTTTAATAAGTTTAAATAATAACTTAGTTATAAAAAATATAGCATTAAATAATAATATTTTATTAGTTATTATATTTTTATATTTAAAACTATTAATTATATTAATAAAATAGCTTTTAAAAAAATATTATAAACTTTTATTATATTAATTAAGTTATTAATAAAGTAAATATAAAGTAATAAGTTAATTTATTTTATAGTAAAAGCTTTAAATATTAATATTAGCTTATATTTTTAATTTATTATATATATTTATAATATTTTAAAGTTATTAAAAAGCTATAATTAAGTTTTATTAATATTAAGTTTATTTAATATAGCTATAGCACTAAAAATACTATTAAATTTTATTAATATTTTAGCTATTATTATAGCTTTAATATAACTTTTTTAAGTTGCTTTAATAAATATTTTATTATTATTTTATTTTTATATAATATTTACTTAAGTATTTTTTAATATTTTTTTTATATTAAAGCTAAAGTTTAATATTATTACTATATAAAAAATAGTAAATTTTATTAGCGCTATAATAAAGTTTTTTTATAATAATTTAAATATAAAATTATAATTAAATAATAAAGTAATATAATTATATAATATATATAAAGTTTTACTAAAAAAAATAATAACTTTTTTTATAATATTACTTTATATATATATATATATATATTTATAAATATACTTTAAATTTTTAATAAAAGTTTTTTATATTAATAAATTTAATATTTTAATTTTTAAAGCTAATTATAATTTTTTATAAATTAAAAAAACTAGTATTAAATAAAAAAAATATATTAAAGTTTTTTTTTAATATTTAAGTACTTTTTATTACTTTAAATAAAATTAAAAGTTTTTTATTGTTTTAACTTAGCAAATATAAAATAAATATAATATACTTTTTATATTTAATATATTTTTTTTTAATGCTTTTAATTTTATTAGTTTTTTATTTAATAATATACTTTAAAATATTAAAAAACTTTTTTATAATTAAGCTTTTTTTATAGCTTATATTATAATAAATTTTTATATTAAGTTTATTTAATAAGCTATATATAATTATTTAAAAATATAAGTAATAATTATTTATTTATTTATTTATTAATTTGTTTAGCTTATATAATTATAAAAATATTTTGCAAGTTTAAAATAAAGTTATTTTTTTAAGCAATATTTTTTTAGCATTATATACTAGCTTAACTATTATATTATTTAATATATTACTTTTATAATTAAATAAATATTAAAATAGCTTATTATATAATTTATAAATAATATTATATTATATATATATTAATTAAAATTTATATATAAATAATATATTAGTTATATTTTTAAATAGTTAATATTTATATTTATAAATATATTAATTTTTTTGCTTTTTTTAATTAAATATTTTTTTATAAAACTTATAAATTAAAAAAAAATTAATAATAATATAAATATTATTAAAATTAAATAATTTATTTACTAAATTATTAAAGTTTAATTTAATATTAATATAATAATTAAATTTTAAGTTTTATATAATTATATTAGCTTAATTATATTTTTTTTATTTATATTTATTTTTATGTTTTTTTTAATTATTTTTTTATTTATTGCTTTTAATTTTTTAGTTTTTTTTTTTATTATTTAATTTATTTTTATTATATTAATTATATTTTTTAAATTTAATATTATTTAGTTTATAATTTTTATATATTTAATTATATTTAAAAGATAGTAATTATTTTTAAACTTAATATTAATTTTTAAAAAATTTTAAGTATTTATTTTTAGCTGCAAATAATAAAAATAGTTTTATTTTTATTACTATAGTTATATAATTAGCATATATTTTTTTTAATTTAAAAGCTTATAAAAAACTTTTAATATTAAAGTTTATTATTATTTAAACTTATATTATAATGCTATGCTAATTAATATTATTGCTAGTAAATATTTTTATTGCTTTTATATATTAAACTTTTTTTTAAATATAACATATTATAGTATTTTTATTGCAAGCTATATTTTTTAAATAAAGATTTATTTTAATAAATCTTTTATTAGCTAAAGCAGGTTATATTAAAAATTAAGTTTTTATTTTTTTAAAGATTTTTATTAAACTTTTTTATTTAAGTTTTTTATAATAAATACTAATAAGTTTATTATTTTATTATAATAATATTTAGCTAGCTATTATAATAAAAAGTATAAATAAAATTTATTACTTATTTAATTTAATAGTTTTTTTATTTTTTATAAAAAACTTAATATATTTAATAAAGCAATAAATATTTATAAAAATAATTTTATTTTTATTTGCTATTATTTTTATATTTTTAAAATTATAATAGTTTAAGTTAAAAATGCTAATATTTTTTTTTTTTAAGTAATATAAGCTAATAGCACTAGTTTTTAATATAGCTTTAGTTAATATAGCTATATTTAATATAGCGCTAGCTTTATTAAAAATACTTTATTAATTATTATAATTAAAAATATTAAATATATTTAAGCAGTTATTATTTTTATTATTATTTAATTTATTATTATTAAAGTTACTACTAAAGTTAAATATGCTATTTATATTATATTAGTTTTTTTAAGCTTATTTTTTAGCTTTTATTAACTATTAATAAATTATAAAATATATTAATAGTTTATTAATATTTATTTAGTTTAAGTTTTTTATTATATTAATAAATACTTTAAAATATATATAAATATTAAGCTATTTAAATATTAAATATAGTTAAGCTAATAAAATTTAATTAAATGCTATAAATATAAAAAGTTAAATTATTAGCAGTTTAAAAGTTTTTAACATAAATATTAAAGCAATAATAATTAGTAATTTTTTTTTTTTATTTAATAAAATAATAAAGTAATTATAAAAACTATTTTTTATAAAGCTATTAGCTGCTTAATATTAGTTTTATATAAATTTTCTATTAAAGTTTAAGTTTTTTTATAAAATTAAAACATATAAAAATATTAGTTATAGTTAAGCAAAAATAAAATAATATACTAAAAGCATTTAAATATAAGTTATTTATAAAAAATAAGTTATTACTTTTAGTTTTTTACTTTTTTTATTTTAGTTTTACTTTATTATTTTGCTATAAATATAGTTAACTATTTTATTTATTTTAAAAACTATATTACTAACTATTTTTATAAACTATTTTAGCTTTTTAACTTTTTTTTTATTAATAGCATTAGCTATTATATAGTTAATATTATAAGCTAGCATTTATATTTGCTTATTTTACTATGCTAATTTTTATAAAACTTAGTTTTAAGTTTTTTTATTATTTATTATTTATTTAAAAGATAACATTTAACTTTTATTTACTTTTAACTTAAATAAAATAAATAAAATACTTATAGTTGCAGTATTTTATTAAATATATAATATTACTAACGTAAGTTTTTTTAGCGTTAAAACTAAGCTTATTAATAGTTACATTAATAATAACGCAGGTAAATTAAACGTTTAAAGTGCTAGTAGTTAATAGCTTAACATAAGCACTAATAGTTAATAGCTTAATATAAGCGCTAGTAGTTAATAGCTTAATATGCTAATAAATATTTAAGGTTTAATTAAAACAAGTAGTTTAGCAGAAAAGTTAAAGTTTAATTAAAGTTTAAGCTATCTTTTAAAAGCAGAAATTTTTTTAGCTTTAATTAATTTAAGTATAAAGTTTTTAATTAATAATAAGATTTAAAACTTAAAAATTAATAATTTTAGCTTATTTTATTAACTATTATTTAATATAGTAAAGTTTTTAATAATAAATAAGTATAATTTATAAATAGTAAGGTTTATAAGTAAAATATAGCTTTATTTATAAAAAAAGTGTTTTTTTTATAGGTTAAATAAAATTATAAAACAAAACTTTTTTTTATAAATTAAATAAAATAAAATAAGCATAAGCTACTAATTTAATTACCTTGCATATATAAAAAAATTTTATTTATATAAAGCAGCTAAAATATATATAAAATTATAAAGTTAAAGTTATAATAAGTTATATAAGCAGCATAAAATAAAATTAAATATAATAATTTAAAAAAGTAAGTTTAATTATATAATTATACTTTATTATAACTATGCTTTATATTATAAAGCTAATAAAAACTTAAAAAAACATTACTTATAATACTATAAATATTAACTTTAATAGCTAAATATAGTTAAATAAAAAGTAATATACTATTTAAATAAATATAAAATTAAATATAACTTAACTTAGCTAAATCTATATTTTTTAAAGGTATTTACTATATAAATTATATAAAATAGCAGCATTAAAAAATATTAAAATTAAATTAATTTTACTTAAATTGCTAATAAGCTAATTTTTATAACGTTAATATAATTAGCGTTATTAAAACATAAGTTGTTAATAAATTAACCTAGCATTTTAAAGTATATATATTAGTTTTTTAAGCATAACTGCTAATAAGCTAACTAAACGTTTAATATTATTAACATAAAAAAATAATTAATTATAAACTAAAATAAATTGCTAAATATAATTATATACTTATTATATTATTTAATAAAATGTTATAAAAGTAATAAGTATATTAATAATAAAAGAAAGTTTTATTATTTTAACTGCTTTTTAAGCAGTAAAAATAATAAACCTTTTAGTAAGTTTTATTTACTTTATAAGTAAACCTTTTACCTAGCTATATTAGTTATAAAAAAAGTCTTTTAAAAAGGCAAGGCTTTTAGTTTAAATATTTAAGTGTATATATTAATTTAAAGATAAAAAAAAAAGAGGAAAAGTTTAAAGGTTTATAAAATTATCGGTTATTATATATATATATGTAAAGTAGGTCTTATAAAAGGTTTTATATAGGTAGGTCTTATATAAGTCCTTTAAAGACCTTTATAAAAGCTAGCCGTGACTTATAAAAAAAGTCTTTTAAAAAGGCAAGGCTTTTAATTTAAGTATTTAAATGTATATATTAATTTAAAGATAAAAAAAAAAAAAAAGTTTAAAGGTTTATAAAATTATTAGTTATTATATATATATGTAAAATAAGTTTTATAAAAGGTTTTATATAAGTAAATTTTATATAAGTCCTTTAAAAACTTTTATAAAAGCTAGCTATAACTTTATATAAAAAATTTAAGTTTTTAAATTAAATTAAAAATATAATTTTATATTATAATAAATAAATAAAAATATTTTTTTAGTTATTTTTATATAAAATTATATATATAAAATAAATTTATAATTATAAAAAATATATATAATTAATTTTAATTTTTATAAATTATTTTTAAAATATTTTTAAAAGCTTAAAATTTTAATAAAATTATAATAAATATAAAAGTTAATTTAAAAACTTAAAACTTTTAAATTTTTATTTTATTATATATATATAATTTAAAATTAAAAATTAAAATTTTTTATAATTTATATTTAATTTTTAATTTAAGTTTTAATTTTAATTTTTTAAAGTATATTAAAATATTTATTTTAAAACATTAAAAAATAACCTTTAAATATTTTTTAAAAAAAATAAAAACTTATTTTTAAATAGCTTTTATTAAATATATTTTAAAAATAATTTTTATTATTTTATATACATATAAATTTTAAGAGAGATAACTGTGTAGATTAGGTGTGTTTTGGTGTAAAATGACGTGGTGGACGGGACTTTTTTTGACCGACTGTAGGTAGTTACCTATAACCTCTAGGCAGGTACCCACCACAGTACGAGACGACAAATGCCCCACTAAATGGATATGGGTCACCCAAAGTCAACCCTCTCCACCCGAGGCCCCTAGATAGGTGGTGGGTAGGTACCTAGGCGTAAACTCCGATGTACCTAGGTTAGGTTAGGTGGTGGTGGTGTACTTACACTGATCCCCCACCCATCCGCTCATCTACTCATCCACCCACCGCTTCTTTTTACTTACTGATATAGCTACCAAAAGCTTGTCCAATCCCGTCAAACCATCTCATCTCATCTCGCCGTCTCGCTGGATCGTCCGATATTCCTACCTACTTCAGGCCTTCTCCTCCTCGTCTTGTTCACAATACTACAACAACACACTCGTTTCCTTGGTCTATGTAGTCTTCCAAATTGACATGGCCTCATAAACCACCACTTTGCTGCGTTGAGGATCCTACTTTATTCCCTTGTGCTGTTGTCAACTGTGCCACAGCTATAGCTCATACAGGTAGCCATGGCTCCCAGGACGTATCCGTCTATGTCAAGGAGAGAGGTTGAGGGATTGATCGCTGATGGGCGTATGGTTTTCATTCTCGACCAATATGTGATAAAGGCGGATGCGTGGGCACCCTTCCATCCGGGCGGTGATAAAGCTATCCGACACATGATCGGCCGTGATGCCACAGATGAAGTGACTGCGTATGTTTGTCCCTCCCGCTTTTCTTACCAATTTATACGTCCCCATTCGTATTCTCGTCGTCATTTCATTTCTTTTCACTAGTGGCTTAGCCTCGATTACGCCCTGCTAATATCATCCTTGACAATGTTGTTATAGCCTCCATTCCGCCGAAGCCAGAGAGCAGATGAATCGGTACCGTATTGGAAGAGTCGAAGGAATATGGTCCAATTTCATCCCACCTATCCAGGGAGGCAAGTTTAGACCGCTGGCCGAGGCTGGTCCTGGTGACGTTATCGACAACGGCCCCGATTGTCCAACTACTTCCGCCTCGTCGAGCGACTTGGGATCCCGGCCGCCCTCCCCGGTTTTTGACGATAATGTGGATGGGCTTCTTCGGAAACGGCATGCGCCTGCAGGCTTATCGAGCGCCGCATCCATTTCCTCGGCATCATCTGTCGAGCCTGAGGATGGGGGCATGTCGTTCCTCAACTCCCTGACCCATGAGAAAACCGCTCTGGACCTGGAGAAGTACCCATCTATCGATGATACGACACAGGCCAACATCGTGTCCAAATACCGGGAACTCCATCAGCGCGTTAAAGATGAAGACCTCTACCGATGTAATTACTGGGATTATGCTATAGAGGGTTTCCGCTATGTTCTGCTTGCTTCTACCTCATTCCTATTCCTTCGCTGGGGTTGGTATGGCACAAGTGCCGCATTCTTAGGTGCATTATGGCACCAGTTAGTCTTCACAGCTCATGATGCTGGTCATATGGGCATCACGCATGACTTTCACACCGACTCCGTTATTGGTATTATCATTGCCGACTTCTTGGGGGGGCTCTCCATAGGTTGGTGGAAGAAAAACCACAACGTTCACCACGTGGTAACGAACGCACCGGAACACGACCCCGATATTGAGCACATGCCTTTCATGGCCGTCTCTCACCGCCTTCTCCAATCCCTGCGCTCAACGTATTACGACCATGTAATGGAATATGATGCCGTAGCTAAGTTTGCCATCCGCGTTCAGCACTACTCTTATTATGTTCTTCTCTGCTTTGGTCGCCTCAATCTCTATCGTCTCTCCTGGGCCTATCTTATTCTGGGCCAAGGCCCCCGGAGAGGGAAGGCATGGTGGCACCGTTATCTTGAGATTACTGGTCACTTGTTCTTCTGGACTTGGTTCGGCTACGGCGTCCTGTATAAGAGCCTCCCTACCAATTGGGACAGATTCGTCTTCTTCTTGATTAGCCACGTCGTCCCTATGCCTGTGCACGCGCAGATCTGCCTTTCACATTTTGCGATGAGCACAGCTGACCTGGGACCCCATGAATCCTTCCCCCAAAAGATGTTGCGCACCACCATGGATATTGAATGCCCAGCCTGGTTAGACTTCTTCCACGGCGGGCTGCAGTTTCAAGTCATCCATCATCTCTTTCCTCGAATCCCCCGTCATAATCTTCGTCGAACTCAGAAGCTCGTGCAAGACTTTTGCGACGAGGTCGGCATTCCATATGCATTATACGGCTTTGTGGATGGGAACAAAAAGGTCGTGGGGACTTTGGCTGAAGTATCGAGGCAAGCAGCTATACTGGCGAAGTGTCAAGAGGTTATTACCGCAGGCGGCGACCCTATGCATGGGCACAGCCATTAATTAATTTTGTGATATAGATCTCACATTATATATAGATGATTATATCCTCCAAGTCTTGCTTTGCATGCACGCGATCCTACTGAAGCCTATGATCATATATGACAGCTCAAATACTAGGCTTTACGGCGTACACGTGCTATTGGGCACGGTGAGTTGTCAGGGGGGTGTAACCCTTGCTGACTGACGCTGTGCCCATAACTATTACAAACTGGGGCGGTGAGATCCCAATATCACCCGAAAAAAACACTGCCAACACTAGGTCTCAATCGCACACCCCAAGCCTACCTACCTTTATGAAGCCGAGAGGAATGGTGGCTTACGACCTTGTTGGCTATAGACCAGTCATCATGCAAGAGGAAAGGGTTTTGGTTAACCTGTAGCGTGCTCCGTCTGATGCTACGGTACGACACAAACATGGGCATGTAATCCCATGGAATCAATATGGATAGCCTACTAACTATGATCTATACCTCACGATCCTTGACTTAAACCACTCGTCAAATTCGACTCATCATTATGTCCTTCCCTGCTAAGGCCCCTTTTTGCTTTTCCCTTGCTAGGAACTGTTATCGGCCGACAGCTAATTGCACCGCATTGTCGTCCGAAGCATCCATCATGTCTGACCAGGGCTTTGCCATTCCGAGGACCTTGGCTCTATCTCCTAGGAAAACGCTAGGACTTCAACCCTCAGCTGATTCGCTGATTCGCTGATTCTTCCTGCGAGATTTCAATGGTTCCGCTGTGCCGGGTTGAAAGCGGGCGCATGATCGGCACATACCCAATGCACGTGTTCTATTATACGTTATTACATGCATGTTATGATAATGTTAGCTGCATGAAGCCCTCACTGGCTCTTCAAGAGAGACGAGAGAATCACAATCCTCGATACTTGATAGCTACCTAGTCGAAGCCCTGACTGGTGTGTCGGTATACAATACTACCTCGGGTTCCTGAACAAGGGAAAAGCAACGAATATCTCTTTTTCTCTAAGAGGTTGGAATCACATTTTGATATCGGAAAATGACTATATATAGAGACCTCGGACAGCAGCCATGAACTGACTTGCCCCCTCAACCACCATCTATCTACCTTTGCCAATCCTTCCCTACTAGACCTCATATCCTGCTTGCTTGGCTTTCATAAGAACACTAGCCATATAAACCAGCCTAATTCCTAGTTCCGTGCGAGGAAGAGAAGACACTTCGTATCTACGACACAAGGATGGCGCCACGGAGAATGGATCATGAATCCGCCCAGCGTATTATTAAAGCTAGGGGCCGAAGGGTAGGATGCTATTACCTCTAACACATGCTATGCTCTCTACTTATCGACGCGTAGGACTCCTTTAGTAAACGCGCTGAAATGACTGCTCGAAACCTAGTTCAAGGGGAGGACAAAGAACAGGGAAAATCATCCGAGCAACAGAACGCGGAGAAGAAGAAGGATGAGAAGGACAAGAAAGCAGACTCAGGAAGTGGCTAGAACTCCCAAATTGTGCGAAACTATACGCTTGGCGTAGGGACTAGGTTTTGGTGATATGGGCACGCTTGAGACAATGGTAGAATAGATTTACCGGGGCTTCATCACCAATATCACTTGCTACATTTTGTTCTCGGTTTCTTAGTACTGGCTGGTGATACCGTAGCTAATATCTGGCTTAGTGACAAAGGTCTTGGCCATTCACATAGTGGTAAGAATATACACGTAAGTCCGCAACGATGCTTAGGCGTTTAGCTGCAAGTATGATCGCCGTAGCGTCATGGGCTGTAAGCCACCGCGGCCGGGTTGGGCGTTGGACCCTATTATAACGCAGGATCTTGATGATGGGTAAGCACGGGTATGTGGGCTCGACTGGCCGGCTTAACCTCTCTTACTAAATATTAAACCAACGTTGGTATGCAGGCTATGCAGGGGTTTCTCCCGGCGGGGACTAATCACCAAGGAAAAAGAAACAACCACGTCGTGATAGTCCTGCATAGTAGATCAACATTTGAAATCGCTGAGATGAAGCTTCTCAAACTCACTGGGAAATAGGATATGCGCAAGGCAAATGCCTAAGCTCACGCTCGTAACGGTAGGGTGACGAGACACATGGGAGTCTCATTACAAACAAGACTCTGCAATAATGCCTTATTGGATGATTGATCAGGCCATTTTCAAAACGATTAAGTCACCGAGTTTCTCTCCGGTTTCTAGGTGAGTCTAATAGGTGTGTTGGTATCGGACCTACGCGATTGCTGTAGGGGAGATGAGTCGACGATGAACTGATTCGATGAGAACCAACAGCAACCCTCGTCTCAAGACTTCCCCTGTATCTTCCCTGCTTCCCCGTTACCGTTTATGGAGGCCCCTGTCAAATGGATATATAAATGAGCAACACTGACTCGTGTTGATAAACCCTGCGGAGAGACCATGTTAGAGTTACCTGGACGCGGAACGCAATGCCACTTCTAGACGGCGGCATGCCTGATATTATCTTTACAAATATAAACGACGAGTACATATAACGGACAATCGCATGTATCGCCGACTGTCTAATTTGCCCGGGCTGTTCTTTACTAGTATTCCCATGGACATAACGAACGCTCACCGAATGAGTCGATTGTTTAATATAACTACATGGTACCCCTTCACTAGGTGAGCAGGGCACATTTAGAGTCGTATTGCCTCGCAAAGAGAGCTCAATTGGGTCTAGGCAAGTGAGATTGGACATGATGAGTCGTCTAATGTTGAGAAGCTGTTTGACGCGTACAAAGTCTCTTTGCCATGATCGGTGTAGGTAGCAAGAACCTTCCCCCTTTGGCTATAAAGTTACAACTAACGCCTGGATGTCTATAGCGACACTATTTTTTTTATTTTTATTTTTTACGTCGGGAGACAACGATTGATCTCCGCGGCCATTCCAGATCCTATAATAGTTGGACTATCTTAGGAAGATGAAGGAAGAGGCGTGTGCCTACGTGGACAACCCTTAGGGGTGAGAATAAGCTGTTGGTTCCCGTACCAAACATGAGGTTTTTCAGAACCCCTCCCGACGCAACCACTTCAGGTTAGGTAGAGAGGGACTATCAATCTATCTATCTGGACTAGAGTACCCAAGGTACTTTAAAGATACGTGTCTTACTCACATGCTCAGTACGTAGCTGGTCGGCAGCCACCCTTGCGGATCTCGTCACGGACTAACAGATGACGGCAGACAAAATGACCCGGCAGATGATGGGAACGCGGAAACTAACGTATGCGCCCGAGTGTGTTATTCTTTCGTTGTGCTTATTTTTTACTTAGCTTCTTCACCTCACGATAAGACATCCCGAACCGGGCATTCGGTCGTGAATCCCTTCGGTGAGCCCCTTTCGTATTGGGTGCGACAATATGACGTTCTTACCGAGTTGTTTTTTAGGGATGTCAAACGCTAAGGAACATCATCTGAATAATCCGGTTTCATCTACTACTATAATATCGACTCAGGTAAGATAATAAGTGAGAGTCGCATGAGGCAGAGAGATATCTGCCTCCGTACGTGTGTACCTATATGGGCAATTGTACACCTTGCTCGGGACTTACCTAGTCTACCTACACGTAATTGAGGCCTAAGAAAGACTTAGGTAGGCCAAGAGCCCAAAAGCCAAAATACCGGATGCCAAAAAGCAAGCCGACCCCCACTATACCTCAGGTACTACCTTACCTACATGTTAAGAACCTAGGTAGCTAGATACAGGTAACTTAGTACCTAGGTACATGGTAATTACTACAGGTAGCCCCCTACCTAGCATTAGAGGACCAGTACTGCCCCGCCCCTTCTATCTTCTACCTAAGGTTAGGTACCTATTCGACGCCTTGTTCCCCCCCGGTCGACTGTCGTCTCTCATCGTTTTAGTGCACATCCTCATCCGGCATTCGTCATTCAAGTCCGTACTCTCATACATCAATCACCACATCACATCGACCGCAGCTTGTCGGCACCTTACTTTATTTACGGGCCACATCATTTATTGTATATAAATAACACGTTACCTGACTAACCAGCCCACTACGTAAAAATACTCGGCTCCGAACCCGGTTCGTCGAAATAGGGTTTCGTAAGAGATCATTTCCCCCAGCCGCCGCTGGCGATGGTAGTTAGAACCTCCCGTTCTCTGAATACCATGCTATCGTGAGACGATCAGCTAGGCTGCCCTCGTTACAGGTCATGGATCCCCATATTGCTCGTCTTCTCAATGATAAGCTCTATGACAAGAGAAAAACCGGTGCTCTCGAGTATGTATCTATCCATCCACCTATCCATCCACCCCATCTAACCCTATTCAACCCTCCCCAATCGTGCCCCTCCAATCCAGTCCGTCTAGCTGACCTGGTTGACGAGGCTCGAGCGCTCCATCCGCGAGCACATGATCGCAAAGGACTACAACAGGGTCCAGAGTATCATTCAGCAGTTGTGTGACGAATATGCTTACGCCGTACACCAACCACATGCGAGGAACGGTGGCCTCATAGGCTTGGCTGCTGCAGCTATAGCACTCGGCCCAGTACGCCACATCCACCCTTTCTGCGCCTCTGGCCCCGGCACGTGTTACTGACTGAGCCTTCTCAGGACCTGCCGAGATATCTAGAGATCA
The DNA here is from genome assembly GCA_002003505.1 of Xylariales sp. No.14919. Classification (NCBI taxonomy): domain Eukaryota; kingdom Fungi; phylum Ascomycota; class Sordariomycetes; order Xylariales; species Xylariales sp. No.14919. Next base: position 600,435 of record BDMC01000021.1, on the reverse strand, counting down.
TCGTTCCGCCCGTACTCGCTTGTTTCACCGACCAGGATGCTCGTGTTCGCTATTATGCATGCGAGTCGATGTATAATATCGCCAAGGTGGCCAAAGGCGAAATCCTCAGGTATTTTAATCACATATTCGACGCCCTGTGCAAGGTATATATGAACTATCCTCTCGGTGCCCCCGATTGATCTCCGTCTTCTCTAACCGAATTGCACGTATATAGCTAGGCGCCGATTCAGAACTGTCGGTCAAGAACGGCGCTGAACTCCTGGACCGTCTCATCAAAGATATCGTTTCAGAATCTGCTGCTACTTATGTATCCGTCTTAGAGTCTACTCCGCCCGTGGTTTCGGAGCCGAAGGATCCAGAAGGAAAGGATGTCCAGGACGTTCCTAGCCCGCCGACCGCCTTTTCCCTTCCTAGGTTTATCCCTTTGTTAAAAGAGCGGATATGGGTGATTAATCCCTTCACCCGGACTTTCCTCGTAGGCTGGATCACTCTCCTCGACTCTATCCCAGATCTTGAACTCGTGACCTATTTACCCGACTTCTTGGGTGGCCTGCTTAAGTTTCTGAGCGGCAATAATGCGGACGTTCGTGTGATTACGCAGAGTTGTCTAGATAAGTTCCTCAACGAAATTAAGCGAATCGCCCGGGTGAAGAAAGGCATTGCTGAGAGCAAGAAGTCAAAAGGTGATGGAAAGAGAAAAAGGGAGGACTCTATCGAGAGCGGAAGTGCACGTATGGCCCCAGACGACGCCCAAGAAGCAGACTCTGCTACCGCCATTGATGATGAGGATGACGAGGTAAGCAGTGAAGATGATTGGATACCAGGACAAGACGTTCAGGTTAACTACAAGGCGATTCTTGAGATCCTAACCGCAACTCTTGATTCTCACCTGGGTGAGTACTCCATATAAATATTTCACTAATGAGCGAGCAAGACATGACTGATACGTAACGCAGAGGAAGATGGCTTGCTGGAGAGTTTACGGTGGATTGTATCGTTTCTGGATATTTGTCCCGAAGAAGTCTTGCCTTTCACGCCTAAGATCTTGGCTCACCTGCTGCCGGCTATGGCTAGTGGTGTTGAGCCCATTCGCCAGGCCGCAGGTAGGGTCAACGAGTCACTTATGGAATATGTGGTCTCTCTCACCGATGAATCCGACGCGTCACCCAGTCAGCCTCTATCGCGGATACAGACATCTCTTCCCGCTGAACGTACCGAGGGCACGGCTAGTGCACGAGCCTCTCTGTCTAGCTCCCGAGAGGTCGATGTATATAGTCCTACACCAGCAAACCACCCCAGGACCCCGACACCGGCGATGTCTACGGTGAATCCACAGCCCGACTTAGACTACGCAGCTGCCGTGAATTCCTTGACGCTGCTGTTTCTCAATGATCACGAAGCTACGCGCGTCGCGGCATTGACCTGGCTCATCATGCTACACCGCAAGGCACCGCGGAAAATCGTCGCCTTCAACGACGGCACCTTCCCAGCCCTCCTTAAAACCTTATCAGACCCAGCAGAAGCCGTCGTTAAGCAGGACCTGAAGCTTTTGTCACAGATATCCAGGAACAGCGAGGACGATTATTTCTCTAACTTCATGGTTAGTCTCCTGCAGCTTTTCTCTACGGACCGAAAGTTGTTGGAGATGCGAGGCAATCTGATTATCAGACAACTCTGCATGAACCTAAGCCCGGAGCGTATCTACCGCACGTTGGCGGAGACGATTGAGAAAGAAGAAGATCTTGAGTTTGCTAGTATAATGGTTCAGAATCTCAATAATAACCTCATCACTGCGCCCGAGCTGGCCGATCTTCGCAAACGTCTTAGAAATCTGGAGACGAAGGTGACACGGACCTTTCCAACTCGCTCTTTAAGCTAAGGAGACGTACTAACACCTTTATAGGATGGGCAGATGTTCTTCGTTGCTCTCTTCCGGTCCTGGTGCTATAACGCCGTGGCCACATTCTCTCTGTGCCTGCTCGCGCAAGCATACGAGGCTGCCTATAACTTGTTGCAAATATTGTAAGATAACATCATCACTGTGGAAGAGAAGAAGCCTCGCTCACGAATTACAGCGCGGAACTCGAAATGACTGTCAATATCCTCATTCAGATTGATAAGCTCGTGCAGCTGATCGAGTCCCCCGTATTCACATGTTAGCATCCATACAGCGCTTTCTAGTTCTTCATCTCGTCTCAAGCTCACTTTGGACGTAACAGATCTTCGTTTACAGCTTCTGGAACCAGAGAAGTACCCGTACCTATACAAGTGCCTGTATGGACTTCTTATGCTGTTGCCGCAATCGTCTGCCTTTGCCGCGCTCAAGAACAGACTCAATAGCGTTAGCTCTATTGGTTTCCTACACACCGGACCACGACCGTATGTATCTTTATCCACTACTGTTACCCCCACCACCTATGGCCACGGTCCGCCTTCGCGTTATCGACAAGGTTCGGTAGCGGAGGCGGTTTCCGCGTTGAAGAGCCTATCCCCCCGTAAAAGCGTCCATGACACTCATTGTTTTCCCACTAGTTCTGTCACTGCCCCCAGCACGTCTGGTTATGATCGTCCCAACCGGTTAGGTAAAGGCCGCGAAGACGGCATTATCCGCTGGGAACAGCTCCTCGAAAAATTTAGGAGTGTGCAAGAAAGAGCGAGGCGAGCTCAGCGTTTGCTGGGCGGAGGGAGCTTTGATGATGGTTCGGATTTCAACGAGTTGCGTATCAGTGACGGCATGGCATCCAAGGAAACGGCGCGTCCTACCGCTGCAGGGCCGCCTGTACCGCAGAAAGACACTACCACGGCAGCACCACCCAGGCGTATCGGTCTGGGCAGGCAGTTTGGGAGACTGGGAGCGACGGTCGCGGGCCGCGGGAAGCGATCACAGCAATAGCGTTGACGTTAGCATGGGGTCCTGCGTGCCGGACAGAAAACTGCTTGCCGAAAGCCCGGCTCGTGGTGGCTATGAGAGGGGTCAAAGGAAGACGGGCATGGTTAGAGTATACTATTACATTCCGCATGTACAAAAGAAAGGGGGGGTAGCGTATGATCCGAGCGGTTACTTGTCACACCACTACAACAACATTAGGTAGAACATAGCGACGACACTTAGATACCCAGGGTATAGCGCATAAATCAGGGGGGTATCTTGTTCAGACTAAACTAATAAAGACCTTTCTTACGTCCTCTCACGTGCTGTTACTTTTGCCATCCCTGCTTTTCCTCCCATACAACCGTCCACCTCGCCCGACCCAAGCTAGTATCTCCGCGAAGTCCGGACCTTGACGGGACTCTCACGCTCCACCAACATCTCGAAATTGGCGTCCCGCCTCCCGGTGGCCTCGCGCAGCTGGACGCGGAGACCCTCGAGCTCGGCCCTGGCGGCCTCGACGTCGGGCGGCAGGCCGGCGAACGCCCTGACCTGGGCGTCGAGGTCCTTCTTCTTGGCCAGGAGGTCGAGGTACGCGACCTCGTCGAGGCGGACCTGCTCGACGGTGAGCGCCGGGAGGCCGACCTCGCGCTCGAGGGCGTCGACCTGGCGGCGGAGGGCGGGGAGGGCGGCGGCGGCGGCCTTGACGGCGCGCTGGCGGTCCGCGTTGGCGGCGTCGGTCGCGTCCGCGGGGACCCGGTACTGCGGGCCGCGGCGCAGCTCGTCGAGGAAGAGGCGCAGGCGCGCGGCCTCGTCGTCGAGGTAGGACTGCAGCAGCCCCACGCGGTGCAGCAGCAGCGCGGCCTCGTGCGCGGACCCCTGCAGCGTCACGAAGCGGTGCGCCAGCGCCGCCGGCTCCGCGGCCGTGTCCAGCGCCAGCGAGACGTCGGCGAGCGCGTCGAGGGCCGCGAGCCCGTCTTTGGTGAGCCCCGCGTCGAGGGCCTGTAGCAGGTCTTCGGCTAGGAGGTCCCCGTGGATCGCTGCGGTGCCGGCGCTGGCGCTGGCGCTGGCGCTGCGGCGGACTTCCTTCTCGGCTTCGGCGGCGCGGACTTCGGCTAGGGCCGCGGACTCGAGCTCGCTGAGGCGGCGGCGGTCTTCGTCTGCTTCTTCGTTTGCGGCTATTAGCGCGAGCAGGGCTGCGAGGGTCTCTGGGTTGCGCTCGAAGGAGGGCGGGGAGGTCGTGGGTTTGTTGCTGCTGCGGTGTGTAGTGGTGGTGGTGGTGGTGGTGGAGGCGTCGGCTTGGCCGAGGTGTGCGTATTGCCGTCGGAGCCAGGCGTCTACGTATGCCCAGTCTTTGGCCGTGGACGCTGCCGCGCGGGCTATGGAGGGGGAGAATATCGCTGCCTGGGGGGCTAGGTGGGACATTGTGTTTCTGTTATGAGGTAGGCTGGTGGTAGTTGTAATAGCAGTAATAACAGTGATTATTGCTATTGTTGTTGTTGTTGTGGTTGGTCATGGTTGGTGTGTGGTTCGCGTCGGTGTCGGGTGGGAGAGGAATGTTGGTAGCGAACTATGACGGGTATGGGAAAGGATGGTGGGGGGGGGGAGGGTTGAAAAGGTCGGCGGTGAAGAGATGGAGGGGTCTGTTTATTTGTTCAGGAACTTCGGTTGATCATATTAGTACCTAGGTAGTAGGTAGTAAATAACCTGCATAGGTACACTAGTAACTACGATTATGATGATTTGCAGCATGTATAGTTAAAAACGAATCACGATTGGTTTACCTGTAGGGAGGCCCCGATCTATCGGAAACTAATTTAGTCTAGATATCCTCAGTCTCGCGGGTTCGAAGTGGTGATAGATAGATAGTGTGAGGATTGATCGATTAATCACTAGGTACTATGATGTACAATTGGATCCTCGATACGTCGCTGTAGATAGTGTACCCACAATAGATGCCGAGTCCCCTTCAGGGATCTTAATCTACATACGTAGTATACACCTTCCATCAAAGCAGCTGAAAACGTGGGGTAAAATCGAGGCTTATTAAGGTTAGTACCATCAATATCAATTCCACTAGCACTCAGCTACGCTCTCTTACCTGGGTACTCGACTACAGCATGGCGAATTGCCTAGGCATCTACTATATAACTACCTAAGGTAGACTATAAGATAGTCTGATGGGATATACGAGCCAGTGCTCCAATAAGCCAATGCGGTGATGGTTAGCTTATCACGAAGCAAATCTAGAAAGCCCTTCGGTAACCTGTTCGCCGTCGACTTGCCGGTTGGTCTGTTGGTCTGTGACACTTCGCTTGATGATACCTACCTAGGTAGGTAGTGTAGGCCGTTTGTCTAGCATCTGTTGTTTGTATTGTACTCGGTATCCCTACTGAGGTTTCTGATAGAGATATTAGGTACACTTCGTGAAGCTAAGTAAGTACTTACACGTGTTATCGAAAAGCCTCCCCCCGGATATGAGTGGGGCTTGATGTGGATACACACCTGTATAGTAGAAGTACCTGGTAATAGCCTGAACTGGCTGCTCGGCTGAGTACAATTAAGACTGCTCAAGTACACGGTATGCATACAGTAAAGCACTGTAGGTACCTACAGGACGTTCTGAGGGCGGAAAGTGGCCAGTTGGTCAATGCAATCGCCCGCATGCGCTGCTGTTATGCCGGTACTTCCATCGTACACTAGCAGCCTGCTTATTTCGATGTCGTTTGTTATCACTTTCAGTTCCCCCGGATCTACATAGTACCTACGTACCATCTTCTTATCTTCCAGGCCACGTCGATGCCATCATCTCATTCCTCAATTCGGTTCATTCTTAACTTTCCTCTTGCACACCCTTTGTCTGCTGGCACCCTTTGTGCTAATCCCCCTTACTATTTTCTTGCATTCATTTCTATCACTTCTCTTGGCCTAATCTGATACCGACGCCGCCGCATACCGCGACAAAATAGGGAATAGCTAATGCCATCGTTGTTGCTGGTTGACGTTCAATCGCTCTCGACATGATCGTCCCCCTATCGACCCTGGCCCTTGCGGCCAGCATCCTCTCGACGTCGGGGTTGATCAACGCCCTGTCCCCCTCCGACATCCCCTCCGATACCCCCATATCATCGCTTCTCTCCTCCGCGCAGACGCACATGGCCAGGGGCGAGACCAACGAAGCTCTTATGTACTACGATGCCGCTATCGCGAGGGACCCTTCTGACTACCTGACCTTCTTCAAGCGCGCCACCACCTACCTTTCTATCGGCCGCACATCGCAGGCCACTTCCGACTTCAACAAGGTTCTAGAACTGCGTCCGGGCTTCGAGGGCGCGCACCTGCAGCTCGGAAAACTGAAGGCGAAGGCCGCCGACTGGGACGGTGCCAAGGAGCAGTACCTGTTGGCGAACCAGAAGGCCGACTCCCCCGATCTCGAGAGGCTTCTCGAGGCACAGGGCGCCGCGAGACTAGCCGAAGATGCTGCTGCCGCCGGGAACTGGGAGGAGTGTGTTACACAGTCCGGTGAGGCTATCTTTGTGGCGAGCCGCGCTGCCCACCTTCGCGAGCTGCGCGCACGATGTCGCTTCGAGCGGGGTGAGGTCGAAGAGGGTATGAGCGACATGCAACACATTCTCCAGATGCGCCCCGGCGACACCACGCCGCACCTCAAGATCTCCGCTACCACATTCTACGGCCTCGGAGACATGAACCAGGGGTTGGCCCAGATCAGGAAGTGCCTGATTTCCGATCCCGACTCCAAGACGTGCAAGAAGTTGATGAAGCAAGAGAAGAGCGTGGACAAGACGTGGGCCAAGGTGACTAAAGCATTAGAGAAGAAACAACCCGTGTCGGGCGTCAAGCTATTGGTTCCTTCCGGTGAAGATAAGGGGTTGATTGACGAGCTCAAGGAACAAATCGCTGAGCTGAAAAAGGATGGCATCATTCCGGAAAAAGCACCCAGCGCCTTATTAACCCAATTGGTGGAGGCTGCTTGTCAGGTTTATTACGAGGTTCGTATCTGTCCCTAACTGTCTATGCACCAAGGCAACAGCAGGCTAACTCCGACCCCTAGACCAATAACAACAAAGCGAGCACATATTGTTCCGAGGTCCTGCAATTAGACGAGAACTCGCTATACGGTCTCCTGTACAGGGCCAAGACACAATTAGACGCCGAGGACTTCGAGCCTTGCATAGCGACGCTTAAGAGGGCATCCGAAGTGAGGCCGGACAAGAACAACCTCATCAACCCGTTAATGCAGAAGGCCCAGGTAGCGCTCAAGCGCAGCAAGACGAAGGACTACTACAAGGTCTTGGGGGTGGCGCACGACGCCGACGAGCGCCAGATCAAGTCGGCGTACCGCAAGGCGTCCAAGATCCACCATCCGGACAAGGCGATCAAGCAGGGCCTGACCAAGGAAGAGGCCGAGAGGAAGATGGCGAGCATCAACGAGGCGTACGAGGTGCTCAGCAACCCGGAGCTCCGCGAGCGGTTCGACCGCGGCGACGACCCCAACTCCCACGAGCAGCAGCACCCCTTCCAGGGCAGCCCCTTCGGCGGCGGCCACCCCTTCATGTTCCAGCAGGGCAGCCAGCAATTCCAGTTCAAGTTCGGCCATGGTGGCGGCGGCGGCGGCGGCGGATTCCCGGGTGGGTTCCCTTTTTAACAGGTAAAATAATAAGAGAAAAAATAAGATATAACCTAATTTTTTCTTACATGAATAAATAATAAAAAAATGAATAAAGAATACTTTCTTACTTTACTTCTTCTGCTTTGGTGTTGCGGTCGTATGAGGCGTACGCGACTTGTTGTGATTCACCCCTGTGTGGTCGTCTTCATCTCATCCGCAGGTTCTTAGCTCACAGAGCCGTAATCGTTTTTGTTTTTATCAACGCTGTTTTTTTTTCCGTAAGTAGGCAAGATAGATAGATAGCTCGTCAATACTCCCGCAGGAGAGTGAGCGAGCAAGTAACACAGCTTCGTTTTGCGTGTCGTGTTCTTATACCATCATCTATCCATCGGTCATCTCAGCCAACACCTAACCTCTTCCCTTCTTTTCCGGTTCCATTCATAAGGTCTGAACTGCATTTTCTGTAGATAGATAAATAATGTGCTTGATGGATATACTACCGTCTGACTGAGTGAGATGAGAAACGGGTCCTGCAATTTCTTTATTGATTTTGTTTGCTGCCCCCTTGCGTTGGTATTTTCAATGACCGGTCAAATATACATACATATTCCATTTGGGGCATCGCTGCCAGGTAACCGGCCTCATCACATACCCGACACAAGCACTCGCATCACTAGAGATAGCGACACGTCCCAGAAAGCAAACTAGTTGTTCGCGGTGTAATATACCGAGCGCGCAGAAAGCGAAGAGAGAAATGACAATGACGACGACGAACGACGACAAAATGTTGATTTTTTCTCTCTCTCTCTCTCTCTTCATGTCTATATGTACAAGAATGGCTCCCGTGCATGGTTGAGTTTTAGAAAAAAAGGGGGAGCTTTCCCATCCATCAGTCCCACTCCTAAGCCAAACCAGCCCAACCAACGACGCAAACACGTTTTGACGGTTCGTTTCTATCATCGGCGCCAAAAAAACGCCACCATTTTCCGGGTCTGAGAAGAACAGAGACAGTCTGTACACACAGCGGAGGAACGAGCAAAGAGGTGTAGATAGGAGGGAAACCAAATGAGGATCGCCTCGTCCTCTTTGAACCCTCTCTCTCTACTTGCCTCTTCCTACATCTTATCCTCTTATCCTTTTAATCAACCTTTTTAAATTGCTTCTTCAACCGGTGACTGGGTCGAAGATGGGAGTCGCCAGAGAAAAAAAAGTCAGCTAGTGTGGTATGTACAAGTTAGGTTTTTTTTGCGGCGTCTACAAGAAGAGCTCAGAGGCAGTTCCGTTGGTTTTCGCGTAGTTCGTGAGACGGGACATGATTAGCGTTAGGCCGGGTAGACCGGAATGTTGAGATGGGCAAGACAGGATTGAATTGGTCGGGCTGCCAAGATATTGAACCACCCCCACTCACTCTCGAATTTCCGAACATTGGTTCGCCCGACCCCGGTTCGGACATGGGGTCTAGACAATGTGCGACTTTGTCGGATTTTGGCTACATGCTTCGGCTTCGTTCCCAACGTCGGCCCTTCGGACGTAAGTAGTCGGCCGGGGATCGAAGTTCGAAAGTGGAAAGCAAAAGCCGCCTAGCATGACGTTGTAGGACTGGATTAGTTGCCCTATGGTAGGTCATGCAGCTGTGTTGGTGCGAATGAAGTACGCCCTGGGACATGCCGTGTTAGTAAAAATTGAGCCAATTAAAATATTCTTGGGCTTTTCCGGTCCCGCCGGCCTCGGAAACCAGGGAAGCGAGGGGAGCTAGGGATGCTAGGGATGCTTACTTGGATGCCTCGTATGCCGTCCAGCATATCGCGGTGCTTGGCATGGTTGTGACTACTCTCGGCCGAACACCCTTGAAAAATCCGCGTAATCCCTCCCTCTGGTACAACAGCTTGCAGCCTGCCACGAATCCATTCACGGACCGTAACTCGGGGTCGGTAGCTGTCCCCCGGGTCTGTAGCATCGTCTTGATGACATCCATGGGGGTGGTCAAGGCGGCGGCGAAACCACCAGCCACCGCGCCCGCTGTGCAGTGCGTGAAGGGATCGTATGATTTATCGGGGTTCATGGCGGTCGATATAGACTCGTAGGCGAGGAATTGGAGGGCGGTGAAGGGGACCGTCATGGATAATGTGGTGGGATATGAGATGTAGAAGGCGGAAAGACCTTCTGTCCTATAGACGTATCTCGCGCAATCCGTCATAGAGCGGTACATTTTGCTAGAGTTCTGTATCTGCATACGCTGCTTGATGACTACGATGGCGAGTTAGAAAGAAGACGCCAACCCGGCCGTGTGCGGCGACAGAGGATGCTCAACATACCGTCAAATGGGTTCATTAGCGCATCGCTGGCGATAGTTGCACAAGCTCCGCTCGTCGCTAGGGGAAAGGAATGAGTATCAACAAAATTTCTTTTTTTTTTCCTCGGGAGAGAGTCAAGGTGAAGATGGCGTACCCGCTGCTAGTGGATGATGTGTGCCGGTCTTGTTGCCGCCCATTAGATGTTTGACGGCTTCGTAGGTAGCGAAGTAAACGGCATGCGCAGGACCTATTCAACCCAATTTTTGTTAAATCAGGGGTTGCTCAAGAGAAACCTATGATGGTGGTGCATACCGGCTCCCACAACAACGCTCGACATGCCTCGCCAGAGGTTCATGAACCCTTCGCCACTAGCTATACGCATGGTACTCTGAATCATGCCCTTGTAGACCGTGCCGGCCGAAGGGTTTATAATTTGCATTCGTGTCTGCGCATCCAGGCCAGGTCAGTTCGTGGTCGCAAAGGGGTGTGCTGGGGTCCGTTATGCAAATATCTCGCACCTTTATGGCGTCGATAGGGTACATGACGGTATGTTCCTAGCCGAATAGTTAGCTCATGGGGCCTCCCCAAAAATAGTAGCTGCGCATGAGTGTCATACTGCTATACCAGCGAAGGCACCGGCGGCCATATTCTGGACGAGGGAGAAGTTGGGCGGTAGAGCTTCATAGCTATCAAGGAGGATAAAGTCAGCCAGCCAGTCGGGTTAGTGAGCGAGCCCGTGAACATGGGGAACCAGGCGCAGGGAGAGGCATGAGCATGAGAATGATGTCGGCGAGAGACATACTCGTAATCCTCGACCGGCTCGGCAGTGGGCTGGGCCATTTTGGCCACAGCTGTCGGGCCCTCGCCGAAGGTCTGGGGTTGAAGCGCCAGGGTTGCGTTGGAGAGGGGGAAGGGCGTCGTCGCCGTGCATAGAAGAGCCAATCCCAACTACTCTCGCAGAGTTAGAGTCAGTCCGTCGTATGGTATCTGGTTGAGTGTCGACGGCGTCGATCTGTCTCGAGACCTCGGGCAAATCTAGATACTACACTGAGTAGGTACGCTAAGTAGGTCTATGATCAAAGTATGTGGGATAGTGTGAAGAGAAACGAGGAGGACGAGAGGAGGAGGACAGAGGCGGGGGTAGTCGAGGTGAGAACAGGTCGCCTTTGGAGTGGGAAATGCCTCTATTCGCAAATTGGAATGCGGTCGGAGGGGGTCGGCTGCGCACAATGGAGGTTCAATCAATACGACGATGACGGGCGCGGGAAAATCTCGTCGACTCTACAGCGCTACGTAGGTCGTACTAGTAGTAGTGTGGCCAGGATTCAGCTGGATAGTTGCGGATATATGGATTTGATGGATTGGATGGATTTTGATCTGATAACTTTTTGATGCTAGTCACGGTTGCAGTATAGCGCGCACCAGCTTATTACCGCTCGGCTACCAGGTACCTACCTACCTACCTGGGTACCTAAGCCTTTAGGCAGTGCTTAGGTACCTGCCAGAGAGCCTGCCAGCCGAAAGTGTGCTGAAAAGTACCTCCCTCCTGAGCCACGTCGCCTACCTTAGCGTCCTCCCGTGACATGTACTCCGTACTATACAGTGACCCGCCTCGTCGGGCCAGAAACCTCCAAGTACAGGTACCTATTAACCTACCCAAGTAACCCCCCCAGGTAGGTAGACAGATGCAAATACACTATCTATCTAATTAGCAGGTGACAGCGTCCTGTGGTGAGAAAGAGGCCAAACGAATACACGGCGCATTTCACAAGCCAGATACCTAGCTAGGTACTAGTACATTTACATAGTCGGACTCCCTTAGCACATGCCGGGGATTCTACTTACTAGTATCTTGCCTACCTACATGTACATATGTACCTCTACACCATGGGGAGGTAGATCGTGTGTGCAGTGTACAGCCACCCGGATCTCAACATACCGGCACCTAACAGACTCTCGAATTCTTATACATAAAAACACTTTATCCCATTCATCTATGAAATACATGAAATACTAAGCATGTGTATGTTAGGTAATACTGAAGAGTAAGGATACTGATGTTATCTAAGCCTGACGGTGCGGCGTTATTCGTACATAACTCTCGCACATGTGCTATGTACCTAATGCACTCCGCTTATCTTGCGGTAAAATAGCCCGCGCTCGCCGGTATCGCAGCCAGCATCTGGGCACACCCTCCTACCAGTTGGTACTTACTTAAGGTACTACCTAGTAGTATACTACTTATGCACAGCATTTTATACACACAATAGGTCGATTAATCGGCGTTTGACTCGCACCTCCGCACCTCCGCATCTCTAGAGCTCTCATCCTAGCCTTTTCTTTTTTTTTCTTTTTTTTTTGATTGCGAGCCCTAGCTGCTTCGGTAGCTTGCCTCGGTCTCGGGGACAAGCTATCCGACGGACCCCCGACAATTACATATCAATAACCTTGCCTGTTCATTACATCCGCTCCATTTTCGGGGCAGGGGTTCTCACGACTAGCCAAGGCCAAGTTGAGATGAATTACTGTTTTTGTATATTTTCTCTATCATGTGGTAGGTAAACCAAGGACCACGTAGAGTGGAGGCAGATCCTGAAAAAGAGTATGAGTATGTTGGATTAAGAACACCAACATACTTAGACGTCTAATGCCCTCGTGTAGGTAGGTACCTACGTAGGTGGTGTAGTAGTGGTATCGTAATATGCTTGATAAACACATTCTGAACGCCGATAATAACCTATGCCGAGTAGTTCCGCCAACCATGCAATAAACCAAACATACGAGCTCTTAGCTTCCTTCTTGTTATACTCACATAACACCTCTATGGTTCATGTGAGCCTGCTGGAACTGCTTCAACATCGTGACCACACCAGGACCATCGTCCTCTTCGTTGGCAGCGCTGCTCTCTCTGCTCAATCCTTTATTAGGCGAGCCTTCCCACGTTGATTCGCCTAAGCGCGCAACGCTCTCCTCGATGTCGCCGTCGTCCGTGTAACCTGTCACCTGCCGGTGTAAAGTGCCCCGGCCTCCAAGTATGCCTTCGGTGGACTCTTCGATAATGCCCCTATCGCCCTGGTACGGTCCTCGTTGTGAGCGTGTCCGTGGCGGTGTTCGTCCGATGACTACTGAAGACGAGGGTTGATTATGCGGGTCTAGTAGCATGGATGCCATCGGGGATGGCGCTACCGCCGGCCCGAATCTCGGTGTTTTTCCAGGGTGTTGAGAGCCCAGGGGCGCCCGAGTTCTTGGTGCTTCATTGCGCCCCATACGGGATGCTCGCATATCTGCGGCTAGTGTTGGCGAAGTTAGGCCTGGAAACACCGGGGGTGGGTGAAACTGATGTCTTCCAGCCGGTCCGAGTGGATGGGCACCCGGAAGTCCACTTCGAGGGTGGTAAACATAGTTGTCTAAGAACCCATGCATCGAAGCCTGCATCTTGCCATGTTTCGTCGCGTAGTAGTCCTCGCGGGCATCGGGCAAGTCGTTATTCTGAGGACGCGTGCCGCGTGCGTCTCTCTGGAAATCAAAGACGGCAAACGAGCACACGTACCCAAGCCCGTCGACATGGATTGTGAACTCGCGGAAGAAGTCCACGATCTGGTCACTGCATTTAGGCAGAGCAAAAAAGAGTATTAAGGGCGTCACCAAAACCCCAAGTATCTCCTCAAGGAAGATGACGATCCTAGGTTTGTAGAGATCTGCAAAGTCAGTCTTGACATCGAAACTGTGTAGCCGACCCTTCCACTGGTCTGGTTCGTAGTGGGTGAAGTCGATGACTTTTTTCATCGCGAACTCTGGATCAAAGACATCGTTTTCCTCTGATATCATGCCTCTAGCCACCGCCCAAATAGTCGTTAAGATGGCCACGAAAGCAAGGCCGTTCATCCCCGGGAATATTTCAAAGTCTACAAACATCTCGGGGTCTGAAAATCCCACAATGGCGATGACAGCGATCAACGCGCCAACAAAGAACTGAACCGTCCGGGCCGCCGACTCGGTTTTCTTCTTAGGGAATTGGTCAATGTAGTGCTTAGCGAATGGATAGGACATATTTAGACGCTCTTCAAACAGGTGCGGCAGCTCATTAAACTCTCGGAATTTCCACCTTGCTAGGGGTGTGTATTGCCGAGCTCCGATGGAGGATGTGTTGGTTTTGAACTCCTGCGGGTGTATTAGCACACGTGTATGTTGTCCGATGGATAGAGCATAGCTTACATTGTAGTATGTGAAAATAAAGTCAACCAACAAACCGCAGGCCACGAAGGGCGCGAATATGAGGTTCATTATAGCCGCAAAACTGAATCGTGTCTGCATCTGCCGACTAATTTGAGCACGGTGGTCAGATTTGAGCACGCCTTGGTGAACCTGGCCACTTTCGTTAAAGATAAGGTCCAACACTCCGAACTGCACAGTCCACTCCAGTGATTTCGAGAAAAGCTGTCTGTTGTTTAGAAAAGGGATAGGGGCTGTGAGATTTAGGATATCCTTGTTGAAGAGCGCAATGATGTAGTTCTCTCGTCTCATCAACCTATTTGCTATGTCATGAGCGTCTAGTCTCTCCTTGGATTGACTTGCTACGTGGGATCCGAGTTGCCTAGAAAGGAATTTGCGCTGAGATGGCGTGATATTGGTTGCCGTCTTGACGTTTTGGTCCCGAAGACTGGTGATTTTAGAGACAACGTCTTGCCATGAGACCGTCTGCATGTCGTCCTCGGGAATCTCTAGGAGATATAGGTAAAAGTCACGAATATGCATAAGCCGTGGCATATCAAGAATCCACTGGATCGACTTCCATACAAAGTAGAAGCTACAGAGCCAGAGACTCAGATTCCAAAGACCCCACATCTTCTTAGTACATTGAGGTATGAGGATCTGGGACAGACTCTTGCTCTGCCTAATCTTACCATAGTCTATGCACTGGGTTAGAAGCGTCAAGAGGCTTGCAACGAAGGCAACCTTACTGCTAAAGTTTAGCTTATGTGACTTGCAATACCATATGCGTAGATGGGGAACCTACAGCAGATGTAAAATCCTATCCAGCACAATACACCACAGGCCAGCGCCTAGGTAATAGTCGTATACATCCCGAATGAAGACATCAAGATTAGAGACGTTAGCCCATCTAAACATGGCCTTATCCTTAGGACTAGCGGCGAACCCAGGTCTTCTAGTAGGGAGATCTGCATGATTGTTATGCCCGGGGATGGGACCATATTCATCATCACGATGTAGCCTCTGGTGCGCCTGTGCAGTCTCCCACTGCGCTTGTATCCTTCTCCGATTGTGTTGTGTTCCACTGCTGCCAGGACGACGTGACTGACGAGGACTTGATGTCGAAGCCTTGGATTTGGAGTGGCCCTCACTCGGATCCTCGACCAACAATGATGCGGGGACGTCGTTATCGCCGTCATCGTCATTCAGAAGCCACCGCGATTCGGGATGCCGGCCACCTCTCGGAGAAGCATCGTCTCGTGTATCCCTCGCTAATCCAACCGGGCTCCTAGTAGAGATGCGGCTATCATCGAGGTTAAGATGTTCGGCATGGTCGAGATCGTCATTGTGGAAGTGATGAGCTAGGTTTTCTTCATCCAAATCCGAGGCTGCTCGGTGTTCAAGGTCGGGGTCGTCTCGTAGTTGGTGGTAGAAGGATCGGTGGTCCTTGTTGGGTACAAGGCGGGAGAAGAGGTCGCCAGGCATCGTATCGGTAGTGGTAGTGATGAGTATATTGCGGATGATGGTGTCCCCGATCCTTGCTTCGAGATACTACGGTCAATTTGTGTTCAAAACCATGGTTGACTAGCGGGGTAATGGCGACGAAGGCCACACTCAATATCCCGTGAACCAGACGGGACGGTCAGTCCGCCCTCTGGGTGCAGGATGGAACAAAGTCGCCGTGAGTATACAATCAATGTCGCGGGCTACGCATACAGTGCAGTATAAAACGAGGATGTCTTGTCACGAAGAACACGCAAAAACAATAAGAATGAAGAGCGGGCGAAAGGAAAAGAAGACCAGGAAGTGAAGTCCTGCGCTCCTCCTAGGTCAATACACACAAATTCGAGAGGTAATCAGGTGTTGGATCGGTCATCTGAACCTTGCTGGTTCGCATGCGCTGATACCTCCAGTTGCCTTGTCTACCTGGGTAGGTAGTGTAGGTAGCCGTCCAGGTAAGTACCGGAGGCACGTACGCGCCTTATCGTTATCAGAACCCGGTATCCACAGTGAAGTCATACGGACTTAAGTGGAGCTTAAGTGGTAGTATAGGGTGGTAGGATGGTAGGGCGGTGCACAGGCAATTACACAATTACCACTGTACTGAAGTACTCCCGATTTTGTGACAGCCGCCAACAGCCGTACCTTAGCTACTTTAGCCACCCATTGTCCTATCACTGAAGCCACACACTCACTCATGCATGCCGCAAAGCCCCAAGGACTATCAGAGAAGAGCCCGAAATGAGGATATATACGTGTGAATAATTAACTTCAACCCACAATCAACATACAAATCTCTAGGATTCCAGCTTGAAATATATTACATTATGTGACAAATTGGGCCAAGATCACCCTAAAAAAGAAAAAAGAAAACAGCCTCCAAACCCCCCAGATCAAGTACTCAATAATGGCCTCCAACGGTCTGGGGCTTCTTCAGCTTCCGTCGCGTGATAGTACATCATCACCAGGCCCCTTATCCCCTGGCATGCCCCCAACCCCGGGCCAACCCAATAGAACCACAAATCCTATATCATCCAAAGTCACGTCGGTACTTTCAACATCATATGCAGACTCCGAGTTTCGTGAGACCTTAGCACTGCTGGATGAACGGGGTATAAGCAACAGTGCAGAGACTAGAAGACAACTACGCCTCGATGTTCAAAAGGAAGTCATTGACAGCAATGGTCAGATCATCAACGAGTTTGGCCGGGTGGCAGATGTAAGTTAACAAACTATCTATCCCTCCGTCTCATAAAGGACCATGAACTGACACAATCACGAGTAGCAATTGCGGCGCATCGGCGCAACTATTGACAAGCTTAACAAGAATTATCAAGAGATGAGAAGCCATGTGACGGCATCTCATGCGGCGACAGCAGCCACGATAGAAGAGGCTTCGTCGCTGATGACCAAGAAGAAGAATGTAGAGACGAAACAGCAATTACTAACGGCCTTCCGGGAACACTTCGTGCTCACAGACGACGAGGTAGCGTCCCTCACGCTGACCTCAGAGCCCGTCGATGACCAATTCTTCCTGGTATTGGCAAAAGCCAAGCGGATACGCAAGGACTGCGAAATCTTGCTCGGCTTCGAGAACCAGACCCTGGGCCTCGAGATCATGGACCAGACGTCCAAGAACCTGAACCACGCCTTCCAGAAGCTGTACCGCTGGATACAGAAAGAGTTCAAGACACTCAATCTCGAAAACCCGCAGATCCACTCCTCCGTGCGGCGCGCGCTCCGCGTACTAGCCGAAAGGCCGTCCCTCTTCCAGAGCTGTCTGGACTTCTTCGCCGAGGCCCGCGAACAGATCCTCTCGGACTCGTTCTACCTCGCGCTGACGGGCGCATCGGCCTCCGGCGCCAAGGACCACTCCGTCAAGCCAATCGAGCTCGCGGCCCACGACCCCCTGCGCTACGTAGGTGACATGCTCGCGTGGGCGCACTCGGCCACGGTCAGCGAGCGCGAGGCTCTTGAGGTCCTCTTCGTCTCCGACGGCAACGAGATCGCCAAGGGCATGCAGGAGGGCCGGGAAAACGAGCTATGGCGTCTCATGGCGGACGAAGGCGACGAGGGTCCGCCTGAGTTTGACGCCGTTAAGGCGCTCAATGAGCTTGTCGACCGGGATTTGTCGGGCGCCGCTCGGATCCTCCGTCAACGCATAGAGCAGGTGATACAGGCAAACGAGGAAACCATCTTAGCGTACAAGCTAGCAAATTTACTAGGCTTCTACAAGTTCACCTTCTCGCGGCTATTAGGGGGCCATAATGAGGATGCCGTCCTACTGCAGTCGATGACGAACCTCGAGTCCGAGGCGCTGCGCCAGTTCCGCTCACTCATGCGCGATCACATCGCCACCCTACAGGGCGAGTTCCAGCACACCCCCGCAGACCTCGGACCGCCGGACTTCCTCCAGGAAGCGCTCAAGCAGCTCTCGGCCATCATGCAAACCTACGAGACCTCTCTCGCCTCATCCACGTCTACTTCTACCTCTAAGCGCCACAACGTCGAAGGGTCGGACGAAGAAGACGACGATGATGATGACGATGACGACGACGAATTCCAGCCCATCCTGGCCGAATCCTTCGACCCGTTCCTCGCAGGCTGCGAGAACATGGCGCGCCGAGTCCGCGCGCCCTCCGACTCCGTCTTCTTCCTCAACTGCCTCCTCGCCGCGCAATCCACGCTACAGCCGTACTCGCGCTTCACCTCGCGCCGTCTAGCCCGCCTGCGCTCCGCCGCCTCCGCGCACGCCGCCAAGCTGTCCGAGTCGCAGTACGCCTTCCTCGTCTCGGAATCTTCCCTGTCCCCTCTGTTCTCGGCCCTCGGGCCCCTGAGCGCCGAGTCGCGCGAGGACATCGCCAAGATCGCGACGCTCGAGCCCGCGCAGCCCGCGGCCCTCGCGGGCGCGAGCCAGGGCCTCGACGACTTCCTCCCGTCCGCCGTCATGGACGCCCTGGAGAACCTCAAGCACCTCCAGGACGCGCGGCTCGCGCGCGAGGTCACGGAGGAGGCCACCGAGCGCTTCTGCACCGACTTCGAGCACGTCGAGGAACTGCTCGTGCTCGCTGACGAGCTGCGCGAGCAAGGCGCGGACGGGAAGGGAGGCGACGACGATGCTGACGAGGAGCCGAGCTTGAGGACCTTGTTCCCTAGGACGACGGGCGAGATCAGGGTTCTGTTGTCCTGAGGAGCCGTGCTATCTAGATCCATCCATCCATTCATACACCTATTATCTTATAGGACCAAAATATACAGAGTCTTACACCCAAGATCAAAACCGAAAGTGCCAATATCATAAAATCGAGTCCCAGAAAATATGAAATGTGTATAGTTTGCGTGTTTTTTTTGTAATTTTTTGGGAGGGTTTCGATTCTTACTCCTTTCCGCCCGTGTATGCAAGCAAGTCGGGTAAAGCTAAGCTAAGCTAACCTAGATATCAATTCCCACCGACGTCTTCTTCCCGTCTATGCCCTGCCCCTCCTAGTAGAAGTTCTCCGCGGCCGTACATAAGCAAACCCCCATCGTAGATCTAAAATTAAGTACACTCGGTCGAGACAGTCGTGTATCCCGCATGCCGCTGCTATATACAAACACCCGCGCGCACACGTGTGTTTCCCGCCTGCTTCACATTCGCCGACTAGGTCGATGCCGATCGCCTCATGGAACAGGCGTGTCCCCGCGCGGCCTCTTGACGGGCCAGTCGCCGCGGCTCGGGCGGCGGGGCCTCTTGCCCACGGGCCCCTCGGCGTCGACGTCGACGTCGACGTGCTCGAGCTTCGCCAGCGCCGCCACGAGCCGTCGGCGGGCGGCGATCTCGCGCTCGCTGCTGTCCGCGTCCGGCCGGTAGAACTGCCTGACGATGGCCACCGTGGCGTGGTAGCACTCGTACAGCAGGACGCGGGTCGGCGCGTTGTCCGGGTCTTCTATAATCTCGGCATCCTCCTCTCCCTCATTCTCCCCCCCCTCCTCCTCTTCGTCTTCGTCGTCAGTATCGTGGCCGCTACCACCACGATCGTCCTTCTTGGCGTCGCGGGGTTCGCGGGGTTTCCGCACCCTGTGCGTTTCGCGTGATGCGCGGGACCGGAACCCCCGCTCGAACTCGGGCGTCGGGTGCGAGAAGACGGTCGCGAATAACGGGTCGCCGAATAGGCAGTTGCTCCAGTCCTGTAGTCCCGTGATCTTGAGGGCCGTCGCGCCGGCCTCTGCCTGGGACCCGCCCAAGGCCTCATCATCATCGGATTCTATTTTAGCTTTTCGCCCCTCTTCCACCGCTTCTGGTTCTCGTCCCCTTTCCGACCTCGATACGAGCACCACGTCGTCTTCATCGGCGTTACATACCACCAACCGTGGCGTCGTGACGGCGTCCAACAAATGGCCAAATTTATTGAACGTCGTCCTCACCAGCTCGTAGCTTATAGTGACTGCCCGATCTTCGCCGTCCCGGAGGATGCCTTCGAGAAGCAGATGGAACGTTTCCCTCCAGCCGTCCACGCCGTCGAAATCCAACTTCGTTTCCCGGGCTGCCGCCTGACTACTTTCGGGAGCCTCAGGCAGCCCAAGCACCGTGGCTGCTTGTCCAAACTTCCCGTTCGGTGATGTGACGTTGGCGATGTGTCGTATCAGGCGGCCCTTTTGGAAATTGAGGGATCTGCGTTCCGCGGGAGTCGGCAGCTTCTCCAGGCTGGATATGGGGTCGCCTGGTGTGGGCTCAAATAGACTGAACGCCGAACCCGTCTCCGTGGGGGTGGAAGAATGCGTTATTAAGGTCGGTAGGTAGTTACGAAGCTGACCTTTGGCGAGAGACAATGTGTCCGAGTCAGGCTGGTGAGGCCGCCTCGCCAGCTCGCTCTCTCCTTGGGGGCGTTTACCGGCCCTTTTCTCGTCGAGATAGCGAGTGGCCTGGCTCTGCTGCTCACAGGCATCTTGTAAAAGCCACTTCACCAGGGCTGCTTCAGACTTTACAACCCATTTCTCGTAACGAAGCAACCTTGAAGGTGGTGGTAGTATGTTCAACAACAAGGTTCTCTCGTCAGCGAGCTTTACCTTGAAAGCTCTCAGGAGCCGTTTCGTAGGTATGGTATATATCGTCTCAACTCTGATACTAGGCACTGCGCTTTCTATGATGGCCCGAACTGAATCGGACGGGCGAGGTCGGGTCATCTGTGTGACAGAGGGCGCAAGTTCGGATTGTGCAACGAGGGATGTATGGTGAGTAGGTAGCCGGACCCGTCTCGTGGGACGTGACACGCCGGCTACAGTCCTTTTTGACTGTGTCGTCTTGGGGATGGTGCTAGCGGGCTGGGCAGTGTGCAGGGACAAAAACGCATAACGGGGGGTTGCGTTGATGCCACAGGGATCCGTGGGAGTTGCCGGTTCTGTCCTTATGCCTGGCCCCATGATTTGCATGACTGTTCCCGTCGATTGTGATGTAGGCGGAGAATGAAATGGAACGTAAGCTCCGCAAAATGGGTGGGATTCGGGTGATCAGACCGTTAGCCTAGAAAAGAGATCAGGGTCGACAGAGACTGGCCCTCCTTATGGCAACGTTTGAGGTAATACGTTATGCTTTGCTGACACCGACACTTCCGAGTTTAGAAAACGGGAATAACAGGAATAATAAGAACGATGGCGACCGACTCAGACGTACTAGATATACTAATACGCATCCAAGCCGCTTGAGTTCACCGCCAACAAAGCCGCAGTGCGATCATAAGCACGGCATAAACAAGTGGCGGAGACTGAAATGCTATCGGCCGGTTATCCGATTCTCTTGGAATGGTGATTACCTCTAGCATTTCGACCCACGAAATACTTATTACGCAGACGATCAGATAGGCTGGACGGCTAGTAGGATCCAAATAATAAACAAGAATAGCTAGATCACATACTACCACAGACGAGTTTAAGAGAGGTTTGCTGCTAGGCTTAGTTAATTTAGATCCCTCAAGAGAGGGAAAGGCTGTTGTCACAGAGTCGCTTATTGGACGAATAGGAGTCGACGATGTGACGAGTAGAGCCTGGTGGGCGGGAACAAAGGACAGCTCCCTAACCCACCTAGTAGGAAGGTTAGATGGTTAGGGAGACTAGGTGTTTGTAACAACTATACCCATCCAGGCACATTCGCTCGCTTATTTACGAAATGAGGAATGGAGAGAGGGCTAAGGGATTTAGCCACGGTAGACTAATAAAAAGCGGTGGGTAAGAGGAATGGAAGTAGAGTGTAATGTAATGTAGAGTACCTAGTGTGCAT
Source organism: Xylariales sp. No.14919 (assembly GCA_002003505.1). Lineage (NCBI taxonomy): Eukaryota > Fungi > Ascomycota > Sordariomycetes > Xylariales > Xylariales sp. No.14919. The sequence goes on along the minus strand of BDMC01000021.1, from coordinate 578,677 downwards.
ACACTACACTACATACATGTGCAGAAGTGGTCGGCAACGATCGATGATCCGGCACAGCAGTACGGGTAAAGGGAAAAAGGGTAGAAGGGCAGAGGGCAAAGTACAGAGTGCCAAGGACGAGGCGTTTTGGGACAGAGACGGCGGGCATGACATGACATGACATTACATGACGATGCTAGAGAAGGGGCCGGAAAGGGAACGATGAAACGGCTGAGCGGTGCGGTTCACACGAAGAAGCGAGCAAACGAACTCAGCCGTGTGTGTACACTAGGAACTACCTAGGGCCCGAGGCAGGATGGTTGATCGACAACAACAACAACAACAACTCAGCCCAAGTCGGGTGAGATGATCACGTCAATGGCATAATTGCGGCCTCGCCAAGGCGCCAGAGGAAGAGTTCTGGAAGGCCAATTTCGGCGGAACCAGTGGGTTGGAATGATGCGGCGCGCCACGGGCAGAGCTAAACGTTCAGCATTGTTCAGGGCTGGCTCCGTCAGCTGAAGACCTGAGACCAAGTGCGAGAGAGAGAAAGAGAGAGGGACCATTATTCAGAGTGGGCGGGTTCTCTCGATCGCACCGCACGGGTGGTGGGTCGCGGGGGGGTTGTACATGATAGGTATTCCTGGTTGTTTGTTGTAGTGTAGGTACTACCTACGGTAATGTATGGGTAATAACTATAATTTAGCGTATCATATGAATCGTCAGGACATCTATACATAGCACTAAAGCCCCCCTGGATAAGGTGGTGTGGTGTAGCCGTGTGTTGGTCGTGTATCAGTTGTCGACCAAGCGATGATGTAGTCGTGATGATGATGGTGATGGTGGCCTATTGCGAGGCGGATAGCCTAAACAGACGGGCCCATCCACGATTGGGTCGAGACAAGCGAGGTTGCATGGCGGTCAGGATGTAGCGAGCGGCGGCGGCGGCGGCGGCGGCGGCGGCAGTACAAGTTGTTGAGAGGATCATAAGAATTTCATGCTTAATTAACGATGAACGAACACGGCATAACGTACAAAATCCGTACTGTAGCCGCGGCCCAGGATTTCACATGCACCGTCTCATCCCATATACAGTATACATTACACCTACAACGTTGACAGGCGAAAGGGGGGGGAGGCGGCAAAAAAAAATTAAAAAAAGAGCTCAGGGTCCACGATCTACAAACACTTCCGAATATGCACCCAATAACCGGGACTAAGACTCGAGATTTGTCTTGTGGTACGTATTTCATATGTGGGTAACTCTAGTATAGTGTATATAGTATGCGGTGCAGTGTACCCAAGCGTAGTGCGCGCTTGAAAGCCTACCTCCTACCTACATAAGGTACTGTAGGTAGCCGTCTACCGTCTACCGTCTATGGTACAGTACGGTACAGTACGGTACAGTAGTCGAGACAACAGCAGACAAAGCAGAAAGGAGGAGAAGGGTAAGAGACAGAGAGAGAGGGAGAGGGTTACATACCTTGGGGGGGATCTAACTGCCGGTATTAGGCTCGAAAGGGCAATGTCATCGGAAGCTCGACGCATGGATTTCACGAGCCTCGTCAACTTCATTAAACTAACGTAGGTAGCGAAACCAAACCGGCAAAACATAGCGACTCGGACGCGAGGTTATGTGAGATTGTGACGTGTTGCATGGAGTGCGGTATGTACTGCGGCATGTCGTATGTAGGAATGCAGGAATGTATGTAAGGGTATACATATAACCAAACCACTATTATGGGCATTATGGGCAGCTAGCATGAGCTGACGATGATAGCAACAGAGTAAAGAGGAGCTAGGAACTAGGTTGAGGACGAAGTTGCATCGAGAAGCGAGTCGGGAATTTTATGATTGGTCAACGGTAAGCGAAAAGGACCAAATAGGAACAGCCTTCCGAGAGCGTTAGATTTGCCAAGACCATTTGCTTCACAAGGCGCTTTCTACTATAGTACACTACCTATATGTAGGTACCTAATAATGTACCTCTTTACTACTTACTGTCTACCTAGTGGTTTTGATGGAATCTTAGACAAAAGGGCGGCGAAAGGGGGGGGGGGGGGGGCAAGCAAGACATGCAATGTAGTGTAATTACAGATAGGTATGTATTGTAATTTAGATACTACATACATGTAGCTAAGGTGCTGAGACATTATAATGTATTGTATGTAATATGAGTATGTGATGTGCACAATATCTGTCGTCTGTACTCCGTACACTACCTAGGTACATACGTCCCCGCGCCTGTCTACTAGGTAGAAAAAGGTTAGGTGGCGGCATGACAATTCCATTGGGCAGAAGATGGGGGTGCGCAGGTACACACACGCATACATACATATATATACCAGGGTACGCTAGGTGCTAGGGAGGTGCTAGGTGCGGGTGCTGACCTAAGCTAACGGGTCGATTGAGGACGTAAATTGTTATTTGATATTCTAACCCGGAAATCTACAGTAGACGCTTAAAACTAGGTGGTAAGTACTACCTATGAACACCTTTCGGTCTCAACAAAGAGGATTGGCAGCGATTCATACGACCTACCTAGGTACTTACGACTAGGTACACTAGATAAGGTACCTACCTCCGCCGCTCATAATACTGCAGCATGATAAATAGCTAGGTAAGTCTTAAATCGGCCAGGCCAGAAATGCGGAAATGAAATAGAGGTTCGAATCCTATAAGCGCTAGGCTAGTCGTTTCCAGGTTAGCGTTCGTTGGGCCATCGAGCAGAAACACCAGTCCGCAAATAGCATAGCGGCGATTACATTACGCCATGTAACGTGGCAGTCCCGTCCCGCTTTGCTGCCCGCCCCGGTTCCTGGCGAGCTTTTAGCTCTTCTTGGTCCATTCTGCTGGGTCTCTCTCACTCTCTCTCGTTCGTAAGTATGTTCGAAAGTAACACTACAAAGTAATTACAGAATTCTTCCGGCCGGCGAATCATTACGTGCGAATATATATATTTTCGTATAGTTACACATATAGGTCACCCTAGGTACTTGACGACATTACAGATACGTGGCCACATCCATAGGGAATCTATCTAGAGAGTATTGTCATACACATATGCATTGGTGGGCATCAGTCCACGCCGCCGGCATATTATCGAGTATTAGCTATCACGGGCAGATGACCTTTCTATCGAAAGCATATTATATCCTATACTATAGAAGGGGGTGTTTCCGGCTCAGGACAACGGGGTGGCGTCTTCTTACGGCACAAGTGGGGTCGCCGTGCAACCCTATCAACGTCGGTTGAGGACGACGACCCCATACCCAGCTTACATACCCGATGTGAGCGGCACATTCGGATTGACCTACGGAGTGGCCTAGACTAGCCGCATGCATCGCAGATCTGTCGGTATGGTTCGGGCGGCCCGCCAGAATATATACATTGTACATACTATAGTAGCACTGTAATTACACGATGATATAAAATTATGGAAATCGACCGATGCAACCGAATAGTATTGACGGAGATATTTGCTCTAGCCCCCCCCTCCCCTCCCCAACCCCATGAGAAGAGCCGTCAGAAAAGGGCAGGTTCCCCAGGCACCACCCATTTCCTTGTATGATGCTTGGAATCGACGGCAGCCAATGGAAGGCCTCCCATAGCGATCACTACCGTAGCCATCGCGACTGCTACCTCCGCCTGGGATCGGGCTTACGTCTCGTTAAATTTATCGCAATAGGGCTTAGTGCTGCTCATCTTGAGCCTCATGATTCGTGCCTCCTGCAGGAAGCGGCGCATGCAATGAAACGCCGGGCGCCGGACATTGAAGGACTTTTCGGGTCCTCCTCCCCCTCTCCCTCGTTTGCACTACACGTCTATATCGTGGTGGGAAGCATCGTCTGCCGACGGCGACAACGACGTAGAGCGTCCCTTTCTTACTAGCCGGCCAGCACGGAAACTAGGGCGGGGACGTGTAGGTTCGTCTCTTGGTGGGTTAATCATTTGGGTATTGTCGGGAATAAGGCGAGTCCGAATTATTCGCTTATTGATGACAGACAGCCTTTATCAATTTTGGTCGTCATCGCTAAATCTCACCGCATGTAGGTAGACTAACTAAGCATTCTTAGCTCAACGTTTATCCTACGTCTCTTGTATGAGCTGTGTTGGGAACAAACATGTTGCCAGTTTGCTAGATACAAATTTCAATGGTGGAATTACCCAAATAAAGCCCCTACAAATCACTTAGTCATGGAGGCCGCCAGAGTGGCTGAGGGCAGCATATCTCATGTATGTCTAGCCCTAGAAACGTTCTCGTATACTTAGAAATGCACAAATGTTGGTAGTAGGTACGCCTACCGACTAGGGTCTGGTATCATAAGTGGACTGACTCAATCTCGTCATACGTTCGGGCAGTGCCGGTGGCGAGCAATGCGTCCTCGACCTACATTCTAGTACCAATTCAGCCGGGTATCTCATACTAGAGCTCGGCACTGGAAACACTTCTCCTTGCTTGACCCGTGCCACCTACGCACGCAAGACAGACCACAAAGCACAAAGCTTGTGATTCGTACCAATACGAGCGGACTCGTGGTCAACGGCTAACGGCCAAGCATACTTGTGCACCAGCCGTGCCTATGCAGGTGTCCATTTTGTATAATAAAATGTTGAGCCAGTGCAACAAATAGGTATCGTGAGGTGGAGTATATGGAGTATAGACCCTTGCCACCCTCAAACTAAACGGCAAGGGGAAATGGCTACCTAGTGTAGGCAGGGAGGCTATCCCCAGGAGCTCCGAAACCAAGCCGATAAGTTGAGATTTCACTATCCCGTCTACACTAGCTCGCGAGGAACGCCGAAGTTGGCGGTTCCTGATACATACTCCCACAATACTCGAATACCAAGTGAGTAGCCCTCTCAAGAAATGGTATTTGGAATCGGGCCTTCAAGGTTCATGGGGTTTCGGATGGGGAGACTGAACTACCGGCGTCAAATCTCCACTCCCGTCCTGCGAGACTGAGATACCATACTTAGCGGTTCGGATAGGATTAATTGGTAATACTAGTAGTAGCTCAGGGTACCGAAACGACGAATACGCAATGGAAAGGCCCGGGGCCCAGGTCATCGGCCCCCCCTCCGTTTTGAACTCCGAATGCGAGTTTACGGCAGATAACCAGAAGTGAAGCCCCTGTCTTGTTATCTATCCATTGGTAATGACCGTAGGCGAATCGACAAACGGCTATGCATCTATCATTACCCGTTATGCCAAATATTTTAACAATGTCCATGTCTATCAAGCCGGCCCAAATTGTCGAAATGAACAAAAACGAAAATGCCACGGGACGAAGCTACGAGCTTACTGTTCCGCCCACGATTGAGGCTAGGAAGTTGGTATTCTCGAGGGCAAGTCATTACCTACTAGACAATATTACTGCGTTTCTTTGAGAGAATTTTTCGAATCGACTTTTAACCACAGCGCTTCTCATCTCACCCAACGTTTGGCTTCTCATGCATGCAAGTGGTCTGCAGAGAATAATATTATTGCATCACTAGCATCACTAGTCCCTCGCTACGGAACGAGAACGTTATCAAGACATGGAAGAAGCCGCGTGATGTCGGCACGATACACTTTTTTCCCCTTCCCTCTTTCTTTCCTTTACCCCCCTCCCCCCCCTCCTTCGCGGAGATAATTCCGCCAAAACCTCGCAGATAAAAACATGAGACATTTCCCACCAGACCGAAGTTTACCTAACTTTCAGCCTCAGTCTGTTTTTTTTTCCCTTCTTTCTTCCCAAGCTGCAGGACGCTACGCCTACAGCGGGGTCCCCCGTTATGCCTCTTTCGGACTCGCCAGCAGCCAAGCTGAATAGGCAGACGAGACGGCGCGAATCACTGCAGCGTTGCCCGTCATTTCGACATTTCTCGGTATGCGAGACGGGGAGAAAAAAAAAAAACTTGGAAAGAAAGAAAGCGAAACAAACCGGTGAAAGAAACACATCTCGTCCTGCATTAATGCAATGCGCGCTTGGCCAGGTTCTTCTCGTTGCGCACCTTCCACAGCAAGGGGAATTCCGCATAGACGGGTAAGTAGGGAATTATGTATTCTACGTATCGGTATAAGTACCATGCAACCGCGTATGCACACTCGCTTTCCGGGACCCGGAGCCATACCGCTCTTTTCTCCCTACCGTATACGCATTCTAGGCAGTGTAGGCGCCGTCATATTTCGGTGTGTGTGTGTGTGTGTGCGTGTGTGCTCTTTTCAGACCATATGCCTTAGACCCTGATTTACTCGCCGACAGCTGCCAATAAAGCGGACATCCTTTTTCCACATCTTGACTTTGGATGGGTCATCTGCAGCCGCGGTCACATATCCGGCCGCATCCCAGCATCCCATAATATGCATGCGGACCAACCAACATGCATTAGCGATGTGTCCGGCCATGCTAGAGGGTTTATTGTGACCACCGCCGTCGCATCGGCGCGCCCGTTATGGACTTCGGGGGTTCGGGAAAACTGCAGCTGTCTGTCTGGCTTGCCTTCGTAGCTATGGTTCATCGATTGAATGAATCCCTGGTGAGGGTGTGCGGCCGGGTGGCGGTTATCCAAACTCGTGTCTAGAAACGGTTCCCCTGGGGTGACACTATCCGACACTCGTTGGTCGATTAATTGCAGATCTAGGCAATGATCATGGTTGTTGTGTGAGAGCACTTGGATGTCCTCGTTGGGTAGTATTACCATGGTTAATACCAAGGCTTAGAGAACACGCTTAAATTACACATGATATTTTGGGGTTAGGGTTGCAAGAGCCGAATACTGGAGTCTGAGGCATCGACGGATCCCACACCAAAGAGTGTAAGACTCTCTGGTTAGGTGTGGTAGATAACCAAGATATACACTGACTTCTTGTTCGAATATTTCGATTCAATCGCTTAAGGTGTTCTTATATTATATGGTTCTCACACAATAGGGTTACCAGAGACATAAACAATGGGAAAAAAACACAAATTATCACAAGAATATAGTAGGTCGTGTCTGGTATAACGCCCAACAGAGTCAGTCGTTATTAGCATTACACTTACTTGGTGATTCAGGATAGGCTCTAAAACACCAATATTGTAAGCAACTGGACGATTAAATACCCTAGATATTAGGGAATTGGCGATACTATACCCAAGCATGTTAGGGGCCCATAGGCAAAACTCCCTACCTAGATACATGTCTGTTTATAATAATATCATTTACGGCGCATCTCCTTTTGAAAGCCTATCGGTAGCAAAGAACGACGGTTTGCTTAGGTCAACTCAGCCTAGCATCAACCCCATGGTGGAAATTTACACCGGATATGTTATTATGATCATTCCTTTAGTCGGACTCTTAATCCATTCGCAAGTAGTCGTGAATACGTCCCCGCTTTACTTCCTTTAAAAAAACCCCCCCAAAAATAACCGAAGTTTGGGAAGAAGAAAATATTCTGCTAGCTGTTTGGTGAAGCCTTTACACATATTGGGAGCCAAAACTTAGTTTAGCAGTTTTACGGTAATATAGCCCTCCAGTTATATAGAAACCAACACGAAAAAGCGCTGCTAATACTTACTTAAAAAAGCGAACTTGTCTAATCCATTGATTAACAACTATTGTACTCGCAGTACGAGCTGCCTAGGCTAGTTCAGCCCAATACGCAGGTATTATAAGGCAGTGTCAGAGGCAGTCGATATTATCGGTAGGGGTTACTTACAAACAACGTTTGCCGCCCCGGGCTTCCCTTCTCGGCTTCCTAGTCGATTAATCCTAGGATATATATTGCCCAGTGTGTAGGGGTATAAGACACGCTCCTAATTACATACTTATTACTATGCAGGTATAATACTATCACAGCACCCGATAGTCTCGATACTACATATAAACTAACATTCTAAAACCGCATAATTCCCCTCATTCCAGCGCTTGTTACGGCAGAAGACGCCTGGAATCTACTTCCGGTGCCGTTTCATCCTCCCTAGGTTAGTCTAGATAGCGAGCGCAAGGATCGGCTGTGCCCTACACTCCACTAATCTAGATAAACAAACGGCCAGTCGATCTTCCAAAGTCCTCTCTTTCCGTTTCCGGCAAACAACTCCCTGCCTCCTTACATATAATCCGCCCACGCCATCATTCGGGAGCTAATATCAACCTACACCATGAATCAGGGGGTAATCACCCCTCCCGTTCTCCCTATTTAATGTAATTATATAGTATCAACCCACGAACCTGAAAACCTCGACACTATTAGCTAGAACATCGGTTAATACTGGTTAGTATCAATGAACAATCGGGGTGTCATGACCCTCAGTATAGGGGTGTAATGAACACTTGTCGTTGCGCAGGGAGCCTATACTATCTATGCTGGATGTTTATTACTGGTGTACGGAACACCTCTTTGTTCTAGAGGTGTGGCATGGGAGTGGTGGGAGCCATAGACGCTTGGTTCCTGGCATCGATATATTAGTGTTTCGTCTATATAACTGTTCGTCCCCTGGCTGTTTCCGCGTGCGTTGTTGTCCGTGGAACTTACTTCAATACGTAGTTGATGCTACGAATAGCAATGCGTTCGTTCTAACGTGGTCTCATAAAAGGCAGGGCATATACGTGCAATAGAAGATGGGCTTTCCCCCCTTCTTCCTTCGCGCAATTCCATCAGTTAGGAAAGCCGTGCTCCGATAGGGTGGCTTGGTTTTTTAATTCTGGGAAAAAAAAAGAGAAAATAAAAGAACTAGCAGAGATATCTTATTTTCACCAAGGTTACCAGCATGAATATCAAGATATTGTTTGCGCTAGTCTATTGGTCTGAAAAACTGTATTGCTATCCTCTTGCTCAGGTACCTTAAGGTATATTCGTTTTAATTCCACTAGTCTTCGAGCGGTACTCTTTGCTAAAGCCCGAACTGCAATCTGGTTACTATACCCATCAGTAAAAAATGCTCCGGAAGTGTACTGAAGCCGCCATAATGTTACCTAACCGAGCCTACGGAATATCAAAGGACTAACAGTGTAGCAGATACCAATACTTTAAAGGGTGGGTTAAGCTTCGCTCTTCGGATCTCCCTTCGGCTTCGAGTCTTCCTCGTTTTCCTCGATTTCCGGCTCCTTAGGCTCTTCCGCGTCACCCGCTGATTTCGATGCAGCCGCATATAATTCGTGTATGTTGTATCTCTTCATGGCATCCCATTCCCTATCAACGACGCTCATGCCGAGAAATGTCTGGGAGAACGAGTCAGTGACAGACTACGAGTGGATATTATGTCCTGCGGGAACACACCTGGAAAATCTCGATTATGATGACCTTGTCGGGATTGCCGAGGTCTACTTTGTGGCGCTTCGAGATCATACTGGCGACCTTGTCGATAATCTCAGTGCGCTTCAGCGTTGTATGTGCTCGTAGCGTCGGGCGGATGGCATACTGTTGATTTAGTTAGTCACAGCCCAGAAAACTAACGGCTCGATCATCCGAGGGAGAGGGACGGTTAGATGCGAGATAATGATAAAGGGCATAGCGTGGGAAGAGTCGTGGTGTTTTTTTCTCCCTCAAACATGTACTGACCGAACAAGCCTTGTTTTCACCGGCATCTTTCTCTTCGGTTTCGTCGTTGGCTAGCTGGAAGTGACCGGACAGAACCTTCTTAGCAACGTCCTCTAACCCCTTTTCGGTGGCCTTTCCGGTAAGCTCAATGGGAGTTAGCTTATTGATGAACCGCGACCGCCGCAGGCTCCTGTCCTTCGCGGCGGTAGCATCCTTGCAAATCTCGCGGACCAGTAGCAGGGGATCCACGGGTGGGCGCGTGCGCATAAAGAGAACACAGTCAACGTTCATTTTGAGAACGTCAAAGGGGGCATCCTTGGGCTTGTTTTCTTTTTTCATGGCCGCAACCTCCTTCTCAATGGCGGTCTCGATATCTTCGGGCTCCTCATCCTCGGCGGCCTCGTTAGTGCCGTCGGGGTTGATGTTGAACAACTTCTGCCCGTACTTGTTGTTTCGGTTCAGCTCAGATCCGGCCACCATGACGTGAGTGAGGGATTCTTACCTCTTCGCAAATGGAGAGTATCTCGTCGGCAGCTCTCATCTCCTTTTGCCTCTGGCAGGTGATCCAGAATCCCATGTCGCCGACCTCGAGGGACCGACCCTTAATGGCCTGGAGCTTAGCCTTGTGACTAGGGGTCATCCATTTCCCCTGGTTACCTCCCTAGAGATGGGCGTGATTAGCGATTTGGGTTATAGGATTGGGCGATCCGTTCTGTCCATACCTTGCTTCTCTTCGAGCTAGAGCCCTCAGCCTCAGACGCGTCGTTATGCTTTCTCTTTCCGGTCGCCTTCTCATTCTCATTGGACGCCATGGTGGCAGTATGTGAATGTATAGTACCTAAGCTTGTGTGTCTAATGCGATACAGAGGCTGGTAAGCTATGTAATTTATCAAGACCAATGCGTTTCGGTTGGGCAAAGAATGTTCCTTTTCTGTCTGAGAAGAGTCAACTTGAAAAGTCCCCGGGGCTGCTCCCTCAACCGCTGTGGAGATGGCCCGTGCGCGGCAGCTACCCGGTAGGCATGATGCACCTTTCCTTCGTCTTTTCATCGAAGAAAGATGCCCAGTATGGAAGGTACAGTGACGATTGGGTAGGGCAACCTAGATGTATTTTGAAATCAACGCCCAGGTATTGAAATTAAAGATGATGGTCCTCCGCGTATTAGATGCCTCTTCGGGACGTACGTGATTTCCCTACAATACCTTACCTACCTACCTAGCTCATCCATTTTCTAAGGCCAAGAGGCATCGGCACCCGCGAGTAATATAACCAACGCGCAGTAACGAAAGTGTAAGATGTATGTATAGGTCTTTATAGGTCTATATAGGTCTAAATAAGTCTAAATAAGTCTGTATGTATGTACACTACGCTGCGGCTGTTGCTTGGTATCCACCAGCAGGTATTCAAAAACCTGCACCCTCTAAATATATATATATACATGCTAACAAGTGAACATGCAACGCCTCATAATGACTCTACCTCGATTCGTGCCTCATCACCTATGCGCCGCCGAGGGCTCGGAAAGAATTAGTTAGTCCCTACCATGTTCTCTTCGTATATTTTTACGTTATCCGCATACTCTCTGATGTTACTAATAATGGAGTCTTCGATCTCGTCTCCTTTTCCGGCCGCCACTCGCAACAGCAGCTCATTGAGGTTCTGCCGTCCGAGGATATCGACGTGATCTGCTGTGTTGGGCCCGCCACGGGGGTTGAACCGGTCTGGCTCATGCGGCATTTCGATGACTGTGATCTTCACTCCTGCCGGGTTATAGCGCTTCATCCGCCACCCCTTAGAGCACATGTAGCCCGTGCTCAGTAGATTGACGGTACCGTCACCCTCGCCCATGACAACCCCGTGGTCGATCTCGTCGACGGTTAAGCCCGTGTCGATAGTGATATTGAGCTTTGATTGATGAGGAAGGTCGGGTGGCCTGTAGTAGTAGCCTCTTTCGGTGGGCTTGCCTACGCCGTAAAAGCAGAACACCTTTAGATTGGGTGCTAAAGGGAGCCTGGTCTCCAATGGGTTGATCCACTTGTGTGCTTGTAGCTCGTTTGCTTCTACCTCAGCCCTAGTATTGGCTATCCCATGAGAGTAGCTGCGAAGAATCTGATCTCTGTACCAGTCATCGCTAGTGTCTAGTAGGTACTCTAGAGCTTTGGAAACAGTGAAGTTTTGCTCGGGGGCTGTCCAGTTCCCGCCAGCTCGAAAGTTTAGAAAGGAACCGAACGAGTTAGCCTGGCCGGGCTTATCATCTGGAGCCCAGGTCAAGTTGCCCCAAACTGCCTCCCCGCCGATTGGAAGCATGGATGAGATGCCTGGCATGGCACGAAAGATCTCTGCTCGCTCTTCACGATTAAGGAACCTTTCGAGGCCGTAAACGGCAAATGCGTTCAGCTGCGCCGTATCTCGCATCTCCCCCGATAAGACTGCCGTAACATCCTTTACGGCGCCTAGCATGCAGCCACTTATGTTAATCCAGGCCTCGACGTGTTTGTCTACCCAATCGTCACCGCCTTTCCCACCCAAATTGGAAGCAACCCAGTGAAAGAAGTAGAAAGTCACCTGGGAGCCCATGCTGTGGGATGCAAGGACTACTTTTCTGCCTGAAATCGCATGCGCCATCTCGATATGATTTTTAAGCCTCGTAAAGTATTGGTCCCGCACTTCGAGATTCTCATATGACAAACGCCAGTCATAAGCAGCGGTGAAAGCATTGGTTGGATCGTAACCCAAAGACGCCAGGTTCTCGAATATTTTGCTCCAGATCCAGTAGCCTGTAATAAAGAAGTCGGTGGCGTCGAAACCCTGAGCAGCCCGTAGTTTCAGGCCTGGGGGATCTAGTCCCGTCTTCTTATCTAGCATGATGTGCTGCTTCCACACCTCCTTGTCGGACAGCAAGGCCCTCATCATAGTCCAGCTACCCCATAGTCGCCTACGGAAATATGGCCGAGAGACATTGCCGGTACCCCAGGACTCTAAACCTGTAGAAATAACACCGGGTACCATTATAATTGGATGGTGGACGTCGAGACCCTCGGCTCGGGCCTTGATGCCTACGGAAAATGCATCGGAACTCTCGATAAACTCGGTATTCCCCTTTAATCACCCACCGGTACGTTAGTCTGGGCCTCAGGCGGGGCAAGAGGCTCTAAAACGTACTATCAGGTCCTTCAGGTCTGCCACGAGGTTTGAGGGTAGGACGTCGAGGAGACTATCCATGCTCAGCTCGCCGAGCTCGGGGAATTCAATGAGATCATTGCTCTGAGCGAGAAAACCGGCAGCAATGAGTCCGAATACACTCCCCAGTAAGAATATGAATGTAGACCTCCTCTTCCGGTTAGGGGGTTTGTCGTGGTGATGGACGATCTTGACTTTGTCGCCGGGTTTCACGGGGCTCTGGTCGCGCGGTGTTTGTGGAATGGGCGAATTCGAGGAGGGTTCGGCGCCGACTGCGCGGCGACGAAGTTCAGAAGCCATTTTCGGACGACTCTACATGACAAGGGGGATTCGGATAGTGGGACCGGAATTTCGAGGTTGTTGCTAGGGATTGAGCAACAGAGAGGGTAGAGGGAGTAGGTGGAAGGAGTCTACTGTCGTGGAGAATGCGACGGTGGCGCTGTATGAGTACTCGTGCTGTATAAATGAGAATGGAGGGGAGAAAGTCGCAATACCGGAAGTTTCCAGGTTGTGTACTAAATTACCTAGTTCTACACTAAGTCTAATAGTGTACCTACCTAGAGGCATGTGGGCAAGAGGTAACACATGTCGTACCTGATGGACAGGTCCCAGGATACTGCCAGGACGGTGCCAGGCCCCCTTCGACTTTTTTCAATATTGATCTGAAACTTACCTAGGCACTGCCTAGGTATTATCGCATGCCGGATTGACGTCAGCCCGGCACTCTTATCTGTCTGATCCTGGTATAGCGCACGGCGCACGGCTACTATTATATATACCTACCCAGGTAGGCAAGGCAGTAGTATACCTGCTTGCCTACATATGTACCTATGTACCTATCTACATGCACATAGGTAGTACTTAGTAGTGTCGGTTATGTAGGTGACCGGTTTCCCTGTTTAGCTGGATGCATGCTGGATTTCTGGCTGGATTTCTGGCTGGATTTCTGGCTGGAATTTCGGGGTGTGTGTGGTACCAAAGGGTCCCGAGACTGCAGTGAAAGGTACCACTGTACCACACCACCTATCTGACTGAGCCAAGGAGGGCTAACATGGACCCTCCAAGGGCTACCTATCCACAATGGGATGATGTCAGCCAATGAATTAAAGTTTTGGCAGAGCCTCCCGGTCCGCTACCTCCATTCGGATGCTCCCTATCCCTCCTCCAAGTATGTGGTGTCGTGTAGGTACAAAGGTAAAGCGGCGGCATCCCGTCTAGGCGTAGGTACCCTGACTAACGCGGTCCGGCCTCGCTCACATGTGAAAGTGGGCGTGGGAGGAGACGGGCCAGAAGACCGGCCTGCCATAGCATACCATACTTGTCCTACGAGCTCACACGGCATTTGCATCCTGCATCGTTCGTTCGTTCGTTCGTCCGCTAATGCTCCTTCTCTTCGCTATACCCCCGATGCTTCTTCGGCTTACCTCGCTGTTAATTTCTTACTCCCCTTCTCCTCCCGTGTAGAAGCCGCGTTGTCTCTATCCCTCGTCACTATTTTATTATTTATGCGGCACGCATTCTAAATTAGACACCCCTCACCCAAGGACGTTCAGGCTATCTTGGCCCTCGCCTCGCAACTATCCCACGCAGCGACCCCTATTCCCTCCCCAACGTCATTACCGCATATGATACGATGGCTGCGGAGGTAGCCGGGCAGGCTGAACCTCTCGGCGAGCTACAATACCTTCAGTACGAACATTCTCTCGAGGAGAAATATCTACCAGCCATCCGAGCCTTAATATCTAAAGACCTTAGCGAGCCTTATAGTATTTATGTCTATCGGTATTTCCTGTACCAGTGGGCGCACTTGTGTTATATGGTGAGATTTCCCTGTCTGGTCTGATTTCTGACTGTGTGAGGCCGATAAGCTTACCATCCCCTTACCCTTCCACGTGCGCAGGCTCTGAACCCCGCCGACAACTCCCTTCTTGGCGTTATTATTTGCAAGCTCGAACCCCATGCCTCACATTCTCCTACGACCCATAGAGGCTACATTGCCATGCTGGCGGTGTCTTCTGCCTTTCGTGGACGGGGCATAGCGACGGCGTTGGTCCAGAAAGCCATCGACGCCATGGCTAAGCGGCATGCCGACGAGATAGTGCTGGAGACCGAAGAGACGAACATACCCGCCATGAGGTTATACGAAAGACTAGGCTTCCTCAGATCCAAGAAGCTTCACAGATACTACCTCAACGGGAGCAGTGCATACCGACTCGTATTGTTGTTGAAGCCGGCGGACCCCGATGGAGAATATCCGTACTAGGAGACGGAACGGTGGCTGAGACATTTTAGGCTGGGCCAATTCTACTGTACATGTCGCGATTTTGTCAAGAAGTGGCTAGTGAGCTGGCTTGGATGATATCGTGGACGACTACCTCTATTGAATGTGGCATCGACGAGAAAAGCTGAGGAATTGCCTAGGCGTTGAGTGGCCTCTTGGGGGTACTCGTGTTTGTTGCATAGTCAGGATCATGCATTGGGTGGCGTTCGAAATGGAAGCTAAGGGTCTCTCTCTTCAGTCTTTTTTTGCAGGGGTTTTGGTACGAGCTACATACATTTTCGGAAACAAAGGGTATCTCTAGTCGGTTCCGACAGTTTTTTTGAGGGAAAAAATTGCAAGATCGTGATACGCCATTTGGGTTCCCAATCCAATCACAGCAATTACACATCAGTCATTTACCTAGCAGAGATCGTGTATCGTATATAGAAGCTCTGATTTCCCACGGGTTGCCAGAAGCGATACCTAAATAGGTATATGCGTCTATTTTCTGCGATTAGGAGTATAAACTGACGGAAACGGAGAGTAGACTGACCGGGTTTATAGTAGAGTGGTTTATCCTTGACGAGCCCAAGTTGCTTCAGTTTCTCGGCTACCCGGGTGACTTCGCTTTTGTCCGAGAAATCTGCCGTATATACACAAATGAGGCGCTCCATTCTATGGTCGACGTTGGATTTGACCGCTACCTTGGCACCGATTCCCAGCTCGTTATTTGCAGTGGCCTTAGCGATAGTTCCCCAGACTTCGTTGACTTCGAAGACGGTACAGAAGAGCATCCACTGCCTCGGTTAGCGATGAATTCATGTGGCCAAGTGTCTTTTTACCTTGCCGCATGTCACTCGAAGACGCTTCGCTAAACTCAGGATGTCATTGGCAGCGTCCATACCGGCTTTCTTGGTTTCCCGGATGAAGAGAGCCCCCGATATTCCCGGCACCCGAAATTGGTCGATGAACGAGGACGCAAAATGCAACCGTTCTTCCCCAGCTTCCATCAACGTCGCGATATCGGCGCCTTCGGCCTCGGGCGCTTCATCTTCGCCGCCGCGAACTCGCTGGTTCTCGGCCTCGTGTCTGGACTTTTGCTTGATATAAGGGTTGCAAACCCAAATCCAGCGGTGATCCGGGGTCTCCTCCGTCGTGGCCGGGGGGAGTCGACTTAAGAATGCATCGACGCTTTCGGTGAGCTGCCATGCGTACGGATCGCCAGCGTAGGGATTGTGGAGGAGTGACATATTCTCCGATGCGCCCCCTGCTCGGGTACTTAGGGGCGTCTTGAGGGCTTCGTGATCTTCCCACCACTTGTTGACGTCGAAATGCTCGACTTTTCTCTTAAGACCTCCAACGAGATCGTCATCGCCTAAGCCTCAGCTGTTAGGAAGGATTGTAAGACGCCAAGATTTTGAGTCTATAATACCGTAGAAATCAGATTCGTCGGAACTCATGGCTTCGGGCTTTCCCACGTGCTGATTGGCTGGGGCGTTGAGGGGGCGTCGCCGTACAAGCCGTGCTGACCTTCGCACCGATAATGGGATAATGGTATAGTTGGGGGAACTCTGGGTGTAATTGAAGAGGAGAAACAGGTCATCGATGCCGAGTTGAGTAGCGGCATATCCGGAAACTGAAAATATACGTCCTTGTCTTGATTAAAGATTGAGAATACACATTACGGACTTGTTTAGGTGTTACATGATATGATGATGTAGTGTAAATAGGTACGTGGACGAGGACGTGGACGCAGACGTGGATTGTCTAGGAATTGTATATCTGGAGAGGCACCAAGCTCTCTACCGTAAACTGACCCCGGGTCTCCTGAGGCAATGATCGGTGGCGTGTCGACCACATGCTGCTACTGCACATGCATGCCGTCGGTTACCTACCTAGGTAAGGTATTCTTTCTACCTGGGCAAGGTTGGAAGAGCCATACCTAAGATAAAGTACTATGTAGTACCTACCCTACCCTATGTACTCCGTACCTTGTTCTGGTAGTGTAGATACCTACCTCCTATCCCCTGGTTGCTGACTTGTCTACCGAACCATGCCCATGCCCATTACCTAACCTAACCTATCTAGGTAGGCATACATACCAGGTACCTAGGTAGATAGGTAGGGTCGGGACTGCATAGGTACCTCCCGGTATATTCCAAGTGCTTACCTAGGCACCGAGACCAGTGCTCTGGCAGTGCTATGGAGGTGTGAGGTTCCTTCTTCCTGTGCCCTTGTGTGTGGAACTCTGTGCAGAAGACCAGGGGCGCCTTACCGGGTTGTGGCCGGGTACTGGCCGGGTACTGCGCCGGGACCGTACCGGGATTCTGGGATGGACGCAGAGCTAAGCTAGCGCCCTGATAGCGGGGAAGTTGCCGAATGGCGGTGGATCGGCGAGCCCTATTCCCCAGTCTAGTACTTCCCTTTTGCTTTCCCACCATCACGAGAGTCTGCACGAGCAATCTGCTACGAGACTCAGAAAATGACGCCTCAGATACCTACGTTAGGTATTTACCGACCTATTCGACGCTTCATGCATGTAATTTATTAACACTCATCGAAGTAAAGGATCGGAATATCGCTTCTTCGCGGTCTCTCGTCTTAGATCTCCCGCCTAGTTGCATCGAGTTTTGTCCGGCTCACCCTGATCACTTTATCGTTGGTACCTATAATCTGCAGAAGGAAGACCCGGCGACTGCCAACGACGATGGCGTTTCCGAGCATGAAGACGGTTCCGAGACCGTGAAGAAACCTCAAAGTCGGAATGGCAGTCTTGTGGTATTTCGGCTCGCCGAAAACGCCGATGATATGTGAGAGCCCCTCACCCTCTCGTGCCTTGGTACCCCATGAGAACCTCCCTGACAAGTGTCATCACTTTCACCCAGATCGCATGTGCAGACGATTTCCTATCCATCTGCGCTACTGGACTTACATTTCCATCCTCATCGAGACAAGCATGACGTCTTGGCGACCGTGTCAAGCACTGGAACGCTCTCCTTCTTCCGGCTCTCCCCGCATCAATCGCCTTCTACCCCCCTGGTCGAGTTAGCCACTCATAAACCACTTGGAGATGATGAAAGTGTTCTCTACCTCTCCTGTGCATGGCATCCAAGCATGCCCCATCTCCTGGCTATCACTACGTCGGATTATCAGGTTCACATTCTGCGGATAGATGACTCGTGGAATGCCCATCGAACATCGCCTTCGCCAGTCATCACGCACACTCTCGAGGCTTGGACGGTGGCATTCTCGCCCTTCCCGGCCAATTCTCCGGATGCCACAAGGGATGTGGAACACGGGCTTGCAATATATTCAGGGGGCGACGACTCCAAGCTTCTTAGCACAACTTGCTTTTTTAATGAAAATGAAGCTAACAACACCGAGAACGATGCCGGTATTGTGACCGCGCCTTATCCTACGGTTACAACCAAGGGCCATACGGCAGGTGTCACTGCGATATTACCACTTCCCTTAGCTCTCTCAGACGGATCTAGGGTTGTGATCACCGGAAGCTATGACGATTGTCTCAGAATCTACTCGATTCATCCCCAAGTTGGCGGTGCCATGCTTCGGCCACCTAAACTACTTGCTGAAGAGAACCTCGGCGGCGGTGTCTGGAGGTTGAAACTAGTTACGATGGAGAAGCCGAGCGAGGAGGGCGCTGGGTCGCAAACAGACTGGTCAGCGTTGATACTGGCGTCTTGTATGCATGCCGGGAGCCGTGTCCTCGAGGTCGGCGGTGATTGCAGCGATTTTTGTAGAATCAACGTTCTTGGGCGATTCGAGGAACATAAAAGCATGAACTACGGTAGCGATTTCCAGCCGGGAACGGAGTGCGGCAGTCGACGGCTACGCTGTGTATCTACTAGTTTTTACGATCGATTGCTGTGCCTATGGGAGTTTTGACAATAGACAACTAATGGCATTGTTGGGTTGTCGGTAGCCACCCTGTTTGTATTAAGATAAAAAAATTATAGATTTACAACACGATCACATTTCGATCTGCCCGATGATCTACTGATCAAAACTGTGTTGCACGCTTCTTTTGATTTACAACTCCGTCCTAGAACTCTGTAGTGTTTTTTTTTCTTCAAAAAAATTTATAGCTTTTTAGCTTTTTGGAACGGCGAAAGAGCGCCATTCCATTATAACAATCCGAGAGCATTGAGTCTATAAGTCTACTACATTCTGATACAGCTGTGGTCGAAAAGTTGGTGTTGCAACACTTATCTACTCTCTATACAGTACTATCAAAAGCGGAAAATTTACTGTAGACGGCACGAATCAGACAAGACCTCGTCACATGTTTGGTACATGTTTGCTGTGTTGCAGGCGTGTGGCGTTGCTTTGCATATTGGTATCATGCACTTTGAGCGGACGGTTGTAGCAGATTTAATTACTGACGAAGATATCTGCACCCGAGACAGGTTTGGGCCAAGTTGGTATGCGAGCTGAGCCAACCAAGTCCGATTCGAAAGACGAGGCACCTCAGCCAGTGGGAGGGCTTGCCGTTCCACCGGTCGCGTCGCGCGTCGCTCGCTGCCCGGGGGAGGGTGGGATAGGTTAGGTACCTAGGTAGGTAGTTAAGGTAGCTATAAGCCAGGTTACCTACCTACATGTAGGTATAAGGCGTCAAATTTTGTATGGTCAAGGGGGAGGACGTTAGGTAGGTACCTAACCTACCTTTCTCTTAGCTTACCCTAGGTAGGTATGTAGTCAGGACCCCAAAGCTGATGATTATTCTATCAGCAATACTTACCTACCTGGTAGTAGATTATAAGCGTGTGTGTACCTGCCTACAACATGCGACGATTTTCTAGAAGGGATGTTAGATATAGTTAGTATAGGGCACCTTTTAAGAATACTGTACCTACATACCTACATATGTACCTGATAGGTACCCAAAGTTAGGTGGATATAAATAGACACACCTAGGTGAAATTTACCTACCTACCTACCTACCTACCTACCTAAGGTAGGATAAGATATGTCGGCAGGTATTTACTTAACATTTATCAAATGCTCTCTCTCTCTCTCTCTTCTTTAGCTCACACCTCACCGTTGGGTAGGGTACTTCAGATTGTGCATTGGAGGCCAAGCCAAGCTTCAATAATTACCCCCTTGGGTAAGGTACACAATACAACACAACGCAGCACAACACAGCACAGAGCAGCACACTTGCTCGAGTCTTGAAGGGAGGGTAAGAGGTAGGTAAGTACATACTACCTAGACACGCTACTTGTAGCCTACCTACCCTACCTACCTAACCTAGGTATCTAGGGCACTGGGAGGTAGCATCTCCGATCTTGACCCTGTCTGGCATCTATCTATCTATCTATCTGTCTGCCAAAATACCAAAAATACGTCCCGAGGAAGTCTTACCAAAAGTTCTCAGACAAACTTCATCATCCCCAACGAAAATCTTCCATAATCCATGACCCTCACAATTTCCGCCCGCTCACTTGCTGCTTCAACTGAAACCTAATCGTGATCGAGACTGCATATCGCTGTAGTGTACACTAATATACGTATTCTTAACACCACACACGTGCGATTCTGCCTCTAGTTTTTTTGTGGTGCACGCTTCACCGTTCTGTCCATTTTTACTCCCACTCTTCTCTTGAGTTTCTGTGGCCCACGTCATGACACTTTGCCGGATGATTCATATCTAAGACAAAGTAGTAGGACGAGCGATCCCACCTGGTGCCCCTCCAACACCGTCATCGGTTCATTGCGCAATCCCGCCACCACTACTGTTACTACTCCTACCGCTACTGCTGCTGTTGTCGATTTTGCTCCCGCTCCCGCTCCCCGCCCCGCGCCGTGATGGTTGCGCAGCCGATTAATGGGGGTATGGGTATGGGGATGGATGGTCGGGACGTCCTCACCACGACCGACGGAACCCAGGATCTCGAAGTCCTGCCTAAAATCCAACAGGCCCTCGATGTCGTTTACAACCCGTATTCCTCCAATGACGAGCGAAAGGACGCGCAGTCGTTCCTCGAGTCTGTCAAAGACACCCCAGAAGCTCCCACGCACGGCTTTCGTCTAGCCTCCGACAAGATCCAATCCCCCGTAGTTAGGCACTATGCCCTCTCCCTGCTCGAGCACGCTATTAAACACAAATGGGCGAGCTATGCTCCGCACGAGGCAGAGGCTTTGCGTAACTGGATGTTGCAGCTTTCGCGCAATGTTGTGAAGGAGGATCCCGTCTACCTGAGAAACAAGATAGCCCAGCTATGGGTCGAGGTTGCGAAGAGGAGTTGGGGGACGGAATGGATGGAGATGGATTCGCTCCTTGTCCAGTTGTGGCAAATACCTGATTCTGCTGTGCACAAAGAGTTTGTGCTTGCCGTCTTGGAGACCCTGTCGGACGAAATTTTTAACGGCGATGATATGGTCGTTCAGGTTCGCGAGAGGATCCTTAGTAAGGCCTCGGTCGAGATCTTTACGCCTGTTGCCGTTCTGCTCGAAGCCTTCCCAAACCGAGAAGCAGGGCCCGAGGTACGCTCTGGGGAAGAGGGTTGGTTGGCACGAACCGTCGACTTGCTCCGGCAGTGCTTGTCTGGAGATGTTCAGAACAACGAAGATTTGCGTAGCTGCGCCGTTCGCGGGCTCGCTGTCCTGTACACCTTGATGCCGTGGGTGATCCCGAAATCGGTCGCTATGACGGGAGCGATACCCGTCATTTGTGAGGGCCTCCGCGCCACTCACATCGAAGTTCAGAAGGTCAGCACCGTTCACGTAAATTTGCCTAGTCTGTTATTGGTTACTAAATGGAGTAGGCGTCTTTGGAAGCTCTGCATGCTCTTTATTCCCGTACTAATCTCGATGAGGATGAGTTTCTGGAACTCATCGTACCGCTGTTGGATTCTCAATATGTCACGCTTTTTAGACAATTATTTGAGTGGTCTATCATTGACCCAGACGACTTGGACGATGACAAGTATCAACTATCTAAGAAGCTCTCCGAAGTATGTTGAGAATCATGACATTGCTGGTTCTGTACTGACTCTGGCGTTAGTTAATATCCTATTTGGGTAATAACGTGGAACGCCGGTTCTCAGCATTACCTACAGACCCGTCACGAGTTGACTTGATTGGGTTCTTGCAATTACTTCTGTTGGTTGCCCAAAACCAGAGCTTAGTAGTTTCTATTCCGGTGCTAGTTACTTGGTGTCGTTTGTTGACTCATCATGGTCTGGGTCCGAACATCGCGGCGACGGCTGCAGTCATTGGGCCCCTACTGGAAGTTTGTAGCGCTAGGCTAATTCGATACGAGAGCCTCCCTGAAGACAGCGAGGATCCAACTATACGTCTTCTATTTGAGGATACGGACACTTTCCCCGAACGGCACTTATTCTTAGGCAATTACCGACGTTATGCCTCACAAGTCATTGAGACAATTGTTCATCTTAAAGTATCTGATGCTATGCAGCATATACTTGGACAGACTGAGAATGTCTTGACCCACCTCTACGATGATTCTCCGCCTCTTGACAGTAAGAACTCTATATAATCTTACATCTGTAGGCCCTGCTAACCAGTCTCAGTGGCAAACTATTCAAAAGTATCCCAGCCTGTTCTGCGGGTCGATGCGCGAGTGACAGTCATTGAAGCGGCTCTTAAAGGTTATAGTAAATGGCGGGCTGGCCTCGGGCGTGACGATAAGCAGGATGTAAGTCGTCTCTACTGTCTCTCTGCATTTTACTAATGCGTAGCAGCCTCAGGAACTTAGCTCGCTTGAGAGTAGCTTAGAGGCGTGGTGTAATCGTCTCCTAAAGATGAAATTTGAGGTTCGTTCTAAACTTGTTGGCTTTTTGGGGTCGATTGTTGACCGTCATAGGATCCTCTCATACGAAAACGAATATTGCAACTTCTTGTAGCATTTTCCACCTCTGTTCTCGACAAGAACCCGTCATTTATGCTTCAGGTTCTTGAGCACATTCTTGTTACCTGGCCGGCCACGCATCCCGACTATAAACTATACAGCGATGCTATAAAGGATCTTCAAGGGGAAAGCATGGTCGAGCTTCAAAGGCTCGCAGCTAAAATGCCTGATCACTTGCTAGTAAGTTGGAAGATCTCCAGAATTACCGTCTCACCTCCTAATTACGGCAATAGGACGTCTACGACCAAATCGCAGCGAAGGTAAACGAAATGGTTGCGTCTGGCACCTTAGATGAGAAGCGTCAAATCACATACCAGACCTTCTTATTCACTATTATGTAAAGCTAGCATTTGCCCTTCTTGTGAGCGCCGCTGATAGTTTACTAGCCACCGGTCTCGTCGACTCGATCAGGCTACGAAGGTGGAAAAGCTTCAGGGATTTCTCGACCCGATAAGGACCCAATGGCAGGATGCCCGGTTAACGCAAAGCCTGAGCTCCCACGCAAACTTTTTTGAGCTTATGGGGCTAGATAAGGCTCAGGGATACGTACTTCGTAAAGGAATGCATGAAATTCAAGACTGGGGATCAGTCGACCTTGATGAGGAGGGAAAGGCCTTGCAAACTGAGCTTGAAGCACGCCAAACTGTGAGTTTCGCTTATTCTTGATGAAGAATCAACAACTTACACTTCGCTAGACTATCCCCTTGCGCTTGACCAAGTCATTTCTCACATGCTCCGTTGACAAAGTTGAAAAGGGACAAGAGCCCTTTCAAGTGTCGTCAATTTTGTGGCAGGACTACTTCCCCATTATCTTACCAGAACTCCTCAAGTTTCTCAGGTCAGTGGTTGATGTTTATACAAGGTCATGTGCCTAGACGCTAATTTTACAGTTGTGCTCATGCCTCGCATTCGCCAAATAATTGGACAAACCTTCCAGTGGAAACGAGAACTATAGTTGGTCGAATACTGACAGATCGCTTTTGGCAATCCGGCATATCCGAGGGCAGCAAGGATGACTTTTACGCTCGCGTGTTAGAGAAGAAACATACTCTTGAAGGGCTCGCCTCAACCATTCGCGGATCCATAAGATTTGTTCGCGAGTCGTGTTATGCAATTATCTACTGCATGACACGACTTGATACACAGTTCTACGGCTTTAGCGAACTCCCGGGCCCATTAGCTCACGCCCTTCTAGCTGAGACATCTAGCCTATCGGCTCATCAGCTGATCAACCTTCTCAACCTAGTTAGGTTCCTCGTTGATAACTGCCCGGTGCCCTTGCGAGACCACTTCTTGCCTCCTATACTCGAAGCATGTTTTAGGCAGATGGACACTAGGATTAGTGGCGAATGGGCAAAACTAGGCCAGCAACAAGGAGTGAAGTCTGCGGGAGATGACTTGACTGAGGAGATGAAAAACGAAAGTATACTCAGACAACTTACGTACACGTCTGTGATGCTGGTGGCGGATTTCCTCGATCCTGCTCGGAAGAGTAAGTTGGCCGTTTCCCGTGGTCTGTTTGTACTAACCTTGCGGGGCCTAGATACCTTTAAGGACCGCGAGAGCGCGAACGAGGACTCGCAGAAATACCCTTCCTTACGGAACTTCTGCCTGATGCACTCCTCTATCGTAGAGCCGCTGCTCATCTTTTGCACCCGTGTCATCGGGATGAGGGATACGAGATGCTGCAGCGTTATGCTGCGCGTGCTGAAGACCGTGGTGCCTGAGTTCGAAACTGTGGTGCTTGACTCCAACGGGTTAGATAGGGGCTCTGGGGCGAAGTCCAATGTGGCCAAGAGCCTCGACAACCCCTGGATCCCAGCCAACACAGCCGCGGCTATTCGCGAATACATATCAAGGGATATAATCATGGCTTGTGTCACTTCGCTTCACGAACCTTACTTTGTCGAGCAGCAGAAGGAACTCGCATCTCTCATTGCCACGATTGTGGTATCTTACCGGTATCATAGCACAACGGCGCGAGACATACTGGTGTCGCTGCCGAATATGAAAGCAGAGGAGGTTGACAAGGGCATTGAATTTATGGTTAAAGGGGCGACTAGCTTCCGCGGGCAGAGAGCGGTGATATTGGAGCTGCTGCGCGATCTCAAGGGGGTGAGCGTGTCCGAGATGGGGAAGCTGTCCAAGAGCATCGGACTGCCGTCGTCACAACCTACGTCGAGGAAAACGACTCGTAGCACGATGGCGCAGAAATTCATGACGGCACCGGAGTCGACGAGCCGCGGAACAGCAGGTACAAATACGCATACAGACAATACAAATGAGCTAGACGGACTTGCCGGGCTGTTTGAAATATAATAATTTTGGCGACCATACAGGCAGGTTGTGGCAGAGGTCGCAGCGCCGAGGTCGTTGTGCCCGGAGACCTCCCTTAACAGACCTGGTTGGTTCCCACTTGGACAACCCGTCAGTCCAGGCATATCAGCTGTATACATACCTAAGAATTAGCGACGCGTTCTTCAAGTGTACTTAGGCGATGCCTGCCGTAGTGGCCTTTGTTACCGAGACAAGGGGCTGAGGGGGGGCGCGATGTCAAAAGTATTAGCGTACCTACCTGCCTAACCATAGTCAATAAAAAGCTGGTGGTCCGTGACACCGAATTCCTAGATCATCCTAGCGATATACGTACATTTTTGAATGATAGGTGGTTTTTCTAGAAACTCGACTTTCCCCCCAGGCCTGTTAACTACCTACCTACATATGGTAGGAAGATAGATATTCACTATACCTAGATTCGATACTAAGTACCTATAGACTTTACATCTAGCAGCCCCACCGACCCGTTGCCGAAAGGTGACACGAGGATTTCGGAGATAGGTGGACATGCACTGGGCCCTTCTATTTCTATGGGGGGCGGTACCCCACCTGGATGGTCTGTAAGGAGGTATCTTCTTCCGTGTGTTCTGCGTGTCTTACAGGACAGGTCTTACGGGGAGACTAGATAGTCTAGATAGTAGTAGTAGATATGAATAGATAGATATGGATAGGAGGGGAATCCCAAGCCTTCTAAGCAAGGTTCCCTATTTATTCCTCCTACCGCGCCAATACCTATTACCTATTACCTATTACCTACCTACATGTACCTACTGACCTCCCTAACCTCTCCTAACCTAGGTACCTAAGGTTAAGGAGCCAGTACTAGATACCGGTTTACCCTACCTCTACCTACCTAATCTTTTAAGGTGTTCCATCCCCTCCAATGTACTGGTTAACCAGGTGGATAGTTCCCAATCTTCGATCCTCCCACGACCCAACACATGTTATGTTGCTGTGTTTGTTGCACAAAGCTCACACATGTGGCCAAATCCACGAAACGAAGGACCACGATCCCATAGTACGCCCAAACGTACCGTGAACCCCTCCTCTCTATATACCTACCCAGACATCTATCTACCTCTATCGGCAGAAACGTGCATATGCGCAACTCCCGCTCTTCGTAATGAAGCGACTTGCCCTTTGTGTTGGCTAGCTTTCTTTGCAACACCATGGCCGAAAATGCAGCCATAGAGAACGAGGAGCAGCTATGGACTGGTGCGTGTGCTTATCCCATTCCCCTCCTTCTGCCCTCTTCCTCTGTTCCCTTTGACGCCCGTCTTTTTTTCATCGCTGCTTGGTCCTAACTCGACGATTGCCTCAAGACGTTTACACCGTAGTCGCTACACAGTGCGGCACCCATGCCCACGAAGCCATCGATGACGCCCTGCGCACATGGCTGTCCCTCGCCTCGAGATGCCGTACCGAGTTCGCCCTCTCCGAAGATGACGTAGCGGCCTGTTCACAGTATCTCCTGCAAGGCAACCTCTTCATCGCCAACCCGGAATATGTGCGCACTCAGATCATCTACAGCTTGTTGCAGGACGACGAGCCCGCGCACCTATATCCTATAGCTAGCTTCCTGCTCCTCGACGGGAGGGCAAACGAGGCAACGTTTCGGAAGATGATCGAGGAGAGCTGTTTCTACCGACTCATAGAACTGATTAACGGCCGCAAAGAGCACGACCCCCCTCTACACCGGCTACTGCTCGAGCTGATCTACGAGATGTCACGAATTCAAAAGCTTCGCATCCAGGATCTCATACACGTTGACGACGGCTTTGTAAGCTACCTGTTCGAACTAACCGAGATTCTTTCCGACGACGTCAACGACCCATTCCACTACCCCATCATTCGAGTCCTGGTAGGTCGTCACTATGGGTACCATAAATGTTAAGCGCTTGGCTTACACCGTAGCAGTTAGTTTTAAACGAACAATACATGGTTGCGTCTGCCACAGCCGTCGCCGACCCCGCCTCGCAATCCGCCCCGTTGACTAACAGAGTCGTCAAATGCCTAAGCCTGTACGGCACAAACTATAAGACGTTTGGCGAAAATCTCATACTCCTCTTGAATCGAGAAACAGAGACATCGATGCAGTTACTCATTCTAAAACTGCTTTACCTCTTATTCACCACAAAGGCCACACACGAGTATTTCTACACAAATGACCTACATGTTCTTCTCGACGTCATCATACGTAACCTTTTGGACCTACCGAACGAGCTGACCTCCTTGCGGCATACATACCTTCGGGTGTTGTATCCTTTGCTTGCGCATACACCACTCAACCAACCCCCGCATTATAAGAAGAAAGAGATACAGAAGGTAATGAGACTTTTGGCAGGGGTGGGGAATGCGCATTTTGAGGCCGCGGATGAGACGACGGTGCGGCTCGTAGACCGCGTAGAAAAGGTCAAGTGGCTTGCGGAGGATGTGAATAGCCCTGGAGAGATTGCTCGCAGGTCTCTCGGCATTAGTCTCTCGCCCACAGATACGGCCAGTAACATTAGCGTTGTTGACGTGGCCGGGGCCATGGAGAAGCCGGGCGTGCAAACGCGAAGTCGAAAAGCAGAGAGCGAAGCTGAGTTGGGCATATCCCACGCCGAGGTGAAGGTGGTTGAGGCGAAGCCGATAGCGCCAATACCACCAATACCTAACAGAGCAAAGAAGATACCCCCCGAGGTACCGAAGCACCGGTATGGAAATCCATGCGTACCCACGGCGCAACACGCGAACGGCAACGGAAACCCGCCCAAGAAGATTCCGCCCAAGGCTCCGCCACCACGACGCAAGGGCAGATTCAAGACGGCCTCCTCAGCTTCGGAGGATGCGGGGTCTGTCCCTTAGCCTCGATGAACGCAGTGAGAAGAGATGGGGGGGAAGAGATGGCGTCGTAATAAGATGTTGGTTGTTTTACAGCATGGCGAGCGCAGACCAAGCTAATGCGATGACAAGCGTTGTTTCAGAGGAAGAGAGTTGCTATCCAAATTTTTAGAATCTTAGTGGGGGGTTGAGAGATGGAAACTAGAATGACACATAAGGGGGGGTCATGAAACCAGGCATGAACTGTGTGTGTGCGGCGGCCGCAGGGGAATTGGATCTTGAGGCATCAAGTGTATTGGTTGCATTTACATGAGCGTGGCGTCAGAGGTTCTTGGGGTCTTGCCGTCGGCAAGATGGTAGGAAGGGGGGGGACGGCCAAGCTTGGGAGCGGATATGGAGCGAAGGCTTTCGGGGCTGCAAACTTATGCTACTAGTGTAAAATAAATACCATATATACCTAATCACCAACGATCGGCCATGGCATTGATTGCGTGGTGTATTCTGTCATTTCCCTGCAAGTTTGTAGGAGAAGCCGAGGCTCATCCAACTACTTATATGTCTGCCTACCTGGTTAGTAGTATATCTGTCAACTTAATGTAGCTGCCTAGTGTTTGTTGCAGCTAGATGATCCCCTGTGCATGGGTGTTGACAGGTGGGTATTTACTGAATGCCTAAAACCTAGGTATTAATTGTTATGATAGTGGCCAAGTACATATCATATATATTTTATTTGCTAAACTGGTATCTACTCAAGGTAGCAAGCAACCTTACTTACCTATAACTAACCCAGATATCGTGGGTGTATGTTTGTACTTAGTATATGCCGGTGAAGGTGGTCTTCCCCACCTTGTTTTTGATAAGGGTACCTAACTTAGTCTACTACCAAGGGGAATTTGTTACAGATTACAGAGTAAACTGCACACACAACATGATCTAATTGTGATAGATCTCTTTCTCTGATCGGGCTGAGACCGACATGAACAAGTGGGGGGGGGGGGAGGACATTGATTACCTAGGTATTCTGTCCAAAGGAGGGATTGAAGAGTTACGTCATATTCATGATGGCCTCATGTTTTTTATATGCAGTAGCCCCGCATTTCAGTGGCCGCAGCAGCAGACCGCAGACCGCAGACGACGACATGGCTGCTGGGGATGTACATGGACATGGACGTACATAGTAGTACTGAAAGACTGTCCACAATCCCTTGTACTGCCCTTGTACTATGGGGATTTCCAGAAACGGATAGCGCTCGTCATCATCACTGGACGGTGGCTTGGGTAGACACCGACCAGAAACCAGAAACCGACTAGTCTAGAGACCGACTAGAGACACTGACTATATGTAGACTAGATCAGACCGGCCGGGGGCAGGAGGGGGACAAGTCTAGACAACCTTCTGGACAACCAAAGAGACGGCGTCGGCTCGGGGTGTGATGTCTCACCAGCTAGAAGGGATTAGCGTTGGCTGATGACGACAACAGGGCCCTCTCTACCCTCCAATCCACGTCCCGATCGTCGTCTTGGTGAGATGCTCCAAAAGCATATTATTGCAGCACAAGTCGTCCCGTCGCAGCACAACAAACACCACCATCGAGTCTGGCTTGTGACGCTGCCACTTGTCACCTAGACGCGTGTTTTCGTTATTTTCGTTGTTCTGTGCAGAGGCCTGCCCCCGACAACCTGATGTACAGCGAGAACATTGCTATATCATAGCATCTTCCCGCCCAATTGTCCTCTACCCGTCCCCCCCTATTTTCGTCCGAATTTTCCTGACGCCCCATCTCGACGCACACAGGCTTGCCGGGTTGATGCTGGAACAAAGAGGTACGTGGTGATGATCCATTGTTTCCCCACTACCGAACCAACATCACACAAGTCGACGCACAATCGGATCTGTCTGCTAGTATCTGCTAGTATCTCTCTAGCAGTAAGTCAGATACAGTAGAGATTCCTCCAGCCGGCAGCAGACCGGGAAAAAAAACTTACACTTTTTGTACATTCCAGAGCTTGTGAGCTAGATGCCGTAGTTACTGTCACTGACGATAACGACGGACCCAGGTGGTAGTACGTCATCTCAATCAGTATCACATGCACATCCTACCTTTACTTGCTAAGGTTAGGTACCTGCAGCACTATGAATAACAACACCTAACTCCGTGTCCAGGTACATAATCAATCTACCTACTATACCTACCTAAGGTACCTAGCTAAGGTAGTACACCCCTTTTTTGGTTCATTTCCACATTCCGACCAAGATCTGACCGGAAGCCCTTACCCACCACCTCCCCGGCCCATCCTCCACTATATCCACCATCCGCCATTGCAAACTCTATCTACCCCAGGTAGGAATACAGAATCCTATACAGAGAGGCCCAAGTACTGTAGGTATCGGCGGCCTCATCTCTTACTACCTGCACACACTGCAACTGCAGTCTTACGCCTGCTCTACTTCGATCTAATTATTTGAACCCAGTCTTCGCACACTAGCCGTCGACTACCCACGCTAGAGCCAGCGCTACTTCGGCTTGGCCGACGAGCCGACTAGCCGATCCCGATCTCTGAAGTAGACGGCTACCTTGACGCATCATGTCATCGGCCCAGGCTCCGCTTCCTCCTACCTCTCCCGCAAACAACCCCAATATCAACCAGGCCTCCCTCGACGGAGTAGGCTTCACTACCCCTGTTGGACCTACGCATCAGCGGCCACTCTCCGTGAACTACTTCTCCTATGCGCCACAGAATATGGCCTTCGAAGATCAGACCTTGTCCAACACCCTAGCCAACACACATATCGCGTCGCCTCCCCCTACCGATAACCTCCAGATCCCGAGCCGCCAGCCCAAGTTCAATGAGGAATGGGACGCTAGCGTGAGAGGAAGCTCGGTCGTCGATGGCCCGTCTGTCACCCAGCACCCATACTACCACCAACAGCAGCGCCAGCGATCGCAAAGCCCTAACGTGCAGCGTGCAAATTCCGTTTCCTCGCGATCCGAGATGGTCACCGGCGATAACGCAAGCGTCCATGGGATTTCCCTGTCGAGAGGCAACACCCTTAAGAAGAAGAACTCCCTGCGCCGCAGCGCCAGTTTGAAGCGAAGTAGTAGTCGGAGAAGTATGAAGGCCGGCAGTGTCAGAAGTCTAGCGCTTCAAAGCTCGCACGAGCCAGACGAGATACACAGCGCCTTTTATTGTCCCGTTCCCACCTCGGGCGCACCCACCGAAGTCTTAGCCCAGAGGTTTCAGGGTATGTGATGAGCCCGCGTGCTGTTCTACTCCTGCCCGTTACTTTCACCCCGAGTTGTTCTATCGTTGTGCTAATGTCAGTGTCATATATCAGCTTGGCGAAAGATCCTCAAGGATCTCATTGCGTATTTCAGAGAAATACAGAGCCATTACGAACATCGCTCCAAGTCATTAATCAAACTCGCCAATGTCTGCAACAACATTTCCACCCCACCCGGGTTTCTAGCTTCGGACGGTTTGGATGAGGCTTTGCAAATTCTTAGAGGCTACCATAAGGCGGCTATTATCGAAGCCAACAAGGCGAAAGAAATCGAGGGAGACGTCATACTAGCTTTGACGGGATTGAGAAGTGACCTCAACCAAAAAATGAAAGAGATAAAGAGCTTGTCTGGAGATTTTAAGAATTCCGTCGAAAAGGAAACGGATGGGACCAGGAAAGCGGTTAAGGCCCTCCAAGAGGTTTTAGGACAAAACGAAGTTGACCCCTCGGTAACAACCGGCAAGCAAGATCCTTACCTTCTGAGATTGGCTGTCGACCGACAAGTAGAACGTCAGCTAGATGAAGAGAACTATCTACACCAGGTATATACGGCTTCCTTGAACAACAGAACGAGAAAGTGACTTACTTTTATATCTAGGCTTACCTAAACCTAGAGGCTTCGGGCCGGGAACTCGAATCTATTGTTGTGGGTGAGATTCAAAAATCATATAACGCTTATGCCGGTATCCTCAAGAGGGAAGCGGACGCCGGGTACAACGCAGTTGATGATCTCCGGTCCGGCCCTATTTCTATGCCCAAAGATCGTGAGTGGGTCAGCTTTATCCAGCGAGACTCTCAGTTCGTGGATCCCGAGATCCCAATCCGGACAGCGGAACATATACATTACCCAGGCCAGGACCATTTCGCCTGTCAGGAGATTCGAGCAGGCTTGCTCGAGCGCAAGAGCAAGTATCTCAAGAGCTACACAGCAGGGTGGTAGGTAATATAATACTATCATTTTCGATGGCGCTAACAAAGTAACAGGTACGTGCTCTCGCCGACTCATCTCCACGAGTTCAAGTCGGCAGATAAAACAGGGACTCCTGTTATGTCGCTCTACCTTCCAGAACAGAAGCTCGGCTCGCACTCGGCGGAGGGTGGTTCTTCCAGCAAATTCATCCTTAAAGGTAGGCAGACAGGGACGATGCATCGCGGACATACCTGGGTCTTCCGCGCGGAAAGTCACGATACCATGATGGCTTGGTACGACGACATCAAGGCGCTTACAGAGAAGTCCCCCGAAGAACTTAGCAATTTCGTCCGCGGCCACGCCCGTACCTATTCGCGCTCCTCGCAACGTAGCATCAGCAGCGACGGCATGGTCGATGAAGAAGATGACACGCCATTTACAGCCGACCCTGCGGTCT
Organism: Xylariales sp. No.14919; assembly: GCA_002003505.1. NCBI lineage: Eukaryota > Fungi > Ascomycota > Sordariomycetes > Xylariales > Xylariales sp. No.14919. The sequence goes on along the minus strand of BDMC01000021.1, from coordinate 546,052 downwards.
CCGTTCCCAGCTCTCGCCAGGACTCATTCCCGAACAAATCCCATACAGGTGGGCGATTCCCATCCGATATCCAGGTCAATGCGCAACGGGGCTTACTTGTACCGTTATCTCCCACTAGTTCAGGAGCTGGGTTCGTAGAAAACGAAGTACCTATGAGGGGATTACCCATGAATGGCACCAATCCGGACCATGACGTGATCGCAGCCGCAGGAGCGCTTCCCGGAAGCGGAATCGGTGATAACTATGCCAACACCTATCATTCGCAGCTCGTGGGCCAGTCCTACGGGAATACTTCAAGTGTGAGAATCGATCAAGCTCCAAGCCACGCCGTTGCTATTGACTATGCCGCGAGAGAAGACGGTGTGAACCCTTACAATGGCGAACCGGTCGGACTACAGCGGTTTAACTCGGGCCGATCATCGCAGGCCCCCATTGTCATCGCAGGTCCTGTTCCCGTCGTCGCTCCCCAGACCTCAGGAACCAGCATCACGAGCCTAAGCGAAGACTCCAGCCTTGCCAGCTCATCTATTGCTCAGCACATGCCACACGTCGATGGTATGGCAAATGGTTCTCTAAAGCAGGGTCCACGGGCGGCTATCAGTGACACCTTTGGGCTGCAAAATGGCCAATCTCGACCGAGCGGCCCAAGAAATAATAGTATACCGCATGTGCCCGGCGAGTACCCACGAAGCATCGGGGGCGCAACGCCGATGGCCTGATCACAGAACCGTACAAAGAAAGAAAAAAGAGGCCGGGTTGCTTACGATCGCTGCCATAGCTTCTATCGACCGTTAAGCTATTCTCACGTTCTACGCTCAAATCAGTCATGGAGGGAAGAATATGTGGCTTCCCATGGAAAAGAGCCCAGTTACGGCCATCCAGCTAATGATTAGCCGTGATACCGACAAATTGAAGGCACCTTCTTCCTAGGTATCATTTTTTTCACGCGAGAGGGAAAGTTGCAAGTTCATACTGAGAAAATACCACATCACCTCACCCATACAATTCCAACTGTTTTACCACATTCGCATCTATGCGAAAGGATACCGCCATGCGGGTTGCCGCACTCCACAGCAAAGGATGCAGTTTCAAGAGCGTACAAAGTCGTGTCTAGTATTGAATTTCTTGCCTTGGTTTTCTTGTCTATTATCTATTACTTCGTCTTTGGGCGCGGTAGTACGCGGTGGTTTACTTTACGTCTACTATACCTTTTGCCTGTTTCATATCTGCGACTTTGGAGCACGTGGGGATTTCGTTGGGCTCTTCACCATGTTCTTGTATTGAAGCCTGTATCCTATTATCCCGGGTGGAAAAGAAACGTGGTTGCTCTTCCACTGCTCGCAAAGCACGCCACGGTGAAAGCCGGAGCGTGTGAACCATCTTGGCTGGAGATAAGGGGGTACGATGCAACTGGCTTCGAGGGACGGTCAGACCTGTATATGCTAGGAATATATATGCTCATTAGTAAATAACATTAGCCGTACACGTTAACAGGGATAGTCGAAGGGTCCGTTCTCGACGTGAGATCAACGTCGGCCTACACAACGCCGCACGAGTGGTGATGCTGATTGTTTCATGTACATGGTAGTTTTATTTGCTTTCATCTGCACTGCACTACTCTATCCAGCCACGCATGCGTTCCTCGTCCCTCGCTGAGGGCTGTAGCATCCAGCGGAGAGACTGTGCCACAGGTGCCAAAAATACGCGACGTGTGCAGGCAGTATTAAAGCCTATTTTGATTTTTGATTGTCTTTTTTTCCTCCTTCTTTTCAACAAGACACCCCTTCTTTCCCAAAAGGGCGGTAGGGGAAGAGAGCAAGTAAAATGAACCGATCCTGAACGCCAAATTTCCCGTACCGCATGAGCCCATATGATATGAAGTGTGATGTGATGATATTAAAAACAAGGGGAGGTTGACGGAAAAACCAAGGGGGGTATCATCCTCGTCATCATCCATTTACCGTCCTCCTCTGCTGAAACCACCTCCACCCCGTCCTCGGCCGCCGAAGCCACCACCACCACCACCACCATAGCCACCACCGCCGCCTCCCCTGCTGAAGCCGCCGCCGCCGCCACGAGGACCGCCCCTACCGCCTCCGAAACTACCGCGGCCCCCTCTCGACGGGCCACCGCGTCCGCCGCCGAAGCCGCCACGGCCACCACCGCGGATGGGACCACCACGCCCGCCTCCACGTCCGCCGCCGCGGCTGGCCTTCTTGACCTTGGGGGCGCCGGGCGGGGGCTTGGGCTTGGGGATGAAGCGCTCGAAGGGGAGGACCTTCTCGGCGCCGATGTAGAACTTGTCGCCGGGCTGGAAGGACTGGGCCTGGATGCCCTCGGAGGGCTTGATGGTGAAGTAGACCTGGTTGATGGGGCCGAGGACCTCGTCGACCTTGCCGACGGCCGTCTTGTTCTCGAGGAAGATCTGCGCGTTGAACTGCGGGATCTTGTTCTGCGCGCTCACGCTGCTGCAGACCATCTCGCCCTCGCAGGCGTGCAGGAAGGCGCCCATCTCCAGGATCGTGTCCGGCGGGCCGAAGTCGCGCTGTCCGAAGCCGCCGCGGCCTGAAGGGGAGGAGGAAGGCTGTTAGTGTTTTTTCGGTTTTTTTTTTTTGGTTTTTTTTTTTAAGACGATTGAAGGCTGAGGACCAATTGGAGGGTAGGGAAAGAGGGAGAACTTACCACCGCCTCGACCGCCGCCAAACCCTCCGCCTCCACGTCCACCGCCAAAGCCGCGTCCACGCGGCGCGCCTCTCGACATTGCGAAGTTGGTCCTTGGTAGATTATGCCGGCTTTTTTTGTAAATAACGTATCCCCTTCTACGGCCAATTGGAGGAACTTTTCGCGGTTGTTACCGTACAGTATGTGTGATGGATTGGGTGTTTTAGCAAGCTCAGGAATTTCTTTCGCGGTTGTGGAGCTTGGGGGGAACTTTTTTTTCGTCTGCGCACTCTGATTGGTTGAAACCACTATGTCCGAAGAGAGAGAGCTTCATTTGGCCTTGAGCTTGCTGTTGTGGGGACGCTAGATTGATTTAGCTTGTTCGGAGCCGGAGAAATGTGTGGCCTGGGGTCGGCGATGTGGCTGTGGTGGCTGCTGTCTAACTATCATGTATACACTATGCAAGCCACGACGCCGATTTCTTTCAAAGCAGTCCAGCTATACCATCCTTGCATCCCTCTTGGAGAGAAAAGGATTCTGCGTTCTAGACAATCACTATTCACTTTATCTAACCTAGCTAGGTAGGAATGAAATGGTGTAGGTTAGAAATTCAACGCTTTGGAAATGCCTAACAAGGAAATTCGTCTTACTACCTGTTCAGATTCTTATAAGATCACAGTTAAAATTATATCATGCGGTAATACGTACAGATACCCGGCGACATATCCGCAGTTGGATAGTATACCGCAACAGCCAGTCAAAAAAAAAAAAGATTCTGTTATAACCTAAGGTTGTCAAATAGTGGTACAGCATAACCTTTAAAAATATAATATACGTATTGTGGATGCTAGTATTATAGTTCGCACTACTAGTTATTCTAATATTATTAACCTATTTTTATTGCGTAAGGAAGGAAGTACTAAGTTTATTTATTTAACGTAGTTGGTTTACATACAGTAGATGCCACGGTCTGTACTTACCCTAGTTTTATATGGTTCCGTGACAGAGGGAGCAATACGCAGATCAGCGTTGAGGGGCAGGGAGGAACCGTTGAACATTGGTCTCAAAACTACAAGTCATATTAGTTAATACTACGAAGCCATTTTGGCTTAATGGTAAGGACTTAGTACATATCCGTGCTCTTACTAGGTATGTAACATGATAGGATCATACCCGCAACAAAGATCGTCACACCCTCCAGGGCAAAGAAGGTGTCTTGATATGAGCAGACATTGCAACATTACAAATGTTATGTCATACGTAACACCACATATCACCTAAAAAGATCATATCATACAGGATGCACTTAACCGCGAATATCGTTATGTTCGCAAAGTGTTGCCCAAACTACTGAGACCTCTTTCAGCTACTATATCCCTTACTTTAAACACTGAGACAATGAATCTATTGAGGTAATATTCTGCGAGGGATAGTTGCCGAATTAGGTGTATATAAACCTGGCTAGATCGCCATTCCCAAAGATCCCTTTGTCTGGAGGACCAAGGAGCCTTTGAGACCCTAGAAGATTATCCTAATATAAGAACATTCCAAGCCCTCATATGCCCTTGTTATATGTTACCTATTCACTTTTGGGCTCTTTGCATGAAAATGAGTAAGTCTTCATCGCACCGCATGCCCAAGCTCCAAGAATTTCCCGGGCTTAGTTTCGCGTTCCGGTGTCGGGGTGTCACGAGTTGGAGTACTCGATCGCCTACATTGTTCTGTCTTACACTCCCTCTTATCATACGGTACACACGCCGCCTGCCGAGGGACTGGAGTGTTGTGTATGCAGGGTATTATGCAGAAGTCCCGGAATTTCTCCAAGGGAAATATCTGCTGCTGACGTTGTTTTTTTTTTGTTGTTTTTCATGCTCTATCTAGATACAACGTGCTGCCGTAATACCCCATTATTGTATTTCCGCAATCCTCGGCTTCCCGTAATTAATAATACTGCGCGGGTACCTGCTATTAAGGCTATTACTATCGTGTTGAACCTCGAAAGCTTTCTATTCGTACCGTTCAATGTCATGCGTGGCAGGGCCTTCAATCATAGGAGGCTCGTTAACCCTTGTGCAATATTTCTGCTGACTCATTATGGCTCGATCGTGGCGAGACACACGGTGTTAGCCGCCGTAGCTCCGTATTTGCTCCCGCGTTTTAACCCCACTACACCACCGTTTTGAACAAAACAGGGTCGTCGAAGCCCCGGAGCCTTCTACCTATCCCACCCCGGTCCTATCCCGAACGATGCCGCATCTACTTGGGTCGCATCCCTTCCCTTGGATCCACCAGTCGATCCTCCATCTGTATTACCAAGGGCATGAGCAGGATTCCTTCTCGCCTATGAACCCCAGCACTTTTCCCAGTAGCCGTCTTTATACCTACATAAATTGCGACCCTCTTTGATATTGTTTTTAAAGATGGCGACGGACTGCGCCGAGCCTAGGCCTGCGCCGACGCCTTCCGTGCAGCATTTCGCGGCTCCGCTTTCTCGTAAAAAGAGGAGGGCGATAGAATATAAGTAGTTTGATGCTATTCATATACATAGTATCTCTCATTTTTAACAGATTTTAAATGATATAAGTGTCGAAATGGCATTTGAAAGAATGAACACTAAGAAAAGTCAAGTCAGACAGGTGTAGGACGAAATGACCATTTTCACTGAGTGAGGCCTAAGACTACTACCTATTATTAAGACAGCAGGATGGCCAAATTATCGTAGGTGCTGCCTCTTACCCTTTACCCATCGGCTACGGTATCCGGTTGCGAAGCCAATGATGTCGAGTCAACCTATTCCCGGCCATCACAGACGAGGCGCTCCTGGGGCCAAGCCCCGCATGACTAGAGGTCCTCCGGTGTATGTCTTCACAAATCTATCTTAGCCTTTACATCGCCGATGAATCGATTAGCGTTGCAATTATGAACTGCGTACGTGACAAACTAATGCCATATGTATGATAAGCGGTTAGTTACTAACCGTCATGGGCCGAAAATTCTGGTGCGCGGAACCCGTACATTATTTCCGTTAGGGGCGTCGGCGCCCGACTTAACCGTCTTCCTGTTGCAGGCGTAGGGTACGTTGTTAATTCGTCCATTCGTCCATTCAAAATTACTTTTCTAAGTTAAACTCCTTAGTGATATGGGCTACGGCAACCGTCAAAAGCATCTATTAACTGAGGACGGGGCAAGCCAGAACTGTGTAGAAAGGTTCACCCTGCCGTTACCGTTCGTCGGGTATTTCTCTCTTTGACTCGTGATCCTACCCCGCTTAGAGTCGAAAACCTTAGAGCTGACGTAAGGGCCTTGCTCCGGCTACTCCCGCCTCTATCAACGTGTAGGTAGTGAAACCCTGCTTACCTTGCGCTTTTATACCTTGGAAAACTACCCCGCAATGCTGTATAACCTGAGGCTGTTTAGCACAACATATTATATTACTCTTACGGTTTGCGTACATATGTCGAAGTGTTAGTATGGAAGTCTTAAAGGCCAGAGGCTCTAGCATCCAAATCAGCACTCCTTACACTACACCATTAAGTACTAAAGCAGCTTTTCTATATGGTCACGAAGATATAGGGCATTAGTAATGTAATATAATAGTATTAATATACTCTAACCCTCCATGGGATTTTAGCGAACAGTATGTTAAAAATAAGAGTTATAACAAGGCATGCTTCCATCTAAACTAATATATTAACAAACATGGTCTATCATGCCACATTACGTGGGAGCGGGCAGATTGAGATGATTCAAGTTCCTAGACTACGGCTCAGGCTCAGGCTCAGACTATTTCTCCTGATACGGATGAACTCGGGTTAAGTTTGTGGAAATAGGTCCGGCCGCGTCTGTGGATGCGAATTGCAACTAGGGGTCTTTCTTGTTGTGGCTGTTACGGTTCTATTATGAATGTTGTTTATGGCCGGATTTGTAGATCTCATTATTGGCCTAAGAACCCCAACTTGGATTCTAATTATAGCCTCTGCTAAGATGTGCCGTTCGCGGCCTATTTCAACAACTGAGCACCTGTCTCAAAGGGTAGCGCGGAATTCTACACATGGCGTATTGGAGGTCTGCGCTAGTTTCTATTTTGCATACTCGGGAATATTGAATAGAGACTAAACGAGTATGGCCCCCTCCTCTAGGTCATCTGGGGTCGTTACCTTTCACGGGATGTCCGTCACGGAACCATACTAAGACTAGGGGCAAAAGCACAGACCAGAAGGAACCCCATATATAAACTAACTAGATAGTCACATCTGGCATGAGGAGAGCTTCTCTCCTTGTGCAATAACATAGGTCAATACTGGATTCAACCAGCAGTGAGAACTGTGCCATTTTGCGGAGAGCCTGCATATGCTAAGTGTGTTTACTAATATACAGAACACCTCCTCGTTCCCGAGTTGTGACACAGCGCCGAAGCGAACTACTCCCATACTGTTGTCAGAGCCGACTCTATGCAAAGCTATGTTGATTATCTGCTGTGGCACTCATCTATCTCGTCAAGGCACGGTGCATACCGGATCGACAATCAACCTGCCACGTTGAGCCCTGCACTCACCCAACGACTATAGTTTCAACACCATGTGAATGGGTACGTCATTACTAAGAGCCGCGAGTAATACGGTGAATGCCCGTTGTTGGGTAAAAGAACCCGAACTGACTGAACCGGCATTCTCTGCTGATATATGGGATGGGAGACAACTTCTTCCTTATCCAAATTGCTCCAGAAACCACGGACTCGCCATGGCCGACCCGTAGCCGAGACGTGCCCCCCAAAGTCGCGCCATGGTGGCCACAATACAATGCAGATGTTTTGTTGTTGAGTGCGTCTGCGGCCCAATAAACCGGACTTAGGCGTCGCTTGAATGCACGATATCTTGGCGACGGTGCAGCCGGGGCCCAGTTTGCAGCAGTGGTCAACATGGAAAATAATAGGTAGCTCTCTCCATCATCGTCGGCCCCACTGCCGAGTGTCTTCTAATAAATGGCCGGGGGTCTCCGTCATGCTGGTGCACTAGGCATATTGCGGCATGGTTTTCAGCTGCACGCTGCCCGTAACCGCGATTGCCATCGTTGACTCTATCGCGAATGGCTCCTCCAGCTGCACCAAATTACTATCGCTTCCCCGAGCAGGGTAGGTAAGCCGTTTGATTGATAAGTTACTTATGCAATGCTAATGGGGCTCCAAGCCCCCATGGCGCGATTCTTACTATGATGATAATTAGCCGCGTTGTCATATTATTTGATCGCTTCACCCTATCGTCTAATACGCAGTAGTATCCCACGTGTTTCCCGCATGATGAAGGTTTCTCTATATAAGTCTGGTGAACAACAACTCGAGTTATTGAAGTTATTCGTTCTACGCCACCACCGTTTTGCCTCTCTGTCTCTGTCTGTCTCGTCTTCTTCTTCTCGTTCTACCGTTTACAAACGCCACAAGATCTCCAATCAAGCCGTCTTCACCGTCTTATAGCCATGCACGTAACCACTGAGGAGATTGGGAGCAAACTCAAACCGTTGTTGGTTCGATTCGAAAAAGAATGTAAGTGTTTTTTTCTTCCCCACATAGCCTAGACATGCATTTTGAAGTCGTCATCTACTGCATACCCTTGCTCCTATCGAACCGTATCCGCACAGCACTACACAGTGCTGAAGTGTTCAATCAATGTAGGCTAATTGTCATTACCGCCACAGTGGGCTACAAAGGCGCAGATGGGAGTGATTATCATGCCGTTTTCGAGGCTATGCATCTGGAGGCAACTCGCATAGGCATACCATACCCCGAGGGTTCCCATTCGTGGCATTCATTCAATGTCGGGGCAACCTATGGACTCGTGAGTCTGCCTACACCGATTTAGCAACGGGCAGAGTTCACTTCTGACGCCATCATCCATGTAGCTCTGTTACCGCAGCCTCCCGCTCGAAGTTCGCGTCTTCGCTGGCATCCTTACTTGGCTGGCCGTCCTCATTGATGATGGTGCGCAACAGGATCCGGAGCAATGGTACCAGTTCGTACCTCGGTTTCACGCTTCTGCCGGGCACCCCAACGCACTCGCCCAAGAATTTGACATTTGGCTCCGGAATGCCTACCAACACTATTCCCCAGCCGTGGCCAACTTCATCGTGTCCGCCTTTCTCAACTTTGTCAACACCAGCGCCCTAGAAGGTGGCGAGGTGCCGAAGGTGACCCCCACTGTTGGAGGCCGGAGTTGGGCCTACTACCTTCGGGAAAAGAACAGCATATCGGAGGGTTATGCCTGGATGACGTTTCCCAAGGCGGTTTGTCCCGACGTTTCATGCTATATAGAGACCATGGCGGATATGATCAGGTACATCTGCTTTACTAACGACATCTTTTCGTGAGTTCCCTACGTTGCTAGAAGCTGTTATATCGTTCCTGCTAACGAGCTCGCTTGGCTAGTTTCTATAAGGAGGAGTGTGCGTCTGACAGGCACAACTACATGCACATCAGGGCATCATACGAAGACTTCGGTGTTTTTGAGGTATTTGAGAAGGTCATTGAAGAGACCTTGGATGCACAGAGCCGCATTACGCTGTCTCTGGCAGGGAAAGAACCTTACGCGAAGTATTGGCGGGAGCACGCCCTCGGGTACGTGGGAATGCACACGACTACGGCCCGTTATAAGCTGCGAGATCTAGGTCTCGGCGAAAGCCTGCCTTAGAGTTAGCTAGGCTGATAATTTGTTCGTGGTGGCTATGAGATAATTCTATTGTTGTATATTATGCGCCTTGGGTGCCACACCTCCCAGAACAGAGGCGTTGTTATATAACAAGTACCGCTAGACAGTGTAGGCTTTTGCTTAGCCACGAGTGCTCATCATGTCCCCACCTCCTAGGGCCCCGGCATCTGACGTTAGCAGAAAACTGTGACCGCCGGTCTTATATAAGCATCAGCCACGACATTAGCATTACCGTTAAGGATATACTGTGACGGAATATTGGGATGCCATTGGTGTGCTCCTTTTCGGAGGGAGTATCAGAGTAGCATTATCATGATCCAGCACACCAATACCTGTCATAATCTCTAGTACAGGGGCGTAATGAACACTTGTTATGGCGCAGAGACCATATACTACCTACGCCGAGTGTCTACCACTAATATATAGAACACTCTTCTTTGCTCTAGAGGTGTAATCATACCAACGGCATACCAGGGCTCCTACGGCTATTATACCTATAGTGGAAGGTTTACTGCGCTTTGTATATTGAACGCATCGGTTCAAACCCACTATTATTATGTAATATTTCCTAGTACGCTGGGTATATTATAGAAGAGAAAACAAAATCATGAAGTTAATAGGCAATTATAACAATTCTCGGTCGCTACATAGCATTACAATTGTAAAATCATACATGTAAAACCGGAACTATGTAAGGAAAACAAGGCTAACGAAAAACTACTTTATCTAATACATAAAAACATAATGAAATACAAACAAGGTAAAAGTTTTTATAAGGTATAATTTAGAAAATTTTAATTAAAAACTCTTAATAAGTAGAGAAAATAAGCTTTGATCAATTAATTCCCTATTATAAAACATAGCGAAGCCCTGCGGAAGTGTAAGAGATTGGCCTATCTTCGCGTGCGTGGATTGTTAGTTGTCACACCTCTAGAACAAGGAGGTGTGCTGTATATGAGTAATACGCTCAGCATAAGGCTCTCTGTGTTACAGCAAGTGTTCATGACACCCCTATACTAAGGATCCTGACATTGGGACCCCTTTTCATTCGAGGTCGACATTCTACTTCATCATGGAGTCTTTTATTTACTCTGAAGAGCATGTGAATAAACCCTTAGGCTTAAATGGCTGATAGGCACACACCATCATTGGCATATGGAGAAGAGCATATATATCAGAATATACTTGCGGTGCAAGAGGGTTTAATTCCATATGACGATGGGTCGTTATTGGAATTTCTAATACAGATCCCTTTTGGAGGTACCTGGTGCCCTCGTAGGGCTTTAGCGTTGACATATCGCTATTAAAATTCAACGTTCCCTCCCCAGAGTTCTGCCTGGAGGCCCCCCCCCAGCTAAGAACCAGACACTGCGAGAGAGACGAAACTACAAGTACCCATTGGTGGATGTTCATGGACGTGGGCCGTGGGCCATCCCCATAACGTCAAAGTCAGACTAGTCCAGGCAGAAGCCCGTCCATGTGGGAACCGACTAGTTATGAACGCGGGCTATATCCAATACGAACTACCTAAGAACTGCCTATCCAGTCACGCCTTTCAACGAGGCTTTTGCACTAATCTCATCCCTCGTATTCAACCTCCCGTAACAGACCTCTTGAATAAAAAAAAAAAAGACCCCGATTGACCTCCGAATATACCTCCAGTATTGTTCGAAACGGTCTAGCTATTCGGGACTCGCGCTATGTACGAAGGATTAGTTTTATCGTATAAGTTATTTACGTGAAATCCTAAGCGGTGTAAATCGATTGTATTCTGATTAGTAGATCTTGCTTTGAAAGGGGGGATGCGGAGCCGAGAGCGCAGCCTAGGTATTCCTCTTAAGAAAAAAAGGGGAATTTATGGTAGAGGTCCGTAACATGGGCTTTTAGACCCGGGCGTCCGCTCGTTCGGAGTTCCACCCTATGGCGCACCGTATCACCTTTTTGTGGCAGATTTCCTCGAACTGCTTTGCTTGTCAGATTATAACAGATTACGGGGGGGGGGGTCGGTGTCACACATGTGCTGTCAGAAGAACGTCAGCCTTCAATCAGCAGACGTTTTGGCTCGCCACAGTGTAAGACCTACAGAAGTTGGTGCGACGCCTATCCGTCCTATCTGGTCTCTTATATGTATTCGACGAAGTCGGCGTTCGATCCAATAAACTGTGTCTGAGCAACCCCCCTTTACCTCTAGTGTCCGTCGGACAGCCAATACACAATAGGCTATCTACGACTGATTGTCATGCCGTATGGTATGAGTTTGTGTCCTACAAGGCTAGGCAGTGAGTCGGGCGATCGTCGGCGTGTGGGAATCAAGCTGAAAATGTCGACGGCGCAAACATAGACGGAGCTTCATTTTAAAGCAGGACCGTCATTCTAGGACATGGATGGAGCCCAAGTTTCACTACTACGTGGTACATGGTAAATCTGCTAATTTTGATTGGCCGTCTCTGTGATGTCATCGAGGCAGGCTCTACGTGATTCGTGATTCGTGATTCGTGATTAGTGAGTTGATTTAGGTGCCTACACCTGCTACTTAGTAGTACTATTCTTAGGTACCCACCTAGAAGCCCACCTGGCCTTATTAGGTAGGTACCTACTTAGGTATAACTTACCTCCTAAGGTAGTAGATGCCCAGACTGCCCAGACTGCCCAGACTGCCCAGACTGCCCAGACTGCCCAGACCGTCTAGGCGGTCGAGAATGCCAGCAGCCACGCGAGAAGCCGGCAGGGGGCCGGCAAAGAAGCTGGCAAAGAAGCTCTCTTCCAGACGGCACTCCAGATATGGCTTCTAAATTGACCAACAGGCGAGGCTATGCACGTGTATGCGGAGACATGCTGCGTGGGATCTAGGGGGATTTAAACGGTCATGCACTACTAGTATATACATGCGTGATAGTTTTTATTTTTATTTTTGACAGAAAGGAGGTGCCTAATGCACCTATATAGGATAGTGTACAATGGTGATCGACTTGATTTAGTGCACGTATCCTATGTCACTTACGCTACACTACTAATATACCTGGGAGGATCAGCGAGTAGAGCCACAAAAAGAAAAAAAAAAGCCCGTCGAGACAGTGCCAAGACAGATTGAAGATAGTTAAGAGGTATGCAAGACATGCAAGACATGCAAGACAGACAAGGTGCGAGGATTACCTACCTCCTGTACGCTTTTCTGCGGGTGTACTCCGTCCGTACCTAGGTACTATGTATGCTTTTCTGTACGGCTTAAGTAATCGCCCATCCATCTTATCAAGGTAACACCTAGCCATATCATCTTTGCTACAGCTAAATTACCTGCCCGGCAGGTAGCCAGCTCTGTGGTGGCACTACATACGTACTGTATTTCACAGGTGGTTCGCACCGGGTATAACTTGTGTATACTGGTAGTGTGTCCAAGGGTAGTGCTAACAATGATAGGTAGGTACTGCATCTGTACCTTCGTCCCTTGATTTATGTCCGGTATACCCCAAGTTTAGGTAGGTTAAGTACGCAGGATATACTTTCTTAGTACACTACCACACCATTAGACAGGTACCCAGGTACCTTCGTGTAGATCTACGGTATAACACTTACCTACATGTAGTAGATGACCTGAACGAGTCCAAGCATAAAGAGGTAGTAGTTGTACTGTATATGATTCTCCGTAGGTGGATGCACCGCACCCGGCCGTCAGGTTCTGCGCAGAAAAACAATCGTTCCGACAAATTGAGAGAAAATACGAACGCCGAGTGCGGACCGAGGTCCTGACTGCGACCATAACCATAACCATAGCCATGACCATGATCATGACCATGATCCCGGCCTCAGCTTCTTCACCATCGCTCATTACCGCTCATCACATTTGAGTTTTTATTTGCCCATGACTATCGTTGTTTCGCGACAGGTCCACTTCGCACAGCCCTCCAACGAGAAGCCGTGACACTTGCTCCCTACAGCTTAGTGAAATCCACACTAGAGATCTACCTTGGTAGGCAGCCGTTGTTGATCGAGACAGTATTATACTACTAGTAGCACAAGCCATGAAACATGGGCCCGAGTCTGGCGGTTCCCTGAATTATCTCAAGCCTTTTGCGAGTGGGTCGGTGTTGGCGAGCTCTCCCATCCCCGAAGCCGTCCCTCTCTCTTCGAGACGAGAAGAAGATGATGAGGCAAGACGGAGAAGATGTTGAGGCCTCGGCCCGATTAATGTCCAAGCAAGACAACCACTCTCGCGAGAACTTCGACTTTGACTTCGGCTTCGACTATGACGATGCGAGCGAGGCATACAGCAACTGGTCTACACGATGCCGGTCCTTTTCTCGGCACCTATGGCGCCGCTTGCAGTCTTGGTCATTGCCCAATTGGCTGCCTATGCGCAAGTCGAGCCAGTTGAATCCACGCTACCTCGCCTTTGGCTTCGTCGTCTCTTTCGTCACCACCGTCCTCATAGTGAATTCGTACCGCCCGCCCACACCAACTCCCACTTCCTCCACCGCGTCGACAGCCGAAACCGCTTCGCCCGATCCTACTCACACTCCTTCAATTGAGGCTAGCTCTGAGTTCTGTACGACTTGGCCTGTCGACGAGGGGGGAAATTACGATCTCTATGCCCAAAATCGGTCTAGTCATGTCGAGAATTATAGCATTGCGCCAGAGGGCGGCTGGCAGAAGCCAAAGGGCGTTAAGATTATCGCCATGGTATTCTTCGGTCGAAAGAGATACGTCGACATTCTAGACTGCTACCTCCAACAGAATCTTGCGTCCAATGGCGGATACCTTGACGAAGTGTGGTTCATGGTACACACTGATGTGGAAGACGATGTCGCATGGTTGGATGGTCTGGTCATGGCCAACCCAGACTATAAAATCGTAGGCCAAGAAGACTGCCAAACGAACGACCAGAAATATGGATGCTTGTGGGCGCATGCGACTGGGGATAATACCATGTACATTAAACTTGACGACGATATTGTAAGTTGCTCTCCGTCTCTTCGCTCGAGTATACGTCTGTCTTCGTCGGGCTAGCCATACCCGGTGACGCAAGAAGGAAACGACAACGAGCTAATCTGTCCGGTCAGATTTATATCCACCAGGATGCCATTCCTCAACTTGTGCACACGCGGCTCGCTGTACCCCACGCATTTGCAGTGTCTGCTCATTTAGTCAACAGTCCCATCACAGGAATGGAACAATTCCATCATAACGTCATCTACCCATTCGTGCCAGACCCCAATAGGCGCCCCAAGCATCATGTGTCTGAGACATGGAGGCTGTCTAGACTTGATAAATATCCAAAGAACAAGCTGGCTAAGCTCAAAGGTGGAAGCGACGATAGCATCATGTTTCCTAAAGTGCCATACCGTGGTCACCCTTTCGTGTTACTCTCTGAAGACAACTTCGACCTTCTCCACACCTCGATGGGGCGATATGACCAGGATCCAGGCGCAGATTTCATCGCATTTAGCCCCGTTTGGAAGTCGTGGGCAATGGCGGCCCAACAGCAGTACTCTCTACTGTATAATCTGGAGAAAAACCAGATATCTAACTACTTTTTCGGCCGGCGGGTAACCTACCCGGAAAATGCCAAGGGGCCAGACCGGAATGCTACCGTGCCGGCACCGAGAGTCGAGGGAAAGCCTATATTAGGCGGCGAGCAGATATTGGACACACAGTTCCGGCGGTACAACCTCAACTTTTGCGCCGTTTGGGGCTCTGATATCAAGAAGCACTTGCCCATGGACGACGACGACGAAAACGCCATTACAAATCTCATCCCGAAGAAAACGGGCCGACCGTTCATCATCGATACGCGGGCCGTTGTCGGCCATTTTAGCTTCTACACCCAGGCCGAGGATATACGTCAGACTGATCTATTAGATAGGTGGCGTGCGTTCGCCAATGAGGCCGTGTGTAAGCCGGATAACCTCAAGAAACCTTGGGACTTGCGATGCCCCAAGTTCCACAGGTGACGGCTTTACCTCCGCTACGGGGAGTTTCGCGAAGAAGAGATACCATAGAGGGCGGATGAAACTGGACATGCTTGGCACGCGGACGAACTTTTTAGTAGTTTGCGGCGTTATTATTTACGGCTAGGGCAACCTCGAGCGATACATTGGCAGCCGGCGTTTTCTGGTGTTTTGTTTCATCCCATGCATTGCATTCATACGGGAGCCGGCGCGACTCGGGCGGATGTGCAGGTTTCTTATTAGGCTCAGGAAAAGGGGCGGGAGAGAGAAACAGACGGATTTGCTGGGGGGAAGGGGAGGAATATGCGTACGAGCCGAGTCATCCGTCTTCCCCCCCTGGTGACTCGCTACTGTATGAGAGGGTTGCGGAAGACGACGAAGGCTTCACGTGATAAGGAAATGTAGAATTAGATGAAGGGTGTAGAAATATAAACGGAAGGTCCCACTCTGCGCGACACACAAAGTGCTGAGATTCGAGATGGGGGTTTGGGGCAGGAGGAAGAAATCTGGTTGTTATTGTGGTCTTTGGCGTGTCTTTATTAAGCGCGAATGAGAAGTCATTGAGAGATGCTACTCATGGCGATACGGAATCCCATCCATGTGCCATGTGATGAGTTCGTATATGTCTATTTGTGAGGAAGAGCGGAAGCATGAACGGTTCTTCGTCTGGGGACGTCGTTAGACGGAGGCGTATGCGGCGGCTATTTAGGCCGAGTTACCTAAAATCTGACAAACGAACAGCTTGGTAGCATCGTATCGTATCGTATCGTATGTAACCTTAGACGTTGCCGTTATATGCAAGGTCCGACGCCTTGGCGCTAGTGACGTTCTGGATTAGCCCCTTGGCGGTAGGGACCCTGGCGTATATATTATGAGTATACTGGTGGTCGTGACTGGACTCGGTTAATTTGAGGATGGGTCGGTAGATGCTGTGTAGGTTTGGTACACGGTAAGCTGTTTCGTGGTGTCGTGAGTTAGTTAGGTTAGATATCTGGGGTCGAGGGGACGGGCTGTTATTGTTAATGCCCTCGTGGCTGGATTGGTAGCTGTTAGGCTAGGAATGGATGTGTGGTTCTTAACGTTGGCTTAGATGACTCGTAGTGCTTCCGATAAATGCCTTCGGGGTAGTCGCTCATCATTTAGGGCTTGAAAATAGATTATTATATGTTAATTATATCGTAGAGTTCCTTCTCACCGTGAGAACATAAGTGATCGCAGATAGCCAAGCGCCCGACCGCTTGTGAATGCCACGGTATAAATGCTACAGTTCTATTCCGCGACACCAAAATGTGCCTGATCCATTGCTGTAACTCGGCCGGCCCTGCGGCTCGTCCCGTTTATCTTCCATGCTATTGCTGAGTAGGTCGGTCGGGGGGCCTCCCAGTGCGCGAATGGGGATCTATCACTTTCCCCTCCCCCCCTCTACGTATTCAAACATCCGCGACCCCCTCGACGAATAATTCGAGTGTCCATTTTAGAAATGAGAGATTTTCATCGCCCGGGAGCTGTCGGCCAAGCACGCATCCGTGGCCCGCCCGCAGCATAGGCCTGGGGAATCTGTGACTCCTCGCCGGTTCTGAAGTAGAGAATATTCCCTCTATAAAGGGCTCTTTTATTTCACAATCAGAAGTCTGACTTCGTTCTGAATTGTCGCCCCTATGCTTATGTTTCTGCGTTATACTTTCCTTCTCAGTTTCCGCTATTTGGTTCCTCTTCTCCAACTCGGTAACCCTAGGTTGTAGATATCTCACGTGGGCTTCGGCACCATCGACGTCCTTTGACTCGGTGTCAAAATGAGCAGCGAAGCTAGGTATTAGGGCGCTAGGATGCTCGTCTGGTAGGAGAGCCCGCCGTTGTCTTCCGCTGCTGCCCCGCGCTATCTCGATATCAAACTTGTCCTTTTCTTTATGGTTCTTTGCATGCTAGAATAGTGCGTATTAGCATCAGTACGCTATTTTGAGACTCCACGGCATGGTATGCTTACCTTTCTTAGGGCGGCAGCTGTTTTCAGCTCTTGTCCACAGTAGTGACACTTTCTCTCGCACTTCTGAATCTCCAACACCCCCTTTTTTGGCCAAGGGGGATGAGTTTTATGACAGCGGGAACATAATAGAGTATCGTCAAGCGGAAGAGAAGAAATTGGATACAAATCCGACGGGAAAGGATCACCCATGGAGATATTACCAAGTGGAAAACTATCCACGAGAGAATCGAGGCCGTTCGGAGGCAGCATCAAAAGGTCTAGCCCGAACATAGAATTATTGAAGCTGGAGTTGAATGGTGGCCGTGGTGTCCCACTCGCTGTCGGAAGAAACGCTCCAAGGGAGCCCGTACAGGAAATGGCGGGCTGAATTTCCGTTTGGCCGGGGATTTTGTTGGTGTATAGGATCGCCCCTTGGGACCCTCCTATAGTCGGCTCCATGACACAAACCGAGCGAGGTGATCATGAGAGTTGAACTCTTGGTAGTTAATAATCGAAAAGGATTGGCGTGAACGGAAGGCCATGGTATATATATATGTGTGTGTATTGACCGCTCGGTCGTAAGGCAACAAGGGGCCAGGCGACTGTGGCTGGGCTCGACTCAGGTTGCATGAGAGGCCTCTCCTACATCATCATACATGCGCCCGCGTGCATGTCCAATGGAAGCCTTCTAAAATCGGTTCCAACACGGTCAGGCCTAATACCGGTACCTCGCTAATTTGCCGCTTTTATCCCGTGCCTTAGGCTTTTTTTTTTTTTTTGGCATCCGGTTCCGAATCGGTGACGGACCAACCTTCGTACGATATTTTCCTATGCACCTTCATACTACCTAGAATGGTGGCGATAACACTGATGCTACATAATAATCCGAATATCTGCCGAGTATTCCAGTGTACTTCGATACTTGGAGAAGACGTATTTTACATAGGTCGGCTCACCGATCACGACTTGCAGCCAACCGGTCCCAAACCAGTTTTAAACGAACCCAAACTGATCCAGAACCGATTACTTTCTGCCTCGCGCGAAAGAGCCTTACATATTGACCCGGGTTCTAAACGCAAATACGATATAAGAAAGACATGGAACGAAAGCCAATACCAGAAACACGGAAAGAGAAGAGCACACTTTCCCCGCCTCCTCCAACCCCTCACATACCCTGAGACTGAACTATCAATAGTAACGCCATGGTACTGGAGCACTTTCTTAACTCCAGCAGCCCATTAACGGCTACAGCGACCACAAAACATATCTCGCCAGCCTCGGCAACCAGCTTGTCAGCGTCGCAAAGCAACTTCATTGCGAACCCCGCGCACACCAACCCGGGAACGAGCAGTCTAGGCCTCAACGCCATCCTGATGCTGAGCATCGGCCTCCTGGGCCTCCTACTGGCCATTCCGGGCTTCTTCGTCGCGCTTCGGTCCCTTTCTAGTCACAGATCCGAGTTTGACAGTTCGCGAAAGTAGTCATGGTGTTGAACGCCGTGGATGCGCCAGCAGTGGTGTTGATACCTCCCTAACGCTTGTCGTGAATCGTATCTGTAATGTGCGGGGGCGAAGGGGGGTCTTGCCAACACGACCGGATTTCGTCAAGCAGAAGAGAGGAAGAGAGCTCTGTGATTACCGGTCTCTCCTTGCTGTAGGTGAAGGGGGATTGTGATATCTACTAGATATCAAGCTACCCCTTAATGACACCATTTTCCACTTTCCTTCCCATCTACCATTCTTTCACCCTAATTCGCAACACGAGTTCGAGAAGAAAATCGTATTATCGTAGTGTAATACGTGGGCCGAAGCAGCATGTCATACGTGACACGCGAGGCGCGCCGGAACGCGAGGTTCGCTAGTCTTCGGTGTGTCATAAAGGAGGACTTGAGACCACATTTAGCTAAGCTAGGTCCCTTAATGAAGTGCGAGACACAAAGGAACGAAGTAATTGGGGTAATATCAGGCGAGCCGGAATATTCGCCGACTGATGTATGTAGACAGGTGCTGGCGCCATCCCAGAAGCCCTCTGGTCAAGGACCTTTGGCGCCTTAGAAGATTATTGATAATTCTAGTCGTTCCGATCCCTGTTACGAGCTCTTGTTATACAATAGGCCTTCGTCCACATATATATTCAACACTAGTTAACCCAAATGAACAAACCAAATACGTACACGCCGTTTCGTTCTCATACATGGATCCCTTCCTGACGGTGTAAGTATAATTATTGTTTCCAATTACATATAACTAACCAGTATAGTAAAATGAAATAAAACTCCGCTTGCAAGGAAAGAGAACGCCACCAACCCAAAGTATGTTCATTATTATTCCTCATTAATTAAATATACCACCCAGTTGATAGCCAACGCCCGCAACCTCTCTAACCCCCATTGACCCAACCCCCGTCTACTTATGAAACCGTCTACTATCCAATCCTAGCCAACCATTCCAACGCCCGCTTTCACTGCTCCCGCGCATTCGTCTTGGCGCTCACCTCGGCCGTCATCTTGAGGCTGCGCGGCGCGTCCTCGCGGCCCATGTACAGCTCGACGAGGCGCAGGCCGCGCCGCGTGACGGCGAAGTCGTCGTCGGCGAGCAGCGTCTCGAGCTCGGCGGGCGTGTGCACCGCGTAGCTCTTGACCGTCTGGGGGGACCCGCCGAACACGGCGCCGAGGTCCCGGTACTTCCACGTCGCCACGTCGTTGTACGCGGCGTCCATGCCGTGGATGAAGCGCTCGATCGTGTAGCCGTCGTTGCAAATCACGAAACTGCTTAGCGGGTCAGCAATCTTGGGGTTCATCTTGGCCTTTCGTTCCCGGCGGAGCGGGATGGGATAGAATAGGGGGGGGGGGATTCAGCTCACATTATGATGTCTAGATCGTGTCTGATCATGGTGCTAATCTCCTGTGCCGTGAGCTGGAGACTGCCGTCGCCCTCGAACAAGATCGTCCGGCGCTTCCCGCCGGCGTCCTTCGCCGCCAGCGCCGCGCCCTGGCACGCGCCCACGGCCCAGCCGATGCTGCCCCAGAGCGTCTGATTCAGCGCCGTGACGTTGGGCGGGAACCTAGTCTCCCAGATGCCGAAGTTCGCGGTGCCCGTCTCCGACACGATGATGTCGCCCTCGCGGAAGAAGCGGGAGATGCGCGGCCAGAACCACGCCTGCTTGATGGGGCCGTCGTCGCCCTCGAACTCGTCGGCCGGGGCGCCGAGGTGCTGCGGCGGGGCGCGGGCGCGCAGCCGGGCGACGTCGACGCGGTCCGCGATCTTGCGCAGCACGCCCCGCATCTTGACGCCCGGGTACTCGGAGTAGCGGACGACGCAGTGGTCGGTGTGGAAGTCGATGGAGTTGAGCTGCGACAGGCGGTACGAGAAGCCGGCCGTGTTGAAGTCGCTCTTGAGCGAGCCGATGCTCAGCACGAGGTCCGAGTCCTCCACGATGGCCTTGATCTCCGGGTGGCTGGCGCTGCCGGCGTACACGCCGCCGTAGGACGGGTGCGTCTCGTCGATGGCGCTCTTGCCCATGGGCGTCACGAACACGGGGAGCCGCGTCTTGTCGATGAAGGCGTGCACCTCCTCCAGCACGCGCGAGCGGACGGCGCAGGCGTCGACGAGCACGACGGGCCGCTCGGCCGCGTGGAGGTACTTCAGCACGACGTCGACGACGTAGTCCTCCTTGGCCTCGTCGTTGCTGGGCTCGTGCAGGTCGATCTCCGTGTCCAGCAGCTCGCCCTCCACTTTCTTCGTCACCATGTCCGTCGGCAGCATGATGTAGACGGGCCGCGTGCGCAGGTAGCACTCGCGCAGGGCGTGGTCGATCTGGGAGGCGATCTCGGCGGGGTCGTTGAGCTTGGCCACGGCGCACGAGATGCCGGCGCTCATGTTGGCGAAGGCGTTGAAGTCGCCGTTGCCCAGCGTGTGGTGCAGCAGCATGCCGCTGCGCTGAGAGATGGTCGACGGACACCCCACGATGTGCACTACGGGGACCATCTCACTGTACGCACCGGCCAGTCCGTTAATAGCGGACAGCTCGCCTACGCCAAATGTGGTCACGATGGCACCCATGCCCTTGACTCTGGCATAGCCATCAGCGGCGTATGCTACGAAGGAGAGTGGTTAGCCTCGAACGATTTACATTATTAGGTTAGAATCGAGGTGCTTGACGGCTTACCTGCGTTGAGTTCATTGCAATTGCCAACCCACTCAAGCCCGACTTTGGGGATGTAGTCTATAGCGACCAGATTGAAGTCCCCGGGCAAGCCATGGATGGAGCGAATGCCAATTTGGCGGAGCCTCGTGAAGAGGTACTCAGCAACGTCTACTGGCTTGGTGAGATTGGTCGTCCTAATGTCTTCTCGTGGCATTTTAGTGATGGAGGGGATGATGTGATGGGCGGTCTCCTTGTCCACCTATCTATTATTCTTTGCTGATTAGGGGGACTATTCGCGTGTTTATGTCTTTGTGTCTTAAGTGAGGAGGAGGTAGTGAGACAGTACTTAAGATACTGGTCAAAGGGGGGCGAGGAGGGGGGTTGTTGATATTGATACTGATGAGTTGATGAGTTGATGAAGTAATTGGAGTGTCTAAGAATTGATTGACATTAGAGTTGCAAGCAACCATCTACTTAGCTTAGGAGTTATATACTATATTAGACTACCTAGAATGTGTAGATAAATATAGGTACATGTATACTCCATCGGTGAGGGCACCGTTAAACAACGCAACCACGGATGTTGTCGGGTTACCTCGGCAGCATCGACGCATCCATGAGCAAAGGTCGGCGTGATGGCGGCGTTGACGGTGGGCTCTTACTCATCTCCTTGCTGCTTGCTGTATGTATTACACGCATTACTCTCCATACATCCTGTACGACCACAAAAGAGCATGGTCAGTTAGGGTGGACTGATAGTCTCCGTCACGATGTGAGTTGCAGATGATGATGCAATGTATCCGCATTTCCAGAGATAATCGTTCTCACCACCGAACCTAAAACGTACCATTCCCGTCCGAGCAGCCAGCTTCCATTGGCCGGGAGCATCGGCTGATTCGGCCGCATAGCGGAGCCGCCCAGCCGCCCTCTCTATCGCTGCTTGCGTCTTTTTGCTGGGCCTAGAATGGGTGACTTGCAGACGGTTTATCGAGGTAGGTAAGTCTAGCCAGAGTCTAGCCTTCGAGGCCGAGGGGCAAACGGGTTAATGGGTTTTCTGATGGGTCGACGGCGCTTGGGCTCGGACTACTGCTCGGGTTGCGAACAATGGATAATCGCATGTTGAAATTCAGCGCCACGCATCATGGCAACTCTGGAAGTGGGGTTGTTCAATTGTTTTCATTTTCATCTTTCATCTTTCATCTTCCTCGTCAACAGATCGGCTTCTTCAGTCTGTTTTCCGGGTAAAGTTGCCACTTCTCCCATCAGAGGGTATGCCAAGCAAATGTAATCATGAGAATCATGAGCGGCGATGTGCACTAGTTTTCTGAAAATCTAACTGAACGCCAATTCCCTGCCCGATCCCTCTAGTTGGTTGTCTAATGGTATATACTAAGTACTTGTACTACACACGTCAAACGTCAAAGGCCAAAGGACAATGCTAGCGCTATGCAATAAGCGGTCCGCGGGAGTGGTGTGTTTAAAAGGCTCATGAGACATGGCGCATGCGGAAAAAGAAAATGTATGGGCGAGTCTAGTCACACCGTCCATCTTTCCATCCAGTCCGCCACCGCTCTTCCCACTTGGAGCAGTCGAAGACGGGCTTACCGAGCTTCGTATTGACGGCGTTGTGGGCCTCACACAGCCACGTGCCGAAGTCGTTCCGGCTGTCAACTCGGATCTGCTCTTTCTCCATGTAGCTCTGGAAATCTTCGGCACATACCCAGCAAGGATAGAGACGCGAAAACACGCCCATGAAGGTCTTCAGGTCGGATTGCTCCCTGTAGCTCGGCGACTTGGGGTAATTCGCGGCGATAGTATGTAAGAGGGTCCAAGTACTCCGGCCCAAGGCCTCGACATCAGGAGGACAGTCATTGGCGGCTTGAGCAGAATTCACAGTAGTAGCCGCAGTAGCAGCGGCGGCAGCAGCGGTAGCTCCGGTCGCGGCACCAACCCCTGATTTCAGCGAGGATTTGGTGTGCTGAGCCCATTGGCTAAAAGAGGCCTTCGAATTACAAGACCGACAACTATAGGCATAAATCTATGTCAGTTCGGTGGGGGTCCTCCATGCAGGCCTGGAACGCAGAAGAGCGGGAGAACGCGTACGGCTTGCCATCTTTGTCGAGAATCATGCCCGGCGGCAACTTCGCGGGAGCCGCCGGCGATGGTTGCGATTCGGGCAGATCGACAGCCATCCTCTCTGGAATCGAAGCAAGATTGAAGAAACAACAACGAAAAGTCTGCAGAGGGTAATCAGCTCATTTGCGACAACGCTAGCAAATCACGGAGAGTTCAGTCTGGCGACAATGGAGGAAAGAATCAAAAGCCGGCCTGGACCGCATCGGCAGACGGCGATTTGTAATCCTTGAAGGGGCAAGATGTATATTGTAACTTGTACTTAGTAAGTACCCCAGGTGGGGAGCTAGATACGTGGTCTAGAAGGGCGTCGACAAGCATGAACCCACGTACCTATCATCTACGCAGTACCTACCCGGGGTTTTCTTATCGATACAACGTGAGCTATCTACTCTGTACGTCTGTACGTAGTAGATAAGGCACTACTAGTAAGGTTAGACTAAGTATAGCGATTCTGACATCACCGATAGAGACCAATCAAAGTAATCACTCGTGATACCTAGTATCGATTTATTTGAATATAACCGCAGCTCATTCGGCGCAGCGGTTTCTAGAAGTCTTATGGCTGGAGAGCCGAATCCGAGTCCGGACCGGCCAAAAGTGCCCGTGCTTCTTCTGAAAACCAAATCGTCGCCGACAGATGCCTACGAAGATCTCTTCTCGACCCCGCATGACGACTTTTGCTTCGAACCCGCCTTTGTACCGGTGCTCCAACACTGCTTTCAGGAAGAGGGATTGAAAGGCGTGAGGGAACTACTACAGGGGAAAAAGATAAACGGTGACGTGGATAGCGCTTATGGAGGGCTTATATTTACTTCTCAACGTGCCGTGGAGGCTTTTGCTAAGTTAGTTGACGAGGGTCAAGGTCTGTTGCCCAGCACATATACGATACCACTTATACAATCCAACCATCATGATCATCATCACCATCGTCATCATATGGAGCTCTCCAGCGGCCTGACTTGAATGAACAGGTAGAGATGAGAGCTGGCCTCATCTACAAGACGTGCCCATATACAGCGTCGGCCCCGCCACCACTCGAGCATTGAAGGCGATTCCTCAGTCCCCTCCCTTGCGGATATTTGGCGAGCATACTGGGACCGGCGATGCGCTTGCTCGGTACATATTGGAACACTACAGCGAGTGGTACCGGAATCGACCGACGAAACCGCCGTTACTATTCCTCGTCGGAGAACAGAGGCGGGATATTATACCGAAGACCTTAATGGACGACACATTGCCGGCCGATACCCGCATTGAGGTGACCGAGACGGAAGTATACGGAACCGGGGTCATGGAGTCGTTTCCTAAAGACTTTGAGAAGATCTTGTCGAGCACGAGAGACCGATTTACGAGGTGGGTAGTGGTCTTCTCACCCACAGGTTGCGACAGCATGCTTAGGGGTTTGAGCCTCATAATCGACGAAAAGACGATGAAGGCTGCAAAGGGACCTGGTCCACGGACTACTTACATTGCTACAATAGGGCCGACGACGAGAGACCATCTAGTGAGGACTTTTGGATTTGAGCCGGACGTTTGCGCTGAGAAACCGAGCCCCGAAGGCGTCCGGGAGGCTATAATAAACTTTAAGCGTAGTTTATGATGTATATAATTAACAATGTTTAAACTGACGACAGATGGACATGCCGCGACTCAGCCTTTTGAGGAAGAGGACAATGCCCCTTCTTCAATACCGTAATATCTTCTCCATGCTGGGCTCGTAGTGTGGCGTCTGTGAGACAAAGATTATGCAAGGTACTAGACGCCAAGGATATACACACACGTGTGGTCAACTGCCAACGCCTAGTTCGGGCGGCGATCGTCAGGCAAGCCGCATCGAATTAAGTCATTTGTGTCCAGCTTCCGAAGTGTGTGGGTTGAACAAAAATTATAAATACAGTCGAGGATCTACATAGATGTTACAGTAATAGCCACGTCTATCCGTAATACAAGAGAGCTTTATGTCCATAATTATTATAAAAATAACGGGTAACCTGGCCTCATTTACTACCGGTTCAATCAAGATTTGCCATTCCGGTCAATCGCAATGCTGCCGACCTAATTAATAACCAAAGCTCGCTCTCTCTCTCTCTTATCTTGCCAAAAGTACAGCAACTACCCCATCCATTCCTTGCCATCTCCACCCACCACACAGCCAGCACAGCACAGCACAGCACAGCACAGCACAGCGCTGCAAGCAAACCACAAGATCCTCCTATTAGCCTTGAAATCGATCCAAATGAAACCTCGTACGACCGGCCGCGTTCATCATTCATCCCTTGCAATGCTGCCATGAACATGCTCACCTAACACCGCCGAAAACATCGACATTCCAGTATTACTTATATATAGAAAACCCACCTAGTAAATAGCCCCACCATCTATCTACCTATCTACCGACAGCATCAAAGCTACCCTGCAACACTGCTACCGCACGCTACGTCACAAGCCAGGTAGCTTTCCGATCAATCCACATCTACCTACACTCTACATAGGCACTACCTAGGCAATCCAGCCTACCACGACACAAGGACGGCAGCTACCATGACTCGACACGACACGGGCAACCTGATCGACCTCGACGACGATTCACCCCCGCCATCGCGGACCACCTCGCCCTTTCCCACCCTGTCACCGCCACCCGGGGCCTCGCAGCACCACACCGAGTCCCCGTCCAGATCGAGCTCGCAGCCGAACCTACGCCAGTCCCAGCGGTCCCCGCCCCCCTCCACGGCGTCCTCGTCCGGCTACGGCATCGGGTCCGCCGTCTGGGGCCTCCTGCGGCGGATCTCGACGGTCGACAGCGCGATGGCCAGCGCGGCGGCGCCCACGCCGCCGCCGGGCGTCTCCCAGCTGTACAACGCGAACGCCAGCGCGCCGGGCATGATCCCGGGGGCGGACGGGGACGGCGTCAGCGGCGCGTTCACGCCGCCCCGGCGGGCCGCGACGCCGCGGGGCCTGCCCTCGCTCGACCCTGTCAGCCTGCACGGGTACCGCGCGGACACGGAGCCCGACGAGCGGCTGCTGGCGCGCGGCGTCGCCGAGGAGATCCGCACCTTCCTGCCCGAGCGCCTCAAGATCATGGAGGACTGGCGCCTCGTGTACAGCCTGTACCAGAACGGCAGCTCGCTCGGCACGCTGTACCAGCTGTGCGAGAAGTACCGCGGCGTCCGGGCCGGCTTCGTGCTCGTGGTGCGAGATGGGAAGGATGGCGTAAGTCTTTTTTTCTCTTTTTTTTTCTCTTTTTTTTTCTCTTTCTATGTATGGCCTTGCCGTTTTGTTATGTATATTTTGGCGTTGTGTCGATCGATACGGAAGAAGGGAGGTTGGGACGATCTTCGCCTTGGGTGACGGCGGGTACCACCTGCGCAGCGGAGACGGGGAGGCAGATGACGACGCCGGAGACAACGAGAAAAGAGAAAGCTAACACCGAGCCTCTGCAACCACAGATCTTCGGCGCGTATCTCACCGAGGCGCCGCACCCGGCGTCCTCGTACTACGGCACGGGGGAGTGCTTCCTATGGCGCGCGAGCCTGCACGCGCCGCTACCGCCGCCTCCGTCCGCCGACACGACGAACCTGAACTACCGCACGACGACGATAGCGTCGTCCGCAGGCGCGGGCGCCCCGAACGGGTCTTCGCACGCGGGCACGGGGCGCCTGACGCCCGGCCCGCGCGACCCGACGACCAACAGACGGGTGCCGTCCCCGGTCCCCACGACGCAGAGCGTCCGCTTCCAGACGTTCGCGTACACGGGCGCCAACGACTACTGCATGTTCTGCGAGACCAAGTTCCTGAGCGTCGGCGGCGGGCACGGCGGGACGTTCGGGCTGTGGCTCAACGACGGCCTCAGCCGCGGCCACAGCGCCGAGTGCGATACCTTCCTGAACCAGCCGCTCAGCGAGGAGGGCGAGAAGTTCGATGTCCTGGGCGTGGAGTTGTGGGTTGTGGGTGCGAGCTGAGGGATGGCGATGCCGAAGATGCTGGTGGAGGAGGTCGAGGGGGTCCCGGACGTTTCTGAAGATGTGAACGAAGTAATCTGACGACGGGGAAAGGGGACGAGGCATGAGGCGGGAGAGGGATAGGGGGAGTATGAGTGCTCTGGGGAATAAGGGGAGAAAGTGGCACTACGTCATGAGGGTAAGCCGATTCCACGGTCCTGGAAACGGAATTTCCGACGGGGACGGCCGTGATGTCCAAGGGATAAGGTCTCGCGACAACGCAGACCTAATTGGTGTTCGGAGTTTGGGATATGATTGATTGACGCATGCGTGCATGCATACCACCACGTCGTGACCGGAAGAATATCTTGGGGCCGAGAGGGGCACTGCATACGCAGACGTGGACGACGAATGCCCGGCCTGGCTGAGCCCCCGTCCGCTGCTGCGGTGGAATTCGTGTTCCCACGCTGCTGCGCGACTCTCCAATCTAGATCGTTGAGATCCGGACCTCGCGCTGGTCGTCGAGCGAAGGAGAACATAAGGGAGGGGAATCCTCTGGACCCGGCGCCCGAGTCGCACAGCTCGCTCATTGGCCACTTCCCATAGGAATCAATGGAAAGTCCAGATCCGCTAGGCAAGCGAGGGCATTATGGCCAATCTACCTGCTTAGGTTACTACCAGCCTAGCCCAACTCGACTCGATGCTACGTAAGACATATATGTATATAAGGACCTAGGCAAAATCAAGTCAAGAGTCGATATGGGCAGATGGCTACATGCTTATGGAGCGAATGGCGAAGGGATGGGCGAGAAGGGAGTAATATAGTATGTGTGAGGGGAAATTAAAGGGAGGGACAGACGTAGAAAGACACAACGAAACGAAGCGAAGCGAAGCAGAGCCGCCCCGGGCACTCAGGCATCCAGATATCCAAAATAGCCAAACCGCGCTGATACATAGTTAATGAAGATACCCAACTCTAAGATCGGTTTAGTTTATATATATATATATATATATGTGTGTGTGTGTGTGTGTGTGCTTCGCTCACTCAGGGGTATCGACCCCGCCTACCTGTTCACGATGCCTACCAGCCTATATACCACTTCGAAATATCGACGGCATAATTCAAGTAGTACGCAGATAAGTAGTTGAAACGAACGAAAGCACGCAACTGCACTCTACAAAAGATAGGAATGAGAAAGAGGGTATATTTAATCCAATATATAACATAGACACAAACAAACGACCAGCCTAGTCGCAACCTAAGCTCAACCCCGAGTCATCTATCTATATCTCGGGGAAGACGGGCATTTCACGCAACAGCAGCATGGTCGACATCTACAACTACTACCTCAACCCAGGCGTTTTACAAACAAGATCACAAAATGGTCACCATCCAAGCAACACACCCAGAATCGAGTCATCAGAGCAGGTCGACGGGCAAAGGCAAGTCAAAATCGAGAGAGGTATACCATTGGCATATGAAGCTAGATTTCATTCATCCATCATCGTAAACTCACAACCCCCCGCGTAAGTAAGAGCAGAAAGAAAGAAAGACGCGGAAATTTTGATGAGGAGGGGGGTTGACAAAAAAACAAAGAAAAAGACAAGACGACCGTAGAGTTATATCCCATCTCTCCGTCCGCTGGTGGTTCAAGGCTCCAAACCCAGCTACAAATCATTTCAGATCAAATGGGAAGCTCTCTCCCACCTAATTTCGAGATGGTCGCTTTCTTTCTACTCTTCCTTTTCTCGTATATATAGCACCATCTATCTAGAAGAGATGGACGATACAACGCGGAGAAAAAGAAAATAGCCTGTCGTCTTCCGAAGACGCATAATCGGCTACTTCGTGGCAAAATCTCGTTTGATTCGCCAATCTTTTGCATCACTTGCTTGCTTGCTGGTCTCTTTTTTTCTAAACAAACGCGAGTTGTGCCGGCACCTCGAGGACTCGCTCGATAATCGGGTATCCGTCTGCAGTACAATTGTGATTCTCCCCACCTACACCGTCAGGACCGCTTGCTCGCCGAACCAGTTCCCGAGCAACGTCCATCCATTCCGCCGCATCAGAAGGTCTTGGATTCTACCGCATGATCTCTTGATAGATGAGCTGCTTCAGCTGTTCTTTGCTGAGGTTGTCTTTGTGCTTGTCAAAGTCGAAAAACTCTTCCGGGATCGGAGGTGCCGTTGGCTCGTCCTCCGGGTCGTGGTATGGCTCCAGGTAGGGGTGCTTCAGAGCCTCTTCTACCGTAATGCGCTTAACAGGGTTGAAGGCGAGTAGCTTCTCTAATAGGTCGAGCGCAAGATCCGACGTCTTGGGGAATAGGGTTCGGAACGGTACCTTCTTCTTGAAGGGTAGAGATCGGATGTATTCCCGGGCACGGCGCGACTTGATGCCGTAGTAATCCTCCATTGTTGGCGTTCCCAGCACATCCAGAATCAACGTCAATTGGTGGTGGTCTTAACCCGTGTTAGCTTGAGCGCGTTGCCTGATGAAGTCAAGACCTATTTATACTCACAGTCTTTTCCGGGGAACAATGGCTTCCCACTTAGCATCTCGGCTAAGATACAGCCGACAGACCACACATCAATCGCCTTGGTGTATTCCTTAAATGTCAACATGATTTCTGGTGCACGGTACCATCGTGTGGCAACATATTCCGTCATAAAACCCGAATTGTCTTCTTGTGAGGCGGCAGACCGCGCCAGACCAAAGTCGCAGACCTTGAGATCGCAATTGGCGTTTAGGAGAAGATTGCTTGGCTTCAGGTCTCGGTGTAAAACATTTGCAGAATGCATCGCCTTGAGGGCGCGTAGCGTTTGGTAGATGAAATACTGACAGTGATCATCCGACAAATCTTGGGTGCGGATAACACGGTGCATATCTGTCTCCATAAGCTCCTGAATAAGGTAGACTTCGTTGAAGGACTCATAATTCCGTGGCTTTTGGATATCTAGAATGGAGATGATATTCTCGTGGTTGAAGTATCGCAAGAGCTTCATTTCACGCAGGGTTCTCAGACAAAACATGGAGTGGTCGAAAGGTGTTATCTTTTTGATGGCAACCTTCTGGCCCGAGGGCTTGTGTATCGCCGAACTAGAGGATAATAATCAGCATGTTGATACCTGAGGGGAATGGGGGATCCAAGCCATACCAGACGACACCGTAGGCGCCTTCACCGACCACATCCTGGATATCATACTGCTCACTGACGTTGAAAGAAATCTTGCGGGACCCCTGGGGGTTCGGTGGGTTTGATCGCGACATGGTTGAGTGATGCCAACGAGCACAGTTCACCTCACTTAGGATATATATATATATATATACTTATAAGGTGATATACTCGGGACCTAGGCGCAACCTTTACCTCCGTCCGCAACCCTCGGGTTTGAAGGATTGGAGATATGTCAAATAGAGAGAGTGTGCGTAAAAGTATGCCTAGAAATGCGCGAGAAGAGTATTAAACTTGGGACGAAGATTGTCCAAGTCGACCTAAGCAGGTGATGCGTAGCGTGCAAAAAGGCCTAGCACAAAAAGATGCGAAGGTTTTTGTCGTATTGATACCTGCCTTAGGCTTTGAATCGTGGGATAGACAGGAGTGGTTTTTCTTTGTGTTGGATGAAGAGAGCCTAGTGCTCGCGGTTGGGATCGTCCGAGCTATTAGAAGAATGAAAGATTAGCCGAAGCTGTAGGAGACAAAGAGCGCCCGTTGGTGACAGTTCAGGGACACGCCGTCCAGGGTTCATGTAGCAGCTATAGTATAGACCATAGGATATGGAATTTGTCTTCCTTCCTAGCTTTTACAGTTGTTCCTAGCGGGAGGCAGCCAAGTTCGAGTCTAGAAGTTTCAAAAACTTCTAGAAGACGGTTCAAAGCATCCAATGGCCGAGACAGGGGGGGCTATGGGCAAGGTGTAGTAAGAGTCCCTGGCACCTCGGATGGCGTAATAGGTTTGTCAAGGCCCCTTGTGACAAGCCCAGACGCTTCGTCCAGCCGCTTGGGTTATAGCCGAGCCCGTCGCACGAATCCGAGGCGATCACGGATGCGTATGTTGTATAGTAGATGCTCGGACACCACTTTTCCTTGCCGCAAGGCAGCGGTTGCAGCAAGCGGAAAGGGCGAAGGATTGGGGGGGACGGAGGCCGAACGGGCGTGTTCCTGTATGATCTACACCAGGGAGGGGAAGGGGGTTTGGAGATGAAATAGCTGTCGCTTACCTCTATAATCACCCTTCAACAGTAGACGAGCTATTCTCTGTCTCTCTACGACACACGCGCGGCTTGGGTAAGAAGAAAGAATAAGAAGGAGAAGGAGAAGGGGAAGAGAAGCGTGGGGCGCTGCCAGTGGTCACGATGTGAAGCTGGTTCGCTCTGCGGGTGATAGTGTGGTTATGTGAGGGGTCACGGTTCAAGTGATTGGGCGCAATGGTTGGGTCTCCAGTCGATTATCTAGGTCGGTAGTAACTCGCTAGGGACGGGACGCTATAAAAGAAGCAAGAACAAGAGAAGGAGAAGGAGAAAGATAGAGAGCACACCAATTCCGGATGTTCGAAGAGGATCTGAGGCGGATAAAAAGGTGGAAGAGAAGAGAGAGCAGCTGTGAGTTGTTGGGGGAGCTTCTGTTGTTTGTTTAACTACCTAGGTACCTCTCGTAACCCAAGGTAGAGACGTAGGTAGAGGTAGAGGTACCTACCCGTTAGAGCTATTGGCCTTGATCTAGGGCGGTGCCAGGGTATGGAGAGGTAGTACTCCGTACCTTTTCTTTGTTGGCTCTCAAGGTGCAGGTGGGTAACAAGATTGAAGCCGGGCAGTCTGGCCGGGTAGATAAGTGGATGGGTTGTATCTCTAGTTTCTTTAGTGAGTGATAGCGCCGTACGTCGGCGTAGGTCGCCAAAGGTCGCCAAAGGTCGCCAATCGTATAGGTATCTTGAGGCCTATAATAAGGTGCAACTATACCTTAGGTAGGCACAGTAGTACCTCACACGGAAGACCTACATGTATCCAAGGTACCTCCTCTTTTTTTGCAAGTATCCGCTGTCGAGTTGTCGAGTTCACCTGCACTACTACTACTACTACTACTACTATTACTAGTATTATCCCTACGGGTACCTACATAGGTAGGTGGTGCCTCTACGGCGCCGTACATGGAGTTTGAACGTAAATGGGTATAACCGGTATATACACTTGTAGGCATGTAGGTAATTCCTAGTAGGATGTAGGGCACCTTGCATACATGCAGGTATTCCGCACCGAAGATGTGACTAATAACATCGCAGCACTCGGATGTGATGGGATGGACCCCACACATGTAGAAGACAAGACAACTACTGGAAGTGAGTGCAGGCAGTGTGCAGGTAGCTAGATCCCTGGACTACTACCTGGACTACCTAATCTTAGACAGACTACCTATCTGGGACTTCTTGCCACAATCGACGTAAAGGCAATGTGGGTTTTTTTTTTTTTTTTTGAGGAGAAGCCAAAATGAGAGTGAGACAAGAGCCCGTGCGAGGAAACTTCCCAGATAAAATGCGTCTGAGCTGTATCGAGCGTAGGTAAGGTACAGACACTGACAGCCCCTACGCAAGGGGAGTTGTGCGGATAGATGCCACGTGGGGTCTAAAATCAGAAATGATAAGAAACATAATGATACATTGGTCATGTAAAGAAGGGGGGAAGGGTTAATCAAACGATTCCTCAAAATGGGTTGGGTATGTCGACCGGGGGAATCACGAAATACCTGTTTTTTGCAAGTGCTAGTGCTTGTAGTAGTATAGGGAGCAGGGAGACCCGGTAGTGCGCCTACACGATCTCTACTGAGTACTAATCTACCTAGCATCCAGAAGCTGAAGAAGATGGAAAGTGAAACGGTTCAGAAAAATGAGACTTGATTTAATTAACAGGTAGCGAACTGGGGGACGCAAGCAACATCCATGTTATCCGCCTAGGTACCGTCTAAGGTACGGAGTAACTGTCTAAGGTACCTGAGCTGCCTGCCTGAGGGGTAGGCTACTACGTAGTATAGAGAGGTAGGCTAGAGGGGGGGAGGGGTAACCGGGTACTGGCCGGGTGGACAGGAACCGTCTTTCATCCAAACCAACTAGCCGTAACCTCTCTGATCCTTGTTTGTGGGGGGCAAAAGACACCCTTGCCATACAAAATATACTAGGTTAGTACGGAATCCCAAAGGAGAAGAACTAGCTTGGCTCTGTCAAGCAATTGGGTAGGCTAGACTAATGATGTTATGTTATAGAAGCGATGGAGATAGGTATGGAGTATTGGAGACGACGTGCATGTAGGCCACTTACAACACCTCGCCTAATTAAGATAATTGAAAGGTACATATATCTCTCCCCCTTGGTGCAGTAGCATCTTCTCTCTACCGACGCAGGTCGGGATAGGTACCTATCTTCTTGCTACTAATCATCAGCAAGGTGAGCTGGGTAGCCCGGATTAGCTATCGCCAATGAGCTGCTCGGCCTGGCGACGAGAGCCAAAGGTGTGCATACCTTCCTTACCTTACCTGCCTACCTCGCAATCTTACTTACATATATCCTACAGGTAGTATATCACACATCCCAACAGTTATACCCGCGTAAATGTAGCCAGCCGCCTCTACCCCGGGCCCTTCCTTTGTCTGAAAAAAGATCCCATGTCGCTCGTACGTATAGTAGTATACCCTAAATAAGTGGGCGAGGAACCATGTGATGAAACAAGACTCAAACCGCACCAAAAAGGCCCTTTTTTTTCTGTGTCCCAAGCGCAAGTGGGAATTCTTCTTATTGATCTGTAACTCTATCGCTCTATCCATTTGCCGTTCCCTTCTCGAACGAACTATGAACTGATCTGTCTGCCATGTCGATCGCTCATTGGGCAGATGCAAATGCAAATAAATATTATAAGGTCCCCCCCGTCCTCCCCCCATCCTCCCAACAGAAATCGACCAAAGAGCCACCAGCATTCCCCCAAACAAGAAATAGAGTCTTGTGATCACTACGATATGTCGACTGACCTACTGCATAGGACAAGTCAACGGCCAAACCCATATCTATAATAGATCTCTCTATATATATGAGGGCCACAAATAAATAAGCAACAAAGCTCGAACAAACAAGACCGCCCACCCGGCCAATGGCGGACCGCTCTACGCGCCCATCGTCCATGTGGAGGCTCTGGCGTTTCGCTGCCCCCCTTTCTTCTTCTTCTTCTGCTCTTTTGTTCCTACCTTTTACCTACCTCCCCTAAGGCCCCTACTGTGAGGTCCCCCCCTAAGCCAGTATCAGTATTATAGGAATGCATCATAGGAATGTATCATAGGAAACCCTGTCCCTCCGCGCTCCCGTTTCATGAGTGGCCAGGAACTGGCTAATGGAGTCTAAACGTGCTGTGACCGGCTCGCAACCCCACCTTTCTGCCCACCACCCACCCCCGTGTTACAGTGTCATGTTACAGTGTCAACCTCCTCCTCCCCCCCCCGGGCGTCTATCCCGTCATCCCCTCTCAACTTTCCGATTTCCGAAGCGCACCTTCAAGCGCAACCCTCTCCCCAATCTTGCTTTGTCGACCAATCGTAGCTGGGCACCTTATGTCGGCATCGTGCTACGTACAACCACCTATGTACCTTATTCGCTAGCTATTTCCCATCGGTATCTGCTGCTGCTCTTCATACATGCATATGGCATGACTCTTCTGCGCGTCTAAAAATACATCTACATAGTACGTATAGTAAGTAGGTAGGAATGCCGTATCGCGATGCGACTATCTTCTGAAATCGAGACCAATGCGCGTCGAGATGTCAACAATTCAATAAGTTGAGCTAGGTATACTCGATAGCCGCCAGTGCCATAACTAGTGTCCGTGTTGTCCGGCTCATCGCCTGCCGAATAGAGAAGACACATGAAGTGAAAAATCATCCCATCCTGTCCGTGCTGGATGTTTCGAGGCACAGACGAGATCACATACCTGGACCTATATCTCACCTGTGTTTTTGTAATGGCCTACCATCGAGTTGCAAAGCATTGCGAGCAGAGCACAGCCGCATATAAGGGCCGGACAGGGAGAGCAAGCACTTCATCACACATTATCGCCGTCATCTATTATTTGACTTCTTAATTTATTTGATTTCATTCATTTCCATCGAGCTAACCGTGAGGCTAATTAATTCCGCCTCTCACTTCTCGATGCACCATTCTATTGCACAACCTGCAATTACGACTTTAGCATCCGTGCTCTGGGTGCTGATGAGATGATTCAACTTACCTTTTCTCTAAGAGAACCCATCCATTGAGCCAGGCTCATGGCTTGGTCGGCACGATCCTCTACCAGCAACGTCTGTGCCCACAGCTTCAGGCTTGGTTCACCGTCTTCCCGGATAACATACAGGTGAGGCACGGTGACGCTGCCGACGCCCCGAGACAGGTGATCTCTACTCTTCTGGATCACGGCGCGTACCCGCTCGTTGAAGTCATTATCTAGTTCTGGTATCGTGCTCTTACCCACACGGAGTTGAGACCGGTCTTGCACCCCAAAGACGTCTGCTAGCAATTGTGGGACCGCGTCCCGTCCTACCCACAAGAATTGTGCCTGACCGTCGTCGATGAGATACAACCCGTAAGAAACAAACCGCTCCGAAGACAGATTCAGAGGTGGCGGTAGCACAATCTGACTCGTCTCTGGATCCGGTACACCGGCGTTGTCAGGCATATCATGCAGCGAGTATAACCGGGGGTATATGTACTGGATGAGAAGTGGTAAAGGTAGTGTGGAAAGCAGGCACAGTGCTGCCGATCTGAGGTCGGATGGGATTTGTGCAGAGCGGCGCAAACCGACATTCTTGATCAAACCCAGGAATAGCACGGGTAATCCACGCAAGTTCGCCGGGAACTGTAGGCCCCCACCCCCCATGCTTCCCCCACCTAGTTCCTTTTTGAAAGTTTGCAGAAGCTCAATAATTTTGCCTTGTAGAGCGTCCCTTGCGGCATCGAGGCCACTGCCTAGAGCTCTCTCAACTGCCTTGTGACTGAAATATGTAGTAATGGCACACTGGTCTGCTGAAGCGTATATGTCTGCTATGTTGGTGGTGGTGGGAAGCGAAAGGGTCATGACACGAATGCGCCGCTCTCCATTACAAGTTGTATACAAAACACCAGCCTGAAGGCAAATAAATTGTTTTTGTAAGCTCTCGTCGATGGCCACTTCAACCACATAGCATTGGTCGCGAGGGAAAGCCGGGAATGCGCAGAGGTCCGAAGATCTGTTAAAAAAGTTGCCGTAGAACGTACTCATGCGCAGGCCGGTAGAGGCGCGGACCCTAAGAACCGCCTCCAAACCGATTTCTGAAGACAAGTAATCGCTGAACTCGGAGGCAAACTTGATGGCGTCTTCAGCTCGCCCAGCATTAAATCCAGGATAGAACCAAGTTTGGCCGCCGGTATACCGGGGTAGGTTGCTCAAGGAGGCCACATCTTGATATTGTGAAGAAAAGAGGAACATATCGATAGATACCTGGTTCTTCGAACACTCGACAGCGAAGGACTTGTAAAAGCTGTTGGCGGTTTGTAGGAGGCCGCTTTCTTTGGATGTGCCGAGAAGTTTCTTATCTTCTCGCATTTCTAACTTTCCGGTGCCCATATTTGGCAGAGATGCACTCAAGGTCACAATTTTTCCACCCAAGGGGGATATCAACTGATGGCCAGCTCTGAGGGCCGATCCTAGGCAAGAGCCGTTGCTCTGGTTGTTCTGGAACATTACAGGCAATTTGGTCAAGAAATTCTCTATACTCTGCCGACTTTCTGTCAGGGGAACTAAGAGGTCGTGAGGCATCGGCAAGAAAGGTTCTTCGAGGTCGCTCACAACCAACATATTCGTTTCCCCGTTCTCGTCGTCATCCTTGGGAATAGAGAAGTAGTGTAGGCTTGAGTCGAAAGCGATAAATCCTAGGCGAGTACGGCGATCGGCATTCGGAATCCTACTCAGACTATCTAGAATAGTTCGAGCGCTTGTGGCGAGGAGACCGGTTGATACAGCAGCATAACTCACGTCGAATAGGAAAAGATAGACTAGGGGCTGAGGAGGGCGGACCATATACTCTTGAGGAGCAACGAATTCAACCACAGAGTGATTTAACTCGTATCTATCCCAGCGGTTAACGCTCTTCTGTGTGGCAGCATCCCAGTCGAACGCTTGTGGCACATCATTGGTGAGGTTACACATGTTGCATCTCCAGCGATGTCCCTGGTCTAAGAAGGTCACATAGGGATTGATGTATGTCCTACATCTCCGGCAGCGCGCAATTACTTGATCCTGAACGACAGGTACGGAGTCATCAATATCATGGAGGGCAGCGTATGGCTGAATAACGAGGGCGAAGGGGAGCTTGGACTTCTTCAACAAGGAGTGTGTGGTAGGAACCGCGTTTAGGGTGGATCGGATGTATTTGGGTGGGCAGTTCGCATGAGGTGATTGGGTGACGCTGGCCTTGAAACAGTGATTAGCTTGGAGCCCGTAACACCAGCAGGATATCATAGACGCATACATTAGGGGGTAGAATACAATCGGGTGGCGGCAAGTCTAATTCGGAGACATTAAAAGGCTGGTTCAGCAGGTCCGTCGGGTAGAGCTGATTTAGAGCGAGACGAGGTGGTTGTTGGGCCGCCTGCTGCTGCTGTTGTGGAACGGGAGGTTGTTGGGGACCACCCATGTTCAACCCGGCCATGTTTTGTGTGAGAGGACCCATCCCGCCGGCGGCAGCGCCTGAATAGTAAGAGGGAGCTTGATACCCGCCCACTGGGGGTTGCACAGGAGCGCCGGGCTGCTGAGCATCGTAAGGAGAGGGTACGGGAGCACCGTAGCCTCCTTGTTCGTATCCTTGCGCGGGATATCCGCCATATCCTGGCGCAGGTTGCTGTGCGCCGGCGAAGCCTGGAGCACTAGGCATCGGGGGGATGCCTCCCGGCGGAGGGGCGCCAGCAGCAGCACCAGAATTTGCCCCGCTCCCGAACTCGAAGGCCTGGGTGGCATAACCCCTCTTCTTCTTCTTCCCACCGTCAACGGGGCCAGCCTGGGGAGGCGGCGGTGATGCTTGGCCCTCATAACCACCGTATGGCGCTTCCTGGGGATATTGTGGCGGGGGATACTGGCCCTGTCCGTCGTTGGGTGCGGCCATCTCGGCGGCTGCGCAAAGAATTGCAGATGGGAAACTCAGTCGTATGGGGCCAATGGTCTGCGTAGGATGATAATGCGACGGTGGAAGAGTGGTGGTGTTAGGCGGTGGGCGCTGGCTCTAAATAGCTGGGGGCGTGGGCGGAATGCGAAATAGGTGGCAGACGTAGGATTTGGCTCGAGGCCACGTTTTTAGAATCAGCGGTGACAGATTGCAGCCGAACACTCTCAACTCGGACCTGGGGAGACGGCGTGGTAACGTAAAACGAGAGGACACAGGTGTAGATCTCATGCAATCATTATAGTTCACAGTAAGATAGACAGGGGAGCCGGAATGCCTTTCTGTACGTCGATATGTCGATAGAGAGGTTCTTGTTGCCCATTGCTGGTGGTTAGGTAGGTATGTAACCCAGATAGGCACTTTGGTATATATGAATTCCATCGGCCCCGTTCCTCACCCGATCGGGTATAGCGCATCGCCCGTGTTAGCTCAACTCAGGCTCATTCCATCATTAGTCACGTGCTAGAAGCGATTGGCCAGGAACTATGTCATTCATGACAGCTCTGAAATTCGAATAAACTCCCAAATATCTATTACACTCAATCGGCCGTGATTCTCCCATTGTTTTCGTAGGTAGTCCTCTAGATATTAGACACAATTCTCGAATTTCGAAATACGGAAACACGGCAATACGACAACATCTCGACTAGCTGGCTACCTATCCACTGAGTACCTACCTAGCTACCTAGGTAGGTCCCTACCCCACTGCAGCAGCAGCAACATACCCGCACAGCTGCCTGGGTTCAGTGCTTATATACATTCGTTTTTGCGATAGTAAACTACTAGGTAGCTGCCGGTAGACATATAGTTTGTGTCTGACAGTATTCAAATATACACGAAGTAGTAATATACGTAGGTAAGTGACAAGAAGCGTCAGGTTGTGCGAGTACTGTGCATAATATGGCATAAAAGTGGGGAGCGGTACAGTACGAGAGTAGAATGGAAGAATGAACACTCGGGTTATTGTACTATTTATTACATAACGACGAGCTTCTCTTATACACAACCCCCTTCTCGAGCTAGCGGTCTA
Organism: Xylariales sp. No.14919; assembly: GCA_002003505.1. Taxonomy (NCBI): domain Eukaryota; kingdom Fungi; phylum Ascomycota; class Sordariomycetes; order Xylariales; species Xylariales sp. No.14919. Next base: position 506,317 of record BDMC01000021.1, on the reverse strand, counting down.
TCAATGCCAGATACCTTTATTGCCTACGATTTTTTATGTACAGATTGACAACTTCCGTCTATCAAAGACGGGGGCGAGGGTCCAATAGTTACCAACACAGGAGCTCATTGTTCTCTCACTGTTCTTTACTATTCTCGTCATCTTGGGCTTAGTTGTGGTTAACGAGGTGCCTCCAGGCTCTGCTGGAGGGCACGCAGACAGTCGCTATTTGCAGTGTCGCTGATTTCCGGAGATCGGATCCAGACCTTTTGATAACAGCGCGAGCCGGAACATTAACAATCACGAGCCAGATGCCAATTAATGTTTTGCGAACATGATTTAATTAGCCTTAAGCAAAACCCCTGCATGGGAAGATAAACAGTGGCTTTGAACTTGAGCTCAGTGAAAGGCGTTTCAGGCATTTCACCGAACCAAGTTGAAAAGGATGGACCACTATACCTCATGTGGTACGGTAAATAGGCATGGTGTTGAACCACCTTTCAGTACAGTGAGCAATTCAACTCCGATACCTGAATTGTAACACTATAAGAAGTCGTTGACTTAATCATATGATAATCCGAAGTTCGTTGGTGATTGAAACTTTGTCTATTGATATAACTTCATATGTGCTACGTACATAGTGCATAGTACATGTGCCAGTATCTTGGTGTATCACGTGCTCTTCTACTCCATCACATGTGCCCCTCTTCCCAAAGAGAAACCCCGACGAGATGAGAGCTAGGTACTGATGAGGGGACATGAGCTGCTGACATGAACCAGGTCAGAACCCAGGTCACTCACAGCTATCACCCTCCCTTGCCTACATGTAGTCTACCTAGGTAGGTTAGGCAAAACTAATTAGTGTCTAGACTGCTTGCGCCATCCAATGTTTTAATTAATTACCTAACCTGAGAGCATACGAGAATACGGTACCTTACGATATACCTAAGTAATTACGCCGTCGCATGTTTAAGGGTGTTTCATCCTTGCACCGTTGATCCTTACAATATGCCTAGCACCGGGAATACCTAGAGGACCTAGATCTACCTATCGCCTTTTTACCGGGGCGGTACCGGGGTCCTGCCGGGATGCAGTACTCATAGTGGTGGTACGTGTGCATGCTTCAGCTAAACCTCCTGCTGGATTTGATATTTCGCGACTCATTTCAGCTTTCCTGCCGCCCAACTGACGCCATGCGAACGAAACAATTAAGCGATTCGTAACCCCAGAATGCCAGCACCTACTGTAGCTACCCTACGCCTACCAACTTAGGTAGTGTACCTAATCTACTCCAGTGGTGCCCCCCGTCCCTCCCCTTACCACATGTGCAGACTAGGTAGACACCAGAGGACCTCTCGAGGCCGCCGTGGTTAATTCATTTTCATGGTTCCGTCATGGTTAGAGCTTATAGCCATTTCAGTATAGTCGCTATACTATACAGGGCCGACTTAGACTAGCTACCACGCGGACAACGGGAGGCAGCCAGCCCTATCTATAAACGGTTCCAAGGTTCCTAGGTTCCTTCCTCTTTTTCCCATGACAATCCATGACAAAAATCCCAGACAAAAAATCTCACTGCCATCTGCCGTATTTGCCGTACTCATTCTTTTTTCCTAAAGAAGATAAAACCTCGACTGCCGAATTGCCTACATATGTAGGCACGAGGCAGTGTACGTTTCTCCCTTCAGTTCTACTTTCCGCTTTCATTTTTATTCTGTCCTTTCTTAGACCGAGAACCCTCGAGGTTTCGAAGTCATTGTGCCGCTTCTTATTGCTCCGCTGTTAGGAACTTATCATTGTATCGCAAACCACTTTTCAGGACCCCCATTTTCTCCAACACGTCGCGCCCCAGATCGCCAAGATTTCAATAACGTCTACACTACACTACTCCGTACACTACACTACCGACACTGCCTACATTACACTAGATCTCATTTGTATTTCCAGCTTGTTCGTAGGAAATATACGACTGTTGCGGCCATGGCTAAGTCAACCCTTGGGTGTGTATTTCATTTCATTGTTGTCTGCCGCTATCATTGCCGCGCGCAACATATTGCGCGACAATGCGCTCTCCCAATGAACTAAGCGCTCTTCTTTCGTGCACGTCCCGCCCGGACCTTCCATCCCCAGTCTAGCTAACATAATCCTCCTTCCTACCGACAGTCAGCTCATCCCTCTAATCATCCTGCTCCTCGTCGTGGCCGGCATCGGCTTCGTATGCTACCAGGTCTACGTCGGCGCGACCAAGATCCGCGAGAACGCCGAGAACAGCTTCGCCTCGCGCAACGTGGTCTTCACCAAGGACGGCGTCAAGGTCGGCGTTAAGCACGTCGAGAACGAGCGCTACGTCGACGCCACCCAGTCGTGGGTCGTCAAAGCCTGGAACGCTGGCTCCGCCGCAAATCATCAGCAGGCCGCCGCGAAGAGGAGATGAGGATGAAACGGGAGAACTGTGCGCCATCGAAATAAAGAAAGAAAAGAGACGGACGAACCACGGGGGTTAGAGGGCCCGCTCGGCCAAAACGGTCTGAGTCTAAGTCCTTCTTCAATGAATAGTTTTAGCTATCATGAATCATTTGATTCGCTTTACTTCTTCCAACATCCTCACGATGACGATTTTCCTTTCCATGTATGATACTAAGGAGGCGGGGAACAGGCGTTGATGGGTCGAATACACCATATGTAGTCGGAGACGCCAACTCCGGCAGGATTTGTACAAAACGGGCGTTGAGGGGGGGATTGACCACTTCTCCTAGGTACCATGTCGAAAGCAATGAATTTTGCAGGCAAGTTGGTTGGGCCAGCTTGCCGATTTAATCTTAGAATTAGCTCTATCTACCAATAACCAAAGATGCCCAACACAGCACTCTGCTATAAGTGCTCAACGCTGAACTTTCGCTCGGCTTTGCGCCGAACTTGAGGGCTGAGAGAGAAAAAGGAAAGAAAAGGCCTGTCTAGACTAGATGCTGGCGTATGGAAGTGGCATAGTCGAGCGATTGGGTTGATTTTATTTTATTAGTTCGATAGCATGTAGTTGATTACGCAGTTGGTCAGGCAGGTAAGGCCGGCAATTTCCCAACTTTACTATAGAATACACACAGGTTTTCCTTGAAAAATACCCCGATGACTTCACAAATGTAGAAAACGAACCAGGGTATGTTAGCCTTGCTCAACCATCCCCCCCCTCCCCCCGGGCCCTCTTCCGTACCCGACCGAAAATTAAACATCCGTGTGAAATACCTGGTAGCCGAATCCCCGGGGTCCTCGCATATGCTGTGAAACGGTTCCAGCGGATCGGCTTAGTTGGTTTTTTTTTTTTTTGGTTGTTTGTTTGTTTTCTTCCCCTGCGGATGGATCCTTCGCATGGGGGGGTATGTAGAGGTAGTAGGTTGGTAGAAATACATGATGATGACCGCTTCGTTCTCCTTGTAGTAGTGGCGAACACCTAGGCCGAGGACCAAAGGATAGAATCCCAGGTAGTAGGTAGTGTTTAAGTACCCGTTCGTCCCCATCCATGTTCATCCCTTATTTGGGGTTGGTTGGCTGGGCCGGGTTCCTGTGGATGGATCATCCATCTCACATCGTCGATCAGATACCGAGCTTGCCATAACCCCTGTCGCCAGCCCAACGGCGCGGAGAATCAATCCATCCCAGGCACTGGATACACAGGCCGTGCCCATATCATATCATATCATATCATAGTTCCGTAGGCGGCGCAGTCAGTCAGACTAGACTCGGCCATAAGTCCAGTCCAGTCCAGCGCGGTGTCGCCGTCGTCGTCGAGCCGTTCCATCATCCCCCCCCTCCGCCTTACATCCCAAGCCATCTCCGAGCGGCGCGCTGCGCACCCTTATCGGTGCTGTTCCTGGTCAGTTTCTGGAGGAGCTCGGCCTTGCCCTCGTCCGCCTTCATCTTCTGCACCGCTTCCCACTGCTGCTGCGGGTTCAGCGTCTGGCCGACCATGGGGGGCGCCAGCCGCGCCGCGACGACCTTCTCGAAGCCGTACGCGGCCACCGCCGGGTGGGAGACGGCGAAGGTGTCGCGGTGGATCAGCATGGACGGGGCGCGCATTTGCAGCTAAGGGAGAGGTACCAGTTAGTGAGAAAAAAAATTTCCCGGGAGAGCTTTACGAAGGAAGGGTATCAACGGTTCCGTTGATCGGTCGGAGAAGTACGTGGTAACGCAGACATACCTGTGACATGGCGAGCGCGTAGCGGACGCCGAGCTCGCTCCCGATCTTCCGCAGCCGCCCCAGCACCCAGGCGCGCTGCGCATCGGTAGCGTAGTCCTGCGAGATGACGCACGTGAGCGGCCAGGTGACGAGGTAGCCGGCGAGGCCCTTGGCGCAGTCCTCCTCGCCGCAGGGGAAGGTGCCGAAGTTGGTCCTGTCCCTGATGTCCTTGCGCTTGAGGTGCCAGCCGAGGAAGTAGGGCACGGAGGCGATGATGTCGGTGATGGCCTCGCGGCACACGCTCGCCGCCGTCGCGTACTCGGGCGTCGTGCGGTAGTCCACGGGCGAGCAGACCCAGGCCGTGCAGCGCACGATGGCCGACTGCAGGATGAGGCGCACGGTCCGCGCCGAGTTCGACACCGACCCGATCCATATGTCGCTGTACACGTCGACGCGCCCGGGGAACACCTCGGCCCTCGCGTAGTCCGCGTTCACCACGTGGTCCTCCCAGCTCACTACCGTCCGGTAGTGCCAGTCCTCCGAGTCCGCCTGCTTCTTCTGCCACGCGGCGACCTCTTGGTCCACCGCCTTCGCCTTGCGGATGACCTCGAGCATCAGCTCCCTGTTCTCGGGCGTCCTGCGGAGCGTGTCGATGAGGTGGGTGATCTCGGCGCGGATCTCGCTGGTCTTGATCATGAGCCTTTGAATCACTACGGCCGTCTTGCTAAACACCGTATCCGCTAGCCACCATTCCGCGCCCATATCGGGGGCTTTCGCTGCTGTCAGGCAATAGACGCTCTTAGGTTTAGCACGTCAGCAACCAACCCCACGTCAACGGATTACGGGGGTCTAAGCCTACCATCAAGGTCCGGACGGCGATGAAGAGCTGGAAGCCAACCCTCGTTTTGGTCTGCTTCTTTCCTCGCTCTTTGACGAGCTGCACCGCGCCATGGATGTGCGAGCCCCAGTTGAACGAGCTGATCTGCATTGCCGAGATGTTCTAGTTCCAAGTCAGCATATGGTGGTGCGCGTGGTATGTAGAGAGATTTCCTTGTACCTCGAACATCCCTAGCAAGAGAACAGCGGCCAAGCTTGCGTCTGAATACTGTGATGATTTGTCCTGGAGGGCCGCGTTGGTCTTAGCAAGGGCTATGACGTACTCTGTCAGTGCTTTGTTCCACACTTTGGTCCCTACTTTTCTCCGGTTGTTCAAAAACGTCAAGGCACAGGCGTTGAAGGCGTGCTGGATGTGGCTATCCGGGCCCTCTTGTTTAAGGAGCGGGATAATAAAGTCCATGTGTCCGACGGTGCGTCCGTCTTGTGGCATAAGAATGAAGTGCGAGATGAAATGGCAACGCGCTTGTTCCTCTATCGGGAGAGCAGGCGACACGACGACCCGGCTACCGGATGCCTTTGTGCCGTCTGAGGAAAATGAAGATGTGCTGAACGCGTCGTTTCGAGATGAATCCTGCCTCTCTAGGCGTTGCGCCGATGCCTTCTTGTTGGCCCTCTGTGCTCTCCGCTCCGTAGCTTTCGTCTCATTGCGGAACATTAGATCGAAGTCATCCACGTAGCCTGGACATTGGCGCCGCGATTTGGCGCATTGATTACATGTAGGTTTCGTCTCGTCACACTAGTCATGACGGAAATAATGTCAGTGCATTTGGGCTTGGGAGGATTACCCCGGTCAAATCGTTACTTGCCTTGATCCTTCTCGTCCGACACATCTGGCAGCCCCGCGAGGGCTTTCCGCAGTACACCATCTTGAAGACGCAGAACTATTACGGTAACTCCAAACAAGCAATATTCATAAACAGCCCGAGACACAGGGAGATTACACTGCCAGGAGCTGGGTACTTGATCACTCGCCTGCTCTTCTGACTTGGCGGGGGGGGGGGGGGGGTTGGCCCGGGGTTGGATATGTTTGGGGTTATGCCGTCTCTGCCGGCCGAGAATTAGCTCTAATGCAAGTGTCGATAATGGTACTTGGGTCTTCCTGGAGTGGACAATGCTGGGCAATAAGAGCGTAACGATATGTAACTGATATCGTCCTAACCCGTTACTTAAAACTTAAGAATGAGGCTAGCCTTCTGACAGAGCGAGGCGAGGTAATAACTGCACTCCGAGACGTTCTTTCTCAGCCAACGGTGTGTATCAGGTGTAGGTGCAGTTTTGACACGTCAGGATGATCCCTGCCCTTATTATCACCACACGTCCAATGCAGCCGGGGCGTTTCCAAGCCGTTGGAGCCCCAAAATGCCCGACTTATAAAGGTGGAGGTTAAAGTCGGGTAACAGTTGGCTAAGGCACCGAAGCTACGGCACCGAAAGGTGTTACTCCAACTGCCGGGTGATCTTGTGTTGCGGTCCGGGTCCTTCGCGAGGAGGCCAAGAGAGAGAGTGGTGATCAACTGCTGAGGGGAGAGGAGATGGTGCTAGCGAATGAATATTCGCACAGCCTCTAGAAGATGTCAGAGAGAATAGAGGATATGTGCGGATCAACACAGGATCTGCGGTATACGGTATAAGTAATGTGACGGCGAGAGAACGAGTCAGCAGCGGAAGAAGCTGGTCAATACCCATGCACTTGGGACGCCCCGGGCAGATCGGGGAAGGTCAGGGGGGGGAGGGGAACTGATCCCTAACAACGTACCCGTACCGGTACCGGTAGTGTATTTACCCTCGCTTCTCTCGCATGCCTCAATGATTCGAGAAGGGATCTGTGCAGGGCCTGTTGCGGAACCTGGCGGCTGAGGCAATCAATAGTCGATGATACTGCTACCCACGGCGGTACGGCGTCTACGGTAGGTGTTCATTGCTTCATGGATGACCAGCCGGCAGTGAAAGGTATTGCTATGTTCACCGCTACGTAGGCACTTGAACACTCTGGTCCTAGGTACAATTTACTCAAAATGATATCTACTCAACTGGAATTTCCATCGGAGCACTAAGCGTGGGTAGCCTTCCAACGTCAATGCCGGGTAAAGACTATGGCTCCCAGGATCATTCCACAAAAGTACATAACTAGTTAAGACCAGCCGAGGTTTCTCTTGTGCTTGTCTCAGTCGGGGCAAGCGTGAAATGTCACGATGTTATAGGTAAGTACTTACGTAGACTAAGGTAGTGTGTAGTGTACAGTAGTATTGCCTGTCGATCCTGTCACGGTCCAACTAGCAGCCTTGGCAGTCAGAGACTAACACGACCAGACAAGGAGGTACCTAACCACGTTGTGACCGTGTACGAGGAATTAGTAATACCCATGTAACCCTTTGATTTCCGGAGGGCCTACATACTGTCGATACAACTTCGTGTAAGTTCGGATCAGTTCGTATATGTAGTCAGTCAGGTCGGGGGTAGCCGAATAGGATTAAAGATTACGGTTGAGGAGAGAGAAGAAGGACAGTAGATAGTTGAAACCAGCCACAGCTCCTCGACAGGGATCGCCAATTAAACCGAACATCGACACTACATGAATACTACATGAACACTACCTAGGTGGTGTGCTATAGCCAAGATGGCCTGTTAGTTCCAACGAGCCAATCGAGTCTATCGACGTTTTTTGCCATTTCTCCAAAGCAGCTACCTAGGTAGGTTTCAATATCATGCTTGCATGCGCTGACGCCGCTTCAACGATGATATATGTTGCATGCACTTACTGTAGTTCAGATAGTAGATATTCAGGGGTAATAAGTGGCGCAGGCCGTCAGAGAACGGTCTGTCACTGCAAGGTATCGGGTGTTTCCGACCTGAAGATCGGATTTCTTCAAACACTCGACGGCGGGTACACGAATTGAATTGAGCTCAGCCACGATTGAATGTATCAGTTGAAGCAAAAATCCTGGGTAAAACGACTGAGCGTAATACATATAATGAGCATTATCGGATCGAACCGTACGCTAGGTAGACACCGAACCCACATGTGCTACATACTTACCTACTATTCACAGCGAAAGCCTCGGTCTATCACTGCTAATGGTATTATACTCTACTATACTATAGTATACTACATAATATAATATCGAGCAGCACAATATGGGCAATATTAGACCCAGGTGGGTGGTCTCGAGGCTAAGAAGCCAGGCTAGGGTATGCGCCAGGCCGGTAAGAGATGCTGACTTACAGCATCCGGTGACGGGCCTGCAGCAACAATCACTCCAATAAATCACCCCTGGCGCCAATCTGTAGCTCAGCTGCACGTACTAGGCCATCTTTGATCTACATTACGGGTTGCTACCACGGTAAAGAAAAAGGAATTCCCCGGACCACCCTGCATGATACGGTTTGCAAGGCTTCTGACTGACTGCAAACTTGCCCAGCCAGGAATGGAGGCACCACAGAAGCACCATTCATCGATCAGCTTTTTGTCAGCAATTGTCGGTGGCGATGGCGACAGCTCCTCGATGCACCAGTGGCTATACTCCATTACACCGGTCAACTGCATACGGCCAGCGTCGTGAGGATAACGTCATGCGCAACTGACAAGCCGCGTCCTATGTAGGTTTTGCTATGCATTGGAACATGAATCCTATATACTCTAAATTAAAGTCCTAATGAAATGGCTCTCCACCGTAGACTTTACTCCGGGGTACAACATACTCGGGCGTTCAAAGTCATCGCCCGACCTGAATGCAATGGTCGGCTGTTTCTAGATATCTGTGCATACGAAGGAGTGCTTTAGAAAACGACGCTCATACTGTAGGTACAACGGAGATCTTGACGGAGAAAACAACGGGCACGAAGGATTTTCAGCACGGTCCTGTAAACAAATAAAAAATGGGTAATAATAGAAACTTTCACCCCGGTCCCGAGTCCCTATTGTTTGGCACAAGCGCTTAGATAGGAATTAGCCAGTGTTGATCAGTTGGGAAACAAACATCGTGCTGTAGACTCGACCACGTTTTCCACGGCATCAGCCGTCTAATCGACGGGGGCTCCTACGACTTTCCTCCACCTGTCCACCGTTGACCAGAATAAGCAATATCCGGCTACGATTACGTGGCGTGGGCTGCCTTATCATGTAAAGGTACGCATATTGCGTAAAATTATTCTATCGATCCTCAGCCCAGAAATGAGCCAAGGGTGGCGATATCACCTCTTCACAGATGCATGCGACGAGTACTCGGAGGTCTAGATGGAGTATACTGGAAGTTATCAACGATACGCCCGAAAAGAGACGCGGCTAGATCGTGGGTCTCATTGGCCATCATCTAGAAACTTGAGAAGCGTCTGGATTAACGGACAGCAGACAGGCCTCCGAACAAGGCCACAAATGTTTGAATGGCGATAGCGTTGTACCGAGGACTTCCTATAGATGATGCTTTTTTTTTTTCAAATACACACGCGAGTAGTGTAGAGAGTAATGATAATGGTATGCGAGAGCGAAAGGCGTAGCCTATAATTTCAGTAATATTAGCTAAGTAGCGTGTATACCGGGCAAATTTTCAACTTAATTCATCTTATATAGCCATGGTTTTAATACCCACTGGGTTGGATAGTATTATTTTCCGGCGATCGATCTTACTACGTAGATCGTGAATTTCCGAGTTGTCGGAGGCTTTGAACGTCACCATGTTACATGCCATCAAGTCAAGTCAGAGTCGCCCAAACCCAGAAACCCAAACTACCACTGTATATACATTTACACCAACACTAACATAACTCGACTCGGTGGTCCGCATCTGCTATGTTCATACTGTATTATTTACTGTGCAACCATACTCTTACATCATCACTTTTCCTCGGAGGGCTTTTTTTATTTTAATACACGGCTAACCCCACGCTCGACGCAGTATGACTCGATGGATCAACCAGCCACGCGCATGTCGAGGCACGTTCAGAAAAGGAAAGCAGCTCGCGGCTTTGTCATTATTTGCCTGGCTGCTTACCGATCACGGCCTGGCCTGCTTCACCGGGCGCGGCTGAATATGGGTGTAAAAGTCCTCTCCTGACACTACCGTTCATCATGAAACATATCCGACAAAAACGTGCTCATGTAAATTCGATCCGCCCACGCCATACGAGCGGGTCTTCACGGCCTGTTCTAGTTTCCACAAGACCCTCGTCGCGGAAAGGCATCGCTGGGCCCCGGGCTAGAGACAAGGGATTTTGCGTATGGCATGTACTATATGTCATCGTTGTCATGGTCTAGAGGAATCGGCCCTTTTGGGGGTGATATCGATGGCACCGGGTAGGGCATAGAGTCTCACTTACGCCATACTCAGTTCGCCCATGTACGACGGTTGGGGGGTTCGTAGTGGCTTGAAGGCTAATGTAACATAGCGCTACCTCCTACCTCACAGGTAAATACTCGTCCCGGACAATCCAATCACAGATAGTTATGCCGACAACCTGACGGATATTAGTAGCCAGTAGCCGCCGGAGAAACGCCCATGCGTAGGGTAGCATCCTAGGGTGGCGAAATGGTTAAACACCTGACCCAGGCGTCTGTCGGTGGATCGGCCTATTCTACTCGAGGAGCGAAGGTGCTTAACTCATGAATCAAGCTGCCATATTCGTTAGCAAGGCCATCCCGCGGCCGCATCTCTCTTCAGAGATACCCTCGGATAGCGCGCGTATCGCCCGGAGCCACGGAGCCACGGAATAGCAAAGATATCACTCAACGACCTAATCCGTACCAACCTACATATATACGTACGAGGCTTCGAATACTAACCTAGCTAGGCATGTAATTCACAGACGAACCACAACACAATTTCCTAGATACCAAGGATTCACATGTGGAACTATGCGAACTACGTAAAAGGAGCACAAGAAAGCAGGTTACGAGACAGCAGAAGGGGAAACAAAGCACCACCCTTACTAGGGGTAGCATATCAATTCCTAGATAAGCCCGCCCCAATGAGAATCTTCCTTCAACTCTACGTCCAGCAAATGATGCTCCTGGCTATCGATATCCCGGCGTGCAGCGGAAGATTACCGCTCTCGGATGCAACGAGAATTTTCGGCTTCGGCCGAGCTAGTCGGTGTTGCTCCTAAATTTACATCTTTTTGTTGGCTCCGGTAAGAGGTTGGGCATTTGCGCACATTGTCGTGGTCCCTAGTATAGAGGTTTGGTGAACACTCGTTGTTGCGTAGAGAGCCTATGCTATCTATGCTGAGTGTTTGTCGCTAACATACAAAATACTTCTTCGTTCCGGAGGCGTGACACACATAGCACTAAGCACGAGCCTAGAGGTTGTGGTTATCGAATACGGCCTAACTATTATAAGCACCTGTGAGTTTGAGTTAGGAGGTATTGGGAAAATGTAGACCGGACACGGGCGTAGTAAATAGCATTATCATGCTGCGTGTCCTTAGGGAGGTCCGAGGTCTTTACCCTCTCTAGCATTACTCCATCCATCCATCCACCAGCGAGAGATAGGGGTGGCAGCATTTGGTCAAGGCCACCACTCCCACTGTCTGACCACAGCACACCCTATTTCCTACCCTCTACCTTCTGCTACTGCTAATAATAATGCTAATACCAATACACTAGCTATAGGACTACAGCCGAGATACCTATCCTCGTAGGGCTCAAACGAACACGGGTTATACCGCCAAAAGACCTACCGCCTCCAGACAAGATAATAATACATCGCCAATTTCCCTTTATGTCTGGACCCCGACTTGCTCTCCCGTAAGGGGATCAGCTCAGAACACAAAGCGCCGAAGACGAGTCCAGAGGGAGGGGCCAACGGGAACGGTTTGACTTTCACGCGTGCCTTCGGGTTTTGATTTGCGAAAATATCCTGTAAACTAATAGAAGATAGTATCGTAAATATCTGCTTTGTACAGCGTATGCCCCTAGGGAGGCCAGAAGACATAGGTCTTCCCCCGTAGTTAAATAAACCAACCTACCAACCAACCAAGTAACGAGAAATATAGTTCGTGACGAGGTGTCAGGCCCTCGACATTCTTCGGCACAGAGTAAGATAAAAGTATTATTGTTCAAGATCTCTTCTTTACTACATAGAAAGCGGTATCACGATATCAAGCGCTTGTCTAATAGCTAAATAGGCTATGTTTTCTCGATTCGAATTATCTGGGTATCTTCATCAATTCTCATTTCAGTTGGTTTTCATCTTAGCATATACCACGCAGCAACTATCTCACACGGTGACAACGCCACCCATTAACTAACTATGGAAAAATGTGTATGGATTGCCCTACCGATAACGCCATGCTTATGCAAATTGGCCGGGCGGCTTTCCCCGGCTTCCACTCAACCAGGAAGCTCAAACATGCTATTCTACCAACAGCAAGGATTCCTCATGCTCTCAATTTCCAAGATAGCCTAACAGCACCCTGTAAGTTTCGTCTTTAATACGCCAGCTTTTGCTGACCGTTGTCCTTCCCCTCCAAGCTCGCGGTTGAATAGGCGCAGTACTTATCACGGATAGCGACGACTTGGTAGGTACCCTCGAGACTAGCCATGATAACCTTACTATAGCCCTCACTCACTTCATGCCGCGTCTCGATGACCTGACTTTTCTGACCCTTTCTGGCGTTCGTGCTCCGAGTATAGGTGAACTCAAAGGGTGGCGTGCCTTCGAAATCGAAGAGAATTTCGACTTCGCTGCCTTCGTGGATGTCAACTTGCACCACGCGACCCTTGCTGATTCGCACGGCTGGCATAGCATGTATGGTCCGTGTTAGGTTTACCGTGGCGCGGCATTCGCTCGCTTTATCACGTATGCTCGTAATTGTGAACTCGCCAGGTGATTCGGCGACACGCCGGAAGTTGGTGGTCTGTGACTTGGCTCTCATGCTTTTCCCTCCAAATTGGTAGTTGATTTCAAAGGGAGGTGTCCCCGAGAGAGTGTAGCCTATGCGCTCGCCCACACAGTAGTCGGTTCTTTGTTCTAGGGGATAGATGGCAGGCGAGTCGTACAGTTGATAGTTTACGACGGGTCCGCCAACTTCGGTTTCAGACTGACAACCACGATCGTCCCGCACCTTGCGGATTCGGACCTGTTGGGCGCCGAGTTTTAATTTTTCGCGGGGAATGCGGACATCATAGCTGTTTGACTGAATATTGGGTATTCTGTATATCTCGAGGAAGTTGCCCGATTGGTGCTTCATTTCCAGTTCGAGGTAGAACGGCGCCTTACCCTCTAGCTTGACGGGTATTCGCTGGTCAGTTTCATCAGCCATACACGACTTAAAAGTTTGGCCTGGCTTGACAAATGACGCCGAGGGCCTGGGGTTAACAGTCTGCTCTAGAGTCAGAGGTGCTGACTGCCTCTTGTCGTTGTTATAGAGGTTGTCAGAGAGGGCCGAGAAGGTATAAGAGTAGACTCCTGCCTTCGCCGTATCCATTTGTACCGAGGCTCTCTCCAACACGGCGTCGAACTCCTTTCGAGCAACCGAAACGGATCCAGTCTTAGGTTTAGAACGGACTTCATATTGGACATGATAAGGAGGTGATCCTGTAGCTGTGTAAGAGTGGGTTGAATATCATCTGGGGTTCTCGGCTTACCTCGCAATGCGACTTGGAATCCATCGACATCTCCTTCACATATATCCTTCTTGACAAACTTATGCTTCTGGTCCGTGGCTTGGATAGAATCGGTAGGGACTAAAGTGAGCTCAGGGCGGGGAAACCACTTCAACTCGAAGGTGTTGGCCTTTGGATCCACACTGCCGGGGCACTGAATATCCGTCACACGCATAATTTCGTAAATTCCCTGTTCCTTAGCCTCAATGAAATCGTTTGCGTCTTTGGCTTCACGGATTTGTGTGCCGGTGGTACTGTTTCGAACACGGTATGATACCCACCAAGGGCCTTCTCCTGATAACTTCAATGGTATTCTGAACTCGGCTGCCTCCACAACTGTCGCTGATCTCCTCTTTTCCATTAAACCGAATGCGGCCCTGGGTTTTTGACGTCTAACCGATATCTTGACCTCCTCTTGGAGGAATATCTTGCAACCTGACTTGTCCTGTACGCTCTTTAGAGCAAGAGTGTAATCACCACCGCCCGATAATGGAGCTGTCTTAATTGTGTAGTTGTCGCCATCAATGTTGGTTTCTTTTTCGGACTTTCGTTTCCCATCATGAACTATTTCCCATTCTAGGTTGAAGGGACCGTCTCCACGCAGGCCGACATCGAGGCTTATCTGCTGGTCTAGACAAGCATTGATAGGACCTTTACCGCGCGAAAAGAAAGCCGTAGCCGGAGGCTTGACGTTTTGTTCTAGACGATATTGGTTTGTCGATGGAAGACGCAGAGTATAGACAGCATCGCGAAGTTCTTTAAACCGATATTCGTAGCGTCCCGCGTCCCGTGGTAGGAGTTGAAGCTGGTGTCGGAGACTGGGAATATTGACCTTCTCTGCCCGGGTTTCCTGTCCCTTAATAACATCGTAAGAGACCGTGAACGGGGGTGTTCCGACTAGGTCCATGTCGACACGTAGACCAATTGGGTTGCCGGCACAATTGTCGGGGATCCCAGTAGCATGCATGGATAACGTGGGCTCAAGGGGATTAAGCAATAAACATGAAGATGGCTCTTTAATCTCGCCCTCACACGAGTCACACGAGATAGACTTCAAGGTGTAAAGTCCAGACTCCGAAATCGTGGGCTGATCACCTAACTTCTTTGTCGTGAACGATCCAACCTCAACAACATCACCATGATCGCCACTCTGGGTAAGGGTGTCGATCGGGGAAAAGTGCCAAGTTAGCGTATGGGATACACCCCCTGGCGTCTTTCCGGGATAGTCTATTGTAATGGGAAGTCGTGTAGACCTGCCCTTGGCGACCTTAAGGGGGTTGCGGATATCACATCCCGAGAGAGTAGCGCGAGGTCGCTCTCTGACAACAAAATTCTGATGTAGATCCTTGGGCTTTGGTTTTGGCTCTTGATCTTCTGGTTGCTCGTAAGACACCTGATTACCAAAAGCATCGTGGACCTGATCAACAGAGTACTGCCATTCACCAGCATTGTTCATGGACTCATTGAGTCCAACAGGAACCTTTTGGGACCGAGCCCACGTAAAATCGGCGTCGGCAGCTAGCATCAAGCTCGCAGAAGCCTGTGAGCTAAGTAAGGGAGAGGTGAAGCCTTCGGGTTGGAGACTCTGGAAATGGAAACTGTGGTCCTTGCCGTTGATGGTTCGACTGTAGTAAATCTTCAAAGGCGGCGTGCCTTCAACTTCTAGCGATAGATTGGATAGGTCTCCGAGACATCGCGTAGATGATTCAGCGCTACGGACCCTTGCCCTGGGACAGGGTACGATGTAGGTAGGCTGCGTGAGCCGCTGAACTTCCAGTTTGTATTCGTCCAGTACCTTGTGTAATCGGTACGCGCCGGGCTTCTTCAGCGCCACGTCGTACTTATACGTCGTCACCAACCCATCTTCTATACAGGTAGTTGACTGCCTATTGATCTCCTTGATCTCCTTGCGAGCGAGCTTAATAATCTCTGGAGCGTTGGTCTCGAGATCATAGCGAACAAGTTCGACCTCAATGGGCACGGTAGCGTTGAAAAAAAGAGGAACGGTAGCTACCGAGTAATCGGAACTGAGACAGTAGGGGTGTCGCTCAGGGTTTAGATAGGCAGAACTAAATACCACAACCAGTTAGTAAATGTAGATAGTGTCCTAATGATTTCGGGGCACCTTACCCTTCGGGAAGAATGTTGATGATCTGCTTGCCCATGATGAGCGACGAGTTGTGCAAGATGCTGGAAAGCTTGACGTTGTGCTCGGAAATAGCCAACTCCTTGTCGTAGAACACCTTGAGCACCGCAAGCAGCCAGCCCTGGAAAGGCAGGGGAATGTTGTACATGAGCCACCAGTCGCTAACGACGGTGATAATGAAGGCTGCGAGAACGAATTCAGACGACAGCTCCAACCAGGGTATCCTAAGGTGGGGCAGCGTGAAGAGATAGATGGCGTCAATGAAGGCCCATTTGAAGAAGTAGGATGCGTGGGCGCCATTATCCTGGACCTGTAGATAGTCGTATAGACGCCATGCGAACAGAGCAGCATAGATGGCACAGGCGTAGAAACGCTGGGTGGGAGCGTCGATGATAGTCAAGGGAATCAAGGGCTGGCTCTCGGGAGGGGTGGCACGCTCGGGGGCCTGAGGCAGAGAGCTTCTAGGTCTCTGGTGATTCTGGTCGTCGGCGGGTTGTCTGGCGCCAGGGACTGGCGTATCCGGAAAGCCGCCTACGCGGCCACGCGGTGTTGCGAAACTCATGGCATTCCGTGATGGGTGCTAGTGAGGGCGGCGGTGCGAGACCATGAGTATGTGGCTTCTGTGTAAAGGCCGAGCGAAGATAGCACCAGAAACAAGAAATCAAACGAAGAAACTCAACCCGCTTTAGGTCGGGCCTCGAGGATTGCTAAGACGGGAGCGTAGTAGCGGGGATGGGTGCTTGTGATGTGTTATGAATTCGCGATGGGAGGCACACACACAGACACAAGACACAACTTGAAAAGCGGCCCGAATTTTTGAGGTGCCCGGGTATTGGAGGTGTAGGTGTAGGTGTAGGTAAATAAAAATAAATGATGATATCCACACGCTAATAATGATAGACTTAGTGCTATAGTGGGTTCACGGTCGCGGCGCGTCAAAGTGTCCAATGAGCTAAGAACCACCAGAAAAAGTCGGGTCGACAGCTGACATCGGCTACGACCAGATGCCACCGAAGGAGATGTTGGGTCACCCCCCCACTAACAGCTACCTATGTACCTGGTACCACTGAGCTCTCCACGTCCGTCAGGGACAAGCTCTGCAGCTTAGGGGAGAGATAGCTACCCGTACCTACAGCTTAAGCTGGAGCCATGATCCAATCATTTTCCAGGCCCTCAAAAAACAAGGTCCGTACAATACTCCTACTACCTACCAGGTAGGTATACTCCGTACATGTAGGCATAATGACACAATGACACAGGTTGGATGTCTTACGCAAACCAGCACACTTACATAATATACGAGCTACCTACGGTAGGACGGTAGGTCCTTTGATGCTATTTCGCTTGGAATCCCATCCCTTACACCTCGTTATTCACTGATCTCAAACTACCTGCCTGGGTAGGTATCCGGTTACCTTTTGTACAGGTGAGATGATCTGGTTTCGCTATATAAAACTAACCTTAAGTTGTCGTTAAATACAAACAAAACAAAAACAAAAGCAAGACAACCAAAAAGATATCGACTTCCGACAGGCTCAGACATTGAACTACCTGCCTACCCACACAGCCAAGTTGCCTTCTTAACTAAGTTGAAACCAAGGTTTGGCGTTAGCCTACCTTTTTCATGCAATTCTATTTAATCAAGTTTGTTAGGTAGGGAAACCAATGTTGGAGAGGCAAGTCTTTCTGTCAGCAGTATACCTACATATTCGATTCACTCGTCTTTATTCTCCTTTATCATCATGTCGTTTCATATGTTTTATGTCATCTGGATCGAGCTAGACATGCCCTATAAACCCCGCCTGATCATCCGTGATACTTGACTAGCTAACACACATAAACCGTAGCGTAACACCCATTACCATGTTTGCCGTGACATTGATTCGGTAACACATATACGGTCGCGCGAATCCGCCGACTTCAACAATAGCAACATATCTCCTTACGAAAATCTGGAAGTACAGGTCGGGTTTTCCGTCTTGTGGTCGCATAGCTTCGACTTGCCAAGACGGTGAAGTTCGGCTGACTGACCGCACCACACCGCACCTCCTTTGCTAGCTTCCGCACCAGGTGCTTCTTATTTTTGGCTCGTAAAGTCTTGCTTTCCAACGAGCAACGCTATTTCCGCCTGGAGAGATAAGACCACGACCGATAGATTCCCATTAGGCTGAGGAGCAGCGTTATTTCATTCATTCATTCATTTATGCCCAGCCCAACCCCGCAACTACCGTCATTATAACAACAACATCCTGATGTCAAATTCGACGTTCCAAATATTGTCAACTAGTCTCGCCACCTTAACAGAGGGTCTTATTCACCATTCGTATTTACAGCCGATATGGAGGGCAATGATACAACAGCCGCTAATCTTGATCCTGGTGATGTGCCCATAACTAATCGCACCCGTCGATCAGCCAGGATCAAGAAGGTGCCTATGAAGTATGACGTGGAGCACGTGATTCCTTCTCAGAAACCTCATCAACCCAAGAACAAGGCCACCAGCACGGCCACATCCGACAGGCCTAAGCGAAAGGCGGCGGAGGCTGCTCGACAGCGGATTAGTCGTGATGAAGTTTCCTCTCTCCATGAAAAGACATTTGCCCGCATGGATATCGACGAGCGAAAGGAGTATCGTGGCTGGGTTGAAGTAGAGTCCGAGCCCGTGAGTTTCTAGCCTTTCTCTCCGGCAATCCATGGTTACGTTCGCTAATATAAATATGTTAGGCATTTTTCAACGCGATGCTTCAGGACCTCAATGCCAAGTCCCTAAAAGTGGAAGAATTATTTTCATTAGACGACGTGACACTGGCCGGTCTCCCGTGAGTCTACCTCTCCTGGTATCGAAGTAAGAGCGCAACTGATGGGTGAAGGCAACCTGTTCGCGGTCTCATCTTTTTATTCGAATTGATTCATGACGACGAGCCCGATGAAGAACGCCAACCTTGTCCGAAAAATCTTTGGTTTGGTAATCAGGTAATTATATTGCGAATCCTTTGTTCTCGTACATATTCGGCGCTCATCAGAAACTAGACAACCGCCAACGGATGTGCCACTGTTGCGCTTATGAACATCCTTATGAACACCCGTGACGGCCAATTTGGCCCTGAGCTGGAGGAGTTTAGAAATACGACAACAGAGCTTCTCCCGCCACAGCGCGGCCATGCTCTAGACACTAACGATTTTATTCGCGCCATTCACAACTCCGTTGCTCGGTATGTTCCCTATCGAGTGGTATCGTAATCATTATCCTCTAACCTCCTCTCTCTATAGTAGAAATGATCTACTTTCGGAGGACCTGTTGCTTGATAATCAATTCGAGGTGACAACCCCATCGAAGGACTCGTCTTCTAAGAAGAAAATTGCACTCAAGAAGGCGGTTGGAACTAAGAAGAGGAAGTTAGAGCACCGGTCGGCCTCCTATCATTACATCGCATTTGTCCCGGTTGATGGTCAAGTGTGGGAGCTCGATGGTCTTGAACGCATGCCGCTTTGTCTTGGTAGGTGGCTTACTCAATACCCCCATGCCATTAATGCACCCGTTTACCGATTAACTTTCTCTGTAGGCCCCTGCGATAGTAACACTTGGCTAGGGGTTGCTAGCGAAGCCATACAGGAGCGCATGGGCCGCCACGGCAATGACTTTCTATCCTTTAACTTGCTCGCTATCTGCCAGTCCCCTTTACTAACCCTATCCCAAACCCTCGCGACTAGCCTCGCCACGGCTAAAGCCCTGGATGACGTGGTTACGGGCAGCCCATCCTGGGACCTCCCCACGCCGTGGGAGAAATTCCCCGACGACCGGCTCGCGCGCTTCAACCTGACGCGCGAGCAGATCCTCACACAGTATTCGCCGCACCCTTCCTTCGACACTCGAGTAAACGATGCCAACTTCGACCTCATCGCCGCGCAGGAGCTGGCCGAGGAGCTGCGCATCGAACAAGAGGACGTGGAGGCGCAGTATGTCGCTGAGGAAGCCGCCGTCGACGAGGCCGTCGAGATGATAAGAGCGCGACGCCGCGATTACACGCCTGCCGTGCACCAGTGGGTGCGCATCCTAGCGGAGAAGGGCGTGCTGCGTGATTTGATCCAGGAAATGGATTCGCAGGGCTGAAGGCTGGGGCTTCTTCTACCTCTACCATCCGTCCCCGTGTTACTACGCCTCGAGTGCGGTCACGCCGTCTTGTATACTGATATGCTTACTCACCGCCGAGCTGGGATGGTGGAAAGAAGTGCAACTCAAAGGGGGAGGCGGGGGGATCGGCTGGTGAGGCATCGGTATATTTTGATCCGCCCGGCCACCCGTCCGCTCACAAACACACACACGTGATTCCACGGGTCAGTCCCATCGCCAACCTTCCCACGACAAAAGACACGGATACCCGAGGCACCATATCATGTGTTTGTACCTCCCACACGGCCACGAGGCCCGCTAGAGACAATTTAGCACCTCTCTATTTAGAAGCGGGGGACTTCAGACCCTTACGAACAAGCCGTCGACCGAAAATAGAAAAAAAAAGAAGACGGGATTGACGCCGTGGCGCGGTTGGCGGCTCGCTGGCTAGGAAACAGCCTTGCGTACCCCATCGCGTTCACAAGTAGGGATACAGAGAATCGATACCGCGCTATTTTAGATAATTTTAGACATCTATCTACTAGACTACCATACCCCCTACCCCTCCCACCTTGTTTGAGACCTTTCAGGATTCTACCTTTGTGATCAACGCGGTGCTGTATCTCGGCCTACTTAATATCCGTCCATACGTGCACAACGCAATCAGCGCAGGGTGATACAGCAAATTGAATTCGTCTATTAGTGCACGCGCACGCGTTCTCTACCAACCAACCAACCAAAGAAAGGTAAAAAAAAAGCCTTCAACTCACGGGGCTCCCTCCCATGACGATGGCGATATGTGCTCCCCAACCGGAATAAACGACGGCGTGGTAAACCGAGCGCGGAACGCCCACGGGGTGGTATCATGACATGCCCTAAATAAACTAACTGTCCATGCGTCGTCCTTTCGAGTTTCCGTTTCTAGTTCCAACCTCCCGTTCCCGAGACTCACTCAAACCTTTCCCTCCTCTAGTATAAACCACGCACTCGATAGACATAGACGCGCAGCCCAAATCGGTGGACGGCATCGGAAGCTTAAGGCTTCGGCACATGCAGGCTCTTGCTGCACATGAGGCACCCGTGGACGACGAACAGGAGCACGACGGGGTGGACCTCGAGCGCGGAGCCGGCGAACCAGAGGCCGCCGGGGACGTCGGCGAGGATGCGGTCCTGCGAGACCCACCACGCCATGAGGGCGTCGAGGCCCAGCGTCGTCGGGATCGGCGTGCCCTCGAAGTAGCTCGCCTTGCCCGACGCGTCCTTGGGGATGTTGGCCGCCGTGACGTTGAAGCGGGCGAGGCGCGTGAGCCCGCAGAGCACGAAGAGC
This sequence comes from Xylariales sp. No.14919, assembly GCA_002003505.1. Classification (NCBI taxonomy): domain Eukaryota; kingdom Fungi; phylum Ascomycota; class Sordariomycetes; order Xylariales; species Xylariales sp. No.14919. Next base: position 485,088 of record BDMC01000021.1, on the reverse strand, counting down.
GTGAGGCACGCGTGGTCGACGGTCGTGCGCAGTCCGATGCTGAAGGCCACGCAGGCCGGGGCCAAACCGAAAGAGATCTGCTCATCCACCTGGTTAGCAGCTGGCCATCGGCGAGCTCGATGCATATGTAGACATGAATCATCTTAAAGGCATAGCTATCGCCCATGAGTAGGACATAAGTTGTGAATGATAAAACACGTACCAAGTCAGCTAGCGAATCTAACTCTTGCCCCATCATGCTGCTCTTCTTGCGCCACCGCGCGACGCGTCCGTCCATGAAGTCGAAGAAGAGGCCGAAGGGGAGGAAGGCGAGCGCGATGTATAGGTTGCTCTTGTCCGAGGGGTCGCCGAGGCAATACCGTAGGGAAGAGAATACAGATAGGATACCACAAGCGCCTAGTGAGAAAAAGCATCAGTCAGTCAGTTCGTTCGGTCGCGCTCCGGGATACGCTTGATGGAAACGGAAGATGGTATCGAGGGCACCTAGGAGTGTCTCGAGTTGTGTGTGTATGCGTGTGTGCGCGCGCGCACGGAAGTAAGAAAGCGGAGCCTAATCGTGAGAATAGCGTACCGTTCAACTCGGTGATGTAGTCTGCCATATGCAGAGCTCGCAGAAGCGAGAAATGGCCGGTAGTCGAGGCCGAGCCGAGGAGGGCCTTCTGTTTATCGTAGGCTGTGTCTGTGTATCAGTACTGCTGTCCCGTAGCCGAGGGTATGGAACGAACATACAGGGCTCGTTTCCAGCAGCCGGCTTGGACGCCCCGCCGTTGCTTGGGGTACTGGTTCGCTTCGACATGGTCGCTGCTTTTAACCACCTCTCTTCTTTCTGTTTTCTCACGCGCTCCCGTACGGAAACTAGTCACTGATTCTCTAGGAAGTAGGTCGTCGGTGAACGGGGTCTGAGAGTCCGGATGGAATATAAAATGCGTGATCTCGTCGTAGCTCGCCGGAATGGAAGCCAATCGACCTGTCGAGACGAAGTATTGGCAAAGCTCGAGTGCTGTGTGCTCTGAGTCCAAATCGAAGTCGGGATAGAAAAAAAAAGTCGCAGATTTCGCTCGAACCACAACCGTGGGAATGGTAATAGCCGATATTGTGGCGGCGCTGAAGCGAATTACTTAGACGGCGAACTAGTACAAATGCAAGATTTGTGATTTGTGAGTTGTGAAAGCAGAAGTCGTCAGGCACGCACGTCGAACTGCCCCCCCGGCCGGTTCTTTCGCACGTCGATGAAGTCATTTTCGTGGTTACGTGGTTACGCGGGTCCGTCTGCTTTAGCCGCCTTGGGCTAAGCGTTGGCTTACATTTTCGCCTATCGCTTATCTGTCGCCATGGTTCGATCGCGGGGCCCGACTGTACGTATCCAATCCATACATCCATGCCTCACTCGAGGTAACCTTGCCAGAACCTTGGTTGGGGCCGTTTTGTATTGTTTTGTATCGTCATACTACCTACCTAGGTAGCTTGGGTATTATTACAGCGAGTATCGTGCACCGTGACGTTCCATCTCCCTTTTTTCTTCTGGATCGGTTTAAAACATCCTCCCTGAGAAACGTGTGTTGTACCTGATTTTATTATTGTTATTTAATGGCCCGTATCTTCGATGGGCTAGATTTTAGGCGAATTAACTTTAGGTGATTCGAGTATATCTCGAAACTCTATTTTAACCATACGACGTGATAGAATCGGATTAGGGTTTCGTCTCTGATCCAGGCCTGTCAGTCTGTCAGTCCGTCTGTCACGGAATGCCTGTCACACATATTGATGGAAAGAGGATTGCTTTCTCGTTATGCTTATTGCCTCGTAGTGTGTTTGCCCATGTGCGTTTGTTGTTGTTGTGCTGGCCAGTTCTAGTCGACTAGCTTCCTATGTACAGTGCTTCTAGCCAGTCAACTTTGCTGCCGCCTAGTGCCTAGACCCTCCGCAAACGCCGAGATGCTCATGCTTCCAGATGCAGCCCCCCAGTTTTGGGTATTCCGCTGACATGACCTTGATTGATCCCCATCATGAACCTAGCAGAAATTATTCGCAGTTCTTACACGGATGATTCCTCGTCTCCTGTTCCCCACCTCTCATTACAAGTATATCGTACCACCCAAACATCTACTTTGATCCCCAATGGGAAATATGCGCTCGTGCTTGACGTGCTTCATAGTAGTCACCTATCCATAAAACCCCCTCTATCGTGTGATGAGAAGAGAGAAGCTGTCGAGCCAGTCTCCACAGCTCCCAGAGACGCCGCAGATCCTGAAGCCATTAGGTACGAGCAGAGTATGTCTTGTTAAACGTTAGCGTCAGCATTGCTGAGTTGCGACTCCTAGGTTAAAAAAGACTTACAGCGACCCGCCACCCGTGTTGCCATAAATGCTCGATTTCCGCGAGGTGCTCGTGATGATTTGGATGGCATCAATCCACGATCCAGCTCGGACAGCAAATCCTATTATCACTTCGGCGTCACGTATATCTGCATCAATTAGCGAAACCGCTCAACATGACGAAGGGGTCGAATAGGCACTAACCTAAATTGAATCGGTCACCACCTGTCTTGCCACCACGCCTGCCGAAGAGCTGGCTGGACAAGTCGTCAAAATGGAACTCGAGTCCATCCACCGCGTTACCGTGATAGATGGTCACGCCAGTTAAAATACGTTTGCTGTTAACTACCGCGTTTTTGAAGACAACCTCCTGTGCTGCACTATCGTCCAACTTTGAGGAGCCAACTTTGGTGCTTCGGTACGCCAACTTGGCCAAGGGCCCAGAAGTCAGCTTGCGGGACGACTTGGTACACAATTGGTGAAGGTCGTCGATCACTAGAGTTCCTCCGCCCATAGACCTGACCACAATCTTGATGATGGAACGGCGCTTGCTCTCAGGTAGGCGTTCACGTAGCTCCGCCTCTACTAAGGTAGTGCGTCGTACCATTTGTCCATCGCGGGGATACTCAAACCAAGTTCCACAGGTTTCGTCGCCTTCCGCGAAAATTTCTGTGCATAGTAAACCGGAACTCGCCGTGACGAGCAATTTATCCTTCTCTACGACCCATCCGTGAACGGTCTCTTCTGGAAACGGAACCTTGTCGGTAGCATTCCGGAATAGAGGGTGGAATCGGTATCCTAAAAGATCTAGCCTGTGCCAGGTCGGCTCGTCCTTTGGTTCTACCGGCCTACTCTTTGACTTGGTCCGTGTCGAATAGGCTTCTCTTATCATGAAGGCGCGGTTGAACGTCACGAAATCTCTTGCCATGATACCATTCTCTTGACGAGGGGACCCCAGTAAGCGACCTACCTCGCGGAGGTGAGCGCCCATTCCATAGGCGGCCGCTTCCCACGAAGTGCCAGCTACATTTGCCTCATCAACTAGGATCTTGACGCCTGTTGATGAACAATCCTTAAATGCTTTGACGACGTCACAAATTGTGGAGGGATAGTACTGGAGGAAGTGCGATCCGAACATGGCTAGATGCAGGTCGTCACCAACTTGCCCACCAAACGCCGCATGATCCATGCTTGTCTTCTCTTTCGTATCCCAGTGAGCATCCAAGATAAGAGTGGCGACATACTGCTTTTGGCCGGGCGAGATGCGGAAATAGTCCCTCAAGGCGGCAGCCACGACGTCGACAAGCTCACTCTTTTCAGAAGCACTGGGATTCTTCTGGGCGCGCTCGAGATCGCGAATCTCGGCAACTGTCTTGTCTGTTCGGATTATATGTACTCGAGCTTCAGATCGCATCGCATAATCGATAAAGTCACGAGGATGACTTGTGCCATTTGTCCATTCTTCATCAAAGCGGAACGTGCGTCGGCCCAGACCACCCTTTTCCATTTGTTCGGCAGTAAATGACTGCCAGAGGTAAGCGGCCGTACGAAACTTGCAAATGGCCGTTTCCAGACCACTTCTTTCTTCCCGCACGCCTGTCGAGACATGATCGAAAGTATGAGGAGAATCTTTAGCAACGAAGATTGCGAGTTGCAATGGTGGAGCATTCTTCGGATCAAACATAAAAAGGAGAATGTTCGAGCGATGTTTACTTGGTTGACCAGGTTGCCTCTGATACTCGAAAGATATCGTGTTCGGTCCCGGAAAAAGGTAAACGAGGGCCTTGAATCGCGCGCCGTGAACTGGCCATACGGTGGGCGGGAACGCCTTGTCAGGACGAGTTACAAGTAGAGCACCATCGATCTGAGGATGAGGGTCCTGTCCTATAACGCCAGTAACCAGCAAAACTTTTTGATAAACCTATCTAGATATAAGCATATTATCATTGATTACAATTACGATTGACAATTGCTTCTAGGGAAAAAAACAACAAGCGTGAAGACGCAAGCCGAGTGGATGGAGAAAACGTGGCTAGCAGCTGAATGGGCATTGAAATGGAGAATCTGCACCTACGGTAGATTTATTTCGAATGTTGGTTACTCGTGGCCCAAATTGCGTCAAAGGCTGGTGATACTGCTGCAATTGCTCCTGGAGATCTTTAGTTGAGCGAGGTTCGGACGCAACACTCTCTGCGATACTAAATCGATTGCTGTTCGAGTCGAGTGGTCTTGTCATGGCAGGAATTTGGGTATGCAGGGCAGGGTCCGACTCTTCGGCGAGGGATGGGGGTGTAATGGATCCTACCGAAGACAACTCCTGACCCGAACTCGACGGTTCATCGTTACTAGAGGTATCGGTCGATCGATTGGTTTTGAAAGTTGCGAGCGAACGCCTTCGTATCTGCTTTAGGTTGAATCTGCCCGACATAGCGACCGAACCGGAGCGGGATTTCGTAGGTTAAGGGGGGAAGATCAACGAGAAGAGAACAGAATGGCAATAACATCAAAAAATGTGCGTGCAAGAGCCGGAAAGAAAAACAATAAGGAGGGGGCAGTGGATGCCAGCCAATGTTGCCCCAGGAGCTGCAGTGACCAAAGGCAGTAGAGCACCCAGAGTATTATTTTTGTTGGTTCCCCGAGGTAGAGGAATAAATGATAGATGATAGAACCGCCGGGGAAACACCCCTTCTGGTACCTATTCTATTGCCCCTGGCGACGACGGCCTCTTGCCTCCCAAACACAACAACATACACAAGATCACTGAAAGATGCAGCTCGGTAGCGTGGTCGACAATGTAAGGGTTTACCGAGAAGGTCGAGCTGGCAGAGCTGAGCAGCTGGGCGAGATGCCTCTGACGCGGCTGATAGCTGAGCCAAGCTTTCAGGAAAAAGCTCGCCGGGGTAGAGGGTAAGCAAACGAACGACAGAGGAACGGACAATGGACTCTGGACAGGCTCATAAAAAGATGCGTAGTATGCGGGCTACAATTCAGGAACGAGGGCGTGTTAAACAACGGGACCATCGGTTGACGGAGTCATGTGTCATTAGTACAGGGAGACAGACGGCAGGTTCGACAGTTTCGACAATGCTAATGCTATAAGAGGCAAAGAAAAAAACAGTCACCACGACCACGGCGATAATTGTGAATATGGGACTTTGGTGAATAACGAGGGAGGCTGGCTGGCTGGCTCAACTCAACAAACCAACAAAGATCAAGATCCGACCGACCATGGTCACCAGCGAGAAAACAACAACCCAGATCCTGTTGACAACGACACCAGGGCAGACACAGACAGACGACTGAGTGTGGATAGAGGTAGGGAATGGGATAGGGAGATAGGATTGTGGAGCTGTCGATCTACTAGTAGGACACAGGTATTAGATACGTAGGTACCGTCGGTCGTGTATGTAGTGTAGTAGTAGTGCAGAATAGTGTGTGTAGGGTACTATGTACTATGTGTGTGTGTAAGCTTGGAATACGGGTAATGACATGGGGGGGTGGCCGCAGCTTGCAGGAGTCAGTGGGATGTGTGTGTGGATGGGTCGTCGTCGTCGCAAGCAAGCAAGCACGGTGGCCACAAGCTGGAAGTACTGCTAAGGTACATTGCATACCTCCTAACATACCTAACATATCCAACATACGTACCTCATTACTTCCATGCCCATGTAAGTACAACTACACGACAACATTACACGATTTCTGCGTGATACCTACATGCCATGCCATATAGAATCGGTCGTACAGTGTTTAATTGAAATGGCACAGTAAGAGCAGGCCGGGCGGTTCCACAGCACGTGTGTGGGCGGCATGTCAAATCCATTGAGAAGAAGTGCAATGGTTTGGTTTGCATGTGTGTGGCTGTAAGTAGACTTAGCTGTACCTAAGCTTACTCCCTTCGTTACCATGATTCTACAGTGTCCTGCGCACACGAGAGACCAACACCCGAGCTACTGCCCGAGCTGCCCGAGAACCGAGAATGCTGCCAAGAATGAAAACTTCGGGAGACTGTTCGGGAGTCCTGATGATGATGATGACGTCTTGGGCACCCAAATTTGGTATCGAGGACGAGTGGGTTGCACCAAGTTTCAAGGCCAGTTCCTATTTGGCAGATAAGTAATGACATGACGATGATCTACAATACCGGGGGGGGGGGGGGGGGGGCCACTTGCACACGATAAAAAGCGGCCGAGGGGGCCAATTAAACAATTCGTTGTTGGTCCAGATAGCCTGATGAGTGGGGGGGAGGTTTGTTTGAAACGCATCCTTTCTACTCAAGAAGTACACTAGGCCAGTTTTTGGCTACCTGTCTACTGCCTGTCTCTCTACGTAGATCAGGTACAGTAGGGTACTGTGTGGCTAGGTAGGTTCTGTAGATACCTCTAGGTAGATGGTGTCTAGACCACAGTCTAACGAACAGGGTACACTACGCTACCTCTCTTTAGCCTACCCACTGCCCACCTTCTGCCCACCTCCCAGTTAGTGTGTGTACTATATGCACATGGAGCAATACGAAGAGATTGTTCGGAAGGTAGTAGCAGCTCGGGACGAAAGAGTATGTATTGTATGCATCACGACCTTCTGCCTCGGGAAAGAAAGGAAACGAGGATCCAGTGAACAAAAACTATCGGCAAGAATCAGGCCTCCCCGGACAGTACCCGGGTTCTGCCCGGGTTCCATAAGAACAAAGTGGCAGGAACATGACACAATCATAATGCAACAAGCAGCGCCGTCTATTCTCTTTCGCATTAAAAAGTCTGATCATTGACATTCATTACTTAGTAGGTAGGTAAGAGAACCGGTCACAACTTGTTTTTTCCTAAAGCGGCAGGGGTTGTTTTTTGCCGATCTTGTTGGTAATCCCGGCATGCTCGTTTGAAATGCCATCTCCAGCTATATAGTTCCTAGATGGTATACTGTATAGTATACCTGTGCCTAGTTACACTAGTAGTCGTAGTGCGTAACGGCGGTGTCAGAAAGCCGAATGGTGTTTGGCTATTGCTGTTTATTAGATCGAGATCATTCTTTAGGCCAGTGTTTAGGCCTTCGGAGAGCCAATCTCCTACTTGCTGTACCTCGTTCGTGAAATTGATCAGATCCACTGATCGGTAACTGATAGGCGAATTGTGTGCAAAAGGAGGCAGCGAAGCGCACTCTCAAGTGGAGGAGCATAGGGGTAGCGCCGCCATAGAATGGATAGATAGGTGTTTATCGCCCATTCGAAAAGGGATGAGAAAGCGGAGGAAATAGGTAGGATATGGTAGATATGGGTTTTGCTTGGTCGGAATAAGCCTATATATGCACAGAGTGAATCTTGCAAAATGCATGATAGGAGACTCCCGAAGACCGTAGTAGATAACACCGAATCTAAGACAGCTATTAATTTCAACCTGATTACACTGAACAGGATGGATGAGAAACGTTTCACGCCGCGAAGCAAGATATAACCACCACCCCCAAAAAAAACCGGAGAGGTCCGAGGGTCTCAAGAGCCAGTAAAAGAATAATAACGAATGCGATGAAGCTTTGCGACGTTGTTTAAGTCAAAGTTGAATGCGGCTGGCCACTTGGCTTGCATGCACGTTCTTTACGCCTACCTACATTTATTAGCAGATGCCACAACAACACTGAAGCTTTAGGTAGGTAGTCTACCTAGGAAGCTAAGCTTTAACAACCATAGCGACAAGTATATAGTATACGGGCGTATGCTACTTAGGTACGGAAGAAAAAAAAAGGCAAGGGAGTAGTCATACCTACCTAGGTACCTATTTGCCCAAGCATGCGAATGATTTCCCTTTTGAAGAATTTGGTAACGGTGAGTGAAACACTGCCCAGGTGGTTCATCTGCCTTTTGCGACCGTGTACCTATCCTTAGGTAGCACTTGTAGAACGCACCAAATGCATTATGGAGGCAAGGAGAAGCGCTACAATATAAAAATCCTCGCCACTGGGAACCAACCGAATTATATAATTGTAAATTAGGTAGTAAAGCTACCGAGGTACCGGATTCTTAGTACCTCTTAACGGCGCCAGCATCTCGGTAGGTGGGACAAAGGGTTGGTTGGCTTTTCATCTTTTCATAGCTTCCGCACTACCCCGTGCATGATATATACTTTATTTATCCCAAGCTGTTTACCGAGTAGAGGTTACCCAATGAAACCGGCTTCCGAACATGAAAAGGACTTGGTTGCACCACATGCCATCCCCCCTAGTGTACTCAGCCAGCCAGCCCTATGACTAAGCTTGCTACCACTTATCTGGCAGAGTTAAACGCCAGAATCCACACCCGAGAAGCGAATGTTTACAATGGATGTTTCGCCTAGTTTTGATTTGAGGTAGATGATCCTTGGCATTGAATTGCTGAGCTAGTGACGTACGTATCTATTGCCGCGAGGAGAGAGAGGTGTGTCTTTATTGTGGTATATATAGTATATCTTTAACCCCTAGCTTCCCTTCCCATTAACTTTTGGCAGTTACACTGTCCGCGTGATTCTACTCATAGTCCGCCCTCCTCGTCAACAACTCCCTTATAAGCCCTCAAAATAGTGACATTACAGTTATTAACAGTGGTTGGAGTCAGAAACGTAGGCAATTCGGATATGCAAGGAGAATGTTAAAGAATTCGGTATCCGCTAGGAAAATCGAATGGATCTTAGGCTTGGGCGTTTTTCTCATACATGGTTTCCATCGCGCTTAGAACCGCCTAAGAGCACCAATCCATAGGTAGCTTGGCTAACCTAGGACCTTTTCAGCAATGTTAAGAGCTTGCAGAAAATAGTGGGCACGGCTGTTGGCCAGTGGCTGCCTCATGGCCGCCCGGCATGGATTTAAATTGTCCGACTACACTAGGTACGGGTATCGTGGGAAGATCGTGGGAAGGTAGAAAGCGTGGCATGGCGGCTAGCTTACCGACCATGATTTGCTGTAATGGGGGTCTGTATGGGGGTTCTCTTAGATATCATGTTCTCTGCGGCAGCCAGCAATAGTTATTAAAGATGGTAAATTTAGGTAAGTGACAATCCCTGGCTGTTTTTTAAGCACACCTACATATCCACTGTCCAGGAACAGATGCATACTACCTAAGTACCTATCGTATTGCGTTTAGATAGTACCTAGGCAGCTCTAAAGGGGGGATTAGAGCAGAAACGCCGGCTTTCTTCTAATACATACCGTTTCATGCCCACCCCTTGCATATCTAAATAAAGTCTTTCTTTACACGTGGGACTGTTTGCAATTTTGGATTTAAGAGGTAAGCATAAAAACCTGTGAGGGTGGATTAAAAAAGGGAAAAAAAGTAAAAAAAGGGAGGAGTCAATAAGTCATGGAAATGCACTATGTAATTTCACGGCTTGGCATCCCTAGACCTAGTAAGTACTATGTAAATTTCACTAATATTGTTAATTTTTTTTTTTTTCCTCGTAGAGACAGTTTACTAGTTTCGAGCAATATACAGTATGCTACCTAGTTAACAATGGAAATCATTTTCAAATGTATTCAAGAGCAAAGTTGAATAAAAATATGCTTAATAATGTGTTATTCATATCCCGAGACTTCCAGTTGCCGGTCAGATCGAGACCTTGACAGGGTTGAATTGGCTTGGCTGTTGGTTTCTCGGCTGATAAAATGAGAGTGCAGAGCTTCTCTGGGAGGCAGAAACCGGGGCTAGGCAGGTTCCCCTGTAAGGTGCTGTAAATTAGCATGTGTAGTGTGCTGCATGCGCTGTAGCGCGGCCCTATGAGATCTCTCGCGCAAAGAGTCCCGGGGGATTTCAGTGGGTATCAGTGGTGAGTGACCGGAGTCCCAGGCTTTCAGGCCGCTGCTTGGCAAAGATTGTGGGTCCTGAGGGTGCTGAGCTCAGGCTTAAAAGGGCCATTTAATGTCAATTAATGACGACGATTGGTGGACAGGCCGGTTGTCAGAGGAATGGGAGGTTCCAATAGCTCGCCCAGTGCAGGTTAGCGTGCTAACACTTTCGGTCTCGGTGCTGCTCACTCTTCTTGTTGGCTACCTATCCAGTCTAGTCTAGCTGGCTCACTTATTCTTCCATCCCGTTGTGACTGAGGAATCGAGGACCGAAGCTAATGAAACCTTTTTCTTCCCCCTCAACATAGATTGTGAAGCTGCCAACTCGACAGTCCGCCTGTCGTTCTGCCATTCTTTTTGCATACTCACTCTTTTACGCCATAGGTCCTTCGTTGCGCATTGTCGGTTCTGGACTCTTAGCACCAGCCAACCAGATGGTTCACGAGCCAACGAATCCGCCCCCTCGCTAACACCAACAAGCGCCGGGACCGTCAAACCGACCCAATCAGTCTTACACCAGATCTGGGCAGTCTTTTTTTTTGTTCCTGATAACCACTCGACTGCTCGTCATCGGCAAAGAAAAAAATCACAGGGTCAACTCCCATCCAAGCAAACGAATATGTCGTCGCCCTTGAAGAAACACCCAGATGCTGTCGCCGATAAAGTGCTCAAGCGAGTGGAAGTGAGCAAGGTATGAATTACGAAGAAAAAAACCTCGACAAACTAAGACATGACTAAACCAACTCTTCTCTCTCCATAGATCGCACGCAGACTACAAGGTCGTTTAGCCTTAGCACAATTCAAGACGAAGCATGGCTGGGAGGACCTGACTCTCGACACAATAGAACCAAAAATCGAGGAAGAGCGCCGGCGGCGCATCTGCGATGGCGATGTCCTGTCCGACTCATCCTCCAGCACATCCGAGCTCCCGTATCCGACAAGAACGCTCATGAGCTCACCACTCAAGGCTCCTCTGTTTTCCGACGCCATCACCTCGAGTAGCGGCAGCTCGGGGCATCGCAAACGTACATATACGGCATCGTTTGATATGACCATGTCCAGTCCTACCAAGCGATTCCGAGCATCTCCTACTCTTCACAAATCTTTTCACAACTCCAACCACCACTCCTCCTGGAGGAAACAACACCAGTTGATACAGTCTTCGCCCATCAAGCCGCGGAGACAACACTTTACCACTTCCAACGGCCCCGATGTCTCCTTTTTTCAGGGCACCCGCCGGCCTTCGGTAGACCTTACGTCGCCTAACTTTGCCGCCCCCATGGATGAAGAAGACGACCTACTACCCGTACACTCCTTCCAAGTCGACCAATCTTCTCCTCCTCGCACACCACCCATGCGCAGCCGCAACGGCAACGGCCGCCGGGGTAGAGATGCAAAGGGCGCAGCAAATGGAAAGTCGGGTGAAGAGGGTGCGGACTTGCTGATGTATTTGGCCACTTCACCTTCCCCGGCCATGCCGACGTCTAGAACCCTCATGGAGCCCCCGTCGACGCCACCGCCACGCAAAGATCTAGCATTACCATCGTCGATGATGACTACACCGGGCGGAGGCAATCTATTTCCTACCACGCCGGGACAGACTTTTGATTTCTCCGACTTCGTCAATATCACACCTAGCCCGGCACAGAAGCCGTGGAAGACACCACTAGCTTTCCCCACTGTTAAGACACCCACAGCGAAGACTCCCCTTGCTTTGGCCCGGCGGCGGCTTACCTTTGATGAAGCTGCAATATGATCCACGTTCGGATTATGATTACGACTAAATATTTGCGACCATTCCATTAGACGATGTGCACACATAGACGACCCCGTTTGACACGTTCATTATCATTCGCCTCGTTCCTCTCATGAGTTTCTCATTTAGCTTTCACTGCACAACTATCACCTTTTTTACTTAATTTTCATAGTGTTTATGGGAACGTCAAATTGGTGATGTGGGCTAAAAGTACCACCACCATTACTGCTACTAACGCCCAAGCCACCACGGGGAAATACGGAAGAGGATTAAGGCATGGAGTTTATCGGCCAAGGCAAGGCATTGCCTATTTTTCTTTTCTTTTTTCTCTGTTTCCCCCCCTTTATATTGCGCTACCCAGGCATTACTTCTCTTTGCCTTGTGAAGCAACTTCTCATTCTCTCTTCCCGGAAGGACGAAAGGGTTGTATTATTCTACGTAATGCGTCCCGCCGGCTTAGATGTGTGGACAGGATGAAGCGAAAGGGACAGGGACATACAACACCCCATATCGATGTGGGTAAATGGGCAGCTATCACGCGGTGCAATGGCACAAAAAGCAACCAGCCAAACGGCACACTTGTAAAGGCATGGATATTTGCCATGGGGGGGGGGGGATGTCAGCCATCCCGTCCACCTACCTACGTACGCACCCAATTGTAACTAGTAAGCAGAAACAAATGCAAAAACAAACAGTCACATACCATACCATCGAGCCAGAGGGATGCGTGCGCTCTTGCGCTATGACGACGAGATGATGTGCCGACGTTCAATGGCCTCGGACCACTCTACGCGGGTTTGCTGGCGCCGTCGGCCGCGTCGCGGCGCGTAAGTTCGGCGCTTGCTGACGCGAATTTTCGTGTTGGGGGTTCAGCTTGCTTGGGGTCCGCGGCCAATTAGACAGGCCGTATAGAGTAGGTAGGGTGGGAAACCCCTCTTTGGGGTTGCATTTGGGGGCAAGGCATGCATTTGCAGGGGTTCGATGCTTGAACCTACTTAGTAAAGATGTAGGTATGACAGCATGGCCCCACTATAGCTTTCTTTTGCATGGTGCATCTATCAGATATTTATTTACCTTGGGTTGTAGTTATAGAGGTGGGAAGAAGGCTTGACTTTATGGTCATACCGCTTATGATAGGTCTGTTTATTCGGTGTTCTTGAACTGTGGGTAGGTAGGCACACAAGCAGGGATGAATATTTCCCCCCTCTTCTCGTCTTTGGCCGCAGAGTAGGGAGGGATCGATAAGGCTTCGTACATGTTGTTTGGGATGAGATTTGTCGTATTCTGAGCTGTTGTGTAATACTAGGTATCTAGTAGAAGTTATCGGGCTGTTGTGCCATACAGCGGGTTCTATTCTATCAATGATGAGAAGATATATTTTCCATGTGGGTGTTTTGGGCCTAAGGAGCTTTCTGGCGCGACGAACATACGGCGCCATCGTTGTGAAGTGATGATACGGATTATGTTAAATTAAAGTGGTTTATTTTCATAATAGCGGCGTGTTATATAACTGCACGTGTAAATAGGTGTCATGGTCGGATACAAGTATTTAGTTCGCAAACCAAGTGTAATATTCAAATGAAGTTGTAACTTTCATCATCGCTAGTATAAGGGTGTAATGGGCATTTGTTGTTGTGCAGAGAGCTTAAACTATTTATTATACTCATGTACGGAACATCCCTCTTTTCTAGAAACGTGTTAATGGCATTTGATGCATTAGCCTACCTTATATTTAACAAGAGATTCTTCATTTGGTTGTAGGAAACTATCATAAAACGTATATCCGCTATCTTCATCCCTAGAATCTCAGGGTCGAACTATAAGTGGTGCTTGTTGATTTCCTTCTTCCGTCATATCCGCTGTAGCTAAATCTACCCCTGAGCAAACAACAAACTTTGTATGCATATCCCTTGGGGTATGTTTTCTCAAGGTGCTCGTTATTGTTTATTATGTCTTAAATACAGCTTGCACTTTCTGGTCCGCCATGCTAAAGGTCCGAGCTTACCTAAATTTTGCTAAAGAAGCCGACGAATACGTGTATTGTGAATACGTATCGTTGTGTGAGTATCCCGAAATTACCTAACGGATGGCTCCTATTATCAATGAAAGGCGACCTTATGGTATAGATAGCTAGTGCGGAACGTTTTGTACAGTAACACGTCGTGAATCTTTCTGTATCTAGGGGGGTGGCTCACCAGCTTGGATATACACGGGTCCTGGACAAAAGGCTCTTGTCCCACGTTTGAACGGCTCCGCCTAGTCGTATCTGCAACACTCACCTCTCAGCCCAAAGTCGAATTATTAAATAGCTTGCCTCGCTATAGCGCTCTCGTATGGATTATACACCTAGCTGGCTGAGAAATAGGGCGACAAATCAACGCCGCCGCCACCGTGCGTTACAGCCAGCTGGCTTCAGCCTTCATCCCTTGTGTATTGGTTGGGCGTCAGGGGTTCATGCGGGACGGGCCGGATGTGTTCTGTCGGTTTGTATCATTGACATGAGAAAAGGTGTTACATGTTACCTATTTCAATTGGGGGGGGGGAGCATAATTGGAGCTAAGAAATCTTTAAGAAAACATCGTAGAATAGAGAATGGTTAATAGGCCTGCTATTAACCTACAAGGAATGAAAGTTAAGAAAAGCTAAGAAAATCGTGCAATCTCGAGCCTCGCCTGTATAAACCAACCTGTCAACACCTGTATTTTCCGGGCCCCGTGTCTTTGGCTGTATACGAGGAGAAGGTGATGAAGGCAGCGCGCTTGTTGATAAGGAAAAAATGTTTAAAAACACAAGGAGAGAAAAGAAATTCGCCCAAAATTCGAAATACAGAATACACTAGACCTATCAAGACGGTGTCTCCTTCATGCCGTCAACTTGCGTAGCAGTGAATTGCTGATATCTTTACGGACAGCGTGGTGGTGTGTCTTCACGTCTGCCCGTGCGGGCCTTGAATGCTTGATGCCAGCGCAGGAGTGCCTCTGCCAGTCTCCTCACATTTTGTGCTGCTTCGAATTTACGTGCTTTGGTCTCGTTAGATACAGAGTCTGTATCCTCGGCATCATGTAGCATGATTGAGTCTCCTCTAGCTCCCTCAGCTGAGAAGCGCTCGGATTTATAGTCATAATCTTCATCCGCTTCCATGCACTGAGGTGTAGTGCATGTGCTAGCGTAAGATGCATAAGGTGCTTGAGATGTCGCCGTCGCGCCACCGAGGTCGGTCGCATCTGCGTCCAACTCTTGTAGCGGCATCTCCTGGTTGACCGGGGCTAAAGTGACGGGTGAGTAAGTATTACTTTATATTACTTTATGTAGTGCTGAAAGATGCATTAAAAGGGTTCAAGAAACGGTGTCTCTGGGTTAGGCTGACCAACGAACTAGTTTTCTGTACAGAAGGCCTTTGGATCAGGGGTTTGGAAGGATATATAACATGTGGAGTTGCCCACGAAGTGTTCTAAACTTCTTTGCCCTTTTATATTGGCCTTAATGATGTACTTCAAGCCGGGTTCAAAGGCTGGATCAGTGCGGGCAGCCTAGCACTTTTGGGGGGTTTTATATATAATAGAGAAATTCGGGCAACTCACGATCCTCTTGCACAAGAACGCAGTCGTCGGAATGATGAGAGGGAGAGCTCTCCTTCGAGTCAAGTCGACAAATTTCCGATTCGGAGGGGTTGGATTGGGGTGTCATGGTTCTTAGACTCAAAGCGTGATGAAGACTAATTGATTCTCGAGTGGAATGAAAAAGGGGGGGCCAGGGGGGATATTGATGTCGTCCTCAATATGAAAGGGACATCGAAGAAGTGTCAAGATCTTTGATAAACACAAAGCAGAAAAAAAAAGATGATGGTGATTGAACTGAATTTAAACGAATTTCTAGTATAGCCTTACTCGTAAGCCGTTAGGGGAGAAGATGATAGTCACTGATGGGAAGTGCGCGACTACAATTCCCGTCGACATTTCATGCATAAATCAATTCTAGCAGTACCATTTTCTAACCTTCGAGAGGGTTGAAAGGGGGTGCGCGATTGAGCACCAATTCGTGCCGAGCGGCAACTATTGGACTATTGCCCATGATGGTGATTGCCCGCGGTTGTTGGAATCGAGGGCTCCTCGAGCCTCATTGCGTCTCAATAGCTGAAGTGAGTTCCGCCCCCGCCGCCATGGGCATTGGATGAATGGAGGACGTGGGAAGTTATTGACTCACCAGCTATAGAGCCGGATGTAGAAGATGTAGACGAATTGGGCAGCCAATGATAGCATAGCGAAGAATGGCATCGCTGCGAGCTCCCTTTCACTGCGCGACTGTTGGCCGGCGACCATAGGCATCTAGAGCACCACAAGAAGTGCAGATAAGCTGGCTCTGAGGGGTGTGCGGGCACCGCTCACCTCGCCGGGCATCTTGCCTGAAACCGCGGGGTTATTCCTGCATGTGCTGCCAGAGGTCGGGGCTTTATGGTACTAGCCGTACCATCTGCCGCGTAACTTTTCCAAGGTTTGATGTTGGCCACTCGCTAGATAGCTCTCCAGATTCACCGAAACATGTCACCTTCCCTCGACCTTAGATTTCTCGAGATCCTACCTAGGTAGATACTTCGTTCTATGACTCATAGCCTCCTGTACGACTACTTGACCAAAAAAAAAAAAAAAAGCCATTCGATCGAAACGGGCGTTATTATAATGCTAATATTGCCTTGGTTCGTAGTAGGTAGGCTAACCTATACTCATCTAAGGAATAGGGGCAGCTCATAACCATTAGGGAGCTAGTTGATCAAATAACCGCTAAAGAACACCAACACCACTGTAGTAAACTCCTCAAGCCGATGGGGGGAGAAACAATAGCGATTGGTACAAAAACCAAGGGTAATACTGTAGTTATTATACTATGACAACTAATGAGTTAATCTCAAGGAATCTTGCGAAGGTTGCTGCTGTGAGGTTCGTCATAAGCAATTCCTATTCTTCGGAACGTGTTCTCTTGGCCCTCGCATTCTAGAATCAGTAGGCTTTATTGTCCGCTAATGCATGCGCATTTAGGTGTTTTCGTATAAAAGCCGTCATAATAAATGAACAAACGCCCACACAATGCCTCTGCTCGTCGATGGAGTCAAAGGTTCAGTATCGAAGAATATCTCTCGGTACGGAGTGCTCTGCTGATTAAGGACTCATGGTGGCGGTACGATGGCCCCACTAGTTCTTCCACTAATCTAGGTTAGCTATCTAGGTACCTACTACTAATGCCTAAGCCTACTACCTAGGTAGGTACGAGTTGCTCCTTCAACTGCGCTGCCGAGGGCGCGCTAGAAATAACTGACAGCTTGTGCTTTATAGGGATAAAAAGGGACATAATGCCCATAGCTTCATTAACTCGTCGTGGCCACCTCCGTATTACCTAGTAATGATGCTCCCTCAGCTGGTAGCCTGCGACATAGATAAAGAAGAATGCTGGACGATGAGAATAAGCGTCGTAGGTTGAATTGGATCCAATACGCCGTTGGTGCTCATCTTCGGCAGTCTCACAAACGCCCCTGGTGCTCTAGAATCGAACAGGAGTCTCACCACACCCGTGGAAATCGGTAGAGATTTATTTACTGTAATTGGCCTCGATGGGCTCGACACCATGCGGAAATCAAGGTTAACCTCCCTGCTACTACGCCGCTCATACTCACTGTTATAGCAGTTACCCCTTTGGTCGCTCCATAATCTCTGCTGGTCCCGTTGTAGGTAATCTTTCCATGACCTTCTCGGCCAACGCTGCCAAACTGGGGGCATTTGTTATGTCCAACGCACTCAACTCGGCGCTCAGCCGCGCACGAAGCCATCCACGTAGCTCTACCGCCGACAGACTATCAAGTCCGTATGCGGCTAACGGCTTAGCAGACTCAATCTCGGTCTCAAGGCGTAGCAGACGAACGACCTGTGTTGCCAGGACGCGAATATATGCCTGCAGTAGCAACTGTCTTGATACAGTGCCCTGCGAAGAGTACAGCGCACGCAGCTCTAGCAATGCTATATCATTAGCGTCGTCAGGTGTTTGCTGGTCGTCACCCGTTTGCTTTAACGCTCTTGTGTCTACAATATGCCCAAATCGAGCATCAGCCGCTAACTCGGAAGATATGTCGAGTGGGATATTAATGCCCGTCACTAGCTGCGCGATACTTGCCCGGCTGAGTGGCATATCTTGTCCATTGCCGTAGCTTTGTTCCTGCTGTTGCAGAATTGAAATGTCAAAGACTCGGCTTAACGCGCTCTCATTTAGCGGCGTCCACTGTCCCTTCTCAAACCTTTCCTCCAGACCTCGTGCTGCTCCCTGCTCGGCGATGTATCCGACATCGTGAACGACCCCAAGGTCTATAGTATGAGCACGCAAGTTTAGCGTGTGACGATAATACGCGAACGCATCAAGAAAAGTTCCGGCCGCTGCGTAGTTGGCTTGTCCTTTATTGCCAGATACACCAGAAAGGCTCGAGAGCAGCGTGAAGAACTCCAGCGGAGGATTTCCGAGCGAAATCGAGGCCTGGTGTAAGTTCCATGTTCCAATGACTTTCGGTTCCAAAACAGTTCTATAATCTTCGGCAGACATGGTCTCAAAAGGGATGTCCTATAACAAACCACGCTTCAATAACAGTATCAAAATTAGGGAAGCCTTGTGTATAGATGATGTGCTTACCTTCAGGACCATGGCTCCTTGAACTATTCCCGCGATGTGCCTGGGATGTGGCAACTTGAAAATTCTCCTGACAAAGTCCATATTGGTGATGTCTCCTTTTGCTTCACTCACTTTGCAGTCATACGAGAAGCAACCCCGTACAACCCTGGCTGAAGTTTCGTCTTTGATCCCACTCCTGTTACACACAATTATATGCCGTGCGCCGCATCGTGCCATATGAATAGCAATGCTCCCACAAATTCCCTTGAGACCCCCAACAAGAAGATAGGCCACGTCAGACCTAAGAATCAATGCGCCAGGCGCTCGACGGATAGGCACTTGTACGTCCCGCTGCCCACTCTTCGTGATAACAAGCTTACCTATATGCTGCCCGCGACGCATGTATGCTAATGCATCCGGCACTTTATCAAAGCCGTACCGAGTAATTGGCTGGATAGGGCGAATATGTCCTTGACTCAACAGACCAAAAACTTCGGCCAAGAGCTGGCCAATCAACGCATCTGTGATAGTCTTGGTATAAGACATATCGACCGCATGGATTGAGCAGTTTCTACCGAACGGCTCCATCGCTAAAGTGTTTCGCTCGACAATGTCGCGCTTACCGATCTCGACCATAGTGCCCCCATCGGCAACAAGGCGCCACGACAAGTCCAACAGCTCCCCTGTTAGCGAATTAAGTACAAAATCGATACCACGCCCGGAAGTAGCAGCCATGATTTCTCTATGAAAACTGCTATTCCGGGAGGAGTAGATGCGACTTGGTGGTATGTTAAAAGTGTCAGATAAAAACTTTCTCTTCTCTTCGGTTCCCACTGTCACGAAAATGTTGGCCTTTCTGTACCTGGCTAGCTGTATCGCAGCGAGTCCAACACCACCAGCAGCGGAGTGTATAAGAATAGACTAGCAATCATATTTAGCACCAATGCATAGTGAATCTGGACGTGTGCCGCAGAGTGCCCTTCCTCTCAGGAGATCGCGTCGTAAAATAGGGAATAATTCTCGACACTTACCTGGCCCTCTTGAATATTTCCCAGATGAAACATGCTATATAGCGCGGTTATGAATACTAGTGGGATAGTAGCAGCTTCTTCAAAGCTCATCCAATCCTGGATGGCGTTGGCACGATCTGCGTGTGTGAACAGGCGACTGGTATAACTACCGGCGCACATGACAGCTACGCGGTCTCCAACTCTGAACTTGGTGACCCCTGGCCCTAGCCGCCGTACTATGCCGGAACATTCGCAACCCAGCATGTATTCGTTTCCTGGGATAATACCCATAGTGGTAGCGACGTCCTAGTCAGTTCAGAGTTAGTTTTGGAGATCTGGGGTATCCTACGTTTTCTCTTCGCCGGTTCACTTGTCAAACCTCGTACCTTGAAATTTACACCCACAGCCTCAACCTCAACCTCTATCCATCCTGTCTTTAGGTCAGTCTCTGGAACTTGGACCTCGTACCAGCCCAGGTCCAAGCTGCCAACTCGTTCTGCCCGCAGCTGCATTATGCCTTCCCCCTCCCACAACCCTCTTACGACAGAGTTTGTGTGTATGAGCTGTTTGATCTGAACGTCTGGCATAATCCGCTGAATATGCAGAACGCCTTTTCGCTCGGCGTATTCTCCTTCAGCTCTTCCGTTGCGAATTGCCTCAAGAACTCTCAGGATTGCGTCCTCTGTTTCTGATGATTGGAAGTAATTGTCGCCAGATCCGACGCTCTCGAGGTCGAGAGTTGTCAGCTTCACCGCGGGATCCTCACGTCGCACGACGCGAAACAGGCCGTGAACTAGAGCGCCATGGGGGTTTGTTACAGATTGGTGTTGCGAGCCCTGTGTAATCCAGAGCAGTGGTAGACCAGATGTAACGAGAGCCTTCAGATGCCCCCATTCCGCCTCAGAGGGGTTGGCCAGAACGGGTCGTTGGATGAGTTCGTCGAGGACAAGGATAGCACTGTTATTCTGCTGTGTGGTAGCCGAGCCCAAGGAACTAGGTAGTTGCTGATAATTCATGATGTTCCAACGTGACGACTGGAGTTTCGACCGAAAGGACGAAGGTAGCAATGGAAATGGGCTAACAGAGCCATCGTCAGGAGTGCTGGAATTCTGGGGGTCTCCGGAAATGCTCGAGATGAGCAGATTCCAGTATTGTAGAGCCGGTTCGCTATCGATGCTTTCAAGCCGCGCCCGGGAGTCACTCGGAATACCGCTGTTCCTATATCTTCGTGGTTGAATGGTTGCTATACACGCTTCTTTTTCTAGAGCCGCCACCGGACTGAACGATAAGATATTTTCGCTTTGGTCTAATCGCCTACGCTTCCGTGTGCCATCGTCTTCACTACAGCCGGGAACTGTTTTCTCTACAAACTCCTCTGTTGCGAAGCGGGTGAGCCTTGCGGATGGGTCTCTTTCGCTTAAAAGAGTAGGGAATATCAACCAAGTAGTCGTCCGAGATGTGCCGTTCTCGAGCCGACTCTCAACTTGTTCCATGGCGCGCCCCATTGCTCCTCCATCAAGGCTGACTAGCATGGTGTTAGGAATGTTATACCGGACACAGGGGCCCAAGTTCTGGAGCACCTTCTTCATATCGAGATCATCTTCGAGAGACGACTTGACGATTATGAGATCATATACCACTTGGTCTCTCATCCCAAAAGCGTGTTCTTCTGGATTAACCAAAAAGAATGACGTGTTCTCGTATCCCTTGTGCTCGTGCCTCGATTTCATCGCCGCGAGCATCTGGACTTCGGGAGAGGCCATATCTAATCGAGAACGCGATTTTCTTAGGGATGTTTCATCACTCCCTAACCACAACGACGACAAGTCCCCACTAGAAAGGTTCACCTCTAAAACTTTCGCGTCGGGCTTTTTGAATGCTATAAGATCGATGATGTCCTCTAAGCTTGGGGAAACTTGTTTCGTGCTACCCAGGGCGAGCTCCCCTACTTGTAAAGGGGTCAGTAACGAGATATCTGGCTTCCACTGGACACAGGCAAACTTGGGCGGATCGATCTGTTTCCCCACGTCAAGCTCAACGTCATGTAACCCTTTGATTTCCACAAGCAAAGCGCCTGTCTCTAAATCGTACACGCTAAGGTCAGAAGCAATACCATTAGCCTTGTCGGGCCTCCCACTCCCCGTCAGCCTCGATTGAGCGATTGACAACCCTTGGCTTATGTTGTGCGGTACCTTGTTAACGTAGACCTCATCGAGAATTCCAGGCACAACAAGGTCACGCACAAGGCTCCGTTCGTTGGATACCTTTGCAGGTGTGGCCACAAGCAGACAGCCGTCCAAAACCGCAGGGTGAAAGGGAGAATAGAGACTCTGAGGGTCCCACCGTGAAGCTGGTGGGGTCAGGTCAACAAGTGCTCGGCATGAACGTTGGCCTGCTACCGCTTCAAGGGCTGTAATCTTCCTAAAAGCCGGTCCGAAATGCATCCCGATCTCACGTTGTGCTTTATACCATAGTGAAAAAGATTGAGGATGCCGTAGTGGTGACAAATCGACATGTGCGCCCGACAGCATCGTGTTAACAGGCTCTACAACCCGTATGAGTCCCGAGCAGTGGTTCACCATATGAGCAGATTCACCGTGGCTTGTTGAGATACAAAACCTATGCCAGTCCTTTCGCACCTCAGTGAGGCTCACGACAATAGTAACGGTCTTAGTTTCCTCAATCACTAGCCCCCGATCGAATCGGACGTCACGTAAACGGTACGCCAGTTCGTTGGGTGAACACACTCCCTTGTCTGGGTAAACGGCACTGAAGCGCTGGAACATAGCCTCAATAGCCATGGTTGCTAGGCCCGCACCTGGCATTAGCACGTTTGGGCCCATCTTATGATCGCGCAACCAAGGGACATCGTCGAGTCGCAGATGCTTGCGCCAGACGCATGCCTGCCCTTGCCACGGAACGCCGAGAACTCTGGAACCGATCAAATCATGTGTCACGAAGCGTCTGAATCGCCAATCGCGGCTCGCATCGCTCTCGTGCCAGTACTTGTTGGAATGATTCCAGCTGTAGTTGGGTAGGTCTACAATGGTATGCGGTGGCTGGGACGCCGAGGCATAGGCGTTCACAGCGTTAAGATTGATAGGCGCACCCGCGATAAACAGGCTGCCCGCAGTGTCGTACAGTGATTTAGAAGCATGTGTACTGCTACGGGACCAGGCTGCACAGTATGGGACACCCGCGCCGCTCGTGCTAGGATGGGACTTGAGTATCTGGGAAACGGGACCAGCGAGGGCGCCCGTCGGACCTATTTCAACTAGAAACCCAGGGCGCTTGGTTTCTGGCTGTTCCATCATCGCGTCGAAAGCCTCGTGAAAGCGAACTGGAGATACCAGATTCGTCTTCCAATATTTTGCGTCGAAACCGGCTGCCCTGTCTAGTTCCAATGCCGTAATCGTGGAAATCATTGTGGCCGTAGGTAACGATTGTTTCCGCTTCGCACCAAAACTATTATCCGAAATAAGAACCCTCTCATATTCGTCGCCAGCCGTGCTCATGAACTTGGTGTGGTAGGCTAGATCAACTTGTAGTAATCTCGCAAAGTGACCAGCAGATTTCAGCTCTTCGGCTAGCTCCTCGAGAGCTGCCCTCCTCCCTGCTACAGTCACACTGCTTGGACTGTTGAAGCAAGCGATCCATGCGTGTCCCATGTATGCCGTCCGCTCTAAGATAGACTCGGTACTTTTCGCATCCATACCCACCGCAAGCATCCCAAATTCCGGCTGATGAGACTCGTGTCTCTCCTGTCTCATATCGGATATTGAGGTAACTGTGCGGCCTCTATAGTATGCCACCTTGATCGCCTCAGCACGGTCCAGATATCCAGCTGCATGTGCTGCTGCAATCTCACCTGACGAGTGACCAATCACAACCGATGGCTTTATACCCCAGCTATCCAGTACGGCTACTAGACATATCTGGAGTGCCGTGATCAGCGGCTGCGAGTACTCGGGCTGACGAACATGATCAGCCGACCGTGGCTCGGCTAGCTCCCGTAGCAATGACCAACGAGGTCTGAGATCATACTCGGTGCTATCCAGAGTCTGTAAAACCTCATCTAGCTCCTCTATAATCCCACGGGCCAAGGGGAAAAGCTCTAGCAGCTCTTTCCCCATGGCCGGCCATTGTGAGCCTTGCCCTGTGAAAATAAATCCGACGTTGGGGCCTGGACTTTGTCGTTTTCCGGTGACAAAATCGCTTAACCGCACATTATCCTGGTGGCGAGTTGTAACGAATGCGCGGTGCCATAGTTTACTGCGCTTTTCTGACAACGTAAATGCAAGGTCTGGCAGTGCCACACGCACACGCGGATTGACCACATAATTGCAGAGGGCCCTGATATTAGCCCCTAGAGAATCAGGGTCGTTGGCGGAAACTACAAGAGTATATGGGCGATGTCTCTCTCGCGATTCATAACTTACCGACAAGGCATCCTCTGTCGACAAAAAGGAGTGAACATGAGACTTGCCAGAGGGTGCCTCTTCAATGACGGCGTGCGCATTGGAACCGCCGTAACCGAATGAATTGAGACTGGCCCGTCGCGGCTTCCCGGGCACGTCGGGCCATGGAATCGAGAACCTCGTGACTTTGACCTTGCTACCGGCGAAGTCGACTTGGATGGAACATTGATGTCAGTATACGTTCTCTGATGTATAGGCTTCTATTAACTGCTCCCGCCTCTTTTATCTCATATTCTTTTTTCTCTTCTCATACGAGTTATACCAATAGTAATGTGTAATGTGTACGATGCTTACTCTCAGGATTCGGGTTTATGAAGGATGGAGTGCCCGGTATAATGCCCTTTTCGATGGCTAGGACAGTCTTTATGAGTCCGGAAATACCTGCTGCAGGCTCAGAGTGCCCGACATTGCTCTTGATCTTCAGGTGTGTACATGCGATACTGCGTCAGCCCGCAATCTACTACAAATAGGCAGTTTTCTAGAATAGGTAAAACGTACAGACCCGATGATTAAGGGGCTATTAGGGCTACGTGTTGACGCAAATGCGGCGCCGATGCCAAGGACTTCTGTAACATCGCCAGCTTGTGTGCCAGTGCCGTGGCACTCAAGATATTGTGTATCATTGAGGCTGTCAATTTTGGCGTTAGCATATGCCCCACGGATAGCTTCTGTCTGCGCTTGGGCACTGGGGCTTGCGATTCCGCCAATCGTTCTACCGTTGCTATCAAGTCGAAATAAGTTAACAAAGCAATGTGACGGGTTGAGTGTAGAGGTGGTGCGAACTATGCTCATGTACGGACCTATTCGATGTCAACCCCCGAATGACGGCTCTGATCGGGTCTTTATCACGGATAGCATGTTGCAATTTTTTAATTATGAGACAAGATACAGCCTCAGCTTTGATATAACCATCAGCCGCTGCATCAAAGGTGTGGCAGAATCCCGAAATGGAATGAGCCTGGACACCACTCCCCATGTCAATAACATGCTCGGGGCTCAAATACAAGTTGCCTAAAGCAGGATAATATTAGCTTCCATACTTACATTCAGCTGTTTTGGAATTATTAGAGAGAGAAAGAACAACGTGGTAATAATAGATAGTAGCATTACTCGTTGCGACGATGGCCGCGTCAACATCGCCAGATTCAAGGGTTTGGCAAGCCAAATCCAGACTCACTAAGCTGCCCGAACATGCAGTGTCGATCGTCACACTAGGACCTTTGATATTCAGGAAATAGCTGATTCTATTGGCCATGATGGTCCGGCCCACCCCGACAGCGTTATTCGCCGGCCTGTTCTCGGGGTCGCGGTTCTGAGCGTCTCCGTAGTCACAAGCGAATGATCCCACAAAGCAGGCTATAGGTCTTCCATCGATTGCTTCCAAGGAGAAACCTGCATTCTCAAGGCATTCGTAAACCACCTCTAACATCTGCCGTTGGTTTGGGTCCATTGCGATGGCTTCCGTGCCCGAGATCTCGAAGAACCCAGCGTCAAAACGCGCCAGATCGACCGAGGCATCTAGGAACATCCCTCCAGGTGGCCTCATTGATCCTGGCTTGTGCGATCCATCGTAATGGCCAGATAGGTTAAAGCGCGAGGGCGGAACGCTGTTGTCTGCGATACGGCCGTCTTCGAGAAAATCCCAGAGGGCTGTTGGCGAGTGGTTGCCCCCGGGTAGCCGACAGGCCAGACCCACGATAGCTACGGGATCTTTATTTGGGGATACACTAGCCATGACTTTTGGAATGCCTTTATGCGGGTGCAGAAATTCTTCGTGCTTATTCTTTACTATAGGACACGCTTCTGCTTTCCATACGCAAATGGACGAGCAAGTCAACCAAATCGTAGGTGATATACGTGCTACATAGTGTCACGGCTCACGGAATATATGCAAGCTCCTATTACTGCCTAGCTGATATGTTAACGCACTTAACCATGTATTCGAGACAAGGTACCATCTGCGCGGTGGAGCCAGTTAAGCGCGCCAAGAATACTTCATCGATGTGCGTTTCACTCAATAGGAACTACGTCTGTACCTACCTAGATGACCCAATGGAAAAGAATGTGCATAAGCATGGCGAATGACGTTGTCATGCTACCTGATAGTGCCCCCGACAGCATCATTGGAATGGAACACTCTCGCGTTTTCTGCAGTCATGCTTATCCGGAAGATCTTCGACTGGCGTATTTGCGAGTGCATGGCAGCATGTCAGCATGTCAGCTGGCATTGAAACGTTAAGCAACAGGAGGCCAACAGAGTTGCTACAGGATTGGCCTCTATATTACTGTCAAGGCTACCATCATAGGGATATAGGATAACATTTATTGCGGCACAGAGATCTCAATACCTTGGTGGTTACACTGCAACTATTATTATACATGCGAGTCTCTTTGTCCGTGGCTCGTGACAATTACTTTCTTGTAGTGTATCCATAAAAGGCAAAATTGTATGAGAGAAAGCCTATTTCCTTGTTTCATACATCATGATGTCGAGCCATGAGTTAGTAGAGTGCAAGACAATTGACGGAGTCATCATTAGGGGCTGGTTTTACCAAGTCGACGGACCTGCCCCTGTTGTTATCTTGTCACATGGTGTAGGTGTTTTGAGCCTTGAGATACACACACATATGCGCGCCCCTACGAAGTCACACAAGGCTAAACACAAGCGTGTCTTTAGTTCAATTGCGTAAAGGAAATGTCCCTTCCGGATGTTGCAGAGAGATTCAAGAACCATGGATACAATGCCTTCCTGTACGATGCGCGAGGCGTCGGCGCCAGCGGCGGTATGCCGCGGAACGAGTCTGATCCGCTGCAGATGGCTGGGGATCTTTCCGGTATGTACCTCAACACACCTCTCACTGTGGCTGTCGTATTGGAAGCTATAGAGTGCAACTATTCGTTCTCACGCTGTCATCCCCTCATTAGATCTCATTACCCATATGGGTCAAATGCCGAGCGTTGACGCCAAAAATATTCTACTCTGGGGTATGTCTTTCGGCGCAATGGTGAGCGGAATCTGTGCCGCTATTGATAGGCGTCCAAAGGGTGTGGTCATGGTGTGCCCCTTGTTCAGCTTCATCCACACTACTAAACGTGAAAATCTTTTCGCGCACATCATACGGGATCGTGTCTCGCAGCTGCACGGAAACCCGGCTCTCACTTTGCCGCCATTTGATAATCGCGGTGAAAATCTAGCGGGAATGGGCGGCGCTGGCGGTTCGGGGGGACTCGAAGCGTATCATTTGATGAGGGCCGCTAAAGAGACAGGACACCCTGGATTCAGAGACAAAATAACTCTGCAGACGTATTACAAGCTAGCAGTTGCACGCCCGAAGGAAGTCATGGCGGATCTTCTAAGGCATGTCCCTGTGATGATAGTCGTGCCAGAACTGGACGACGTATCAAGCCCGATTGAGCAGAAAGAGGTTTTTGACAGCCTAAGAGTGCCCAAAAGGTTATACTGGGCGGAAGGGGCAAGGCATCTTTCCGTACTGACTGGGGACGGGGCACTGGGGATCTTAGAGGCAATAGACCGCTTCTGCGAAGATGCGCTTGGGGGAAGAATCGAATAAAATGAAGCTTCCTCTTTAACTATTAATGTCCTTCTAGGGATTAGATCTGACACCTAGAGCTTCTGATAACCGATATCATTAGAAAGGTTTGCGATATGCGTAACACTTGCTAGCTTAATATCCCAGTCGGGGCTCGATGTAATAAACCATACTTCTAGCGCTGGTGCTATTTATCTGTTATGATTGCTTGAAACGGCGGTTGTAAGCCTTGAAGAGGATCGGTTCTTGTGAACTTCTTATTGTTGCCGAAGGAGGTCGTAGGTGGTCTCTCCTCAATAGGAGGATCTGTATTGTTAGGCTCATATGGCTATATGTACTAATAGATGCGTAGATACCATCAAGACTAAGACTGAAGTGTCTCGCACTTCAATTTAAAGCGTATTAAAATAGAAATGTTACGCCACCATAGGTTTGAATTCAAAGCACATCCTTGGCCCTACACAGGCTTATTCGACGTCGATCGCTCTTTTACTAACGCTGCGGCCCACGCATCTTGACTTCATTTAATAGTTGATGCAGGTTTTCTTTCGGTATTATGATTATTTATACCGGTAATTAAGTGACTTGTTGATGCTCTATCAACGGGCCCCAAATCGCTTGAAATTAAACGAATGCATCTGACCTTTTAATTATTACTTCGCAGATAGAATTTTGAACCCACTCGTGCACAATCTCTGGAAAACATGCTCAGGATCGTACTTGGCCGCTACTTCTTCCAATCTTCGAAGGTTCTGTTCTCCGTAGCTTCGCAATGGATTCTGGCTAATGTCGGCATAGTTCAAGTAAATCCAGTCGAGATTCCCCTCCTCAGTCACTGTACCAGCAAAGGTTTTGATGGCTTCTAGCCAGGCTTTGACCCTGGGATAGGCCCAAACGTACTGTGACGAGGTCCGTACCATTGCAACCGCTAAGAAAAGCAACCCGTTCGCTGACTGCCGCTCAAGCCCCATTGCGTTACCGCCGGCAGCGGCGGAACGCGCCGCGTACAGCGTGGGCAGTGGCTGAAAGAGACACTGGGTCCAGAAGTCTCCATCTGGTATTCTCTCTTTAAAGTGAGAAACGAGTTCTTCATGCAACTCAACAGCGTGGGCTGTAATTTCAGCGTTGTTTTTAAAGGTCGCCGTGAAAAAAATGTTGCTGTTAGGGTCCTCAGGTCAGTAGCCCGATGTAATTTTTCAATAGGCGGAAATTGACGGAGACAACGCACTGATAACCCCCCGGCATACTATGCTCTGGCGTTGATACATACTCTGACATGGTAGTTGTCCTACATGTAGAGAACATTGATGGTAATTCCTTCCAAGGCTGCAAGTTAAACGAATCTTGATTACCGTCGGCTTGGAGAGCGACCATAGCGACTACGATATCCTTTGTAAGGGGCTGTGGATTATTAGAGTGAACCCGAAGCTTTGAAGCATTTAGAATTTTAACCGGGACTCACTATTGGTGATTATTAGCGGTGTGGTACTTTTGTTAGACGTGGGGCGTACACACCAGTGTGGGCGAAGAAGCATAGCATGTTGCTATCCAAAGCATTTGTGAGGTCATCTGTGAATGTCGCCAAATTCTTGATTGCTGTGTTTGAAATGGATTTCGGGTAAAAGGTAACGCCACCCCATACTTTCGTCCCCGGATAAGTTTCCAATTTGAAACTCGTAACAACGCCAAAGTTGCTTGAGCCTCCTTTCAAGGCCCAGAACAGATCACTGTTCTGTTGCGCATCAGCATTTATGATGCTCCCATCTGCGAGAACCACCTCAAACTGAATAATTGTATCGCAAGTAAAGCCTCTCCGTGCAGTCAAGAAGCTATACCCCCCTCCTAGGATCAAACCAGCGACGCCAACATTCCCCTCTCGCCCACCCGCAACTATTCGCCCAACTTTATCTAACTCTGCGTAAACATCCTTCCATCGGGCACCGGGCCTGACGATGACAATCTTGTCTGTATGGTCATATTGAATACTGGCTAGGAGGCCCAGATCTAGTAGAATGCCACCAGCTGCGGCGCTTGCTCCCGCCCAAGGTGTGTGGCCGCCACTGCGAATGGCGAACTTCCATTTATGAGACGAGAACATTTGCATTGCAATCGCCACTTCATGTGTAGTGCGAGGGCACAAGATACATCCTGGCGAAGTCTGCGCACCGAGGGACCAGACGCTCGCTTGGCGAGCAAAAAATTCATCATCAGATGGGAGTAGTACATGTAAACCAGCTGAGAAGATATGCTGGACTATGAGTGAGATGGACATGTCCTCTTCATTCATGGCCATGATAGCAGTCCACAGAAGCGAGAAATCTAGAGATCGGTCTAACCTAGATGATTGAGAGAGGGAATGCGCGGTGACCATAACTCGCGGCTGTAGTATTATTTCAGTCACAGGTGCTAAAGGGGCGTTATTCATCAGGGGTATGTGACTTGCTGAATGCGTTGTGTGGACAAATGAATACAGAAGGGTCGCTTACCCTACCCATATTAGGGATGGCCTAACCAGGAAAACGCCCAGCTAGTCATTGACGGCGTACTCGAATATGCATAGTCAGCGTCGTACCATGGCGCAATTAAATTCTCGGTGCTGCTAAAAAGGGAGTGGCGGTATGGATGAGGTTGGATTTGCCAAAAATAGCTATTCGTCGGATACGATCATCAATACTGCCATGTAGATCCAGACATGTTTTAATAAGAGTTATTATGCACAATCTTTGCCAGAGTGTCAACCCTCGGCTGTCATCGTTGGCCTTCTTTGCTGAGCTATCCTCCTCGGTCACTGAGCCTCGTCACCCAGCTTGTACGCTCCACAATGCCGCGACACTGCATTTTCTATCGTCTGGCCGTCTTGCTATCAATTATCGTAGCCTGTAAGGGAGCTGCCACGCTCGCTGATACTCTGACTAGCCAATCAACAGTTTTGCCGGCCAATTTAACTTGCCGTTCACTTCCCAGCGATAACGACTGGCCGAGCCCGGAGACCTGGAGGGAGCTTAACCAGACCGTGGGTGGGAGGCTGATTACGGGTGTACCTCTCGGGGCACCCTGCTATCTGCCTAAGTATGACCAAGCAGCATGCGCGAAACTACAGAATGAGTGGACTGCCGTGACGCCATTGTGAGTTATCCATAGTATACTGACACTATCTCTACTCGTCCGCCCTTGTGCCGCTTAAACCCTGTTTTGCATTGCCAGTGCTAACAATGCTCTCCAGTCTGGAAGATCCCGTCAACATTGTAGCTTCCCTTTGGCAAAATAGCTCGTGCAACCCGCTGTTTGGACCTAATGGAACATGTGAACTTGGAAACCTGGCGTCTTACGCTATCAATATTAGCAGCAGTGAGGACGCAGTTGCTGCCGTGAAATTTGCATCACAAAACAACATCAGGCTTACAATTAAGAACACTGGCCATGACTACCTGGGGCGGTCTACCGGTCAGGGGTCGCTGGCATTGTGGACACATAATCTTAAGGATGTTTCCTTTATAAATTACACAGATGGGGGATACTCTGGTCCCGCAGTGCGCGTAGGCGCCGGAGTACAAGGCTCGGAATTACTGGCGAAGGCTGCGGCAGTCGGTTATCGCGTTATCGTCGGCGAATGTGCCACGGTGGGTGTTGCCGGCGGTTACACTCAAGGCGGGGGCCATAGTGCTTTGGGCGCTAGGTACGGTCTAGCAGCAGACCAGGTTCTACAGTGGGAGGTGGTGACAGCGGATGGTCAGACATTAACAGTGTCGCCAACGACGGAGCATGCCGACCTATTCTGGGCTCTCGGCGGGGGCGGCCCAGGGAACTTCGCCGTGGTGCTGTCGATGACGGTCAAAGCATATCCTGACGGGCCTGTCGCCGGCGGCTCGTTCTCTTTCAATAACACCGATCACGCAACTTTCTGGGCAGCGGTATCGACCTGGCTTAAGTATACGCTCATACTAGACAGTATTCCAGGTTTCAACAGCGCCTGGTCAATAACGGCGCAGAACTTCCAGCTGGTCTACGCCACACTACCCGACGCGTCGGCGGCCGACATGGCGGATGCCTTGGGCCCTGTCATAGCGGAGATCGAAGCGCTGAATTCGACAGTGGTGACGAAGACAATTCTGGTCCATCCCAACTACATGCAAAGTTATGATGCTTTCCTGCCGCAGGGTTACACCACAAACAACACGCTTGGGGGACGCTTAATTCCACGCTCGCTTGTGCAGACCAACGTTTCGGCTCTAGTGGCTGTGATGCAGGCCATAGCGGCGGGCCCTACTCCGTGGCAGATCAATTGCGTGGCATCTAATGTGACGCATCTCCGCATCGGGAACTCGCCTGCATCCAACGCCGTACTGTCCGCCTGGCGAGACTCGTTGTTCACCGTGAATTTCGGGGTCGGCTGGCCCGAGACCGCCAAGTGGGACACATTACAACTGCAGGAGAGACTACTGAACGAATGGCAGGCCATGTTACGGGAAATCACGCCAGGCGGTGGGACATACATGAACGAGGCGACGTTTGACAACCCTACATGGAAGGAGGACTACTTTGGTCGAAATTACGACGCCTTGCTTCTAGTCAAGAAAAAATACGATCCAGCTTCATTATTTTGGGCCAATGCTGCGGTAGGATCTGATAGGAGTTGGATCATGGCGTCGGATGGACGGCTCTGCCGGCCCCAGGAGTATTAAGGCGAGCGATCTAGTCACCTAAGATCGCCTAGTTAGCTAAGCATGAGGCTTGACTTAGTGGCTTAATTAGGTGTGGCACAGCCTACTACATGCCAATCAGAATAGAGCACAGATACCGAAGTAATATAGTAGATCAATACAACAAGGGTTGAGCCCCGAACAAACGAATAGAGAGATCGCAGAATCCAACAGTAAGAGATGTAGGATTCGACGGAGCAAACGTCACCTCTGCAGTTGGGAGGGCACTTATTCTGCAGTTGCTGCAGCTGAAGCTCATAGCTAGGTAGTCGGTATACCCACTGTATACACCAAAAAATGGATGGGTGGGCGGCCGGCCTGCCTTGACGGTGTGTTTAAGGTTTTAGAAGCGGTTGACCAGATGGCGTCAGCTGATCGCACTTGGCAGCTACGGAATAAGTACCTAACCTAGGCACTGTCACTGTGGTTGCTACCCCAGCCCTCCACTACACTACGTACATACTTAGTAGTAAACGAAGACTGCGTAGGTACCTTATCTATCATGTCTGCCGTAACCAACTTCATCTACACTTACCTAATATCAATGTACCTGTTAGGTACCTAGGTAGTCGAGATATCAAGCCTGCCTGATCACAAAGGGCTCTCTTACCTCGTCGTATCAGCAACTCATCACATTTGTGCCGAGGCGGCTGCTGATGAGGTACCTAGGTAGCTAGAGCCTAGGTGCTCAGTAGGTCGATATTAGTACACCATCTCTCATGCATGTAATGATGCTCGCTTACCACCCCTTCGTGCTTTGAATGAAGAGGCAGACCGGAACACGCCCGCCCGCTCGAAGGTGTGTTACACAACCACATACCATGTCGTCAGCAGACCGCTTATCCCTCTCCCCTCTGATTGGTGTGTTGATGTTGGAGAGGAGTGGGCCGGAACGGTGGTGTGGCGAGAGACTGAAGCGTTGCCAGCGACAAGTCAAAGTATCTCCAAACCCCCCTTTCCCGTCCATAGAATTCCCGACGCGTTCCTTTCTCTCTTACTAGGTTTGTTGACCGCATCCTTCTTGCTATGGCCATGTCCATGACTGTGTCGAAGAAGACCGCGCTCATAACGGGCTGTAGCGATGGCGGCATCGGGGCCGCTATGGCCAAAATCCTTCGCGAGAAGGACTACCACGTGTTCGCCACGATGCGCAACAAATCCAAGGCAGGGACACTCGCGAGCCTTACTGATGTCGAGATTCTGGAACTCGACGTAGCATCCGAAGTTTCGATTAAGCGGTGCGCCGACCAAGTCCAAGCAC
Source organism: Xylariales sp. No.14919 (assembly GCA_002003505.1). Classification (NCBI taxonomy): domain Eukaryota; kingdom Fungi; phylum Ascomycota; class Sordariomycetes; order Xylariales; species Xylariales sp. No.14919. The sequence goes on along the minus strand of BDMC01000021.1, from coordinate 451,572 downwards.
GTACGGGTGGCACACTTGACATTCTCATCAACAATGCTGGTCGCGATTTTCTCATGCCGTTATTAGACGTCAATATCAAGGAAGCAAAGGAGTTTTTCGACATCAACTTTTGGGGCGCTCTTGCTGTCACGCAGGCATTCGCACCAATGGTTATTAAGTCGAAGGGCATCATCCTTAACCATAGTTCGGTTGTCTGGAACCTGGGGATAGCATGGGGAGGTATATAATGCTGAGCCCCCTTATCCCTTCCCATCAAACCTCATGATCCTGTTCTAACCCTTGTACCTATGTATCCATATAGGTATGTATAGCACATCCAAAGCGGCGCTCAAACAGCTCTCCGATGTCCTACGCGTCGAACTGGAGCCCCTTGGTGTACGGGTAGTAACGGCAATAATTGGCGCAGTCAAGACAAACATCTTTACCAACTCTCACCCGGACGCTTTGCGGATGCCCTCAGATTCATACTACGAACCTATCAGGCAGTTTCTGGTGGACATCCGCGAAGGAAAGATACATGCCAAAGAACAAGATGTCGACGTAACCGCTCGGCATCTTCTCGACGACGTCTTTCGCGGTAGAGGAAGCTTTATCTGGCGTGGTACCACGTCTTCAACTTGCAGATGGCTGAGCGGATGGCTTCCACTCTGGCTGCTAGACACGATTAACAACGGGGCCAGAGGCGTCACAGAGTTGAGGCAGTACTACGCGACAAGACCATAAAACATCTACCTTGTAATTTAGTGCCGGTAGTCTTCTCGGTGCAGTATCAAAGGTCCTAGGGAAGTGGGTGAGAGAATGGCTTCATAGCACCCTGTTTACTGCCTTGGTATTATAGTAGTGTAGAGTTTCGGACGTTAGGACATGCTTAGCTTGACGTACATTGAAAATGCATGACCAGTTCTTCTCTACGAGTCTATTAGACCTATTACATCTGGCCAGGTCAGGTCTCGGCTTTAGATCTCGTACGCCCCTCGTGCCCGGTGAAGCTGTATTCAAGCACCGAACGATCCATGGTGGTACTCGGCTAGGAATCGCATCATACACACAACAGTCATGGAGCCTTTCAAGCTTCTTAGGGAAATAACCCGCGCTCCTAAGTACTCCTTGCAGCAAGCAAGCTATTCAACTCAGCCAATAGAGTGACTGTCGTTCCGATCATTTTGGTATGAAAATACAATCTTTTACTCTCCTACATTCCTAGGTCGCTGTCTTCAGGTGACAGTCTCTCTTGGGTCCCCATACCCGCTTGCCTATCACGAGTCCTGGACAAAGGGATTCACATGTATATAGCCGCAGTCCAAGTATGAAGGCATTGAGAGACCTTCGCGCCACAAAAAAGTTATCTTATACTTCTATACTAGTAGTCCTGACGTCGCCTCTTCTTGATACATGATCCTGACATATCTACACTGGATTCAAGGATGTCCGAGCCGGTTTCAGCGATGCTGTGGACTCATTCCGGCTTACCCGGGCTGAATGATATGAGTGCTCGTGGGCTGTATGGGTCGCACTAACCCAATCGCTAGTTATCCCAGCCTGTGAGAAATCGACCGTCATCCGACTAGAGACAGGCTTTGGTAAGTTATGCAATTGGTAATCGTCCGGTCCCTCTAGTTCGTAGCATGTGTCCAAGAAGCTGTCCTGCCACCGTCGCATTCTGTCGCTCAAGCGCCCACCGGTGCGCTCACGGTTGCCACTAGGTGTGCGACGCTGTCGCGGTTGATTATCAGACATTACAGCGCGTCGCTGCACAAACAATGAGCGAAAGGACACAGCGCAGGCGATCAGGAAAGCTTTTTAGGGACCATGTTAGTTTACAAGGCTGCGATGACGAAAGATACGTATAATGGGGATTGGGGGAACGTACACACGAAATATTCGAGTGTGATCCAGAAGTCAAAAGCTATATTCAATTCCGCAGCCGCTGAGGGCTGGTTAAGATTGGTCGAGAACCCTCCACGGATAATCGTGACGGCAATAGTAAATCCAACCAGAGAGAATATGCACGACAGTATTACTTTCTGGCGAAATTTCAGGCGTGAGTTCCAAAACATTGAGAATGGGAATACAATCACTGTGATGTTGAGCGTTAGCGCCGCCCAGTTAACACGCAAGGCCCCATAGACGTTAGACATACTTAGAAAATCGGAAACAATGTCCAGAGTCACGGACACGACAACGCGTCGCCGTGTCTCATATAAAGTGCCAAGAGTGCTGCACCCCATGAGTATGGTATTGACGTCGCCAAGAAAGCAAGGATACTCGATGAGTCCAATCTGCACTATTCCGGAGCCAACGACGAAGATGAATATGAACCACCATACCACGCGAAGCTTAGGCACTTGATAAGAGAGGCGATAGAAAAACACGAGGAAGTTGAGCTTTATGGCCCATAGGCCAAGGTATGTGAGGATTGAGCTGGCCACGAAGACCCGCAAGGCTTGTAGACTGTCTGCCTCGAAGGATGGGCCTGGAACAAAACTCCCATCGACAACGTGGGTAAGATTATAGAGATCCTGTGCATATAAAGTGCCGATCACAGAGATGATAAAGAAAAATATAAGCGCAAGGATCATCAGAGTATCTTCGAATAATAGTTTTCGGAAGCAGGCGATGCGAACGGTTGCTCGCGCGGCGAGTGCTAATGCCATAATGGCTGTGCTAACCCAAAATAAGGCCTCGGGAAGGTTAGTAACGGAAGAATGTAGACAATGTAGAGGTCGCACCTTGAACCCAGCAACCGAAAGCAGGTCGCGAACAGGCTCTACCTTTTCTGTTGTCGACGGCATACTGCGACGTCTTGAGACTGAAAAGCAACGCAGTGATGAGAGGTGCAAGAAGCTAGGTTTCAAGGCCCGCAGTTTTCCAACCTGGCTGAAGAAGATAGACTGGCTGGGTCAGACTCATACTAGTACTGTATTATACACGTATGGCCTATATATTGCCGTGTAGGCAAATTTGGTGAGACTTGCATATCTGATCGACACTCACTCGGAAACACATTAGGCCCCCATCCATAATGCGAGGATGTGGTAGCAGCCAGCCAGCCAGCCGCCCCCAGATGAATCCTGTAGGCCGAATGAGTGGTACAAAATCCTACGGCTTTGGTCTACGGCATGCAGTAAACCCCGCCCTTCAGTTCGGTAATATGGCCGCCTATCGGCGCTTCGCCATACTAACTATCTGCGTACGCATCTATCACCAATACAACGTCGGTCGCCCAGTACTACTAGATTAGGATGGAGAGGCTCTTAGCATCACGTCAGTCCGCGCCATTCGCAACCTGCAGGCTGCGTGATAAAATTAGAGAAGGCTGTACCAAGGAGACAAAAGGCATGGAACATTCCGCATTTGCTCCTGACTTCAACATTTCCCTCGCCGAACAGGATCCTCGCTCACGGTCGTATCTCCCAGACCCTGTATGTGACTGTGAGGGTTTTAAATGGCCATGAACTATTTTGCCTCGACATCACCACCGGTTTTCAGTTTTCGGAGGCTTCCATCTCGACATGTATTGTTTCAGCACTAGTATGACTAAGGCTATATGACTATTCATCGGTTGTGCTTCGCTTTATGACCGTGCAGTACGCTACATGAATACTCAGGGTTATTTTCTTAAAACCTTGGTAACATCGTATTAGTCACAGGGCGGTCGCGATGGAATGGTCGGTGGATGCGTCCTCTGCTCGTCGGCGGATGCAAAATCGCCTTGCACAGCGACGCTTCCGCTGTTAGCTCTACCTTATCTACCCTACCGCCGTCGGTCCATTGTCGGCTAACTCGGCTCGGGGCAGGGAAACAAACCCGAAATCGGAGAAGTACTAACCCAAGGTCCACAACTGACGACTTGGCGAGTCCACAGCTGATGGTCCAGGATCAGGAGCCCGGTGTTTCCCCCTCCCCAGCACGCCCGGGCGCATCTGACATATCCGGGACTGAGTATTTAAACTATTTACGAATAGCTAGCCAGTCCGGGACCACCGTGTCGGATCCCCGTGAAGAGTTCGCGTTATCGGCCTTTGCCGAGAGCGACTTCTGCACGCTGTTGCCTGGCCAATCAGAACTCACTTATAGCTGGCTGTCTGGTGACGGCGATGATGATGCCGAAGGGGTTGATCCGCCTCTAGTAGCACAACCAGAGCAGATCGGATTGGAAGCAAGCGAAAATAGTATAGTTAGTACTCTTTGGGAAACCCCTACCCCAAACGCATTCCCAAACACATCATCAGCCTCTACGCGAACTAGTTCACAAATCTTCCCACCCACGCCTGAATCTGCCAGTACTACCTCTGCCTACGATCAGACTCCCCTCGGTACCTGCTACCGGTCTGCCGCACCCTATGCCCAGATAGTCCAAGATTCTAACACCGCATGGTTTAACCCATTGCATAGCGCGGCGGCACGTGGGCATGCACGTATCGTGCGCGTACTACTCGAACACCAAATGGGAACATCGGACCGCTGTAACGCCCGCGACAGCGACGGACTAACGCCGCTGGCGCATGCAATTGCCGGTGGATTTGAGGACGTGGTATCCTGCCTACTGGCACATGGGGCATACATCACCGACGTGGCGCCAGGACCTAAGGGAGGAGTCTCGGCGTTGCATTGGGCGGTACTGAAACGACGAGAGGCATGCCTGCAGAGGCTTTTGGAACACAAAGACGTAAAGGCAGATACTTTGAATCTTGTGAATGATGTGGATGGTGTTGGGCGATCGCCACTCCATCTAGCTGTACAAATAGACTTCGAGGCTGGTGTGGCATTACTGCTCAAGCACGGCGCGGATCTCGATTCCAAAGCACCAAAGAGGTGACATTAGGCCTTGTCGCAAGGATATTCCCGCATACGCGCATTTCATGTAGCGGGGAAGATGGGCAAGTCGATAGGCTGGCTTCCTTAGTCACTGACATATAAACCAATGACCACCGTTCCCTTTAATAACACACTTCGAGACTGGTCTTCGGCCGCCAAAGCACCAACTCCCTCGAGCTATGTCTCATAGAAGGAGCGCAACTCCATCATGCACCAAAGTTTATTACATATCAAGGGTTATAATACGAACCATGGTTCGTATTATAAGACTTCTCAAATACTAAGTAGAGTACCGCATTTCTTTTTTATTATTTGCGTTCATTGCCGTGCCCCCCTGTGTCGATCCGGGCTCGCAGGATCTTACCGTTTGTGGAGTAGCAACACTAATGAGGGTTACAAGAATGATTATGTGCATACGCATTGGCGAGGTAGTAGCCCTGAAACACTGCAAGCAGTCATGATTATGCGCATATGCAGAATCAGAAATCGCTCGGACAATCCATATTGATACGAACATGGTAGGATTGATGAAATCTCATATCGACTGGCCCATTGTGGTGAACTTGGGAGGGCTGGCTTAAAAGAGATTTCAAGCTGAATGTATCAGTGCCTCAATAACCCCATCAATAACTTTCCTACCCTTTCATCAGCCCCCATCGGCTCTACAGAGAATGCAGTCGCTTGGGCTGTCCAATCCAGCTAGCTGGTACACATGTGATTGGGTTGGTTTTGGAGATAGAGATTCGGGGTTGGGCTGGCAAGGGCTATGTCTATCATCAATAATATGCTATCTCGTGTATCAATTCATATTGGGTCTCTACAGACGTGCGTTTCTAAGAATCCCCTGGTCCTAATAAAATTCTGACGCGTACAGTGTACTTGCATCCCCTTGCAAAATTTCCTGGGCCATTACTCGCGGGTAAAACCTCATCGCCTATCTTTTGAAAGCCAGATCCCTTCTCATTCAGCGCAGGGGTTTCGTATTGGTATGAAACCTATTACGACGCATTTCTTGGGGGCAAATACTTTCAGGTTATCGACGAACTGCATAGGAAATACGGTCGGTAATTCTCTGCTGGAAACCGGCTGTTGATCATTTTTTGAAAGCGTCGGTACTGAAATTGGGCCCTAGGACATGTAGTCCGTATAAACCCGGATGAAGTGCATTTCGATGACCCGGAGAGCATTGAGCTACTATTTCCAACCGGAGGGAGAAGGACCAATAAGCCATGGCAAATCCAGAAACGAACGGGAAGTGAGTCCATTCTATCACCGCCCCGCACCCTGGTTGTGCGAAGATTAACGTCTGTGATCACTATCCATATAGCACCCGACTCCCTGGTTGCGACCGTTGACCACGATACGCACCGCCGCCGCCGAAACGCCATTAGTCCCTTTTTTTCAACAGCTCGTATACGGGCACTCGACCCTATCATCCGGGAACACATGGATAAACTACTAGCACGCATGGAAGATGCAGCCTTCAATTTGGGCGTCATTCAAATGCACCCGCTCATCAAGGCGTGCACAAGTGATATCATCAATCTCTATGCGTTTGGGGATAGCTTTCATTTTCTTGACAGAGAAGACCTCGGCCGGCCTTACTATCAGGCTACAGACGTTTTTTTCCGCCTAACTCATTGGTTCGGTCACTTCACGTGGTTTGCTGATCTGGTTCATTCTCTACCTTTCGGATTGGTGGCGTTCTTGTTGCCGGCGATGAAGGAGATGTACAGGAAGAAACACGTGCGTGTTTTTTTTTCCCTATCTAAATAACTCACTGACGAGATCGAATACGTAGACGTGGGTCAATAAACTGCGAGAGCTTCACAACTCTCCGAATCCCGATAACATTAGAAGCACTATTTTTCAAGGCGTTTTAGAGGGCACATTACCAACGGAGGATAAAAGCTACTGGCGATTAGTAAATGAGGCACAGCTCATAGTTTTTGCTGGCGAGGGGACGACTGGTACGCCATGTCTTTATCCGAAAGTCCAAACAAATGGTATGACTTTGCACTGACTCTCACCCTGAAGCACATACGCTCACTGCTGCGATTTACGAGATCCTCGCGCAACCAGCGGTAGCACAGAAATTACGTGAGGAGCTCCTCCAGGCGCTGCCGGATCATGAAGCTACCCCTTCATTTGCGCAAGTTGACAGTTTGCCATACCTCAACGCCGTGATTCAAGAAACAGTGCGCATCCACCCAGGAGTGATGGGCCGACAAGTGCGCATCTCTCCCGATGTCGCTATTACGTATCGCGATAAACATAGTGGTGCCAAATTGATTCTCCCTCGGGGCATGCGGGCATCCATGTCGCCATTGTCAACGCATATGAATGCGGAGGTATTCAAGGATCCGTACGAGTTCCGACCCCAGAGATGGATTGATGACCCGACACTTGGCCGGGCATTTCACGGGTTCTCAAGGGGCTCGAGGAATTGTGTGGCGTGGGTTACCCTACATTCTGGCTTTCACGCTACATCTTCGTATAGAGTTCCAAACTGACAGTCTTTCTCCTTGTAGGATGAACTTCGCCCGAAAGGAAATGGCTGTGTTTATCGCCACTATTTTTCTAAGGTATGACGTATACAATGGTCAAGAAGGAAGGACACTTGAGCTTTATGATACAGAACGCCGCAGAGATATTGATCCGAGTTCTGATTTCATAATTCCCGTCCCGGCTCAAGGTAGTTATGGGTTACGAGTAAGGATACGGAACTAAGCCGATATACTAATAATGGGCCGCGGAGGTCACAGAGATTTATTCATACATGAGCCCGCGTTCTGTTAAGCTAATGAGAAGAACCTTTCATCTCAGAGCCAGCCTCGACTTAAATCTAAGTATCGCTAAGGCGAGAATCTATCCGACAGGCCTAGATCTCAAGTAGGGGTTCTCCTGTCGCCTCTGCCCAGAAACATCGGGAATAAGTGGGATTTAAGTGATGGGGGGAACATAGTTTGCCAATCTCGACTAGACATACTATCAAGTGAAATGCACAAGAAAATGGACGCACACGTCTCGATTCGCATCTATTCTAGGAAATGAACCGTGCATAATTAGCTGTCCTTCGGGAGTGCTCGACTGAATGGGTATTGTCCCCGGTAGTCGTTGGATGACTGATTGTCAGGCCTGTAGGGGCTGGGGTGATTCTGAAGTACTTATGTGTAGGATTGTGACGCCATATCTGTGGTACAGAGGCCGGGATCCCACCAAAATTCCGATGCAAAAGAGCCTGCGGCCCGGGAACAGATGGCCACTCCCCCCCACCCCGCCCCCTTTGAGTACGTTGACCAGTAAACCTCGAGGGACACTCCGTGCTAGATGGAGATTGAGGTATATGTAGGGGGTAATGGAGCCAAAGCCGAGAAGCCAGTGATTATCGCTATGCAGCTGATGTCGGAGGGACTCACAAAAGCCTCCGAGGACGGCATATGGAGCTATGGGAAATATGGTATATCTGGGACGTATTAGTCACATTCTAACTTGGGAAGCGGGGGAGAATTAGGGCCAAAGCCTTATAGCAGAACCAAAAGAACCACTGTTTCTAAGTGACAGCTGACATCCATCGAAGATTCTCCACCTTGAACAGGCGAGGGTGAGGCTCAGAACTTCGCTGATTTTTCCCGCTCTAGGTTGGAAAAGCCTTTTTCGAAAAGCTGACGATATCATATTTAGTAGTTAAGCATATGTCCTTTGTTGTCTCGTCCGGCTCCAGCATAAAAGAAGCCATACCATCTCCAGGAATAAATAGGCGGGTTTCTCTCGGAGCTATGATAGGCTCTTCTGTTCTTATACTCCTTTCCCCCCCTAGGGTTCTGCGACGTCTATCGTCTATCCTCTTACTTGCCAATACAAAAAGCACCATTTCTAAATTTAAAATAACGATGGTATACAGTATCTACGTCGAGTACTGCGGTCTACACCCATTCGTTGTAGCTTCAGGGGGGGGGGGGGGGGGGGGGGGCACCCGGACCAAGCAGCGGGATACTTCGTATCTTGGGGCCCTAAGAACCAAGACGTTACTGGGGGAGGGGATTTAAACGTAACAAACTTCCCCATGCCATTAGACGCCACCCACATTCTTTTAGCCCAGTTGTCCTAGTGTGGTGTTACTGGCATGTAGAGTAGTAAACTGTCATCGTTGCTCTGTTGCGTTGTCTTGTTATTAACGAGTATCACGGCGTTTCCTTGTATTGCCACCCAGGAATAGTCGTATAGCGCATAGCAGGTCGAGGCATTGTTCGCATCGTACAGGCCGTGTGTGATATTATTCTGGATCACAGAAATCATGCGTTGATACTCCTGCCCCGGATTGACCCCATAATTACCCCCAGCGGGATCACCCTGTTGGCTTCTCTTGGCGATTGATAGGTTCCAAATTGCCCCTCTGAGAAAATAATCTTTGACCGTCGCTGTTGTGTAGTCATTGGATGCTCGAGATCGGAATGCTGCCGAGTTTACTATAGTTAGCGATCGCTTGTATAGTAATTTGAGGTGATTGGCCGCTTATAGAAGATGAATAGTTAGAGAGCTAAGAGAAAGAATAATACAAAAAACCAACCGTCACCAGCTTATATCTTGAATTTTCTGGTACTGGGAACGCCAGTATCGGGCCAGCTATTGTGTTCGTGGACGTAGGCGACGCCGGCGCGGGTTGGAGATGCCTGCAATTCAATACAAAAGTTCGACATCGAAAGCATTCCTGTACTTAGCGCATTACTGAGGAGGTGTGTATTACGGTTAGGATTTTGGACTGCTTCTCAGTTTCCAGCATGAATAAGTCCGATCCCCTCTCGGCTTGGATACTTCAGGAAGGCATAAACCGCCAGAGGGGTTGGTTGAAGTATCAATGGAACTCCTGAGGGCGGCTCTCAAGCCTGCAACACGGCCCTCCGGTCCCCAGAGGCCTACATATTCGCCAAATCCCTTAACAGAGCGTATATCGTATTTCACTAGGCTTTGGTGGATTTCAGAGGCTGGCAACTAGAACTGTGTAGAGGGCGGTCGAAGAAGGTGGAAGGCTACCACACCGTTATAATGGATCAGTAGGAGCCTTGTTACCGAGTTTTCCAACCTTGTTAATGTGAAAGAGATTTTGAAGTATGCAGGTAGGAGAAGCTTAGGCCCTAACAATTCAAACCCGCAGATAGGTCTCGGGTTAGGTAGGTACTTGGGAGTCACTAAATGATTAGAAACGCTCTATTTTTTACTGGCTATTACGCAAGCGAAAAAGGCGCTAAAAAAGAAGCGTGACACTTAAATATCCGGCATGCAGGTGCTAGTGAAACGGCTTTGGGACAAGGAGGAGTACAGAATAACTGCACCGGCCGAGCGATTCCTCAGCCTTAATCGCCAATTCAAAGAAGATCTGGAGAACATGCTAGTAGGCCGGTAATAATATGCAAGAACTTAGCGTATATTAAGGACCGTATTACAAAAAATAACATCCACGATTAGGGGAGCCTATATTAGGCATTAGATTGGTGGATGGAAATTCACTTGTAGATTGATCAATCGTCTTTTCTTGTTTTGCTATTCGCTATATGGTCTGACTCTTCACACACCCAAAACTGGTGAGACAAGGAATCAAGCCTGATGATGACATCCGTACTACTAAAAGGTAAGCATACCTAGGTAATCAATGAAAATCCTGGCATCGATGCCTCGACCCGTCTACCAGTCAAAAGAGCTAATCCCCGACTGTCCTCTTGGTGCCACCTCAAAATGCGCCAAAGCTCATCGAAAACAAATGATATTTCCCGCATGGCGTGAGAATTTGCAGGGTTAACAACAATTTCACACGGACCATCAAGTAATTCCCGAAAATAAAGGTGCAGTGGGTATTACCTATGTTGGCGCCTTTGTGATGTTGGTGCTTTGTAGAGCATGGAAGCGCCGAGGCCCCAGACGTAAGCTCGCCTGTATGAGTAGAGAAAGCTGCGTGTGTTCGTGTTATGAGAAACTGCTACTAGATTGTGTTGAGAATATCGGCTCGTTTCTCTCGTAATCCCTTATATGTTTTTGTTCCGGTACCTTCTAGATAAGAACCTACTCCGTAATACACTGTTAGTAGAAGGTTGCCTAGAATGTTGCCAATGTACTTTTAGACTCCTTACGCAAGGACACATACCCAGGGTATGCCCAACTAGGGCGCTCCCACATGTACAAAATTTCGATAAAGGTCAGCAACCAGCGCTAGTGGGATTGGGATTGAAACGTGTTCGTCCGGAGACCGCTATGGTAGGAAACCTGGTCGCCCCGTTGGATGTGGCTTGGCGGTCATTTTGCTAACTAAGCCCTCAAACGCGCCAACTATGTCTTCGAACATTGCAAAGTCCCACCCATGTTGATTTGCAAGACTTCGAACGTCTTTTTCGGAAACTACAAAGCCCTCGCCGAAATGTCTGAAACCTACCAGCAATCCAGACTGTCCCGGGGGGAACCCCTTCAGACCTCTGATGTATTCGAAAGATTCAACATCGCATATATCGAATACTAGGACAACTGCGGTAGCTCCATTTATTAAGGTACGCATGTAATCACTCCCATCCTTCTCTGACTCGATTTTGGGGTCCACGCTCAGCAGCGTAGTATCGTATCTTGTTGGATGATCGTACGTGGCTAAACCACCAGCCTCACCGCGCTTTCGGGGCCAGTCGAGCGCTCTCGAGAGTGTCTGTACCCTCTCTGGACCGTTACCAAAGAATACGATTTTGTATTTTCGGCGGCTTTCTTTTGTTGAGTGGAAATTGGTTCGGATAGGGCCAGAGCTAATGGGTAGAATGGGTTGTCGGGACTTGTTGAGCTCTTCGGCGTAGAAGACGATTGAACAAGAGCAAAATATCTAGAATAGTTAGTAAAGTCTTTTTTTTTTTTTTTTTGAAAAGAAGTATACTTACAATTACGAAACCTAGTGGAGTCCAGATCATTGCAACAGCACTAAGGCCTTGGCCGAAGCTTACAGCCAGTCGAATTATCCTCGTCCGAGAAGGCATCCAGAACGCAGCCGATATAGACGTCCATACAGAATGGCAGAAAATGGCAGCGAAGGTGAGGTATCGAGTGACAAGGAGTATAGGAATTGTCGGACTGACAATAACTAAAAGAGTCTCTATCGACGCGATTACGAATTGAAGAACAACAGCTGGTTGATATTTCGCTTGTTCCTTGGCCGATTTAATTGCGCAAAAAGACTTCCTAAGTTAGCCTTGTCAAGTTAGGACTTGCAGGAGGTAGTCTTACGTCAAGGGACGCGGCTCCGACGATGGACCATCTCCAACACCAACCTGCCCAGGTATGTGCGTGGATTGTGGTCAAAGCAAGCAATACGATACCGATAGTAATATACGCAAAGAATAGAATAGAAAATATCCAGTGATGGTAGATTTGAATGGGGTAGCGAAAAACCTCCCAGGAAGAGCACCGCCTTTGGGAGAAAAGTCGATATGCGAATAACATGCCGACCGCAGTTATGACCAGCATGTAGGCGAAAGCCACATAGGCTGGAATTGCTGGGTTCGTCATATTAGAGGATTCTCGGCGAGACTCGAATTAAAAAATGTAGCTAGGTATGGTAATGACGGAAGGAAAACGAAAGGCAAGACGCCCGCAACGGAAGGCCTTATACGGCCCCTCGACTATTTTCGAAGCTTGCTGCTGTGCTTTGTTTCTGGAGCTAGAGAAAATTCTTAGGTAAGTCTTCAGGTATTATAGCTTACCTGGATGAAGGGCTACACACCTTCATTCCCGCCTAAGCAGGGACAGGGAAAATAGTGCGACTAGGAAGAAAGTACTTACTGGTTGTTGAGTGGTTGGGACGCACGAAGCCACCTGGTCAACGGCCCATTTGGCACTGTATATCACAGCAAATTCGAGCCTGCAAGCCAGTCGATCTTGGAAGCTAGGGCCACGGCGGGGATACTTGTACTTCGCAAATTGTTGTAGTAGTTCCACGACCAAGGGGTAGAGGCACAATTATTTCTGATATTTTTTAGGGATACCCACTACATCTCTACGTAGAGGAATATCGGTACCGGTAGGCTGGCTGTTTCCACCATCACGTGTTCATAACCGAGCTTTCGGCGAAAAGTGGCTGCATAACTCGCGTGGCGCGCTTGGAGTCACGTAATATCTCCCGAAGCTAATCAAACTAATACCATGGTCCACGTCTCATATGGTGTTTATATATAAAACAATAACATTTAAGGCTTCTTTGCTAATGCTGTTATTCCGTTGATTCTGGACTTTGGATGGCGCTGTCCTCATCCTACTGTATACTTGGGAATGATAGCACGGTAGAGGGCATTGAATACTAGACTGAAACAAACTTGGAAGCTCTCCCGTTTAGCAAACTTGAAAAGAGGGTCGGACACAATATATTCAATAAAAGCCTATTAAACCGTACGTGATACGTGGAGTTGGTACCTATTATGCCGTTTACTGCACATTAATGCGACTAATTAGTCATAGCTTAAACCAGTCACACCTCGATCCCGACTCATTTCTTTTCCTGTAGCGAAAGAAGACCAGACGGATCGTGCTAGCACAATGGAGGACAATGCGGTTTTTTGGCTTGAATGCAAACCAGGCGGATGGAGTTGAGTGGCTGAACCGGAATCCCCACTCCCCATTCAACCTCGCCGGCCATTTGAGGCTATTAAATAGAAATTTTCTTCCAAGCTGAATTTAGGGTTCTCAGAGGCTGGCAGGAGAGTAAATGTATCCGCCAAAGCTTTCGATCCATCTATTCTTGACTGACATATCACGGATAAGATCCAATACACATTCGAGAACTGCCGCTATTATGAGTTTCAAGAGCAGAATCTAGGTTTATGGAGGCGTTTAAGTCACTAGAGAATCTGGGCGGGGGGTCAGTGGTACGTACTAAAAGAAGCCTGGGGAAGAGGGATAGGAAAATCAGGAAAGAAACCGCAAATAAACTAAAAACCCTGCTTGCTCGCTATATCCTAGTGGGAGAACAGTCGGGGAAAAGCACTGTACTCTTCTACACAAACCTAGTTGCGTATTAAAATCCCTCTACCGGTGCCGTCGGCAATGTCTTACCCAACAGTCTATACAAAAATGGCCCCCATGGCACGGTCGAGGGATGCCCAGCAACGAATCACCATGGAAAGTTGTACCAATTATACGTAATATGCTGTACGGTTTGTGGAAATCAACAACAGATAGACACATGGCAGGACTTGACGAAAGGTGTCGCGGTACAGAAGCTGTATCACCTATTATATTGGCGAAGATGGAGCCCAGCTCCCTAACCATGGCCACGCACATCAGTATTGTTTGGTATACTAGTAATTTGTGCACGTGCCATCGTAGGCATCCCTTACATCCCTTCCTAGCTGGCTCTGTATAATAAGTATTGACGGAGCACCGACGGCGGGTGGCATCAGTTGATCCATACGTGTAGCCCGAGCCTTGCTTCTCCGCAATTCCGGCTCCCTGCCGAACGTACAAAATGTCTTCTGATCATATTTCATGCTTGAAAGAGCAAACCACCCATCCCAGCTGCCTACTCGAAACCAGATGGTGGGACGCAATGGAACAGCAAAGTTCTCCCAATGCAGAATTCCGCGAGAGTCAATGCTTGGATTTACCCGAGACCCAGGGAGCAACAACCGCAACGGCCTTAGCGGTGCGACGGTGACAGGTATATGTGGGCTTGGTACATAACGGAAAACGCCGAAATACTCTAGGGACGAAGCCTCGATCGGTTCCTAATACTCGTTCGGTACAGCCTAACGTTTAGAAACCCTGTTAAGCACCACTACCCTGCCCTCATGTGGACCGAAGGCTGAGAACCTCGTCGGCACAACTCCCCGCTGCGATGCGCCGGTAACGGCCAAGATACAAACACCGCGCAGTTGGAACCTAAGTATAGTACGCCAAGCTACCGTTCTTGAGGCATTATACACGGAACCGGAAACTCGACTAGCAACAAGGAGAACAGGCAATTCCTCATGGTAAAACCCCCGGTTCGTCAGGAAATGACGGCGGTAATCGGTCCAACAAGATGACCCATAGTCAAACGACATTATTACAGGTAGTGAGTGAAGCTCTACGGTACGATAATAAATAATAGTCGCGTCCCATATTACCATGACAGCTAATTTCTTCGTTCTACGCAGCGCCAGCGATTTGCCTCCCGTTAGGGCCGTTCCATCCCTTTGAGTCGACCCTCTCTCCTCCCACTCTCCTCCCACACGAGCTTAGCACTTGCAAATGAGCACATCATCGTACGAGGCCTAGTAGCCCCTCGAGACAGATTTTCGGCTAGTTTAGGAGACTAGTATATATGTTTTCGGAAAGTTCGTATGTCAAGGTCTTTTTTGACTGGCTTCGCGTCGGGCTATCGTCATCATGGAGTCATAAGGACGGCCGGAAACTGAAACAGTCATTACAGTCTCTTGGCTAATTAATAGACTACAATATATGCCCCCCGGCTGTGTGTACGACCGAAACAGTAGCTTTCAAGACAACCCGCATAGGTTTCTCTCGGCCCGCGAGTAACAACGTCGTAGAATATGCATTCTCGCAGAGGACTGCAGCACGACTTTGAGTTAGGTTGCTGACAATTCTTAGCCGTGTGAATATGCCTGTCATGCTGGGAGCTTCGACTCCACGTAGCAGTTTGGGATCACCGCCAATGTCTTCGGGGCTGATTGATATTTGGGCTCGTTGCTACTTGAACGCGAATTTTGAGCTTGGGTACTGTGTTCTCCCCCTCGGCACGGTCCCTAGCCGCACTGGCCAGCAATCAGCCCATAAAGTTAGTGGTGCATTCTGCCGGTACCGGAATTGGTGCAACCATGGTGATAGAAACCGTTACATCCTCCTCTCCCCCCTCAAAAAGGGTAGGTATCCGCAGCTTTACTAGCTCTCTAATCTCTCGGGTAGTACTGTGGCCCCCAAATGGCCAATTGCTAGGAATCCTACGTGCAGGAGAAAAATAACCTGGATCAGTGTTGCCACAACCGTCGGGGCTCGAGGGTCATGTCTCGCAAGTACTAAGGCGTGACGCGATAAGTCCTTGGTAACATCAAGATGTTGGTGCTCGTGGCGTCTTGGTAGAACCAAGACTAACTGTTTTGATCCTGGGGTATAAAAATCTCATTCATGTTAAGGGAGACTATAGCTAGGAAGGGGGTTGTTCGACCCGACTAGCTGCCATTGATAACTCACATGCCTAACCTAGGTGTGTTTAACGAGGTGAAGAGAAGCTACCTAAGGCCACACTAGAATATCGAGAGCCGCAGCCCCTATTTGTCATATTTCTGAAGATCGACGGTGGCATTGGGAGTTGCTGGTTACGAGCATGAACCCTACTAATACACATTGCTACACTGCCTTCGGATTTATGCAGCAATTTACATCCTTCAGTTCAAAGTCTCATTCTCCTTAAACTACAATTACTTAATCTGGATATTCTTATCCCCTGTGTAAATTATTTATACGACGTGAATCCATGAGACATCGTATTTCAAGTTCGACGATATTAATCCCTTAAGATACAACCCACCAGAATCAATCTTCATGTCAAAAGGATTTACTACCAAACTACTTTATATAAATGCTCATAATTATAATATGTATACGCTAATAATCGTTACCCAGCTATTGAATATTCCCCCAAGAAAAAATCACAAGATGTAATATAGCCCTATATTCGTCTTGCTTCTTGTAAATTTTAAACCTTAGGTATCGTCTGCCCAACAAACTTTCTTTCGGGACTCATCGAATTCGCACTTCGTTATCTACTCTTTACGAATCACCCTCTCTTTACCTCAAATCGCTCTCACCCCATCAATGCATATAAGCACCCGCGGACCAACAAATATGTCCTCATCCTCATCGGCCTTTCAAGATCGATCTGAAACTCGTCAGCCTGACCTATACGCGTCATCTACCGTTCCCATATTCTTCTCCGCGGTCTGCGTTGCCCTGAGGTTTTGGTGCCGTTGGAAAACTAAAGCCGGCCCCTGGCTCGACGACTGGCTGATTCTCGCCGCACTAGTAACCTCCAACTTCAGCTATCCCAAAGCCTCGGTCACTAACGTCGACTCAGTTAAGCGGCATAGGTCTGGCGGCCGACACGCTGTGGTGTAAGGCGACTTGCCAATACTCTCTACTAAAACCCAATTGGCGGTCCTAACATATCCAGGGATTCCTCGAGGTCTTGGGAAACACGTTGAGGCGTTCGGCCCCGACGTGCTCTGGTATTGGGCCATCGGGGTCTTTGTCACAGAGCTAACCTATACCGGCTCTATCGTATTTGTGAAACTATCCATTGTTTCCCTATATTGGCGTATATTTGGCAGAATGACCAGTATCGGGCTTCATATTACTATCTTGACGGCGTCCATTCTAGCATGGGGCATTTCAATGGTGAGCGGTTCAACTCACTAGAAGTAAGCTACTCTAATTCAGCTCTGCCAGTTCCTACTTATTTTGCTCCAATGCATCCCTACCAGAGGCATTTGGGACGATTCCGTCGGGGCCTCCTGCCACGTAAATCGTGAAGTGGCTGTCTTCGTCACTTGTATTCCCAATATCATTCTCGATCTCCTCCTTCTCGCCTTACCTATTCGATACGTTGCGTCGTTAAACTTGTATAGGCAGCAGAGAAGAGAAATAATATCAATATTCCTTCTCGGCGGATTGTAAGATATACTCGATCATTCTCGATTTCAGGTCAAAATTGCTAATGAACCAGTGTCTGCATCGCTTCCATTGTACGGCTCGTTGCGGCAATACCTCAGTCTATTCACCCCGATGTGACTTGGAATACTATAAGCCAGGTAATATGGTCTGATGTGGAAGTCTACTTTGCGATTATCTCCGGTAAGTCTGAACTCCGACTGTAGAAATTAATCCTAAAGAAGAGGGGAAGGTCTCTCTTACTGACTTCTTAGCTTGCCTCCCTACAATGCGGCCGGTCTGGTTAGCCATTCGTCCAAAGATTTTCACCTCTAGAACATCAGAATCATCGAATCAAACGCCGACTCCGAAAAGGAAGGTGTTTCCATGGAGCATGTCCATCCTCACTTCTAAAGATGGCACTGAGGGAGGCAGTGGCCTGTTCTCACGCTCAGGTCAGTCGGCGGAGGTTGATCTAGGGGACAATCCCGGACATGCGTCACAGGAATCAAGGACAGTTGACATCATTGCCCTCCCAACTATTACACTCGACAGGTCCGAAACTTCGTATTTTGGTCCTCTCGAAGGGCCAACGTATTCCCAAGAACCTTGTTAAATACCCTTCGGTGACAAGTAAATATAATGACTATGCGGCATAGATCTTCTAGAATGTATATTGGAACGACCACGTAGCCTCTTCTATTGTGAGTCAAGGGGCTGGTATAGTCGCCACGTAGAGATAGGCCAAACACTACACTTCTACGTGTTCGGTAGGCAATTTCGCGTGGGGGATCAATTGAGGAGAGTGTAATAGAGTCAATAAGTCAATAGAATCCAATTCTGCGCATGTGTGTTGTTCTGTTCATGATGCCTCCCTTCTCACAATCCGCTGAGATATCCACCCCTGTCGTGCCCAGGCAGCTGTCCACACCCGTCTAGCCGCCAGATCCACATATGTACGTGTATACGTAAGTGTGGTCCCTGCTGGCATATTGGCAAAAACACGCCCAGTAGACGCAAATCGTGGGTAGGTTGCATTGTCACTGTTGCAAGGTGAGAGGCAACAAACAGATACGTATCACAGTACATCAAATACAGTTTATCATGCGCAGTAATGGTAATAGTCTCTACGCAAGTAGACATATACATGAATACAGATCTCGACAGAGCGTCGAAAGATCCATATGTGAAGACCCCCTGACCAATAATTAGCTTGGCTAAATAGGCGACCTAAAAGAATGTCTCGCCTCATCATGGTTCGCGGACTGCCATACTTAGTACCTTAGTACGAAGCGGTACCTGGGTAGGTAGGGTATCTACTAGGTTAGTAGACTCGAGGTAGTCCGCGGCAAGTCTACTCGGCTCCCCCCAAAAGATTTCCCCAGCCCATTGCCAGACAGCCATTATCTCATAGGAGGGGATTTTTCTCAGCAACTAATTCCGCTTTTGCTATCGTTCCCGCTCGAGGCCCAAGCACATCGACGAAAAGAACTTCTTCCGCCATCATTCAAGTAGTCATCAAAGATACGCGCGAGAGGCCCCAAAATATGTCCGACGATCAGTATGCTCTCCGATTTCCACCAGTCAAGTACACTAGCATTGGCTTACGTTGACCGGTGCCTAGCAAACCGACCGATAGCGTCGGAGAAGAGACCGACGAGCTGAGGCCCGAGAAGAGTGATCAACCCGACAACAATGAAGCCTCGGGAGAACGCCCGAAATATATCTCTACGGGAACGGTATGTTCGGCCCTTTACGGTACACGTATTCTCTGCCGTTCGCCGCGCTGGGCCGTGTGGTCGCTAACAACCTCCGCCATTCGTGGGCCGGAATTTCATTTAGAGCAAATTCGCCGTCAATGATTCGGTTCATTACCAAGTAGGATCCACGCTCTACGGGCCGTACCTAATTGCCAAGGTCTGCCGACCCCAAGTCTACATGCTCTGCGATGCCAACGGCAACTACATCAACAACGGGACGGAGTTTATCGAGGCTGCGCTGCTCAAGTCACGGGTGCCTGTTTAGGTTTCCCCTCGTTTCGTGTGGATTGAGTCTGGGATTGGGCATCGGCGCCAAGGGAAGAACGCCACAAAGAGGCCGTGTAACGGCACCAGTGTGTAACTCGATCTCCAGCATTGAGTTCTTCTTTTGGATCTGTTTGTGAGCTTTGCTATTTTCAATGGGATTATTTTTCTATCGCTAAGCATTTCTTTGTTCACTAGCGAGCATTTTTGCCCGTATCTGAGTTGAATCAACCCCTATCTACTACCAGTACACGATTCTTCCCTTTATCGTTATTCATCAAAGCATGGGCCTAAACACTGAAAACTTCTCTCCGAAATCTCATATTCTAGAAAATTTAGACTTCGTGATGACCTTCTTTTCTTTAACCCACCACGAAGCTTGGATCTCATCTGTCAGGCGACGGGCTTTCCCAGTCCGGGATGCAGGAGTCCACCCCTCAGTTATATCTTCGAGCTCTAGGTGACGCAGGTTTGTGTTTTCGGTGGTGATAAAAATCCTCAGAATATCTTGCATAATGAAGGATGGGTCGCTTTGGTATTGCCGGTGCAACGCATCGGGGACGCTGATGTCGATGATAGTGCGCGCGGGCTTTCCCATCACAGACGCCTCCATATGGCCCTCGTCGCTCGGGAATAGCTGTCTAACGCCGTACAGCGGCGTCAGATTGAAGACGGCGACGAAAAGAGGCCCTGGCTGCGTATTATGCACCGTGATTTCCCAAGAGGATAGCACTGATGGCTCATCGAGTGGGCACTCGCACTCGGCCACTCTCAAATCGAAGGGGGCCGTCGTTTGGTGAAGTCGTGGGGGCGTCCTAATGGCTTTCACCTCATCATATAGTTTAAGATGTTGCAACAGACCCATCAATCTTCTCGTAACTTCTGCCATTGAGATCAACTGATTCCTGTAATAATAACCGTGTTATATGATCAGTAACGCACCAGATCGCAATGGGAAATATCTGTTTGGTACAGCTCAAAGGGGGGGAAAAGAAAAGATTGAAAAGACTAACTGATCGAACCTCAATACCGGCAGGTTCAGATAAGGCCTATCGTTACGATCATGAACCTCAATCGAGGTTGGACCGACATGTATGTAACAGGTTGGCTTGAGGGTTCTCGATTTGTCTCCGGGAAACCATAATCGCCACGGAGCAACTGGATCATTATAAGAAAGCCACTCTTTCTGAATCGTTCGAACGACGGCATCAGATCGGCTCCCATCCCTTTGGACTATCCGTGCTTCAGCAACCCTGGACCTCTGCACGAGGTTTGCCAGCCAGCCACTTTTGACAAGTCTGGCATGATTTCCCGTGGGTAATATGCTAGGCTCGACATATTCTCTAGCCTCGGATTCGTACTCCTTAACAGAAGTAATGACGATCTTTAATGCCGTAGTTCGCGTGGCAGGAGTGTGGGATCCTTCCTGGGTGCTCTGACGAATTTGATTCAATGACTTATATCTCATCAGGTTAGCACTCGGATTCTTCTCCCAAGTATTCCGATTGGAATCAATCACACTTACAGCTCCGGGATCAGATACAGTGTAAATGTCACCAACATTCGAGCCGTCAACTGAGCCCCGGTCAATGAACATAACTTCGGACCTGACCTTTCTGACACTGGCGACAGTGGAGGCGTCTTCGTGGACTGAGGATAAAAAAAGCAATCGATTTCTGGGACCAATGAGCATAGGCTTCTGTTGAGTGATTTGACCGAACGTTCCCTTCAACGCGGATTCTATAATTCCTTGGAAGACGTTGTATGTCATGAACGAGCGCTGACCCCGGAGATGTTTCAGCTGAGATATCAAAGTGGAGGTCAAAGCTCCGTATACTCTGTTCCCGGAAGCAGGGTCCGGGGTTTCCATAGACTTCTCGTAAGGCTGGCAAGCGGCGATAACGTTGTATGCTCGATCGCGATATAACCATCCTTTGTGTAAGCTGGCATCTCTCGAACCGCTCGGCATACTTGGCTCGGTGTTGTAGTCTCGCGGATGAAGCTCGATTACCTGACTTGACGGCTTGTTTCGAACCGCCGAGTAGCGCGGGTCCCGTGTCATCCCCCCGGAAAAGCAGCAGTCGAGCGTGACAAGTAGGGTTAAGTTGTAGGGCGGTGCAGCCAACTCATCCAACTTCTCCCCGAACATGACATCCGTCATCTCGTTATCGACGAAACAAAGTCGTTCGTCCCGATCAGTCTTCGACTTCTTGTCTTCGTGTAGCGTGAATTCTCGGTTGCCATGCCCAGAGAAATGTATGTGCACAAAATCCCCGGGGCGAGCTTCGCGTCTGATGTGATCGAGAGAATCGAGGAACTCCCAGAACGTCGGAGGCAGGCTTGGGGGATCTTTCGCAGTAAGAGGTGTAAAATGAGGGTCGCGAGAAAGGTGCAAGCGAATATTGCTCTTTGGGATCTTCAACGAGGAACGAAGAAACTGATAGATTAATACGGCGTCGTTGCATGCCCCTCTTAGGTTCATAGCTGGATGGGTTGTCGAGTACAAGTCAATGCCGACCACAATTGCCCATGCGGATGGAGCTTCGGTGGCGATCGACTCATCTTCCGCCATGTTAGACGCTGTTACCGGACGCACCTAGTGACTAGTTTCTGTGAAAAGGCGAAATGGACTCATCTTCGCCCGTCACGCAACAAATGAAGTAAATACAAGGTCACGTTTTCATATTAATGTTACTTATATACATACGTGTGGACGGAAGCTGGATTCTTTCAGCCTACCCAGTCCGCCTAGGTTGCCTTATTTTGCCTCGCCATGGACTTCATGTTTAGAACGCGTAATGGAGCTGAAACATCTAGCACTCAGTCCCTGCTGACCAAGCTATAGGCAGCCAAACAGGCTATAAGTAAGATGACGTGTGGCCTGCCATCTCCCACATCTCTACAATTGCCCTGATGAATATACGTGAACGGGTCTCAGGACGGCAATGCATTATCAAAAGTAACCCCTCATCACGGTGCCCTGTCGACACTTGATTGACACTAACAGGGTCCCGGGGGGGTTGGCTTGGTGTGGCGAATAGTGTGATAGCATGCATGTGATGAATGCGAGTAATACGCTACATGGGGGCTGAATGCCACATACGTCGTTCTATCGAAGCTTTAGAATAGATATGCCTTGCTAGGCAGCAATGCGCCCGAATTTATTCCACCGAGCTAGAATCATGATCGCCAAGTAGTTATTTTTCCATTGAGCCCATGTCTCTTATGGATCGTCTTTAACCAATCTTATTGCAGTCTTCTCCCCTAAGTCCCATCAGCTAGTCACTCTGTCGAGGTGCATACTCTCTACATCCCAACGCCAAAGGCCGTCGCCGTTGAGACTCAGGTAATTCCTCATCTAGCCCGTCAGACAACGCCCACATCCCGTAAATTCATCGACCATGAATGAAGCCCAGAGCGCGGGGCAGCTAAATATGCCCCAAAGTTCAGTCAATGATCTGATAGAGAAGGTGAAAGAGTTTAACAAAGAATACAAACGTTGTGCGACGCTTGAAACATGTTCTCTCGCGGTGCAGCTTGCGGAGCAGGCCCTGGAGCACGCGCCCCTGGGTCACAACAAGCGTTGGGACATCCTTGCAGATATAGGGTGGTGGAGGCATCGGCTATTCGTCAACCACTCAAAGGAAATCAGTGATATTGATAGGGCTATCAACGCCGCGCAAGAGGCTCTTGATCTGGCACCGGATGAAAATAGTCGTATTTGGAGGAGGTGTCAACTAGCGACGTACAAATATGAGAGAACGCTATGGACGCACTCCGTGGACGATGTCAACGACGCAATATCTCTGTACGAGGAGGCAGAGAGGTCATTGACAACGGATAATCCAGTTCTTCTCAGTGCGATTCTCAAGGAGCTGGCAACGTGTCTTGACCGCCGCAATGACCTCACCTCATCGATGGCAGATCTCGATCGAGCAATCGAGACTTATGAACGAGACCAACACCTGTCCCCAGGGAACGAGAAATCCCTTCATGGTCTAGCTCTGTGTCTCCGTAAGAGAGGAACAGTTTTATTATCTCTTGCAGACGTGGGCCGGGCAGTCCAGATGCTTGATAACCTCGTCTCGAGCTACCCGGAAAATGCACTATACCTTACAGAACTCGGGATGACATTGAAGGAGCGCTATATGCTCGGCGCGGACCCAAATGACCTCGAGGCTGCCGTTGATCGAGGCCGAGAGGCTGCTCAGATGAGTGAATCTTCAGACACTTCCGTTCAGCTTCACGCGTTACATTGCCTTTCTAATTCCCTCGGCCTGAGATTCGATCAGTGGGGAGATCCCGAGGATCTGAACAGTGCTTGCGAGCTTGCCGGTGCCATAGTCGATACGACTATTCCGGATCCTGATCTCCCGATGAGACTACACAACTATGCAATGCGACTTCTCAATCGCTTTGATACGTGGGAGGATCCCGAGGACCTTCGAACCGCCGAAAAGTGCCTCAACGATGCTTTAAAACTCGAGTCCAGCCCTGCCGGCAATGGTGGAACCGTAGGAGCGGCGGCGTACAACATTCTTGTCAGTCTTTCTATCGTAAATTCTAGGCGATTTGATACTACGAGAGACCTCCAAGATCTCGATTTGTCTCTTCAATACCTATTCAAGGTACATAATCGGCCAGAATATGACATATGGCTAGGTGGACGGCTGGTCAGAGATCTTCTCACGCGGCATTTGCAATACGGTTCTGTCGAAGACCTGGATTTTGCCATCAATCATTTAAGAGACAATTTCGATCTTCCGGCTACGGATGTAATGCGGCTCGGATATTGGAGCTTATTATCTGACTGTTACAGTCAGCGAGGCGGCCGGGCCAGAACCTGGGGCCAGTCAATGGAAGATGCCAATAGCGCTGTCGAAACTATGGAGATGGTGGTAAAAAAGACTCCTCGCGACTTCAGACGGCGCGCAGGATTCCTGGCGAAGTTGGCCGAGAAACTCCGATTCCGAAGCGGGCTATATGGGGAACAGGGACTTAGAAACGTGAAGGACCTTGAAGACGCTACAGAATATGCTCTTGAAGCTTGTTCCTGCAGCCATGAAAACAGCGGTACCTCCCGTGTAGCCCACTTAGCATTAGGGAAATGCTACCTTGAGCGATCTTTTCTCACGTCAGGGGTTCCAGCACTAGAACTAGTGAATAAGGCTATCGCCGCGCTCAAGAAAGCCGGTGGACTCGACGTCGATACCGCAAGGGCTTCTGAAAACGGCGGGCCGACGCAAAATATCATGTCGCACGCTCAAACTATTACACACCCCGTCCTAAGGGAAGGAATTTACATGTCCCTTGCACGAGCTTATTATGGACGGACAGGGTTTTCAGCCATACGCTCTCTCGCCCAGGTGAATGAAGACTTCCGAGAGGCAGGGGAAATGTTTCGGTTATGTCTTTCGTGGCCAGAAGTTCCAGTCATGCAACGAATGATGGCAGGTATGTGGCTTGCTGGAATACATGTTGAAACGGATCAACTTAACGAAGCTGTACAGGCTGAACAGCAGGTTCTCGCTCTTCTCCCCCTACTTAGTCTGAGGTCACTATCGCGTTATGATCAGATATCTTTACTTCAGAATCTCGTGGGACTTTCTCGTGCCACAACTAGACACGCTCTAGAATTAAATTCGTCTCCCGAGGAAGCGCTTAAGTTGTTAGAGCAAGGTCGCGGTCTTATGGCTCGTGTCTCCCTCGAGTCCCTAACCGACGTCTCGCGCTTGGATGCTGCGCAAGCCGAAGCTTTCACCAGCGCTCGCGATAGCGTAAGGAGATATGAGAAGTTTATGCCCAGCCATTCGGACGGTGATCCGTTTTCACCTATGATAACATGGCTGTTGGAGTCTCATAAACGCTATCTAGCGGACCAGGAGCTTCAGAGAATCATTACCACAATTCAGTCTGACCCGAGGACACAGGATTTTCTTGACCCCCCGACACTCGAGGAGGTCCGAGGTGTGTTGGGAGACGATACAGTGGTTGTCATCAATGCTGCTGACGGATGCGACGCATTCATTATCGACAACCGAAGCAGCAATGTCAAAGTTATGACGCTCCCGCTGCTCACGTGGGATGACCTTGAGGCATGGACTGCGCGCTCAAAAGCAGCGAGGCCCTTGGTAGATGTCTCCATGCTAAGCTGGCTCTGGAATGTAGTTGTTCACCCCATTCTGGACTATCTCGGATTTGAAAGGGACGTGGCGCCTGGCCTACTCCCGCCTCGGATCATATGGATTGCAACTGGACCATTGTGCCATTTGCCCCTTCATGCGGCCGGAGTATACGACGGAGTGTCACGCACAACAATGGATTATATCATATCCTCTTACACACCATCACTGAGAGCCCTCGTGGCTAGCAAGAAGGCAAAGTCTGTAGACTTGGGCGGGGTAAAAAAGGCATTACTCGTCAGCATGGGCCACTCTCCAGGTCTCAGACCACTTCCATTCGCAAAAAAGGAGGTCCAAAAACTTTCAAGTGTGTGCTCTTCGATGGGTCTCGAAACTGTCTGTCTTGATGAGTCGAAGCGGGCCACAGTACTTGCCCAGATCCCCGGCTGCGCGATATTCCACTTTGCTGGGCATGCCATATCTGACCCGATCCAGCCGGAAGACAGCGGATTAGTTTTGTACGATGGACATCTGACAATTTCCGATCTTCTAGATCAAGGAATTCGGACGAATACTGCACCCTTCTTGGGCTTCTTGTCTGCTTGTCTGACTGGTGCCATCGATGCCGACGATCTGACCGATGAGGGAGTCCACTTGATCAGCGCTTTTCAGCAGATTGGATTTCGCCACGTAGTCGGAACACTTTGGCAGGTTGACGATGAAGTCTGCGAGATAATTGCCGCAGCTGTATACCGAGAGCTCGCGGAACATGGGATTTCAGATGAAGTTCTCTACAGGGGATTGCATAACGCGATATTGGCATTGAGGAATGACTGGATGAAGGATCAGATTTTCAAGGGGAATGAGAGTCAGGCTGAGAAAGAGCTGGAAATAGCCTCAAGAAGCGTGCAGATTAGTGAGGCTCGCTCCAGACTTGTGATTGCTGGACATCGGCATGGTAAAGCGCGGTCTGCTGGTCCTAAGATAGGCGGGAGACTCGTTAAGGCTGACTGGATTCCCTTCATGCACTATGGCGCTTAACCGTAAGCCAATGGACCTCTTAAGTACATACATAGATACCTAGGTAGAATACCCAGCACGCATAAAAAGGTATTCGTTTACAAGGTATATTCAAGGATCGTCCCGCGCTTGAATAGCCCAATTGTTCCCTAAGCAGTACTGCCTAAGTACCTAAACAACGATCTACAGCTTTAGTCAACGCTGAGATTCATCTCTCGAGACATAACAGGAAAAGAATGTCCATAGCGTCCGGAAATGCGGCCGTACCTCCCGAGCAAAGTAAGTCATTTGTGTGGATGCCACATCAGGGAAAAAAACTAGCCCGAAGACCAAGTCCGCACGATGACTTTCTAAGATGACCAACCAGTCGAGGATTATCCGTCCGGATATCCACGCCTCGCTCGCCTCATTAGTGCACACCCGTCGTTCTCCATATTCAGGCGATTTTCAGCGGCCAGGGCGCGAATACTCCTATACCAACAAGACAGAATCGCTGAACTCGAGGAGACACTGACAACGCTAGACGAGCGTGAGCAGAAGGTGCTGTTTCTGGGCAGTCGGCGGAGGGATGCCAACCCCGAGCGGAGAGCAGTACTTGCTCAACTTAAATCAGCAATGGCGGACTATGGTACGTGGAACAATTCCGACTGAAAAAAAAAAAAAACACCCTTTTCCCTAATGTACTACTTGAAAATACTCGGGCCGGGTAGCCAACTAATATGGTAGATCGACACAGATGACCTTCTTGCACGCACTCGAGAGGCTTTGAATGCAAAGACTGCCTATCGGCGGGACGTGGCAAGTTTACGTGACTGGATTAATGATTCTGGCTGTCTGTCGCGGGATGAATCTAAGTATCTAGAGAAGAACGACCTCATATCTCTAGTATCATCCGAGCAGGGAGTATTAGAGTCCATGTCAGCCGCTGTTGAAGATCTTATCATTTGGATATCAAGTCGCACCCGTTGGGTAAGTAGCTATTATCCAAGAAGCAAGCCATCTGCCAAAAGAACCTACGTTAATCCTCATAAGAACTTCCGCACGCCACACTCCAGAGACTCAAACATGTACATCTTCTCCGAGAATCTGATCGGGACTTTCACCCGCATCGTCCTAGCCCTGTTTGCCTCTGCGACGATTTTTATCCCTATCGTGATCTCCTCTCTTATGAGCTCAGAAAGCGCCCGGCTCGTTCTCGTCGTGCTGTCCATTGCAATCTTCGTCGGTATTCTATCTCTGACCTCGCGGCCAAGAGTAAGCGAAGTCTTTCTAGCTGGCGCTACGTATGTTAAGAGAAAGAAAATAGCCGTCCTTGGAACAGGTTATGAGGCTGACCAACCCTTTTTACATATTAGTTACGCCGCCGTTCTTGTAGTATATGTATCCGGGACGGGAAATTAAGGCTAGAATATATATTCTCTAGTCATTGTTTACCGTGTGACATCGTGTTCCCGGCTTTACAAAACCCAAGGGCGTTTAAGGCGTCTCTCTAAACTTGACCGTAACGATTTGTCTTTAAATCATAAATCTTAGGTTAAAAAATGGTTGTCTTTACAATAATAATTTGTAACCAAACTATAACAAGATGAAATTCTCATGCCGATTGCGGTTCAGAACAGGCTAAAGATCGGCATTAGTTATGCGCTAACAAGTGCTTCAAAGTTCTAAGCAAATATTTCTATCTTACCGGCTAACTTTCGACTGTAGCTGCCTGTTATCATTGAGTGCCTTCAGTCCCCTTCGTAGCGTGGCCGTCTGATATAGGCCTTTGATGTGCTTTGAGGCCGTCCCGATATCGCCATCCTCGGAGCGGGTGTACAACATGGCACATTTATCCAGAACGCCGAGACAGTGCATGAGACAAACATTCAAGTTAATTACCTATCGATAGTATTTCTAGGTATCTTGCTTCTACCGACCCCCAAAGCCAAGTCCAACGGGGGGAAACCGAGCCGCCTTGCCATTGCTAATTCTGTGACGGCAAGAGGAGCTACGCTGTCAGAACCCGCAGGTAGCCCGATACTTTCAGTCTTAGATGACAAGACACGGCCCTGGGATATGGTTGCACGCTATGGGATTAGCAAAATATTGGCTCATTTGTTCATTGTCGAGCTAGTGGAGCGCCTCCAAGCGGAAGATGATGTCGTCGTCAACCTCGTGGACCCGGCCCTGGTTTCCCCTCCTTCACATACTCAGCCCATATTCAGTCAATGTACTACTCTATTAAACTCTGAATCTCACTATTCCCATTTTGCTAAAGCAATGGCCAAGCATGGCATTTTCTAGAGACATCCTGAATGTTCAGATACACTACATTTAGGCACCCTCCGGACCCTATATTGATAGTTATATTAGTCATGGGTAGGTATGAACACAAACCGTAGCACAGTGAGACGGGGATTCGAAAGATTAAACCTGCGGCCCCGGAATTAGTGGTTCAACTATACCCCGTCATACCGCGTTGTGAATACGGCCATGTAGTGGGAGGTTGTCAAGCTTATGTACGCCGATCGAAGTTTTGTCAGCAAGCACCATACATGACGAAAATCCCGGCGAAAGGATGCAGCATGATACATGGCCACGTGCAGAATGAATCATTACAAAGAACTAGATATCCTTAATCTTCCAGTCATAATAATACAGTCCCTCATAGTCCATATAGCCCTTCGTAGTTAGTACAACCGTACTAAATGAATTAGTTACAATCAACTGTGTTCCTCATCATTTTTATACACCCTAGTAGCACGTTTAATTTTTGAGAAATTTCCAAACCTATTACACGACAGCGACTTATACTATAGCTTCATATATCTCGGGTGCTGAGAAGTCATAATAATTACAGCATTGAGAGTTCGTCAAAGCCGAGTTACGGGACTAC
Source organism: Xylariales sp. No.14919 (assembly GCA_002003505.1). Lineage (NCBI taxonomy): Eukaryota > Fungi > Ascomycota > Sordariomycetes > Xylariales > Xylariales sp. No.14919. The sequence continues at coordinate 422,047 of BDMC01000021.1, read as the reverse complement.
GTGGAACCGCTACTGCAACCACCCCACCACCTTTGCCTACTTTTCACTGCATTTTTAGCCCCCGCGAAGAGGGTTAACTTATGTAGAATAAATCATACTACACCCAGGCCGTAATACTACCCACGCAACGTGTAAATCTGCAGATCATCGTCTACATTACCTAAACTAGCAGTGAGGTACCTTGTAATATTTTTACAAATAATAACCGATGCACTGCAATTTTAACCCTCACGAAGAGAGGAATAGCTAGCTACACACAAGCCAGAGAGCCTCGTTTATTTTGCCTAGTAAATGTGCGCCATAACCCCCGTCTCACTACATGCTCGCCCCCCCTTACAAAAAGCACAAGAGAAAATGGCTCATGTCTACTGATGGCTTATATAAGCGAACATGCTGGTAGATGAAGCGGGATAGAGCTGATCGCGTTCGTAGCGTTGCTGTTAGGGGCTTCGTTAGCTAGTACTTGTAAAAGTTTACCCTCCCTATACAAATGAATGAATTAACCTCGCATCCTATTTCTCCAATCAACATAACTAGTTTTTATCATGATTGCAACTTCGTATCATGCGTCGATATATGCGACGTTGGATAATACAAACACACTGCTCGAAGTACTGAGAATGGCACCCGTACAGACAGTCAGTCAACACAGTTAGCTAGCAATTGCACAAAACCCCTTTTTATTTTCTTTCCTAGCGCAGGTATATATGTTGTTGATATCACTCTCCCAAACGAATGTGTCGTCCGCTTCCAGTTAAAATCCTTCCAAGTTTCATCTCGATCGAGGGTTCAATCTAGCTCAGTTGATGCTAGCCAAGCCCCGACAACGCCAATTCCAATGCTTTCAGTAAGGTCTTGCTTCCCCTATCGCCTATTCATCCATACTTGCTATTGCCATCGCACCGCCCCTACTAGGCGGAATGATATAATAAGCTTGAGGAGACTCGTAACAATTCCACCGCAACGAGTAGACATTGCCATGCTCATCCACTTTTCCTTTCCCCTCCTCCTCCTTTCTTCAAGCCCCTCGAGCTTATGCGAAAATTTCCCCTCTTCCCCCTTCAGCTTCCCTATTCATACAGAAGTAATCCCCACCCTCCTTTCATGCGACTCATTCCCTGTCATTGCGTGGTATCATAAACGAGTGTAGTGACATTATTGCCTTGCCCCTTCCTTCCCCAACCCTTATACCTGCCTAAAATAAGAAACAAATTAAACCGACAAAACAAAAACTCCTGCGGGCGCCGAGCTACGTGGTATCCGGTGACGCGTGCCGCACCAAAACAGGATATGAATATGGATGAGACGAGGAAATTTCGAAAGGCGAGGGAATCATAGATATGTTGTGTTTGAGGACCGTACGATACCTAGATAGATAGGTAGGTAGGTAATTTGGGCAGCCCTAGAAGGTTGAGAACAGACTTTTCACATGGCCTTTCCAACGCTTCGCTGGCTCCCTCCACCTTTCCCTCTCTCGAGACTCGTCGGCTGCCGTCCCAACGTACTGTCAGGGCTCGGTGTGTCCCAGCGCCCCGCCGCGGGCCCGACGTCGGGGCCCGGATCGCTCCACTCGCCCATACTGCTTACACCACTCGAGTACTTAGACGTGAAGCTCTCGGCGCGCGCGCGAGTTGGTCGAGGCATGCTCGGTAAGCCGCGCACGTTGTCCTGGCGACTGTACCTACCGCTATCTATCGCGCCGCGCGCGCCGGTCCCCGGCGACTGCGCGAGCAGCTCGGGCCTGTCTAGATCGAACGGATCCGAACGGAACTTGTTCCGCCGCGTGTCTGATGTCTCGACGCTCACGCTGGACTCGCGGTACAGGCTTGGCAGGCGACCTACGGTGGCCCCGCCGGGAGGTTGCGTGTTAGCCGCGCTAACGCTGTGCCCGCGCGAGCGTCGGATATTCTGGACGTAAGTCGCCGGCCCGCCAACGCTGTTGCGGTTGACGGGTCTCGCTGGCGCCGGAATGGCGTTGGCGTCTGAGAAAGGGTTGTTAGTCCGCTCTGCTGGTACCGCCAGGGGCATGACCTTGGCCGAGTCGTGGTTCATAGCGTTCGAGTCGGCGAAGGGGTTCTCCGTGTCGAAATTCAGCCCTAGGCTACCGAGGAAGTGGTCGTTGCCGAGAGACTGGGAACGGCGGGGGTTACTACCGCTTCCAGTTGCGTTATTATTGTTGGATCCTCGCTGTTGCTGTTTCTCGTCCATGCTTAAGAGGGTGAGGAAGTCCGGTTGAGACCCCCATTTCCTAGGTTGCGTAGCATTAGGCCTGCTCGTATACGTGCTGTTATTAAGACGCTCGCTCCTAGGGTCGCTTCGGAGCTTCCAGTTCCAGTTCCCGTCCTCGGTCAGCCGTTCCCACCAATCTACGAACCGGCCCTTGCTTGTTGTGACCTCATTACTAGCTTCGCCAGCTCTCGAAGAAGAGCGAGTTGCTGGTGTGTCTGGGAGGCCGAATTGCGAGTTCCCACGGTTTAAATCTACGCTTGGTTTTGGACTACGCGTCACTAGGCTGTTGACGCGCCCGCGCAACTTGTGGTAGTTGTAGCCCACCAACGCTCTCATCTTTTCTGGGACGCTTGTAGGCCCTAAGGAGTTTCGACTAATGATATAGGGACCTTTCTCACGACCGCGATAGGCGGCATCGGTTGATAGAGGCGTGAGTAAAGTGCTATGTCGCTTTTTCATGAGTCGCTTCCTCCAAAGCCATAGTAGGAAAGCTATCACAGAGATTAGGGCCAGGCCTCCGATGACACCGCCAGCAATAGCTATCGTCGTTTGCGTGCTGTTCGCGCCTCCAGAGGCGTTCTCCTGAGCACCATTTGTCAAGCCTGCCCCGGAATTTGACGACTCAAGCTGTCTTGACCCTGTCGTCGTCGTTGTTGTGCCTCCTCCTACACTCTCAGAAGTAGAAGCAGGAGGGTTAGAAGGCGCGTCCGACGTCAATGTCGGTGCTAAACGGTCATTATTAGTTTGATCTGTTGCGCCCAAACTCTGATCTGTCTGAGAAGATGGAGTAGTTATGGAGTCGAGGGTTGAAGTGATGGGGGATGAAGGAACGCCCTCGGTTAAATCGGGAGCAGGAACGAGAGCAGGAGGATTTGATGGAGGTATCAAAGGGGAGCTCGTCTGTGTAGTGCTGGATGTAGAGGTAGCGATTGAGGTAACACTCTGGGAAGACGCAGAACTCGCCGTACTAGTCAAAGTCTCTTGAGTGGCGCTGGTGGACGTGTCCACCGTGGGTTCCGGAGCATTGATGATGGGAGTGCCGGGGGGGCTTATAGAAGTTGATTCTGGAGTTGCTATGGGTGTTGAGGATGTTGAAAACGTCGTCGAGATTAGTGTTGATGTGGAAATTGATGTTGCCGAAGTCGTTGATGACGATGTTGATGTAGATGTTGATATTGAAGTTGATATTGATGTTATTGTCGCCTGACCCCCGCCCGCATTTCTGCTCTTCGGCATCGCCGTGCATTTCCTTCCATCGATAGTCGTTATAGAGAATGTCGACATCGTCACATAAACCCGTGCAGGCGATTCCAGTCGCCAGGCTCAAAAAGAAAAGGCCTTATCTTCGTCGATCTAGACGAAGCGAAAGAGGATCAAGAAAATGAATAAGAAGGGATAAAACAAGTGGAATAACACACGAAAAGAAACGAAAGGCCGGCCCGGCCGCGCTCACGATCACGAGAAGACCATGAAGCAAAGATCTAAGGGGGAGAGCAAAATGGGCGAGAAAGAAGACAGGCCGAAACCCTAGGCAAAAAAAAACCTGGAAAACGGGTTACGGCTAAATGCGACGCGACACCACGGAAGAGGAATGAAGCTTTGGAGTCTAAGGGATATTCTATCTAGAGTGTCGCGAGGGGAAACAGGAAGAAAGGGAGGACGTGGAAGAGCAAGCAACGCGGACTAGCCCGTTGCCCGGTGGGTTTAGCAAGGGAGGACGAAGACGACTTCTGCGACAACCTACCTACCTACCTCATTCACACTACGACACTACGACACTACGGCCCGCTACGGCGGAGGTGCCCCTCCCAGCAACGATGGACAATGGGTGAGGCCTGTGCATGGCTATACCAGAACCGTGAGATGCTGTCCGGGTTCACGACGGACAGGGCCGAATGAAGCTATGGTATTGGCTCGCCACGGCTTCGGGAGTTCACGTACGTCGCCACAGTCATAGAGGAAGGATGGGTTTTTGCTGTGGAGCGGGGCCGTGCTTCGAGGCCGAACCCCTGTTCTGTAACAAATGTGAAGCAACATCTCCGTCGGCTCAACCCCCAAGCCTTCTGGGGTCTTAACGAGCCCATACTATATCTTAGGTAATAAATGACACCAACTGCCATCCAGCCCTCAATACTGACGGGCATCATACCAATCGGCTCGCGGAGCTACTATGAGTAGGTAGCAGTGACCGTCGCAACATTGACGCGAGCACAAACGTTAGTAAGGGAAGTAGGCATAGTCTGCACACATAGTTTACGCATACGACTATTCGCATTCGCTTTGTATGTTGTGCTATGGTCATTAGCAACGACGCATGCGCCGTGTGACAAATGTTATATCTTAAGTCAATGCTGTAGGAGCCGCCCCGCTACAACGGGTCAGGTCAACAGGTCCTGATGGTGGCGATGAATGGTTCGAAGCCGTTGTTCTAGTCGTGTTTCGAGTATACCTAGATCAAGCAGCGACCATGATGATGCCGTTGTTTCAAGATGGTAGATTGAGTAAGTGTAATAATATATACTACTATAGGGCACTGCAGGGGTACCTGGCCAACAATGATTGGGGTTCATGGACACGGTGACATCTCAAACTCACCACACGGACACAGACGCAGCAAACAAGACGATGTGGAAATGAACCTTTTCATGAGAACCTATGATTTGCCAACTAACGAGGCAAATCGGTCGGTGATTGCGTGAGGACTGGGTGAAATTTGCATACGATCAAATGGAGTTGGAGTCGGGGCGAGGAAGACGATTACACACACGAAGTTGAACGTGGTTGAACGTGGAGGAATGGGAGGGATATACAGGCGGTTTCGGATGCGGGGTCCTTCCGATCAATCCAGGGGCTCTTTGCCGTGCACTACCGACAACATCATCTGTTTGATCGATGATCCACAGTACATCAAACAAATATCGAGTTGTTTCTAGAAAGGGAGGTAAAATTTCTAGGGTAGAATACCAATAAACGAAACAAAAAAAAAAAAAAAACATAATGAAAGAGAGAGAGAGTGTGTGTGTGTGAAAAAGAGAGAGAGAGAGAGATTACATTAGAAGTTGTGTATCATTAAGATGTATTGGAACGCTATGCTTAATCGCTTAACCTAACAGGTGAAGAATAAATGGGGATATGTCAGTTGGGAGAGCTTCAGCCGGGGCCCAAGGTTATTGAATCTACTACCCTTACTGCACATACAGGCTTCCATGGAAGCGACCAACTGTTCTCTGCCTACTCTGGTGCCTTCCATTCCCCAGTTCTCCTTATCCTTATATAAATAGATATAATTTATATGGTCGAAAGTACAACAGAGAGGATTCCTATTCATTTAATTTCATATTCGAGACGTCAGCTGCTCTCATAATGGTCGCGAAGGTAGTAGCGGCGTTGTTTCGTTAATGTTGACGCGACTCCCAAAATGAAAATGCTACGCACCTAAAGCCGTCGATAGCCCGTCGAATACGTCCAAGGTATCCATTCGGGCGACACCATTCACGTATTCGTTACTTAAGGCAGTTTATTATATTTAAATAGCTTTAGTAAATATTATAGACCCTACCTAATTATTGAACTATTAATAGCAATACAACACATCTGTGTAGAAAGTAAGTTGAAGGTGTCCGATATCCCGTGCTATTCACCAAGGGGGTAGTTTTCTAGGTTAGTACTTAACCGGCAATCCATCGCGGTAGGGTGCGTAATACGTGTGTACCTAACTGCCAATCATACGTACATTAGGTACATATAACACATTCTTATATCCACGTTCTCGCACACGTTATTTCCACAAGGTTGTCTCAATCACAAGGCAAGAAGGGGCAAGTGGAGCCGACATCGGTCTTGGATCGTGGAGGTATCAGGCTGATAGCATTATCGACTACCTACAAATACGAGTGGATGGCCTACGAAGACACCAACAGCTTTGAATTTTCGGAGAACTATGCTTCTACCGTATATACCCCGTGAGAAAACCGCGTGATTGGCATCTCCATCTCTATGCGATGATCTTTACCTATAAAATCTCGCTTGGTGAGTGATATATATAGAGTCGGCATATATCTCATGTATCTGCACATTTTTCGATGCGAGACGTAATATTACACCCTACCCATCATACCTTCCATACCTTTTTGTGAAATGTAGCTAGTGTATGCTGCTGGCGAATCAACTCGAGTTCCCGACAACTCGGTACGATCGATTTAACTTGAGGCGTGGCACAATTAAGTTGTTCAGCTGAATCCCAAGCGGCCGCGATCAATCCGCACTCGTTGGCTTGTTTGGAGGCACCAGTGGCTTAGGTACCGTGCCCAATGCCGGCTCATCTACATACTACTACAGTAAATGGGTAGAAAGGCGGTATGGAAGAAGAGAAATGATAGGTAGATGGTATGAGAATTTCTATCTGGATTGGTGGTCGGGTGGTGGTATTAGTGGCGCGGGAAAACGGCGTCAAACCAACCAGCAAAGAGCATACCTACCAGTACCTAGTCGGACACCCAACAATAGACCCATGTTAATGTAACGGCGGTGGGCGGGCCGTGGCCTGCCCACAGGCAACCCCTATAGGGGAGCCTGCCTACCTACTAGGTAGGTATAAGAGAGCCTATAGGCTGGCTACCTGGAGGTAGTAGGTACCTAGGTAGTAGGTAGGTACCGAGCTAACTACTAAGCTTGCTTTAGGTACCTAGGCCGCATAGGCTGCACAGGCTGCACAGGCTGCATAGGGGGCTTCTGGGGTGGTGCCCCAATCCTCCAATCCTCCCCCAATACCGCCCCAAGAGCCGCCAACTATCTTAGGTACACTAGACCGAGCGGTAGCAGATTCCAAGGTTTCCAGATCCCCGTGTTCCCAGTACTGTTCCCAGCTCTCGGGTTCTCTCAATTTAAACACAGCGTTTTATTCCCCTTTAGGAAATCGTTCGCTTGTTCGTCCTACTCACTATCCGCCTCCCCCCCCCTAACTAAGGCTTGATCGATGTCGACGTTATAGGGTGCGCATTGGGTTTTTCTTTACTCATCTTGGACTTGTCGGATTCTGGCTCTGTTCCCGCATATGATTCTATAGCCCTCCTTTGGTGCCGTGGCTTCGAGATCGAAGACTCAAAGACCATTTCTAGATGGGGTCGCATTGCCCTCTACCTACATTACGATACACTTCGATAGATAGCTTCAAATTCTTCTTCGGCATAAAAGCTTCTGGCGTTCCCTAGACAATCCGGGCGTAGAGACGACTCACCATCATGTTTAGCGCTTTTGCAACTTTGAGTAAGTCATTTGTTTTTCTCCGTTTCTTCTGTGGCTTCTCGGGGTTTTCTATGCTGTGAGACATTCCGATGCATCGGTCGTGGCCCACACTGCAGACTATGTAGAATATCCATACAAACAGCCGTGACAAAATGGCATCTAGTGTTGGTTCGGAGAGCGAAATCCACCATCCTACCCTTCCGCAACTCGGATGTCTTCCAACCCTTCCGATGAAGATCCCGATTTATAATTTTGACTTTTCTCTCTTTCAATAAGACTCATCTTACACACCATCTATCTCTCTACGACCTGTATAACATTATCTATCACATGGTCTCTGTTCTTAATCTGCCCCGTTGCTGAATTGTATCGTCTCTCGCTGGTTTTACCACGAGCTGTCTTTTCAAGTGGCCAATACTACCTCATACCTCCATAGTTTGGCCGTATCATAATCTATCGCGCAGCATCATAACCGTCTTCTAGTTCCATCAAAAACTACCACACCACCCAAGGATGTGCCACCACCCACTCCTCTGAATTTGCCGCAATGCAACCCGCAGCTGCCTGGCCCTGCCGGCTCTTCTGGTAAACGGCACTCTCCTTCGGTTGTGCGCTTCCTGCAGACCCTCCATCGCCCGACCGAGGTAAATGAGTCTCACTTCACCGCCCTCGGGGTCCATGTACATGTCGACGCGCCAGCCGAAGACGTCGTCCCGGACCCGTCATCTCTACCCTCTACCTCCGGATGGGATGGCATGGATATAGATGAGGCACGGCGCAGAGATGACAACTTCCGGAGGCCCTTGTCTAACGGACGCTTATCGCCAGAGGCTCGCGTCTACGTAGAGAGGCGCGATGAACTTTCTACTGCTAATCAAGCCGCCTTTAGGATAGTACGGCGCATGAAACCGGAACCCGGGAGGCCGACCGTTCGTTTAGGGAATTGCTACGAGTTCTTCAGGCAGTTAGAATTCCTAGCAACATATTGGGACGACACCTCGTTACCGCCTCTGTCGGACGATGCCGCGGAGGAGCAGGAGCCTGAGTCGACGCCCACGCCCCAAAGGACAACGTATAGAACGGCTCCTGGCTCGCAGATGCCGGCTGAGATCCGCCACAATTTGGTGTCCGCATTCGTGAAGCTTGTCTCTTACGACTTTGGCTGCAATATTGTGCCACCGAGGGTTGAACCACGGCTGCACCTAGTCGAACCGAAGATAAAATCGGGAGGCGGTTCTGCTTCCCAACGTACCTCTTACTTTTCTTCGGGCTGTGTGTTTTTATACCGCACCCCTACCGTCCGCGAAGCGGCGCGTTCCGGCGTTGTCGAAGGGCCCATCGCCGCCGTTTCCGCCCGTAACACGACAAGCTTCTCTAAGCCCACGGAATCGAATATCGACTTCGGCCGTGAGCTAATCGCGGCCTTGGTGACGGCTCAACTTCGCGCTCGCGAGGGCAAAACCGAGAAGCGCGTCGGCGAAGGTCAATGGTGGGCCACTGAGAAGCGCTGGGGAGGCGGCGAGGGAGGACCAATTGGTCGCGAAGTGGAAGGCGACGCCATCGTAGGCGACAAGGATACCTTTGACACAGAAAATGGCAGGGAAGGCGGCCCGTCGACGGACGCGCAGTCCTCCTCTGCCGATAGGGCCACCCAGCCAGAGCCGGGCTATCCGCGGGGCATTCCTGTCCGTGGAGCACCCTTAAACAAAAGGCCGCGCAAGACCCTCAGCGTGTACGATCGCTACCGCATGGTGCGCCCGCCCTCGTCGAACTGGGATAAGAAGGCGCGGTACGAGGCCATCGGCAAGATCAAAGGTGTCGGCTACGACGACGTGTTTGTCGTCAGCAGCCTCTTCCACCACCTTTGCGTTTTGCGCGTGCGCGTTCCGGAGAGGCTTTTGCTGGTCCTCGATGGTGCCGTCGAGGACATCGCCGAGGAAGAAGGACAAGGAGGAGGAGACGGGTATAGCTGGGGCAAACTCGAGATTTGGCGGAGCAAGTGGTTCGATCTGTTCGTCGTCGAGGAGAGGCTCGAGGCCATGCGCCTTCTTTGGGGCGTCATGGCGTGGTCTATGCGTCAGACGGATGGCGGGAATGATGAGATCATGGCGAATGCGTGAGCGGGTTGGTTGGTTACGTGCTGCGTCGGGATTGGAAAAGCCGGGATAGAGAGGACTAGAACTTGAAACCTGGTAGATGGATATGTAGGTGGGTGGGTAGGTAGGTAGGTAGGAACTTGGGTTGTTGTGCACCTGTCTCTCTAGCCAGCACTGAGATGTCGCTAGAGTTTCGTTGGTGGTACTTATGAATGATATAACAATTCTATATACATGACGCGCCTGGGCGGCCATAATTCTAGCTAGAATAGTCGCGGGTCGCGTGATGCTGATATTTGTTCTGGCTTCTCTAACCACTTCCCTTCTTCCTCTGCCTCCCCCTTCTTCTTTTTCCTTTCCCCTATTTATTTTACCTCGAAAACGAAAGAAACCAATTTTGTTTTGGCCATGTCTACACACGGTATCTAAGGACCAAGTTTGCAACGGAGATCGAGAAGGGCGTATAAACGTGTGTAAAAGTTAAAGTGATTATTATCATTAGAGCGGACGGGCAGTGGTAGGAGAGACAGCGGCTCGCTCCTTAGAAATCTATCGTCTCTCTCCCCCCTTCTATTCTCTGATTCGGTTCTCGTGATACTGCCGAGGGCATTATTCCGGGGAGAGGGGGGGGGCGTGTAGTAGTGTGGTACTCTCGGTACGTGATGACCTAGATGGTCGAGTATAGGCTGGCTTGCATGAGAAGTTAGAAGTCGCGTGATCCGACAGTTAGGTAAGATACATGTAAGTATATCCCACACTAGCTACATGTTTGGTAGGTAATGTGGGAGGCTCTCCGATATTCCGTTAGGGGCTTTGTAATCGGGATGATGAGGACTCGCCTTTGGCTGCCTCTTGCAAGTTACCTCTGTAGTGTAATGGGCGTAACGTGCCAGTTACCTCTTATGTACCAAGTTAGGCAATGGCATTGTATTACAAAGCGGCTATTTGGATGACTGATAGAGGCGTAACGTTGACTGTCGGAAATGCATAATTCCCTTCTTGCATATCAAGCTTCCTCTGCGCCGGCATGATGACGGTGCTTAAGTGAGGTAGAGGACGCTAAATGCCGGAACCGGTGTGTCGACGTTTGACGACCCGAGGTCTAACAGGGCTCCGGGAAGCGGGTACTCAGGGTGGCCTCACTACCTTTACTAGTAGTGTGTATCTTGGTGGTAAGTTAGGAAAAAGAAAATTTTGGGGCGGGAGGAAGCGCCCACGTAACGAGGTCCGCGGTGGAGATGGAGGAACGTCGTGGCGTGCGGCAAGCGTCTATCGTACGTTGCCAGGCTACGGGCTCAGCTAGCCCTATAAGATCGGGGTTATAGCCCCATCTGACGAGCTGACGAGCTGAACGGCTCTGGGCGCTCTCGTTGGCTGCTTTTGTGGAGGCCGGAGTGAGAAAAGCCATGCAGAGGCCGACCGGGTGGTATGCACAGTAGCATGCAGTGGGCAAAGGATGACGACAGGAGCCGCTATGGTCTTGCAGGTAGACGAACGGGGTGGCTGAAATACGTCGAATGCAGTTTTGGGACGCGGCGCCGAAGGCCGCGCTATACTCTACAGATGCCTCACCTCCGAGACACTACCTAGGTGACTACCCCCCGTCCCTATAGCTGGAGGCCATATTACCATCCCGTCCCCGGGTTCCTGCGCCGGATCGCCAGCCCGAGGGAACACTCTGCTACGTACACAGTACCAGTGCCTCTTCTACCTAGGTAATGATCGAATGTAAACTAACGGCGGCTGTGCTATACCATGGTGTAGACTACACTAGAGACGACACTATAGGCTGCACCATCAGAATTGACGTCGTTATGTGTGGTCCTTCCGGGCCTCCCAGGTCTCTGGGTTTCGGTTGTGGCGTCTGTACATATAAGCCAAGGACGGTGCAACCGAGTTCAAGACGGTTAGTTGTTGGCGATCTATCCCCGCTCGGAACCCGGGAGGACGTGCTTCTGGACGTGCAGGGGAAGTTCCAATGTTTCTCCTCGGTAAATATTTAGACTAGTGTATATCCGGGTACTGTCAGGGCTACTGTCAGGGCATGTGGTGTGGTGTAGTGTGGTGTAGTGTGGTGTAGTGTGGATAAGTGTGTGGGTATGCTACTCCAACAGGCTCTTCATGACCTCAAGACGACGAAGCTACTAGTAATACCTAGGTTAGTGTACACTACTACTCCTACTACTACTACTACTACTAGTACTAGCATGTAAAAAAAGACGGCCGGGAGATCGTAGTTTGAAGACTGGGCTCCCTCAGTTCCGTGTAGATCAGTAGAACGATTGCAACGTGATGTTGTCAATCGAGTTATTCATAGACGTGAAAATTTTTGGGTTGCGATTCCATGTTACCTCGGTATACGCAGGTAGATAGTAGTCCGCGATCGATAGGCGATAACTACCTAGGTACTTACCTAATCCTCGGAGTTCCCTTTTGCACGGGCATTATCTAATGCATCACTGCCTCAGACCGCTCTTATCGACTAAAGAAGCAAGCGGTGGATAGATGCACCACGTTATGCTGTGGTGGTATACAGATGGAGCGGTGACGTTCGCAGAGGCGGGCAAATAATGCCGGCCATTTAATGAAAATAATAAAAAATAAAAATGGAATAAAAACCAGAATAAAAAACATCGGACGAAGACCCATCGCAAGCCGTGAACCGAGAGTGTCAAGGTTGTAAATAGGTTGTCAATAATGCAGGAAAATCTCACCATTGCATGCTACATGACGCTAATGCTGTTTGGGTTACAATTGACCAGGATTTCCCGGAAGGGACCGCTGTGATTGGCCAAGGAGATTATTTTCAGGTGAGCCATTTCTCACGGGTATCCCGGTCGATTTCCTAATCGAACCGGGCTGCATATGGGAAATGGTTAATCCTTATTGATATTTCAGAGATTCATCCAGAGACACTGGCAGGAGGCAGGTCGTGTACAGTCGTAGGTCGTAGCAGACGCAGTAGGTAGGGACCCCTCCTGCATGACAACGTGTCGATGAAATCTTTTTATTTCTGGGGGTTACATGGCCACTCCAAACGGTGCGAGGCCCGGCCACAAGCCCACGAATCGTCGGTCGGGAGATATTTGCGCGTACCCGTGCACACACACATACCGCTCGCTGTCTGCTGCACCATGACTTGGGGCTCCGCGACGGGGTTGCCGGGCGCGTGGGAAGCAGAAAGATTTTTTCTAGAATGTTTCTTTTTTTGACATCTCCTTGGACCCTGCAAGAACAACCGACGGAGATAGCAAAACTTGACCTTGGGAGCATGCATACATATCATCTCTATACCGCCTGCTGTCTCTGCGCGCGCATCCGTACGTGGTGGAGGCTAGACAGGTGAGTGGACGCATAGGGAATGCAGAATTAATTACATGATCTTAGTATTGTGCGCTACCCGAGCCGATGCCGCAGCGGGCGAAGGACTTTGGGCTCGATATGTTGAAGTTGGGTACTGATTCGCTCTAATAGACGCCGGAAAGGAAATTACCATCGCCGACGTAAAGAGACGTCGCAATGAAAGTAAACAGCGATATCGATAGGGAAAAAAAAAAAAAAAAAATAGAATAAAAAATTACTAAGTGATAACCTCGGCTGGCATACGACGACGCTAGGATGAAAAAGTCCCGACATTGCGAGCCTTGTTCCTTGGGTTGGGGTCAACTTTAGCATGGGTCTGTGGGCCACATGATTGGCTGTTTATGAATTGGAATATTTCCGAAGAAAAGATTGCCTCGCCGATTGACGGGGTTCGAAATAAGCTCCTTACTGAATAAGAGCTTCATACCTACATGTATGTATGTATAATTCACGGTTCTATCGTTGTATCCAACGAGGTGATAGGTCAGTAAGGCTAGGACTGTTCCCTACATGAAACGGATCTTTAGGTGAGTTCGTATGCATCTTGACATAGATGGCTTTCATATTAGTAACGTGAAGGAGATGAGGATGGGATCTCGCCAGGTACTACAGTTCATCTTCATTACACTGCCTATCCTACTGTATCTTACCCATCTCAGATACATGGTTCTATTAGTATAAGTAGTATGTATGTTGATAGTAACGTGTGACAGCATCTACACTGCATTACCCAGGCAGAGCCTAGGTAGAACCCTGGCCAGGTACCTAGGTAGTGTAGATAGGTAGGTACAGGAAGATGTTCTACTACCTAGGTAGTACTACTAGTACTACTAGTAGTAGAAGTGGTGCTAGTGCTAGTGGTGGTGCTAGTAGTGTAGTAGATTGCCACATGTAGTTTAGCACACTTTACCGAAGCTGAGGCGCCAGATTGATTCCAATCATGTACCGGGGCTATCTCTAGTGCTGTCTCTAGTGTTGTCTCTAATGTGCGCCAGTAGAAAAAAAAAAGATAACGTACTGTGCATGTACCCCACCTATAGTGTACCAATAGCCGTCCAGCATTGGCTCTTTCAAGCCCTCTTTTTTTTTTCTTTCAAGGTAGCAAACCCTAGAACTGGGAAAACACCTCCACTATAGGACAGTAGAGGGCACCCCATCCAAACTACGGCACACTGTGCTGGGACAGGTATCGTCATCACCACGCAGTCCCGCTTCTTTCAAGCCCTACGAACGACCAACTCCGATGATCCTAGTGTATACCTACCATCACTAGTAGTAATTCTCCTCCTCTCGCGCGTCCCTTGAGGTCATATCTGACCCTGCCACCTCGGAAGCTCCTACACGTTAGCCACACAGCCTCAGTAGCGATATTCTGTTTTAGCAATTCCTCCGCTCCCTCGCAGAGCGCGCACGCACGCACAGTCGCGCAGATTCGAACGATTCTTTGCAGGTAAGGGCTACTACACTACCACACTCCTACACTCCTACACTACATGCACACCACACACCACACTACACACTACACACTACGCTACACTACACTAGCAAGGGCTGTGCTGTTGAACACTCCATGTTTGTCCTTCGGCAGCCCATCTGTCCATCCGTCCATCTGCACTGTTAGGTTGTATACATCTGCACCTAAGCGAAAGGTAGCAAGCAAGCAACATGGTCCATGTCCCTACGGGTCGTTCGCTTGCCCGGCCCAGCGCTTATGGCTTACACTATGACAACAACAACAACACCCACCCCCCTCTGTACGCTGTACGCTAGCTGCCACGGCTTGGCGGAGTCGGGCCTAGCCTCTCGAGCGGTTTCCTCTTCACATCACCTCCACCAGACCCTCAGAGTATAAACACCGTTTATCACTTATCGCTTATAGATAGCATCCTTACATGTCGCTCTTATCGCCCTCTCTGTCCACCTTCGCATCGAGACAGTTATATATCGCCGTTTCCTCGCAGCCTTTCCCAGTCTAGACCATCTAGTCAGTCCGCGGCTGAGGTAGAAGTCGAATCCTTCCCGACACGCCGATACGCCGAAAACCGAAAACCCCCCACTACCTTGCTGTCGCCTCTCGCGCGACACCTCCGGTACGAAACGCCAGCTCTTCTCCGATAGTAGTCTGTGAGCTGTTGCCGTCCGGCCACGACACAATCCGGTACATCTTTACGTGTTATATAATCCACCATCTCGCCCCCGGATATGTCATACTATAGTTATCCTGGAGGATACGCTCCACCGCAGCAGCAACAACCACAACAGCAACATCACGGCAATTACTATCAACCCCCGTATGACTACTCACCCGTTCGACGCGTCTCCTTTCCTATGCAGCATCACTAATACGGTCTACTGCCAGGCCGCCTCAAGGGTACAACGGCTACCCTCAACAAGGACATCCTGCTCAACAACAATATGGCTACAACCAACCTCCACAACAGCCTTACTATACTCCGGTACGTACTTGTTTGTGTCTTGCTGGCGGCATGAGTTTTCATTAACAGCTGTGATAGGGACCACCTCAGCAACAGGGAGGCTACAGCAATACCCCTAGTCAATATGGCCGACTACGTAAGGAACAGAGCGCTCCCGCGTCGCGCAAGACAATGAGGTTATAGACTAACGAGTGCCCGATCAGCGATGACGCCGGCGAGCTCGAACTCCTACAATCACAGCAACTACGGCGCGCCTCCTGCTCCTCCTGCCGGCCCGCAACATTTTGGACACGGAGCCCCCCAGAACTATGCCTTTCAGTACAGTAACTGTACTGGCCGAAGGAAAGCGCTTCTTATCGGTATAAATTACTTTGGCCAGAGGGGACAGCTACGGGGTTGTATTAACGACGTGCGGAACATGTCGAGCTACCTCGTGGAACACTACGGTTATAAGCGAGAAGATATGGTCATCTTGACCGACGACCAACAGAATCCCATGAGCCAGCCTACGAAGCAGAATCTCCTCCGAGCAATGCATTGGCTAGTCAAGGATGCTAGGCCCAATGACTCGCTCTTTTTCCACTATTCAGGTGCGCTTCGACTCACTGCTTAGCGACGGTGTTTCTTACTGATGTCTCTCTAGGTCACGGTGGACAGACGAAAGACCTGGATGGTGATGAACCTGATGGTTACGATGAAGTCATTTATCCCGTGGATTTCCGCCAAGTCGGCCATATTACCGATGACGAGATGCATAGAATTATGGTCCGCCCACTACAAGCCGGTGTGCGATTAACAGCTATTTTCGATTCGTGCCACTCGGGCACAGCTCTTGATCTACCTTACATATACTCAACACAAGGTGTTCTCAAGGAGCCCAATTTGGCCAAGGAGGCGGGTCAAGGCCTACTTGGTGTTATATCTTCCTATAGTCAGGGTGATCTGGGCGGTGTGGCCAACAACATTATGGGTTTCTTCAAGAAGGCTACTAGTGGTGAAGATGCTCACAATCGAGCCATGGCCACCAAGACGTCGGCCGCCGATGTTATCATGCTCTCGGGGAGCAAGGATGACCAAACCTCGTTCGTATACCCCTTCCCTACGCTTACACATCCCCCATCATCATTAGTAGATACACCTTTATCATCTCAGCCTCCTATACATCCTATACATAGTCTGCCTACATGGGCTTTACCTTATGACCAGTCGAGGGAAGAACATATGTTTGTTTCTGGTTATGAGAATATGTAAATAGATTTAGCTTCCTTTTTTTTTTCTACGCCTTAGATGCAAGGTCGCCACCACATAGGCCGCGACTCTGCATCTAGGGCGACGTGTCACGTTGGCTCTACTGCTTTCCGCCGTCAAAGCATTCCACTTTGGTCTATAGGGATGACGCTAACAGATTTTAGGGCGGATGCTACGATTGCATCACAGGCCACCGGTGCCATGTCGTGGGCTTTCATCTCGGCGCTCAAGAAAAAGCCTCAGCAGAGCTATGTACAGCTCCTCAACAGCATCCGCGACGAACTGGCTACCCGATATACGCAGAAGCCTCAACTCTCTTGTAGTCACCCACTTAGTAAGGACCCGGACCCCCAGGTGTCAAAGACACGTAACATGTTGACCTATTCGAGTAGACACCAACCTGCTGTTCGTCATGTAAAATAGGCTGGAATTCCTGATTGCCTCAGACTTGGTACTATTTTATTTTCACGGTGGCTTGCGCTGATTTATTCTGCTTGGATTCTGAGCTGTTGGGGGGTGGAGTTGGGTAACACGTACGCATCCCGGGTTTCCGAGCGCGGTTCATTCACACTTGCTGGCATCGAAAAAAGGGAAATTTCCTTGTGAAATGACGTATTATTCCTAGCCAACCTTGATGAGATAACGATAATCAGATGGGTAGGCCCCTTTTTTTGGGATAAGGATGAATGAGATGACGAGGGCGGCTGTCTGTCGTGCTGTATTGGGGAACGAATATAATATATACCTACTTACCCTAATGAGTTCATGCGGCTAGATAGATACGTCAAGCCGTGCCGGCGAATACGGTACGTCTTGCCAATGTGCCCGCCACCGTTCATCGAACCTTGATCATTACGGTGTTAGATAATATGTAATACTAGCTTTTATCCTTCTCTATCCAGCTTTAGAGATCACTTATTTTGCCCTGGTAAGTGGGAATGTGAGATACGCATCGGTTTCTCTTATACCCTTTGATGGCGCATTCTTGTTTCATCCCAGAGTTAGTCTGAATATGTCAATAAAATGCAACGTTTGGGTACCGGTAGCCCAATCGGCTTTCAAGTATGAACGAACGAACGAACGAACGAACGAACGTAAGCGGGCATGCTCCAAAACTCAAGCAGGCCCCCGGCTCTCCATTTTAATATCTTGTCTTGGTGTCTGTGTGACAGCTTCGTGTGCGTCCGATGCTAGCTCACGAACCGGTGCGATATTGGGTTTATTTGTCTATTTCGTAATATACTCGTTGTGAACTTGGAATTTCACTACTTTTTGGTATGGGCGGGGGGATTAAATGACGGCAACTAGGTTAGTCTAGTCTGATGATATCCTAGGTAGAGATTGAGCTGCTCCGACTCCCCATGTTAGATACTTATTTATTTGATCGTCAAGATGCCCGCTGTGATAGCATAGAAGCGGACAGCGTACCTTTAACATTCAATATATCAATTATTCACACCGATAGCCATATAATAATCCTACCAAGACGCCTCACTACCCCCTTTCCGGCGTGAAGCCTTTTCGTAGATGAGGCCCTCGATGTTAGTTAGGATTGCGTTCCTAGCGTTTCGCTCCTTGTCTCGTCACGATAGACCGGAATAGGTCTAACATGAGGGACGCAGTGGGAAACCTGCGCTTGAATAGGTGTGTATCCGTGAGCTGTATACTACTACCTGCCCCAGTATGAATTTGCATGCAGCGCTACGCGTCAGGTAGACGAAGAGGCGTCCTGTCTTGCTCGGATTCTTCAACCCAAGATCACATTGAGACTCTCTATGAGGGATCATAGGGAACTATAAGCCCAGTCATGAAGGGAGCTAGGGTACAAAGCGATGTAATCTACACTTCACGCGGAACCGGTAGGTAGATAGCAATGCTTTAAGCTGGTACTTTGCGCTATATATAATATGACGAGTTCTGAATCACGCAACACCAAGGTAAACGATGACAATAACCATATTTCCATTTTTTCGTATGCAGAGTGTATAACGCGGAAGCAGCGCTTGCGTCACATAATCATATCTGGTATCAACTCAAAGACAATGAATGCAAAATGTCTATGCCGTGCCGTGCCCGCCCTTTCCTTTCCAGAACTCCTTGTCGACTCGATGAAAACAATCAATCCGTACATAACGCCGGCCAAGACCCTACCCGCCCACCGCCTAGTATGCAGTTCCATCCTGTTTCAACAAATAACGTGTCCCGCCCATCAGTAGACGACCTCCTGCTTCTGCTTCTGTTTCTGCTCCTCCCACGCCGCGACGAGTCGCTGCCGCGTCTTCTCGTGCTGAGCCCATTTCTGTGCGCCGACCCGCATGCGCGCGACGGCCCGGATGACACCCACAAAGACCTTGAGCTTATTCAGAGGCTTCCGGTTCTTCTGTCTCTTCGATAAGAGCTCGCTTGGTGGTTTGAGACCGAGGTCTTGATGGATCCGGTTAAGGATACGGAGATCCGCATTGTTGCTGTGACGGTTGTTAGTATGGATACTTTGCATGGAAGAAGGGGGCGGAGTGGACTGGGGACAAAATAACTTACCAGGCATCCGCGATGTCCAGCCGCAGCTGGAGGTATTTTTTGGCGAAGGCGCCATCATTTCTTAGTTTCGACTCGCGCTCCCAGCGTGCTTGCATCCATTCTATCTGTAGTACCATACCGCGAATCTCTTTCTCGTGTCGTCGTTGGGCCGAGTCGGCGGCGCGGATCACGGCTTCATGGTCTTTCTGGTCTACGACGTCCATGACCACGTCGCCATACCGGAAGGTTGCCATAGCCGCCTTCTTGATCGGCCCCGGTGCAACTGAGCTTGGCTTCTCTGGGTTCTGTGCGTTCTTCGCCTGAATCCAAGCCAAGGCTTCCTGCGCTCCCTTCTTTAGCCGTTCACAGTCAACCTGCAGTTTCTCGGCTGATGCTTGATATGTAGCACGTTCGCTCCGCGCTCGCTCGAGTTTTTGGCGAAGCTCGTTGCATAAAGGGTTGGCATAGTCCAGGTCTTGTCGAGCTGTATCCAGTTGTGAACGCAAGTCCTCGCATACAAGCTTGGCCTTCTTGGACTCCCTCTGCGCTCGTAGAAGTTGTCGTTTCAAGTCTTCCGCTGCCTGATTAGCTTGTGTAGTCTCGCTTGACTGTTGGCGTGACGTGCTGTCCACTTTTTGCTTAAGATCCTTGCATTCTTGTTCGGCATCGTGCAGTTTTTTCTTGATTTCTTCTAGCTCCTGCCTTAGGTTTTCGGCAACATTATCGGCCTCTTGTAGCTGACCGAGGTGGTCGACACGTGATAGTTGTTCGCGCTTGGAGAGCTCTAATTGACGCCTGAGATCCCGGCATAGCTCGTCAGCCTCTCTTAGCCTTTGGCTTGCCTCTTCCGATTCTTCGTCGAGTGTAGACTGTAGGACTTCAACTTCGTCCTCCAGAGCCTCAATCTTCTCTGCCTGATCCTGGCGATCAATATCGGCTTGCTGAAGATCGTCTCGAAGCGTTGAAATTTCATGGCGGAGATTTATCAACGTGGATTGCTGAGCCTCGAGGTCCCGTTTCAGGCTCTCAATCTGGAGATTGAGAGCGAGTTCCTCGTTTCTGTGTCGCCCAGTCTCCCTAGATAGAGCATTTCGGGGACTTTCTAATGCCAATTGTCGAGCTTCGAGATCGCGTTTTAAGTTATCGATTTGAATATTAAGAGCTGCTTCCTCGTTCTTATGCCTCTCGGTCTCCCTACTCAGGGCGTTCCGGGGGCTTGCCAACGCCAATTGTCGAGCTTCGAGGTCGCGTTTTAAGTTATCAATCTGGGCATTGAGAGCGGCTTCCTCGTTCTTGTGTCTCTCGGCCTCCCTAGTCAAGGCATTCCGAGGGCTTGCCAATGCTAACTGCTGAGCTTCGAGATCCCGTTTCAGGCTATTAATCTGGAGATTGAGAGCAAGCTCCTCCTTCCTGTGTCGCTCGGTCTCTTTAGCTAGAGCATTTCGGGGGCTTTCCAACGCTAGCTGCCGAGCTTCGAGATCGCGCTTTAGGTTATCAATCTGGAGATTCAGGGCTGCTTCCTCCTTCTTATGTCGTTCGGTCTCCCTAGTTAGGGCGTTCCGGGGACTTGCTAAAGCGGATTGCCGAGCCTCGACATCGCTTTTAAGACTATTAACCTGGAGATTGAGGGCCGCTACTTCGTTCTTGTGTCGCTCGGTCTCCTCGCTGAGCTTCGTATGCAATTCGTCTATCTTGTCTTGTAAATCGGCCTCCACGCCTTCGAACTTCGCTTGCAAGCTGTCCATTTCATCCTCACGGTCGTTGGCTTCTCGGTCTTTTGTGCGGAGGCTAGCTTCCAAGTCGCTGATCTTGTCTTGAAGATGCTTGACTTGTAGCTGATTGACCCGCCCGTAGTCCAGCGAATGTTGTTGTAGTTGTCGCTGGAGTTCCTCGATTTCGGCTTCAGTACTGTTCTGCTTTCGTTGCATCCCCTCAAGCCTTGTGTTCAAGTCGTTTATTTCATACCCGCGTCTGTTCAGCTCTTGGTCCTTTGAGTGTAATTCGGCATCCGTTTCCGCCAACTTCGTTTTAAACTTGTTGGCCTCTTGATCTCTTGACCGTAGACTAGCTTCTAGGCCGCTGATCTTGTTATATAGCTGATTCACTTGATCATCCTCCTGTGATCGCTGCCGTAATTGTTGCTGGAGCTCCTCAATTTCGGCTTCAGTACTCTTCTGTTTTTGTTGCATCGTTCCAAGCGTTGCGTTCAGGTCGTCTATTTCGTCCTCACGTTCGTTAATCTCTTGGTCCTTTGAGCGTAGTTCAGCGTCCATTTCCGCTAACTTTGTTTTCAACTTGTTGGCCTCTTGGTCTTTTGAGCGCAGGCTAGCTTTCAAGTCGCTGATCTCGTCATATAGCTGATTCATTTGAGTGTCTTCCTGTGATCGCTGCTGTAGTTGTTGCTGAAGAACCTCGTTTTTGCTTTCGGCAGTCTTCCACTTCTCCTCCATTACTTGGAACTTCGTTTCCAACTCGCCAATTTCCTCTGCGTATTGTTTGACCTGTTCATCGTGAAGCTGATTCGCCTGCTCATCGTCCTGTGACTGCCGCAGTTTTTCCTGAAGGTTCTCAATTTCGGCTTTAGCAGTTTCCGAACTTTCCTTCATTTCTTCGAATTTTGCGTTTAAAGCTTCTAGCTCATCTTCACATTCATTGACTTCTCGCTCTCTTTCACGCAGATCAGCCTGTAGGTCGCCGATCTCGTCGCGTAGCTGGTCAACCTCGCTATTATCCTGTGGCTGTGGCTGTTGTTGTAACTGTTGCTGAAGGTCTTCGAGCTCGGCTTCCCTATCCTCGAGGCGTTTGCGCAGAGCATCATTCTCAGCCTTCTGGCTTTGATCGGCATACTTTTTCTTGGCTCGCTCTTGAACGTCCATGATTTGTTGCTGATATGTTTCCAGATCCTTTTCGGCAGATGCTAAATGTTTCTTGTACTTGGACAGCTCCCTCTGCATAGTAACCTTGTCGACTTTGAGTTCGGTGTTCTCTTTTAGTGCGGCCTCACTAAAGCCGGGGCCTGTCTTCCTCAAAGCCTCTTCGAGGAAGTGGATCTTGAGCTTTAAGCCGAAGTTTTCCTTCTCGATCTTATCGATGACATTCTCCTGCTCGCGAAGTGAAAGTTGGTTTCCGTCCTGCAATGGGCCTCTGTCACCACCGCGCCGCGTGGGTAAGACCATGGGGGTAGAAGTGGTACTGCTGGCATCGACCTCGGGTAATGGAGTAGCGTCCGCATATGACATGTTTCGCGAGGGGCCGAAGAGGGAAGACTCGACAGGTACGTTGGTCATATCCATGTCCTCGTCAATCTTGCCCAGCGCGGGTGTGGCGAGACCGTTTGTATTCTCTTTGCCGCGTCTACGGGCGCTGTTCCGTGTGGCAGACTTGAGCATAGGGGTGAATTCGGAGCCTCCAATTCCGGCGGGGAGATTGCGCTTGTCGCCCAAGGGCGCACGACTCCCTCGCGGGGTTCTGAGGTTGACGGCGCGCCCATTGCGCAACTGTTGAAGGAGATTGTTATCTTTGGAGGGCGATTGGAAGGAGGGTTCTTGTGTCATATCGAAGTCGGGGGGTGGGCGGCCGAGGTAGGTGGCATCACCCAGGTTTGTCCTCGGTGTGTCCATGGCGAATATCGAAGCGCGATACGCACGCAACGTGGACCAGAATATTAGATAATGCCGGTATGCCAATGGTAAGAGGGTGCCGTGTCCATTTACAGGTGTGTGCGGTGTGCGTGTGCAGTGGTAGACAATGCTTAGTAGGAAATGAAGTAGTTGTTGTTAAAGGTGCAATCAGATTGTGTGTGTGATTATTGTCGGAGAGAGGCAGTTGTGTTGGTTGTATCGGATCGTCTCGGATTGGATTGGATTGGATTGTGTAAGACGCGTTTGGGCGAGCGTTTGTTTACTTACTTGAACTTAACTTAATTTGTCCATACACAGACAGCATGCTATTTGTTACCTAGGTACTGGGGCAGGGGAGCTTGTGGTGCTGCAAAGTGGGGGCCGGCGTGGGGTTCAAACTCTACCTCCAGGTAGGTAGGTACTATAGCTGCTACTTTGCAGCACTGCTAAAGTTATGATACCTGTTAATGTGCACTGACACCGCAGATACCTCCCAATTCCTCAGGGCGGTTCTGGTGGAGCCCCGTTGTTTTTATTTTTTATTCTCTTTATTTTTATTCAAGTTTACATACTAGAAGTATGCTGGTGGAGTGAGATATAAAAGAATACCTTACGTTATGTCAAGATGGCCTAGGTTGGGTTCTAGGTTGTACCAATTTCCTAACATGCGGTAAATTAGGCTTAGCCCACTGGTCGCTTTTGCTCAGGCTCGGCTCACCTCAGCCTGATGAGCCAGTCATGAGTGGCGCCTCGGGAAGACCAGCAGACAAACCCACACTACGTAATCGGCCAAGAAAAGTACCTAGGTACCCACCCGCCGTACCTATCAGTAGGTATGGAGGGGCATCCCGCGGCATCCCGATCCATCATCCATCTATTCATCTAATCGGCTCCGATACCGAGAGGAGCGTACTTATTAGATAAAAAAGAAGCAGTTCTGATCGCAGCACATATAAGTGCTATTTAATTCATTTATGAGGTGGTGCTACGGTCGCGAGTCCACAGTGACCAGTTGAGTAGCACAATAACTTATTCAGCACGTATGGAGTACCTAGGTAATATCTCTGATTTCCTCAAACGTGTGATAGCCGACATAGGTTTGTTCTGTAATATAAAAAGGGGGCCGCGTGGAGTTGAAAGTATAACTACCACATTACCTGACACTTCATTAAAGCTATTTTCAGCCATTTAACAACATCTATGCATGATTTGATCCGACGGTCATTGAAACAGTGCCCTACGGTGAACTCAGAAATAGAAGCACCGAATACCATTCTAACGCCAATACTCCTAGCCATCATGAAGTCGAGAATAAGTGTTGCAGCACCTCCTCGCAGATACCAATTTCATATCCTCGACATTGCAAAGCGTAGAAAAGGATACCAGACCTCCACTTCATCTACCGGGCTCATGATTTTAGGCAAGTATTCTCGCTTCCATTCCGGCTCGTAATCGTGGTAGAAGCGGTCGTCTGGCACATTGATGTGTCGCGCCTTGCAATACTCCCAATATGCAGGATACCATCCAGCTTGGCCCCAGTCGATGATAGCGGCTAAGTTCGGACTGTTTCTCTTCACGAGAATGTTGCACGCGACGAGGTCGTTATGCGTGAACACGACGGGTCCGGGATTTGCGACATCGATGCCCAGTGTGTCCTGAAACTGCTGGACTGCATCTACACCTTGGAAGGGACCCATGACTTGTTCTCTCATCGTAAAGAAGATATCTGTTAGTGGCTGCTTGTGTATACTCCCTAATTCACGGGTCAGCCATTCGAGCCAAGAGTAATGTAATATCTTGTATGTATGCATGTTCGCCACTGACCAATATAGCAAGTGCCTTCGCCCTGCCTCAAGTTGCGCCACGCAGATACCGCTGACCGCAGCTCGACACAGATAGTCAGCCGTTCTTGCGTCTTCATGCAGGCCCACCTCTCGCTCAATGGGTCTCCGTCGACTAGAGACATGTATAGGAATGTCTGACCTTGGTCCCGAGCCCACCCAAACACTTCGGGGACATCTACGCGGCCTCGTAATTTCTCGCGTATCCAGACCTGGGTCTGGCCCTCCGTCACCGTCACGCGAGTTCCGTACTTCACAAAAAGACCGAGAGCCTCAATCTTGACGGGAGGCGGCCAATCAAAGCTGACTACACCGCCGTTCTTGCCGTTCTTCTCGTTTAAAGCACGGATCTGAGCCGGTGTCGGCAGCGAAGCGGCTCGTTTCTCGCGGAAGAAACTCGAGTCCAGGAAGGTTTCCATGTTGTTTGAATCAAAGAAGAAAAAAAATCGAAGATTTTCCGGATAACAAAGAAGAAAATAAGAAATCTCTTAAGAATCATAAAGTGGTTGCTTCATTTGGCCAAATTCCGGTTGAGTGTTGGTTTACACAGGGCAAGTGCGATACAGCGTCTATATATTAATATTACTTCTCAATTGCTATAAAGTGGTGAGAGTCGCAGATTTGCTACGCATACCTTTGGTTTCCTACTGCGGCAAGCATGAATTATCCGATCTAATGTCTAACATAACGGAGAATCCCCGTGAAGAAATCCCGTCGAGAGTCTACCTGGGCGTACGCATACGCATGGCTTAAGCAACCGGCTCGCCATTCCTCTACCTCTTTCCAACGCGGAGATTACACAGACCATCTTTGTTTCTTCATTTATCATAATGTTGTCGTCGACCACGACGTATTAGAGAATTACTTGATTGAACCCTGTGATGGATAGTTGAATGCCGTTGACGTGTGTGTTTATGTCTGTTTGTTAGTCTGTGGTTCCGGATTTACCGGCTACAGGGGAAAAGATGGAATATGAAGAATTGAACGGTTGAGATGGTTAGAATGAGCTTCTGAATGAGGTATTCTTGTGTCATAATGGTATCCATTTACCTACTACCTACCTAGTATATGGGGCGATTGATAACCGGCGGGGGATAAAACTTTTAGATAAGCCCATTATGTACATCCATTAAACCGAACAAGGTACGCGCTACAATGCACTTTGGCACTTTGGCACTTTTGCACTTTTGAACTTACAGTGCACCTAGGCTGGGTACCTAAGATAGATAGGTAGGTACAACACATGCCATAAAATAGAGATGGTAGTGCAAGGTACTGGTCTACTACCAGGTACGTAGTAGAGAGACTGAACAGTAACTGAATACCCCTTGGGAGAGAGTGAGGTTGGTTGATGATCAGTCGATCAGCACTCATTTCATCACATCATTCTTCTGCTTCGCTTTCGTCGGGTTGGCCTAAAAGTTAAGGCCTGAAAGTTAAGTCGACGGAGCCACCCGCTCTTGTGCCCGCTCTTGTGCCCGCTCTTCTTGCCCACCCGCTTACGGCGAGCAAAAAGAAGGCCAACCCCCAACTTGCTCTCGCTAGCTGCGGGCACGCTTTGCCTCCCGACGTATCAGGTGCGAGTCAAATCGCATTACCGCATTACCACATTACCGTTCTGTGATTGACGCCGGTGCCATAGACGCCATGGACGGCTGGACTAGTAATCCTCCGCACCTTGTATATACCTTACCTACTTATACCACGCCTACCCGCCTACTCGCCTACTCGAACCATCGACGACTTGCCCCCCTCCCACCGTTCCTCTCTCACTGCCCATTCGTCGGCAGTGTAGAAAAGCCACCGAATCAATACCTATGACGGTGGCCTATTAATCGAATACCGAGTTGAATTTGCCTTGACGACTTGGCATCTCCGTCCATACCCCCACCTCTCTCTTCAGCCACCGTCGTCATGCCTTCGTTTGACTCTCTGCCCGACGAGTTGATCCACCAGATCCTCCACTACCTTGCACCCGAGCAGACCCTCGCGACTGTTGCGCTTGTTTCCCGCCGGTTCAGCAACATCGCACATGAGCCATTGCTATGGAAATACTACTGCCAAACGGGCTTCAGGTATTGGCAGGCCGAACATCACTTTCCCGACAAGGTACGCGGCGATCTGCATGACGTCGACTGGAAAGCTCTATATCTTTTGCGCCTAAAGCGCAATAGTCGCATCGCCGGCCTGATTGACGGCATCGTCGCCTCCCGCGTGTCGCGCCTCGACAAGACAGAGCAGATCTGCCAGTACGGCTACGATGCGAAGGACTTTCTCCTAACGCAATGTCGCATCGACGAGTGCGCCGAGGACGTCCTAGCTAGAAGGTGTGTTTCATTATCTCTGTATGCGCTGCTTATATTCGCTCGGCGCCCCTCTCTTCCGCACACCTTCAAATAGCGATTTGTATACTAAAGCTCTCTCCTAGATACTACTCCTGTACCGTCCTTGATAGCATACACAGGGGCCTCGCCATCGAAGAATGGGCTAAATACCAGAGATACACCGCTCGGCGCTTCGAACAGAGCCCCTCAAACGTTGAGAGACTGAACGGTGGCATGAGATTGGAGCGTGCTCTGGGTGCATTCGACATGTTCATGCTCCATGATAATGAAGGTGACTTGGATGAGGTGTGTTTCATCTGGCATGTCGTGTAACAACGTGGAATGACTCGCTAACTTGCCGATCATCGGTAGATTTGCCACCTTCTCGATGATATTGCGTCCCGCTTTCGCGCCGCCAACCCGGATTTAGAGCAGGCTACCACCCGCGCAAAGGCCACGGGCCTCGCTCGATGGCTGCATGCTAATAACATGACCGGTCTGAACGATCCTACCGAAGAGACTTACCGTTATCTGCGCAATTGTCTCATTGGGAGAGCGCTTCGCGACGATCAACACCCATCGCTTCCCATCATCTCCGCTGCTATCTATTCGGCCCTAGCTTCGCGCTCCGGTTTTGAAGCCTACCCGTGCGCTTTACCCAATCAGGTCCACGCCATCGTTTTGTCTCCTCCTGGTCTATCTTTGGACGGCGCAGTTCTCCCTACGGAGCAGTCCGGGCATCAGCAAACCATGTTTCTTGACCCGTATGGATCAGATGAGGAAGTTCCTATCGACCATATTCAGAACTTGCTTTTTAGACTTGGCATCTACACTGGCCATGAAGATATGCTTACACCCACATCAACCGATCTAATTGTTATGAGGACCGCTCAGAATATCAGGGCGTCTTTCACTAGTTTTAGGACAATCGATCGGCCTTTATCTCAGCTAATCCCCATGATTGAACTTAACCGAGGGGATTGGGCGCGTAATCTCCAACCGGCGCTGTATAGCATGATTTGGGCGAGCATCATGATGGTGCCTATTCTTCCGGATAACGACGAGGTGCGCTGGGATTGGCAGCAGGATGTGCGGGACCTACTAACGTATTTCTACGAATACTTCCCCGAGGACTCTTGGCTTATAGAGAAGTATGTCTGTCCCATGTATGACACCTTCGCCGCCCCTTCTCGACGCCAGAGTAGCTGGGAGCTTCCATCGAAACGTGTTCGTGATCAAATCAAAGACATACGCCGCGTAGACGCATCTATCCGTGCGCCACGGAGGCGCAGTAATCTCGTCGACGGAGCTCACGTCAAGTTCCGCGTCGGTCAGGTCTTCAAACACAAGCGTTACGACTATCACGGTATTATTCTCGGATGGACGACAGAAGGTGCAGGTGGGATCGCAAATTGGGACCAGAACTCATCGCTACGTGATTCGTGGCACGGATACAGCGAGCCCTATTACCGGTGCATGTACGTTTTATTTTGATCATCTTTTCATCTTCCTCGCTCTTCTCTACTATATGCGCGTAAATCGCGGAATGATCATGCAGATTAGATTGGTGGACTAATTGTCGCGTAGGGTTGGCACAGATGGCTCCGATCACCACATTATTGCTGAAGGCAGCATTGAGGCCGTCAAGCTCCACGGCGGTCTG
Organism: Xylariales sp. No.14919; assembly: GCA_002003505.1. NCBI lineage: Eukaryota > Fungi > Ascomycota > Sordariomycetes > Xylariales > Xylariales sp. No.14919. The sequence goes on along the minus strand of BDMC01000021.1, from coordinate 393,467 downwards.
GAGGTCTTACCTCCTGAGATCAGAGACCTGGTCCCCATGGCTGGCAAGTTTTTCAAACGATGGGACGGCGAGAACGGCGTCTTCGTGAGTAACCTGCGGGAATTGTTCCCCGAAGATTAAGACTCAGCGAGGATATTCGTCTTCGATACTCGCCGTGGGGTCGATTTAAAGAAAGAATTGGGGGAGCGGGGGAGCGATGGTATTAAAAGTCCTCAGGAGCGATGGGTTGCACACATCTATTTATCCAACGTCTTGTTTGGTTTCACGTATTCACGCTGTCATGATGGTGCATTGTTTCAGTTAGCTGGTTGTTTCCCCCTTCGCTTCTCAGTCATTTTCCTTACGTTCTTTCCTACATGCATGGCGTGGCGATAATGGCGTTCATGTTGACTACCTTGCTATCTGTTCTTTCCTCTCCGGCTCTGGTATATACTATATTTGTATATATAATATAACGCAAATATCCTTTTGTTTTACTCCCCTGTTTACACCGCCGCTCACATCTCGTCGCCGGGGGAAAGATCTGGTTTCGCGTCGCCTGCTTGGCTCCTACATAGTAAATAATACCTTGAGCACATTTGTGTCAGCCGTAAATAAACCGGACTCGCGCGTCGGCGGTGGTTGTGTGGCGTGTGTGGATGTAGATGAGTGCCCCTAATGGGCTGTAATAGGATGGGCTGGGAGAAATAAGGGATTTTCTCGTGGGTTCTGCGTCTATATTTATCTTTATGTAGTAGGTACTTAGGTAGTAGCCTATCTATATAACGAAAAGGAGGAGAAAGCTAAGTTCATAGAGCTTTCATGCCTCATCGTTTAGGCGACTATTAGGTTGGAGTGCTGCCGACACGCCGAGTTACGTATTTATCTTCAGGCGGTCCTACGTTTATACGTGAATATACCTAGGGATTAACCAATGTAACTAAATTTTCTTTTGATTTGACAGATAGGTAACTGCTTGATAAGATAATATGACATTATTGAGATATTGTATATACAACTCGATTATCTCGGTCTTTTATTTCTTCCCTTTGCCTATCTACGGAGTCTTACCTCCCTGTGGCTAACTACCCTTGACATCAATCTTCTCAATAAGATCGCCGCCAATCCTGGCGATCTCCGCGAGAACCGCTTCTCGATTCAGCTCGAACGTATCGGCGTCCGAGTTCATCGGCCTGAATGAGGATGGCAGATTCGCGCTGAATCCACGGCTGTGCAGCTGTGGATTCCACAGCGCAGCTATGACGGTATCCTCTAGCCCGCCGTAGAAAAATAGTAACGGGGTCGCGTATACGGAGTTGAGACGTCTCAAAAGGGCCGGCACGGGGGGCTCGGGAAGAGGAAGGGCTTCGGGGCCACCGCTCTCGTCGAGGTTCTTGAAGTGCGAGTGCTTGGTTCCATCGTCCCGGAGAACCCCCCTGATTGCCTTGGCTGAGAGATGTATTATGACGTCGTAGTCTCGGAGACCGGATTGAAAGAGGGTGCGGGGATCAAGCTCGACACCTTTGTCCTTGGTAGCTTTAGATGCGGATCGAGCAAGAGCTGTCATGCGCGTTGCGATGACCTTAGGGATGTTTTGCGTGTAGGCTACACCACTGACGTCGAAGGGCGTGGCGACGAATAGTGTCGTGCGGTTCATATTCGCGTCAATCTTCCTCCACGCATTCAATCGCGTTGAGATATCAAGACGTTCCGTGGCAGACAGAGAATCTGCCGGGTCCACGATCATTGGCTCTTCCCGCCAGTCATACGACGCAAGCATTAAGAGAGTGCGTAGAAAGCCAGTCGATGTTGATGACGGTATGGGAAATGGATGGGGCTGTAGGAAGGCTTGTAGTACGAAGAGCTCGATGAGCGGCTCATTGAAATGATTGCCAAGTCGGTGAGAGTTGAACCAATGTTTAGTGAGACGTATGGACGACGACAACGCAGGGAAACGAGTGCAGTATGTCGAAATGGTCTGATTATGGAGCGGGAGAATAGCACTTCTCCATCTCGCAGACGAGAGTAGGGCTGCAGCTTCGGTACGGAGGTGGCGGTCAAGCGTCTGGTCTTTAGTCTGTCTTTCGAGCAGGGTTTCCTCTTGGTCACTATGAACACGAAGACGGAAGGAAAACCCACTTTCATAAACGATATCCAAAAATGCCAGGTTCTCAGTCTCGCGTTCGGCGTCTTCTAGCCCCAGGTGCGTTTTGATTCCGCCTTTAGCCTCCTCAAGAGAACGCGCTATTTGTAGGAGCAGGGCTATCTTCGCTCGTTGTATCGAGGCTATATTCTCTGGCCACTTTCCGGATGCTTCGAAGGAGAGTATTGCGTCAATTGGGGTCACGCCTTGCTTGCGCTGGTTGGGCGTGGGTGGGCGCAATGACGCATATCTAGTTTCGGGGCCAATTGACGCGATCTGTTTTACAGACAGCGGCAAATCTTCCAACTCTCGCACATCCTTCTCAAATACGGCAAAGGCCGCTTTTGCGGCAGCAAAGTTTGCCTTGTCTGCAGGAGACAGCGAAATTATATTTAAGAATTCTTGGCCATGATATTCAAGATCACTATCCATCACTTTCAATCGCGACTTCAGAATGTAACGAATAATAGCCTGACAGATGCCAAAATAGCCAAGTTGAGAGTGTTCGCTCCAGTTGACTGACTCGACTATTTCGCCGGAAGGAAATTGCCAAAGTTCGGCAATGTCACCCCAGAACTCCCTAAACTTTGCCGCGTCCTTTTTCTGCTCGTAAAGTGGCCCAAATTCTCTCCCTTGAGATGCCTTGGCAGGGTCACACATAATGCCGACAAGGATATTTTCCGTCTTCGGTTTTTTAGATGAAGGAGTAACTTTCCAGGCCGTGGGCTTAGGGACTTGGATGTTAATTAATTTGGCTCGCTCACCAAGTGCCTTTTTTAACGTCCGATATGTGTCCTCAGCGAAGGATAGTACCGGGCTTCTACCATCAGACACGCTGGATGATGTTGGCGAAACATTGGAGGGAACGTTGATTTTAACGAATAAATCAAACATCTGTAATGGTTGATTGACTTTCGTGATAAATAGTGAATCGAACTGATCAACTTGTGGATCGTTGATGGCTGTTAGTGACAGCTTGGCATGCTCATTCAACATGAAGGCAGACCAAGTAGTCATGTTAAACAAAATATTGATCTCTCGAGCGGAGTCATACAAAACCGGGCCGGCTTGGCGAACGGCTTCGGGGGTAGTCATGTTTGGTCCAAGAATTACCGACTTCTTGTGCAAATTTGACGAGGCAAGGTACTGCAAGGTAGCCTTGAACAACTGCGAAGCATGCAGCGAGGACGAGAGAACTGGTTCACCCTTCCGACCCCCAGTTTGGAGTAGGAGTGCCATCAAAACCGCCCAGTGGAAGTGGCCAAAGCCACCGTCAGCTACATGGCCCCCAAATCCACGTTGCTGCAACCAGGTACGGCCTAGTATACAAGCATCCTTAAAGGAAGCGCACGTGTTTGATGTGCGATAGAGGAGCTTCAGGTATGGCAGGAACTGGCTCTCCGATTTGAGGGTGTTATTATAGAAAGGAGTCGGCACTTTGCTGTCTTTCGATTCATCAGAGCCATTCCGGCGGATAGAATTACTAGTTGCGGACAGTTTTGCTGCTAGGAAGTAGCCCTCGGGCGCGTTGGGTAAAATCCTGATCTCGTAGTTGATTTGCTTCCCCAGAGACTCTTTATTTTCTGTGTTTTGGGTCTTCGAGTGTTGGGCTTGAGGCCGCGCAACGAGAATGGGAAGTAGTCTATTGCCATTGAAATTGTTGTATGTGAAATCCAAGTCGGAGAACTTCTTGCGCAGCGCATCCGTAATGTAGGCAAGGAAGAAGGCCCTCTTGTAGAAGTAGCGATAATCTCGATAATCCTTCTCGGAGAACAGGGTAGCTGGCATAACCACAATCATGTCGACGGCGAAATTGGACTGCGACTTGACCATGGTCTGCGACGTATAGGACCCTACAACGTTGATATGGGTGGGTTTTTCGAAAGAGACTTTATACGAGCAGTTCTTTGCGGGTTTCGGATCGGGATAGGGAATGGAGGTGCGGTTCGTCTTTTCCCAGCTTCCGGATGCCTCGTCGATCTTGCATAATTACACTAGTTAACAGTCTGCCATATGGACAGTCCTATCCAGCGTGTCGCTGGAGGATTTCTAGTGTACGTACAGGAACAGGGCCATATTGTTCTAGACTTTCGATTGCTTCTTTGAATTGGCGCAGAGTCTGGTCGAGACCAGGGAACGCCTTGGAATAGTCTAATTTCACCTCCTTCAGTAACTCGTCGGTTTCTAGCACAAAGGCACTCGCCCCCGAAACGCCCATCGAGGACGATGCACCACTTTCGAGAGTAGGCCCTTCGTGGGTATGACCCAACTTTCGACGTTTAGGCGAATTGGACTCCATGTTGGCTATGGCCGAATCCAGAGGGGAACTGATTGAAACGAAGGAAATCCCCAGAGACGTAAGCTACATGGGCGGCCGACAATTATTTGCAAGTGATATCTTGAAGTCGCTTATGGCTATGCTGCTGACCTTGCGATTGTCCCGCTTCCCATAAATTTTTGGAACAACTCCGAGTGCTTTATCGATAGAGGTGGATCAAATAGCTACCTAGGTAGCTACCGCCCTGCCCGACCTAAGCAATCACGTCTAACTAGATTTATGCAAATACGCAAATACATATTCTTAGATCCCGTACCTTAGGTTAGGTACCTACCTGGTATGCAAGCCATAATGCTGTACCACGGCGTACCATGCAAGCTATCATCGTCACGACCGTTAAGCAATGTACACTTTTCTTTTTTTTTTCTCAACAATAGGTAAGACACTGAAATCCCCGTAACAAGCATTCATCTTAGGTTGTAATCCAGTACACTAGCGGTCTCGCCTTTGTGGCCCGAACAACCTACCTAGATAGACTAAAGCGTCACCCTCATTCAGTCCGTTCAGTGATCTTGATTGGACTAAGTATTTCTAGCTTTTCTTCTTTCTTCTCAGTCTCGCGCTTAATCCTCCATCGTCTGCTCTTCCTAGAGAAATAGAGGATTAGATTGGTGTTAAACAGTGTTGATAAATTTACGTTATATGCGGTTTTGATTGATCAACCGTTGACCCCCGTGAGCTCGTGCCGATTCCAACTACCTACAGACTACTAGTTTGAGACCGACGCAATGCGTAAATGATTATCCTAGCCTGCTTTTTACTTTGCCGCCATTTTCCGACTCCGAAGTCTGGAGGCCATCCAGAAACCCTCCACTTTCCCCAGTTCCGCACCAGTCCGCCAGGAACCACTCCATCTCATTGGAGAGAGCAACAGCTCTAGACAGGGATGCAACAAGGTAAGCTTGTCTTGTGACAGGGTCAATTCATAGCCGACAACAGCTCCCGCGATTCGGAATACACCCGGGGTCTCAAACTAGGAGCGAGTCGAACGTTGCTGCTATTAATTATATCCCACCACAAGTTGCCTTCACTGACAAAATCTTTCCGAACAAGTTACCTGCTTCATTAGTATTTCTATAAAGGTAAAACCATCTGTTTCTTGATCGCGGTAGTCTCGGGGATACGTGCAACAATTATCACGCATGCCCTTTTGTAGATTATAGTTGGAGACGAGCCCTATTACAGGAAGCGGCAGATCAATACACCAACCAGCCGTTCGCATTCGCCCCCTTGCAATAGCCAGTGCCACGATGCCTTCACCAGCAGTCTGTATGCGGACGCTGAGAGCCTACTCTCGCCATGGCTCCAATGTAAGCAATGATAGCCATATCATCATTGTTCATGAAACGCAACCTCACATATTGACTATATACCCCAGCATGTTCGGATCATGGCCAGAGCGTTTTCCGCCACATCGCGCAGGCCCGAGATTAATAAGGTCTACCCCTCCGCCTCAGAGGCACTCAAAGATATGAAGCCCAACACAACCGTTCTATGCGGTGGATTTGGTCTTTGCGGTGTGCCTGACACATTGATCAATGAAATGTTGAAAAAGCCCGATATAACCGGTCTGACGGCGGTATCAAACAATGCTGGAACTGATACCTCTGGTCTGGGCCAGCTGTTAAAAACAAAGCAGATCAAGAAGATGATAGCGAGTTATATTGGCGAAAACAAGACCTTCGAGTCAATGTATCTGACTGGCCAAGTTGAGCTAGAGCTTACCCCTCAAGGCACATTGGCTGAGCGATGCGCTGCCGGTGGCAAAGGTGTTCCGGCCTTCTACACACCCGCGGCCTTTGGAACCGTGGTTCAAACAGGCGAGCTGCCGTTGAGGAATAAGAGTGACGGCTCACCCGATCAGTTTTCCTACCCGAAAGATGTGAAGGTTTTTAACGGAAAGTCATACCTCCTGGAGCACAGTATCGACGGAGATTACGCCTTCGTCAAGGCTTACAAGGCCGACAAACTCGGCAACTGCCAGTTCCGTCTTGCCGCAAACAACTTTAACGGTGCTATGGGACGCAATGCTAAGATGACCATCGTCGAGGCTGAGCATATTGTCGAACCCGGCGAGATACCTCCCGAGGCTGTCCATCTCCCAGGTATTTATGTGAAGAGGGTTATCCAGAGCACCACCGAGAAGGGTATTGAGAAGTACACGTGGACGAAGGACGACAATGATGCCGATGCCAAGAAGGTTCTCGGCTCGGGCGACACAGCTGCCAAGCGGGAACGCATCGTCCGGAGAGCTGCCAAGGAGTTCAAGAACGGCATGTATGCCAATCTCGGAATCGGGATGCCCATGCTTGCCCCTGGATTCGTCGGCCCCGAGGTCGAGGTTCAATTACAGTCCGAGAACGGCATTCTTGGACTCGGCCCTTATCCTAAGCAGGGCGAGGAGGATGCCGACCTTATCAATGCTGGCAAGGAGACGGTGACCCTGCGCCCGGGCGCTGCCGTGTTTGGCAGTGAAGAGAGCTTCGGTATGATTCGTAGTGGTCGCATCAACCTGACCATCCTCGGCGCCATGCAAGTCAACGCCACGGGTGACTTGGCCAACTGGATGCTGCCTGGCAAGGTAAAGGGCTTCGGAGGTGCTATGGACCTGGTTAGCAACCCCACCGCCACTAAGGTTGTCGTGACAATGGAGCACACAGACAAGAAAGGCAACCCCAAGATCGTGAAGCAGTGTGCCTTTCCTTTGACAGGCCGTGCATGTGTGTCAAGAATCATCACAGAGCTCGTAAGTGGCTATTGTCGTTTCACCGTGTACCATGTTTTCCACTATCTAACTTACTCTCCAGGGTGTGTTTGACGTCGATTTCTCGCACGGTCTCACTCTCATCGAAATCGCGGATGGTGTGACCGTGGAAGAGATCAAGAGCAAGACCGAGGCGCCGTTCCGTGTGGCGGACGACCTGAAACCCATGCTCTAAATACAAAGGATAGGAATGGGGTTTGTGAATGGTCTTCCGTATCAAAAATGTATAAAGTAATTACTCGTTCTGGCGTTGCATTTTGACTATAGGGAGCATTTCATGTTTATTATGAGCATTGAGGACGGTTGAATAAACCGTCTTAGCAGAAGAGGACCTACCTCTTAGAAGTACCTATCAATGTCAAGTACCCGTGAGGTGAGCGTTAGCGGCGCGGCTTCAGGGGTTTAGCACCGAGGCCCCAGGCGTCGAGGGCGCTATATATTTAGCAGGCGCGCGCCACTGAAATGTTTCAACACCGTCAGCGCGCTTCACCGGGTACAAACGTTGCCGCATGGGCCTGCTAAGCCAATAGGTACTGCTCGCGTACCTACCTCTCCCTACCTAAGTACTTACTTAGAGGTACCGTGCCTACATGTAGATAACCAACCATCCTGACGGTAGGTATGGTATCGCCAACTTACACATACCTAGGTACCAAAACAAGAACCCCCTCCTCTGTGCTACGCATGCCCAGGTGATAAATCACACGTTTGCTCCTTGAGCAGTGCTGTCTTTCTTTCTTAAGTTCGGCGTCTCCAACTGCAAGCTCGTTATTTCGCCTGTGGCGGCTACGTACCCAATCTTGAACATGGCTTCCTTCTACTTCGGGCCCGCCTCTAACTTCTACGACCGATCTACTGGCTCCTCGGGTCGCCAATGGCAGGTCAAGGCACCTACCGCTATGGAGAAGCCGTGGAATCGTGTCAGTGATCTCTCCGGTGTCGAGGCCCATCACCGGTCTATAATGCCCTCTGTTGGCGCAACATCGCTCGTTGATCTTTGTTTAAAAGTCGTCGTGCAGAATGTTGGCGAACTGAATCCGCCGCATCTTCAGCACCTCCCTATCCAATGTAAGTGAGATCCTCCTATCTAGCTAGATCCGCGTACGACGAGAGTTGGGGGCTCGCCAACGTTCAACCTTGTGCGTCCACAAAGGGGAATACTAACACTTGACATTGAAGTGGTGCGTAGAATATGGACATACGTAAAAGTCGCGACGAAGCCATCCGTGGAAACTTGGAAACTCTTCGCAACAATTATTGCGAAAAATGAAGAGTTGAAACATCGCATCTGTCCCCGCTTGATGTACCATAGCATTCCAATCCCTAAGAGGCAGCCCCTTGCGGCATACATAGAGCCTTTGATTTCTAATACTTTTGACTTTCTAACACAGCTTACCATCACTGGCCAGGTCCACGGCGGGACTCATGAGCTGCTACAGCTCGTTCAGCTGAAGAATCTGGCCGTGCTCGAGTTCATCGACCTGTCTCAGGAAAGTCGGGGCGACGGAGAGGGCACGATTCCACAAGTATCAGACTCGATAGTGCGAGAGTGGTCCCAGACGCCCGACCCTTTTCCGCTCCTAAGGGTTTTGAGAATCTGGGGAAATGGCCACACTACAAGACGTTCTCTCAACTATATTCACGCATTCCCTTGCCTTGTCTTATACGACATTGCTGGGGAAAAGCGCGACTGGACAGGGTTAGACGAGGAATCCCTTTGGATATCAAAGAAGAAGACTTGGAATTCATCCGCAGCGCAGACTATATTTCGGCAGTTCTGCCTTCTCGACCCTGGAGGCACTTACGGTAAAGAGTGGTTAACGGAATTTTTGGGCCTGGTGGGCGACGAAATCGATATCCCCAGAATAAGGCTTCTCCTTTCGCGAGGGTATAGGAGCGAACAAGCCGTGATAGAACTAGACTTTGGCCCTGACGGCCAAGAAATTGACCTCGCAACGTTCTGCGTTCGGTTGAATGACTACAATAGCCTAATGTCTCGCCGGAAAGCGCCACCAGAGTTCCCAGATCGCGGAAATTTCTGGGGTTTCCTTATGTATTGCTTTATCGGAAAACTCTTATCAGACCGAGATCTACGCGCGCAGGGACTTGAGATCGGTGAGGGTTCACGAGATCCCAATGCCTTCGATCCTCCACCTCGACCTATGATAAATGTGGTCCTTGGTGAAGGGTTTTCTCAATTCTTGCAATTCGACACGTGGCTGCCGGTGGACTGTTTACTTTCTAATCCGGAGCTGAAGTTCGAAACGCAGCTCACGTTTGTCCGGCGTGGCCACCGCGAGGAAAGCCAAGGAGCATCAGGATCGGCGGCCGTGGGGAGCCAAACTGCCAAACGTCCTCTTGACACTTCCACCGCGACTCATATGCCGCTTAAGAAGCGGCAAGACGTCTCGAGCCTTCTCGAGTCTTTCAACCAAGGCTGAAAGGACCGCTAGGCCCGGGCCTCTATTGAATAACCGGTTGTATGTGCGATTGGACTTGTACCAATAGTAGGGAAATAATTCGTGAAAGGGAACTTGTGGATGAAATGAATACCGGACTTGAAGGAAGCGTATCTTCGCCTAGAGGGCATGCGGGGGGTTTTGAGAACGGTGGGCTACGCCCTCTAATTATAGGAGTGATCTCTCGGAAATGGGCTGGGCCGAGACTATCTGGTTATTTCGGTATTTCGGAAATCAGTTGTACAGCTTTGAAACTGTGAAGATGTCATGTATATTGGCGAAGATTAACAGCTTAATTAATTCGGCTGCTTTGCGAAACACTAATTTTTCGTAAGATCGTGCTAACTTTTGAATTATAGCATTCTCCTCTAGGTAGGTTGAGTAAGCTTTCTCAGGTAAGGTAGGAGAAAAATGGAAAACTGCGAAATCAGGACGGATATATCATACTTTCCTCGGGATAGCAATTTCATCCTAATCCAACATGGTCAAGTTTTGTTTAGATATAGGGCGTGCGGCTGTTACCATCAAGATCTCTCGCCTCCCTGTTCGCGCTTTCTAGAGAGATCGTGTGGTCGGATAATCCTCATACTGGGACCGCAACTGGTGCGGCCGTATGCTATGGTGTAAATACGCTTCTTGACGGCGGGTTCCTGTACGGACCTGGGTACAAGACCAAGTGTAGGAATTAAGATGGTTTTAACATGGGCATGCTAAATAGCAACCCCCTTTACTTTTATCATTTTATTGACACTGGATATAGATTCCTTTTTAGTTTTACTAGAGCGTTCAGGTTCGGTACGGGTTAAACTCTCCGCGTCTGTTAGTAGTAACAATAATTAGGAAGATGGTGAGCAAGACATAATTATTTTCTTCAGCGTCGTGAGGGCTCGTTGCCTAAATGTATCATAGCATAAATAACGTCCTGAATTCAATTATCATGCACGCATTCTTATACAATTACGTCGACTAGCCTAGGGCCGCGACCCATTTCGGAGGTAGACGATGGCAGGAAGAATTGAAATCTTCAGGCTCGAGCTGTAGCCCTGTGTCATTGTTTCCCGCATAACCCACGCGCCTCCTATATTATCACCGAGCGCGTACAAGGGAGACTCGCGCCTTAACAAATGTGCCAATGCCTTGTTGGCTTGCGATATGACAAGGCTTGTTTTTAATAGGCAGACACTCTTATTTGATGGCGGTAGTAATGCTATAAAGCGGACGAAAGGAATTAATTTAGGTACACACTGACTAGTGACCTGGCGGGATCCCTCAGTTTATCTAACCACTCGCTATCATCTATCTTCAAATTCTCCTTATCCTTCTTAACCTCTCGAACCCCATTATGTGCCACACTCTGTACCTCTCGGAAAAACGAGCTTTGTATATATTAGCAGGCTCTTCGCACAACAACAAGCGTTCATTACACCCCTAGGCTGAAGGCCATGGCGTTATGTTCCCCCTTATCGTCTGGTATGAATCGCGGGACGACGCAAGCATATAAGCTTTGTGCTCAAGGGACGGAAGTTGGAATTGCCACAATACACCATAATTTGAGCAGGGATTCATTCTTTTTCAGCTTGTGCCTTCATGCGCTCTGCCATCCGGCCCATTGACTCATCTTCACTTACCGTATCCTTATGAGGGAGAGTGTTATACGTAGGGAGCAAGAGAGCCTCGTCAACTTCTTTGTATATCTCGTGATCGATATGAATAAGGTGCCCGCGGCGCGACTCGTCGGCCATGAGGTTCGCGGCTGCTCGCGCCACCGCGCCGGGCGGCTGGGTGTAGATACCGAACTGATCAAACAGCTGTTTTTGCACTACGCCGGTCGCCGTCCAACTAGGTGCCACGCCGTTTATCCGCACGGGGACGTCTTGTGCGGTAAGCGCCGCATGCAAGCCGCGCATTAATCCGAGTGCGCCGTGTTTAGATACCCCTGCGAAGTAATTAGTCTACGATCTTCTGCTGCTCCGTAAAATAGCTCTGCCGGGCCTCAATCTGTCTTTTAAACGGGCGTTAGGTCCTCTGGACAATGCGGAAGCCCACCCACCGTAATCGACAGCACGGAAGCGCTGTAACCCCGTGCTAGAAATGTTGATGACGATGCTACCCCCATTGGGGTTCTGACGGATATAGTGGACGCCAAGGGTCGCTGTGTTTATAGCACCTTTGAGATTGACGTCGAGGACCAAGCTAGTCGGCTCCTTCGGGTCTCCGTTGCCGTCGAGCTCGATGCCGCTCACGTAGTTGACCAGCGGCCCGATGCCGGCGTTGGAGAAGACGTGGTCAACCCGGCCGTGGAGCTCTATGGCCTTCTTGAAGAGCCCTAGTAAATCCTGCCATTCCGCTACGTTGGCGTTGTGGAAGGTGAATTGTGCCGAGCTCACTGCGCCTTCTGGGGGTTCGTGTAGGTCGGAGCCAATCACGAACGCGCCGAGCGAGAGAAGGAGCTGGATCGTTGACAGCCCGATCCCCGAGGAGCAACCTGAAATGGGAGTGCGTGTAAGTCAAGCTTCAGTTTAATAAAAAGACGGCAAAGGACTTTTTATTTCACTAGAGAGTCGGCGATCCTACCTGTGACGATGACTATCTTGTCCTTTAAACTGACGAGAGAGTCGTCGGTAATCACAAATTCGGCCATTGTGCAGTTGGGGTTGGGGTATCTCTCCAATCTCGGGGTGGTACCAGCGAATTCAATACAAAATAATTATTCTGTTGCACCAAGAAGACCCTAGGCTTCGGGTTCTCGTTATAAATGAGAAACGGGGAAGATTGCGGATTATCGTCATCATCATCATCATTATTCTCGTGACCGACTACCTCGGCCTTTAATCTGACTGTGGAGGGGGATTGTCACGTACTGGTTCGTAAGTAGTCGAACACTCGTGGTCTAACCTAGATCTGTACCCGGCCGATGCAACGAACCAAAACTACTGAAAAGGACCGCTGTCAGCTACTTTCGTTCGTTTGCTGTACAAAGCGGTTAGCGCGGTGATGTGAATCAATTAGTTTTCCAAAGGTAGGCATGAATTGCCGATCTCTCTCCGCAAGTCTTCTATATAAAAACCAAAAGCCACGAGGTCGTAGTCGGCGTTCCCGATTCGACGTTAAACACCTAAGCTTAGGCACGTGGAAATGATAAGAATAGTCGAGAATCTGACCTCTGCTGCCTCTACAATTACGTTATGGATACCGCCGTTAGTGGCCGCAGTGATTGATAGTACTCCCGCCCGCGCCGTAGCAGTGATCGTCGCAGCCGCTTCGGCGCCCGTTGGAGATGGCCCTGTAACCCTCCTCCCCATGATGCTTGCTTGGAGTCACCCCTTCGATTGGATCGATATGCATCTACCGACATATATGTGACTACATTACGAGAGGGGTGGTGAAGTCCCCCGTCATAAGTAGTGGCTTGCAACCCGAATAGGTGTATGGGGTTGGGCAAGACTAACGTTCTAATTTGATTAAAATAATGATCTTTATCTAGCTTTTGTTGAACCCCCCCAGTGCCCAATACAAACGCCGCACATCTAACAGTAGAACGCTCACATTTCCAAAATCCAAACGACTCCAATTACTAAGATTTTTCAAATCTTCACTATCCACCCCGAGCCTGTCCGTCTCATCCTGACAAGCCTTGCTACAAATATAAAGGACGAACCGAGCAGTAAGCTCAGCCCGGCAAAAGTTTGCGCGCCGTAATATTCACCACCGCTAGCGGTAATAATGGCGCCAGCGATCGGATTGCCCGTCAACGTGGCGAAACTGACGATCGTGAACACCATACCTATACGCGTCCCCTGCTTGCGCGGATCCGTAGTCAACGAGCTGAGCCCGGCCGGAAATAAGCTCTGGATGCCGTTGCTTACGATTCCGTAGAACGTAGCCCATATGTATAGCTTCGTGGGAGTATCGACGACCATCCAAGCGAACAGAATGATACCGCAGAGCAAGGCGCAAGGAGCGAGCATGTTAAGAGGGCCGTAGCGGTCCGCGAAGAGGTTCGGCAACAGTCGGCCGATGATACCGACGCCGTTGAGGATCAATATCAAACTGAGGGAGTCGACGTACGACAGCGAGGGGTGGACGAAGGCGGCGGTACGGCTGTATGAGCCGAGGTAGTAGAAGGGCAAGTATACCCCCCAGAAGTTGAAGAACATGCCGATGGCGTAGAAGGTATACTCTAGCTCGCGGAACGCCGACAACTCGACGAGGGAGCCGGTGCGTCGTGGGGGGACGCGTGATCGCATAAACAATACCACGAATGCCATAGTAACGACCATGACGAGGCCCATGGCGCGAATGGTCCAGCCGAATCCAATAGTAGGCAGCAATTGGCGGGCCATGGCGGGATAGACGAGACCGCCTGTGACGGAGCCGGCAGCAGTGAGACCAATCGCGAAATTGCGCTTCGTGCTGAAGTACGTCGCGACGGTCGTGATGGCTGCGCAGAACAGACACCCGCTCCCGATACCTATGGTAAAGCCCTGTGCGAGGATGAGCTGGTAGTACTCCGTCGCCGCGGACGTGGTGAAAATGCCGAGCGCCAGGAACGCGGTCCCGACGACGAGAATGGGCCGAAGAAAACCGGCGTCAACCAAGCGCCCCGTAAATGTCGCGGTGAAGAACGTCAGGAACACGGTGATGCTGCCGATCCAGGAGACGTCGGACGGCGGCCGCCCTAGGAGCTCCGTGTAGTACGACTGGAAGACGCCGAATGAGTTAATGAAGCCCCATGTGTTTGTGATGATCAAGTGACCACATAGACCTAGAAGTCCTCTGTTAGTACGCGGCCGATCAGGTGTGTGTGAAGCCACTACTGTCACGGAAAGAACACGGCTCACACGATGTGGGAATGGGTGTTGCTTACACATTAGCCAGGCCTTCTTCCCTCCGTCTGGCGGCGGTCCGGGGTTCAAGCTTGCGCTGGTCGAGATGCGGCTCAGTACCCGGTTCAGTGCCCCGGCCGCGCCGCCTGCATTGGTATCGAGAAAATCCGGCTCCAGTTCTCTTTCCCATTGGTCGTCTTCCTCGTTCTCCTTCGATGCTTCCCCCCCTTGAGACTGCGGTTGTCCTTGTCTCGCATCGTCTCGAGTGCTCTGCTTCTCAACATCTATCGGTAATTCCCCATCGCTGGAGCTTGGAGTAGTGGAGTTTGGCATATTGCCGGTATATGAAGCTAACGAGCCGTGCTCCGAGCGTACTGGGACTGTTCAGGACGGCGTTTAAAACAGGTTTCGAACTAGGACAGGCGAGAGACTTCACTTTCACACAATGATGAAGATTAAAAGGCCCTTGCTTATCACGTCAAAGTATGGTGAATTGCTGACGGGCTGTTTCTAAAGACAAGATGCCCTGCTCCGATGGGGGGCTATAGCAATGGATGGCCGAAGTGTGACGGAGATGAATGACTAGTCTACTAGGTTAGGTTCTTATTTTTCATCATATGGGAAAACCGAAGACACAACGTCCGAAGGAACTGATATAAAAGGAGGGGACACGCAGGTCGAAGTGCGCATTGATTATTAACAGCGTATGACCAACATTGGATACAGGTGAAAAGAATTTGCTCGGCCCGTCGCCCGTAAGGAGATATCTACTCCCGAATCGGAGCCTGACACATCGATTAACGAAACCCACCTCCCGCATCCTTAGGTTAGCCGTTCAAGCATCTAAAAAGGCGACCCGCACACCGGTGGACCTGGGGAGGATGGATCAGAATATGGATACAAGGGCGGGTAGTGGAGCGGGGGGATGGGGATGCCAAATGGAGATGCTGCGTTCGGAACATGTTGAAAGCACGAGAAGGTTGATCTCGGTCGTTACTAAGGCATCGTCTATTCGTAAGCTTGAGGCGATTCTTTTCGCCGCGGCGTGACGGCAGGGTGTTGTCGGTGCGATAATGATAATTTTGCGTGCATACCGACTTCGGGAGCAGCTGATGTGCTTGTTCCCGGACACGGATCGCTGCCACCGTGATGGAGATCCGGAGGCTCGTCCATTGGTCATGACGATCTGGAGCTATCGCAATGCCCAACTCTGAACAATTGATTAGCAATGGAACCCATATTTCGTTTTATAGTTTCCAATCTGATGTCATATTTTGGACCCTTTTAAAGGTGCTTGCTTCTCGGTGCTATGGATAGGTGTAGCGATACCCGAGGGTGTAGCGGATATAAACCGGGATTGAAAAAGGATGTCATTGTTCAGGTCCTAGTCTGGGCCACACTAGCTAACCTAGATAGGTACACCACGATCCTAGCAGGGGCAGGGACAATAATATTCCCCCACCTTGGTGATCAGCATAATCGGACCTAGATATTTCCGTAGTCAAAATTCCTGGCTCTCGGAACTTCTAGCTTGGACCACCATCCAACTCGATTTGATTTCATCGAGCTAGCAAAGGATATCCTTGCACATCGCATGGCTGCAGCGCTAGGGCTGAGCTGTCTCCGCTGTCTAGACGGTTTTGCTTTCTCCCTTTTTCGAACTATATAAGAATCGAATCGTCTTGCCTCTTCTATCTTGGTTACTTTAGCAGTACTATTTATTATAGGATGAAGGTCTGATATGAATTCCGATGCTCAGTATCCATGTATATCAGCTTTACTTATGCTGTAGATAAAGCGATCTCCGCTGAACCGACAGCGTTTACCACCTGGAGCGCATAATGCATGCCACATGTCAACAACATTGATCCTGCACATCGGGCCCCGGCACAACCTGACATGGCCCCGCGGAGTTTCACGTGACGGCAAACGCACCCTGACCCGATGTACGTGAAAGATGCCTTTAGACTCATCGGCCCAAGCTTCAAGTTGGAAAGAATAGGGCTGAGGATAATTATCGGCTTCTGGTCCGGATGGGGAGCGTGAAAAATTGGGGTAAATGCGCCCACTTCTTCGGCAATTCCAGGTACTGATCGGGCCTTGCTATATATACCGCCTTGGCCTTTGGAAACACGTGAATGTAGAATATCCCGGGTATTACTGAATTATACATAGCCCATCCTCGGCCAACGGCTAACTCGCAGGACCCGCGGACCTCGCCATGTTAGAGCGCAGTCATTATTGACACAGCATCGGTTGTCTTGCTTCTCACTGCTATAGTCATATGGTCCTGAGCCTGTGCTCGCGTCTAACGACTACGCACAGTGATTCATCCTCCGCCAGTCTAAGATGTTAGCTAACCTGGTAGAGGACATGGCGTTGCCTAAGGACGATAGTAGGCTCTCTCCATAGCGCTAGCTCTGAAACACCCCAATAATGGTCATATCAGAGGAACTCAATTAAACGGCTGCAACAATCAATCTTCGCCATTGGTTCTTGATACGACTCTCACTCGACTTCCCAGTTAGGATACCCTATGAATTCCATTGATGGGCTGGATGTGTAGATCTCTCAGTCTCCTCTAAAACAGGAACCGCGGGCGCATCTTCCCACGTCGCCCGACTCTTTGTCGAATCAGCTGAAGTGATAGGTTCTGCGACGCCATGCGGCCAAGTACCTCGCCAAGCCTACCATTTAGCCTCCGGTGTAAGGAGGCAACCAATTTTCGAAATCGACCATTTTTCTCAATCGCTCTTGTTAGTGAGCACTTCGATCCCGTAGCGAATCTACAAAGCTATGGTTTGGGACCTAAAAAAAACTCGCCCTCACCTAAGGCGTAAAAGTGTCTGCTATGGTAGACTTGAGACACCTCGAGTCTAGATTCCCGGCCGACCGTATTGAGAGTAATGAAACCTTGAATCAGTTCTAGTTCATGTATAGGTACTGTGCCTTGTGATGGCGGCATCTTTGCCCAGCTGAAAGCTTCGACCGTTAACGCTAACGAGCTACTGGGCGCCATTAATGTTACCCTCTGCAAGGATCGACAACGGCCGCCGACGCCTCGATCTCAGGGTTCATGGTACTGGAACCATCTTAACACCGGCTAGCCGGGCCATCGCGAGCTGTTGACCTGTAATGTCTCGATGGGTTTTACTAGTGTATACTATGCTTACCCCTTTCTTTATCTAGGAGCTTCTCTTCCCTTGTGCAACTCCCTAGAACATGAGTAAATGGGCATTACGACGTCGATCATATGTATTCCGACAACATAATTGAAATTTATCACGCTGTTCCCCAACCATACCACACGAGTCTACTCATCTGTCGAGTCATTACAATGCTTTCCCGGCCGCTCACGTCACCAAGTCTACGAGTCAATGGGCTGTCTACCCGCACCTCTCATATTCACAATAAAACGAGCATGTCCGATAACGAGGCAGTTCCACTCGTTGGCTCGGACCCGGAAACGACCCGCCTTCTACCACGCCGGCAATGTCGACGCCGTGTGCGCATACAGGGCCAGTTGGCGATCGTGCGCACGGTATCTGTTTCAAACCTTCAGCAGGCGAAAAATGGTAATGGAACCGGCCGTCTGAGCACGGATCATAAGGATGTGCGTGGCTCACCACTACGGCGACAGGACTCATATGATGGTAGTGAAGCGGAGGATGAAGAAGATGGTGACGATGTTGCTAAGCGTGATGCACAATTCCGAGGTTATGGGATTGGTGGTGCGGGGAATATTCGTATGTTTTCCGTCCCCCTCACGCAGTTATACCCCGAAAGCCAATGGTTAACATTGCGAAGGCCGGCCTATAGACGTCGTAGGAGCGCCAACAAGTGCATCACCGTCGCTGTTGTCCCTGATTCACGCATCGCCCCTTTCGCCTGCCCCTTCCTTGAGTACTACAAAACCGAGCAAGTTGAGGTCCCGCATAGCCAGCTTGTTATATAATCTAAGGGGCTATAAAAGAAGTAAAGGTTCAGCCGGGGACCAATAAATGGAATAAAGATGCGGAGAGAACAGGGGCTTGTGAGGGGGCTTACTTACCTATCTACTTAGGAATGCCTCAGAAGACAATTGGAGAATGCAACGCCGCGAGGCAATGGCTTAACAGGATTAAGCAGGTACTCTATCGTGTACTGGGCGTCGGTTTTACATACTCTCTCTTCGATGTGTATATTTATTACCTTTTCCAATACTACGCGTATAGTATTTATCAATCTGCCTTATAGGTTGCTAGTATTTTCTGACCATTCACTGCCTACTTGCTCTGCGGCTTAGCCCAATAATAGGTAGCAATGAGCCAGTAATCGAAACTCATTTGCCGCAGCCTGCATACAGCTGCGGCAGTGCCAGGCGTTGCTTTTGGGAGGGCGGGGACCAGATTTCAATAAACCAGCTTGTTCCCCCGGGATCATTCGTCTTTTGCTTCTTGTTCAATAAGCATTTTATACCTACCTGTAGAACTACATGGCTGAAGCTCTTAGTGTAGCCGCGAGCGGCATCGCCGTCGCCCAAGTGGCCGCCCAAGTCGGCAAGTCCATCATCAAGCTTAAACAGCTCTGGGACGAATTACAACACGTCCCATCTACAATTGGGGACCTTCTTGACCAGATTGAATGTCTCGACCCCGCGCTTTGGGAGGCCGAAAACACCTTTGACCAAGCCAGCCTACCGCCCATGTTCTGGGATAACGGTCTTGCGAGTCGCAGTACCGCCTATTGCCGCAAGGCTTTGGGTTCATTGACTGAACTAGTCGACGATTTAACATTGCAAATCAATCGGCCGGGGAAATTCAGGAGCAAAATTGCGTCCGCCAAGGTAGTACTGAAAAAGGAGCAGCTCAAGACACTCGAACGAAGGCTTCAAAACGCGATCAGAATGCTAACGCTTGCTCAACAATCCTATCTTGTGTTAGTATTGGGCCAAATCCACTATGATATTCATATTGACAACTGTTCCAGCGCCCTCACACGAGTCCAGCCTGATATAATCGTCCAAAGCTTCACCGAGATAACAACCCCTCTCATAGTGCAAACACTTCAACGCGAGTTTCAGTTCGGACAACTAGAAAGCTCCGACGCGTACCGCAGGCAGCCTCCCTCTCAGGCAATAAAACCAGCGGTTGATGGCGAGGTCGAAAACAACGTGTTGGTACCCCGGCGGCCCCCCCGTAGACGGGGTTTTAAGCGCAGTTTTCGTTTCCGACTACTATGGCTGTCTCAAACTACATGGGAGCTGCAAAGTTCTAGATCGTACGGAAATTGGAAGCTGAACCTGAGATGCTATAATACTGTGTCCATGTATAGCAAGGTTTTTCAAATCGCAGGTATGGGAACCCCAAGGGAGCTCCAAACGTTATGTGCTCGTGGATTAGCTTCGCCTTACGATCGAAGTGACACAAATGGCGAAACCCTGCTTCTCGTGAGTCTCCCTATTCCAACTAAGGCCAAGTTAATCTCATCTATACTTAGGTGGCACTGGTGTACCTTAATCGACCTATGGTCGAACACTTACTCGACATCGGCGTAGATCTGTCCGAGGGGCGCAAATATTATTCGTAAGACATGTATCTACTTAAGTTGCTAATAATCAAAGCAACAACTAACTCGTAAATAGCTCTATAATACTATCCGTGTCTTCTATGAAGCCCGAAGAAGAGGTAGAATCTTTTTTTTCTAGCTTGTATAGCACGGATAAGCTCGAGGCTTTCTTCAGCTGCCTAGACACCCCCTTAGACCCTGAAAGAGAAGCATGTACTTGCATGGTTAGTTTGGGGTCGAAAGTCCTGAACAGATTTTTCCGATATTTCGAATGCCCTTCGCACGAAACTACGCCACTTGAATCACGATTAGAACGGTTGAAATATTTCGAACGTTTTGTGAATGATCCAATGGTCATACCAGATTACTTGCAGCCGTACTGGAGCCGAGACCTTCGTACCGTGTGTGCTACCTCTACAGGCACTATTAACTTGTTACACCTTATGGCTAAGAAACTGGGATTAGTCAGTGAGGAACTCATCGGGGGGTGGACCCTTCTGGCTGACTCGGTAATAGGTAACACGCCTAATATCCACATTGTAGGCCCCCGAGATGTATTACTGTGCACACTCCTTGACGAGATGGCTCCACGGACTCCTTTGATGGCGTTGATACGCACCTTATTCGCGTTTTGGGGCCGTCATAAGGAGGAGATTCAGATCTATAGTCGTTTGAGACTCTGGCTTTCGATGATTCGGTCTAACGGGTATGACTTGGAGGAGTATGGCCGGCGCGAAATGGAGCTTCTAGCCGACGATAACTTAAATCTCGAGAGATACGTTGCTGTTAGCCGCCGCAACAAGGCGACAGGACAATGGAGCTACCATAGCGCGCAGCTGAGGGGCTACGAATACGGATCGGAGCCCGAAGACTGGAAAATACTTCTTAGTTTCCCTGAGAATAGCTACGCGGCTGATTTCTGGAGACTTATTGACGAGGGGCCTCGGGTGATGCCGGGGACTTGGATCGAAGAGAGCGATGAGGAGGAGGGCTATACCTTAGCTCAGTTAAATTCATTGAGACAAGATGCATCGTTGAGGTCGTGGGAGGCCAGTATAAAGAGCCTAAAGCGCTAGGAAACCCAGATTCGATGCTGTAAAGAGATACCAGGATGCTGGCGGCTTTCAGGCCAGTAGCCAAACGACATTCAAATATATCAAACTTGAAGGGGTACTAGAGCGGCAGTATAGTCTATTAGCGGTGGGATACCACAGCTCTTGAGCGTGGTCATCCATTCTCGAACGGGACCGCTGCTAGCTCATGCGCGGCTGTGTTGGATAGACACCAGACTGGAGGGGTAAATCATAAGTTTTTAAAGGCAAAAATATTGATCTGATATCTAGTAGCACGCAAGTAATTGGTCTCTCTACCTGCTGATGGCAGTACACATACGCAAAACCCTTCCTCGGCACAGGTAAGCAGCTAGGATATACGCCTTCAGCAGCGCCAGTCGGGCAGTGGGAGTGTTTAGTTGGTGAATTAGATTATTTTCCCAAGAATGCTATTTTCGTACAGATTCTTACAGTCTTGTTTATAATGAAGTCGTATATTCTTATGCTAATATAACTGTTGTGAAATTCGGCTTCGATTCCACCCAGCCTTGCAAGGTCACCCATCCTAACGCCATACGACGTGCAATTGGCCCGTCCCACTTCACAGCCATGACAAGAACACCCGGCTGGGCAAATCCGAGTAAATCTTCTGCCCGGTCCCTATGGAAGCAATTTTTCTTCAGCGATTCCTCCCGTGCAGTTCTCCACATGCACACGGGCATGGACCCGATAGCCAGAGCAATAAAATCTACCTCGGCGGCTCGGTCAGGGGGTGTTGTGCTACGCAATCGATATTCAACCGTGCCGAGCAGTGAGCCGATTGCCCCCCTGCCGCCTTGCGTATGGCCGATAATGAAGTGTGTTTTCGGTACGTAGATGTCGCCGCGGAGGTGTTCCTCGTAGCCATCGTGTTCGACACGTAGGACTGACCGTTGGGTACGGGTGATGAGGTGCCCAGGATGGAGATTATCCGGGAGGCAGGGGTTCTGAGTGCGTCAAGTCCTATGCTGGACCTCAGCCCAGAACGACTTCACTGTTGGCCAGCGAGATGCCAGGTCTTTGGCCGAGATGGCAGGGTCGGTTGATAAAACGGGCAGATCAGCCGGCACGTCCGCTTCAATACAGCCTTTAGCCCATGCTAGAGCTACAAATTGGCGATAGTCCGGCTCGCCGAAGAAACTATCGAAATGTGAAAGAGATTCTTCTGTTTGATCTTGCTCCGCCCAGATTTCGTCAAGCCGTGACCAAACCTTGTCGTCATTGATGGAGTTGATTCTGCGGATACTCTGCTGGCCGCCATCTCCATTCCGCATGGACCATTGGCAAAGTGAGCAGTAGAAAGAGCCCCTTTGAAGGGCACTGGAGTCCCGGCTACCGTATAATCGGCAAGTTGCGATGTGGCCAATCAATGATGCCCAAGACCAAGAGGGCAGCATCACGTCTTCATCACTAGATTGACGCTCTTGGAGAGCCGGCCAGTCATAGGGATACCACAACAGTGCACGGCTGAAGTCGGATTCCGGTAGACCGAAAATAGTTCTGCTGTCGGAGTAGAATGTATCCTCGATGCCGTGAAAGGCATGATATACGTCGGAGGGATAAGTTAGATTGCGCCGAGAATAGCTCTCTAGGTGCCGCCTATATTCCTCGAAGTCGTCACTGGCCGAACTAACCTCGCTTCTCTTTCGTACCCTAAGGCGATTTCCTAGGGGCTTTTCGGATTTCCGATCGACCGAGAAAGTGTTTTCGCGCTGGACGCCGTCTGCACATTCGAACCAGACCTCGGCCGGGGTAAAATACAGCTTGCGTCTTGCCAGGACGGCCTCCTGGTATGTCCAGCCTCTTTCGTTCCAAGTACTCTGCGTGGCCTTCTCAAAGCTATGGAATTTATTGGCCATGGTGAATCCAAGGACATTGGTCGAAATTTGATAATTTTCCCTTGGAAACTCGGCATGGATACCGGCTAGACCTGAATGTATGCTATCTCCACATGCCGCCACTATGACAAGGTTGGCGCGGGAGTATATCGCCTCCAAGGACCTGATCTGCCCGTACTTGTCCTCCTTGTCGTCTTGCACAATGCAGAGCCTGTCGACCCATAGATACCTCTCGCCTAGTCGTTTACAGGCGTCCATGGCATGTGCGATCGTTAGCGGTAGATGCCGCAAGCTACCTGGTTCCTTCAAGAAGGGTAAGTTGTCGTGACGTGAGGTCATCTCGCTCAACACCCCAACACCCCAGACGTAGCTGAGCGCAATAAAGGGGAGATACGGCTCGACGTGGGCGTCAACGATAGATTCCAGTTCGACGTCTACAAGTCGGAAGTTGGTCGGCAGCTTCCCCGCCCCTTTCTCACGGCAGAATCTGTGCTCCTTTTCACATACAGCCTTCCAGCGGCGTGCTGTATCCCAGTCGAACGAAGATGGCGCAGTTGAGAATATTTGTAAGTTAATGGCACTTGGGTTGATAGTGTTGCTGCCAGTTGCGGGAAGTGCCCGCGAAGATATCTTGTTATGCCCAAGCTTCACATATTGAGGGTTGACCGAGTTTCGAAGAAAATGGGACTCCTTGCTCGTGATATATAGAATTATTTCTGGTTGCCAATCGACGCCGGTATTGTCGCTGATAGAACTATATTGCCGCTTTTCGATGTTTATCCGCCTCATGATGTATATCGATTTATCTTCGTTGATTGTATACTGTCGTAATCGGGAATCTGCTTGGACAATGTCAAGGCACCATCGACAGAACGCACATTCCCTCTGCCTTGATTGAAGTTCCAATAGCGTCCCGAGTACGACTACATATTGCCCGCCGAGTAGGTTATGAACACTTCTGCACGTCAGCAAATGGGACGGGCGGATGTGAGAACAGAAAGAGCAGAGTCGGCTTCTGTCGGCCTCAAGCCCATCGCATTCCGAGCAATTTTGATGAACAATATCAGACGCTGTAACGCCCCGGCCGTCGAAACTCAACTTTTTATGTTGAAGATAGTCAGAACAGATTGAACAGGAGCCATTCGGCGGGGCATATGTTATAGGAGACATGATGCGGCATGCTTTTAGTAGGAAATGCGATAACTTAGGCAATAAGCGCGAGAAATCCGCTGCATTTCATTCTGGCTTTTCTTGAACGGACCTTTATAATATAAAGAACTACCTAGGTAGTTGAAAAAAATAATAGAATGCGACAGTTTGCCTAAACCTGTGATCAGCGCGCTTTAGTAGCCCCTACTGATCATGTCTGCTGATGAGCGTTATGATCGGCATCGCGCTGCGCATTCCGGTGTCGTAATAGCGCCAATCATTAGGGGAAACAAGCTTGAAGGTCCATTGAGACCACACTGACAAAACGTCGGAGATAATTTTTCGAACTTGCAATTTGAAAGCCTCTTTCCTCCTTTTTTTTTACTTATAATAATAGTTAAGTTTATTATATAGCTAAATTTATTTATATAGCTAAGTAGGTACTTAGGTTGTGCCACTAGGTTAGGTACTATAGGTAGGTTGTGCAGGTTTGTAAGGTAGCTAAGTAAGCCCATATAGCTAGCCTAGCTACACAGACCTACCTAGGTAGCTATATAAACTTACTTAGCTAATATAACTTAGCTATTATTATAAGAAAAGGACAAAGAAAAGAGGGAAATGTTATGGCTAGGCTACGCAAGAAGTCAAGGCTCTACTAATAACAGTCCAATCTCGTAGTAATCTACGCATAAGAAAAGAAGAAGCTATTTACAAACGGCTGCGCGGAGCGTAGTCAAGAAAACCAGTCTCCCCTTGTAGCTTTTCTGGTGGCTGAGGGATGGGGCGCAGCCACATGCCATGCCATGCCATGCCACCTGCCCGTGACTGGAAAGAGAGGTGCTATTATATGCTAAGTTCTAAGTTCTAAGTTTTAAATCCCAAGTTCGAAAAATTACCTCCGACGTTTCGTCAGTGTGGTCCCAATGAATGGCCCACAGTCAGCAAGACGGCTGCCCCGCGATCATTGCTCGCTCGGAGTCTGGTGAAGCTCGCATCTCGTAGCAACCTCCAACCAGATAGCAGACTAATGTGTCATCTCCAAAATTTCCGTTGTCTTCGGGGTTATCTATAATCCGAGCTCTTGTGTAATTCAGCAGACCTCGGCACACCCTCCTAAAAAAAATATGCCAAAAAGTTGCCTTTCTCTCACCATACCTCCACTAGCAGTCGTATCAAAAATACGAAGGAAAGACAGGGAAAAGATGGGGAAGAAGATTGGCCAGGGTAATCGGCAATTCGTTCCCACAGCCCACCGTATAGTATAGTGGAGTATGTGGTCATTCAGATTTCACCGTTGATTTGTCGATTTAGTCTAGTGCAGCGGTCTTGGCTACATCTAGTGAGGTAGTACATACGATACCTCCTACGCGGTGGGTTCCACTCCTTGGCGTGCCAACCTAGGGTACCTGAACACGGAACGTTTTACCTAACACCAACCATAAGTAGTAGATGCGCAAGTCAAGGCTGAGAGACCCCCGGTAACTTGGGAATCTTCAGCAACATAGCGAGTCCAATGATGGCATATATCCCAAAACGGCCCCTACCTATCTACACGTGTTGACGATTATATACCACGGCCTCCCTCTGTATAAAACGATGCCATGCCCTCTGCTATCTTTACTACAATATAGACCTGCTTGATGTTTATAAAGAACAAGTACATACAACTTCTTGTAGTTTTATCCAGCCCTGCATCCCCTAATTATTGCGTTGCCTCGATTCGTCCTCCTCAATCTTATCCAATATCACAACATCCTCACCTCGAAACTAAACGAACTCTCTATCGTCCACGTTTGCTTCGCCAAGCACCTCCCCGGGCTTTCATCATGCGCAGAGAACATCTTGTATCCATTGAAGGTGTGTTCGATGCTCGTATCGGAATAGATCGGAAAATATACCGCTGGGCCCCAGGGTCTAAAATCCCATGGCGGATAGATCCCGTGGGCGCAAGACATTTTTCTGGAGACTTTGAAGACTGCATGGTCCGATTGATGAACGACGCTCTCGAACAATGGCAGCTTCCGGGACTAGGCTTAGAGTATCCACATGTTAGTGAGCAGGGGCCCTTCACTTTCCAGGTCACTTACCGACATAACGACCAATCCCAGGAGCCAACCACTACCCTCGCTACCGCCTTCTTCCCAGGCAAGCCGGCCGCAAGGAGGATACTCGAGTTGGTCATATACCCCGCGTTTTTTCAATTGAAGGAATCGGAGAAGATCACAACACTCATCCATGAAATCGGCCATACTTTAGGCATGCGACATGATCCAATACCGCCTAGCGAGCTAGAATCATACCCTTGTATACAGCTGGAGCCCCCACAGACGCATTCTGTCATGCACTTCGAGCCTACTTTATATCTTTCTGAGCGCTCAGGCTTCATTCACAAATGTGACGTCAGTGCAGCCGTACGCCTATACGGTCTACAAGATACCAGTCTTCACGGGTGGACTCTTGTCGATGTCGAACCACAACAGATTATCCCGAAGAAGGCCCGCGGGCGAGCCGAGAGCCAGTTTGCTAAGAAAAGACCTGGGGATGCGTGATCGGTCTTCGATATAGCGTACGAGAGGTTTCATATTAAGTGACAACAGCCAACTACCGCGAATTTCAATTGAAGGATGGGGTTTGGTATGAGAAGAAATAAGTGTAGTATATCTAAAAGTCCAAGGGAACTAATGTTTGCGTTTGAGGGTTGACCAACGTCTAACAAACTCAAAATAATCAAACCTCATAGTTCCTCTACTTTCGAAAAGCCTACTAGTCTATTTCTTTCACGTCGTGCCCTTCCCTTCCTCGTTTATGAGAGCGATGAAATACGTACTAATTGCGGGGTTACCCTAATCGTAACCGTCAGCCCTCAATTCTCTCCATCCTGGTTGGATCTCACCTATACCGCAAATAGGCGACTTCTTAACCAGTTCAACTATACTCGTCAGCCCTATCAAGCTAAGCAAAGCCGCCCAGCTCCAGGGACGACAATAATAACTTAGACTAGCCTAACCCATTGCAGTAACCGCCCACTGGACCTGGGTCCCCTTAACCCTACCTAGTGTACATCCGCTCGCTCGCTAGGGATGTTGAACAGCAATCATGAAAAGTCTAACCTAATGTTGTACCGAAGCGCATCGGGGTAAATTCAGGTGAGCCGTGAAGTAAAGCGACCGTTAATCCCATGCTCTTGTTGAAACCCCGTTTTCTACCCCAATAGCCTTGCAGCGCATTTTCATCTACGCACAGGTACCTAGGCCAGCTGGCCATCCCAGAATGAGATGAGGGGCAGGTGACTACGCCACCTTTCCCCAACACATAGAAAACCACCATAAGCTCATCAAGAACATAGATGCACTCGGGCATTTTTCGTATTTAGAGGGCCTAACCATCTATCCGATCGGTTGTAATACTATCTTATTATAGAAAACGGCGCCGGGTGACGCAAAATATTCCTAGCCACCTAGTCGTGACTACTTGCGTAATTATTTCCTATTAATACTGTTGATAACTTGTATCCAACCTTTTTCAACAAAACCAATACCACCTTCACACGCTACTCATGATGCCGTGTGTCGTAGGTCTAGGCCCCCAAGAAATAGAATTCTATCATAGTCTCAGGTAGGAATTAGAAGCTATCCCAAGGAAAACGATCCCAAGTTGAGCCACTGCCGCTGTGTTGACATCTGAGATTCTGCGAACGCGTAGAAGCAATTGAGAAATCGAAATTAGCAATTCCGTTTTACCAAAATAAATCCCTATCAGGGTTGTCCCGTCCCGCCTTTCGATTGAAAATCCTGGCCGAAAACGACCCTCCGTGTTCGACGACGCGGGCCCCAAACCCCCTCATCTTCACGCACCTTTGCTTCTATGGCCTTTCTCAGTCATCCCTCCTCCTCCTCTATTTCCCGTCATTCTCCTCGTTTGCCTCTTTTCGCTTCTCTTCTTCTACCTCTTGCCTTATTGCCCTAGCTCTTTCCTCTCGATATTCTTCAAGGTCCATCCGAACGGCGTCACAGAAGGCTTCTGATGGGATTTCTAGTAAGGGGGCCTTGAAATCTTTAACGGATTCTATGATGCTGTCGCAAACGCAATCTTCTAGTGAAAGGTGTAACGCTGATTGGACTGTGTTGCCCGTCGCGTCTCGGAATTTCTGTCGTATGGGTTAGCGCCTTACTTTTCCCGTTAACTTGGGTGGATTATAGCTACCTCTTCATAAACGCGCTCTATCGTCACCTTATTATTGGTGATTTTCCCGCGCCAAACCAGAATTGAAGCGGATCCTGTTACATTCTCCTCATCGTGCGGATAAGAATATTGCCCATTTTCATCCACTTGGCCGGCGCGGTATCTTCTCCTTAGTCTCCTCTCGTTCATCCGCTCAGCTCTCGCCATCTCACCCATATATACCGCAATGACAGTTCGAATCTTGCCCGCCGAGCGAACTACTTCTCGGAGTTAGTTATTACTTCTTTGAGCGTGAAGTAATCGTAATATGTTTTTAATCAGAAATGCAGCTTTGAGAATACTTACTATAATCTTTAGCCCTATCCTCTAGGAATTCCCGACTACTAGTCCATCCAACATCAAGTACCACAGCTGGCTTATAGCACTTGAGACTACAATTGTGTTTGACTCCTCCATCCGGTGATTTCGTATCTGCCGCTCCTTGGGGAAAGGGAAGGTCAATATGTTGGTTGCCGTGTGGCCTGAGGGTCCCGGCGGCATCTGAAATTCCAGAAATATTCGATTTCAGAAGCTCAGCTCTCCATAAAGAAAAGTTGTCATTAAATACCCCCACTATTCCCGCTTGTAAGGGGTTTGTCATTCGAATTTCGAACTGGCGTGTAGAACGCGTATACTCAAACCTTTTACAATAAGTCAGCACCGTTTGCGATATATATATAGTAGAAGAACGTACCGCAGTTTGCTTCCGTAGTATTCATTATCCCCTGCTTGTCGTATGAGTGGAAGCAGCTGTTCGTACTGCCTAAGGGTAAGTGTCCTTGTTGGGTTATTGACGCGAGCACCTCTGATCGTCGGTATTGATCTGATCAAGTTGATCGCATCTTGTACCCGGGCACTATCTACCCGAGAGCTGCGCCGTTTCGCCATATTTAATGAGCTAATAACCAAGTTCTACGATAATGTAGCAAGCATCCGCGAATGATTGTCTTTCGGATCCAGGCACAGCGTTAAGGTTATAGCTAGGGTTGATTGGTTATACGCTTCGGCAATATTACTCTGAATAGAATGGTAGAGTATTAATTAACATCAACCGAGGCCATCTCGCTGAGCCCACCATGAGTAGAGTGTTGTGAACGATGATCGGTACTATCTGTGATTTTCTTGGCTGGGGGTAGTTCTGATGGGATAGAATTCTGTGGCGAGCCCGACACCCCATTTGACCACTCGCGTGCTAAGATCTGCTTGCCGATAGACCCCCGTGAGACGTCAGGAGTGTCCTGCCAAGCGCCTTTCTCCCTCGCCAATTACCCAAGCTCCAGCGCAAAGAGACCAAATTTGATTCCTAATTATCGGGGGCTTCTCTAACGAACCTATAGGTGGCATCTTAGGACTAAGTATGCCTAGAAGTATTCTTCAGTTTTATGCCTACGCGGAATGGTCAGGGTATTTTAAGCGGGCCACAGAATCGAGTCAACAACCATCTAGGCTCCTAGAAGCGATGTTTGATGGGTGTTACTAGCCTGCGTGACTCTCATTAGTCACAATAATGATAATGTCCATCAAATATACCCAGGATGCAGGCATTGAGGTGTTACCCAGATTCCTTGCATCCTAGATGGTGTGTCGAAGGAGTGCGGTTTCTTGCGACTAGTCAACGGAGGTGTGCGTACTTGGCAGGATAAGGCAACACCTATGTATGGACTCAGAGCTAAAATATAATGAGGATTCATTTCTGGTTTGTGACATTGGGAGGACAAGTTTGGGGGTTTCGTCACACCCAGTGTTAGAAACCGAAACCCGTCGTGCCTAGATCAAGGAGGTACTTCCAGTCTGGGCTCTTGAATCGCTTTCTATGGCGCTGTTGGTGCCGGAAGCGAAGTGAGGACGACTTATACCATGTAAGGGACGCTCAATGGGTACACAAACACAGGTCCCATCAACGGTGGTGGGAAGACAACAAATATTTATAATAAATTCTATCAGCCAGTTAGAGTACAGCAATTATGCGATGAAAAGGGGGTCACGCGGTTTATCCCTTGATACTAATAACCCTTGCTACCAACCAGACCAACGCCTTGAAACAACAACATCTTCACACTCTTCCCCAAACGAACTCACGCTTGCCGAAATACTTTAATGGGGTGAGTACAAGTGCTCAGCGGGCTGCTATGATTTCCAAGAGTAACCAAAAACCAGATCGGCTCGGGAATCGGCACGGGTGCGCATGGACAAAAGGTACGTCTATGCGTGTATAGGGCTTGAAAGCATGGTATTCTGTAACACTCCCTTCAATTTTTTGACTAGAAGCGACCCAAAATGGCAGTGTTCGACAGCCCATTCACTGAGTAGTCCCCACGCCGCTGACTTTACTACTCTAACTTGTTAGTTTTTCTTTGCTAAAGACGGCATCAAAGTCAATTATCCGACACTTCTTACAAAGACATCTGTCTAGAGCATTCTTCGCGCGCGGTTTCCATTCCTGCATCAAGTCCGCGTTTCGAATTAGAGTGTCCGGCACTGGTGAGCACGCTGGGCTGACGGAGCACCGAGGCTTATTCCTTTGAAAGTAGCTATTTGGGTAAAGATTATTAGTGGTTACCATTTAGATAAGTGAGCGAACTACGATTGAGGTATTGGGAAAGTCTAGGAATGAAACCCTCCAATTAGGGTATCCCTAAGATCTCGCCAAAGGATGATCTTGGCTTAGCCAGGCTTAGCCGGGCTTAGCCGGGCTGAATCCTGACACGGAGCTGTTTGTTGAATGCATCCCACCAGAAGACTTAAGTTAATTTTAATTGGGCAGACATAGTCATTATGCCTGAAGCGCCTTATATTGAATATTGATTACAGCCCTATCTTTATAGGTATATCCTAGGCGACTATGTCCGATCTAGTCGGGAGCGAACGCTACCAGCTTGCTTTGACAGATCGATTCTTAGATCTGCCCGTATCTCCCATCGCCAAGGCTTCAACGGAAGGATTCCGATACCAACCGCTACCCGATAGTAGAAGCTTTATCAGACTACTCTACCTTCGGCCCCGGAACCGTACAACCTCTATTGAGGCTCTCACTGCCCTGTATTGCGAAGTGATCATACACCCAGTAAGCGATTGCCCACCCTACGTTGCGCTATCGTATGCCTGGGGCGACGCGACAATCCGAAGAAACATCAAACTAGGGTCGCACGTCGTGTCGCTCACCGAGAGTCTCGTCGTCGCACTAGAACATCTGCAACACCATGAGAAGACACTCGTAGTATGGGCGGACGCGATCTGCATCAACCAGTCCGACGATGTCGAGAAGGGCCACCAAGTGCAAATGATGAGCCGCATTTACAAGTCGGCCGCCCTGGTCGTCGCGTGGCTCGGGCTAGAAAGCGATGAGAGCGACAAGGCGATACAACAGCTGCGGGATTTCACGAAGCTCGCTTTCTCTGCGATGGGGCAAATCGACGAACTCGAAAGCATGTTCGAGGCCGGCCAGCTTGAGCAAGCGGAGGGCGACGAGCTGCCACCAGGTCGAAACGTCGATTTCCTACCCGTCAAGAAGCTCTTGGAACGGCCGTGGTTCGATCGTATCTGGGTTCTGCAAGAAGCGGTCCTAAACGACCACACGCTCTTCCTCGCCGGCCAATCGTGCTTTGAACCGAATGCGCTGTTTTGGGGCGGAAACGAGTGGCTTTCCGCGCACTACAGCCATGCGCACGCGATCGATCACACGCGTTGGCGCAGGCTGACGGCCGGCAATGTACCGTTGGAGCTGGACGTCTTCTGCCTCAGCGCCATTTCTCTTAGTGTGTTTGGTCCTGGCTTGAAGTGTTCTGATCCGAAGGACTACGTGTATGGTCTCTTGGGGCTGATCAAAGATGCCGAGCGTTATGGCCTGCGAGCCGATTATACCCTGGGTCTCGAAGATATCTACACAAACTTTGCTACAGCACTAGTTCGATCGGGCAATCTCTCGTTTCTTCTGAGACTTTGGTATCCGGAAACGGATCTCGCCGTGCCCTCTTGGGTGCCAGACCTCAGAGCCGCTCAATTCAACACGATGGATACTTGGATTGACGGGACCATCTACCAGGCTGATCTGGCAACTGGCGGGAATAGGCACGTGGATGTTGAAAAGTCGGCAGACGGAACACTTCGCTTGATGGTCAGTGCATATCACATCGATATTGTCGAGTCAGCGCTAGCAAGCCTACCCGGAGATGATCCGGACCCAATTGAGCAGACAGCCTTTCTCGGGCGTGTGCACGAAGCGATGTCTCGCGTGGACGTACCAACCCATGCCGCAACGGGGGAGTCATCGCTATCCGCGCCGGCGCTTCTCCTGGCTCACCTAAGAGCCTATTTTCAGCCGCCTAGGGCCGAGCTACTAGCCTACCTCGACAGCAAGAGTGCCGACGCCAATACAGAATGGGCTCACTTATCCCCGTGCCGACACCTTTTTTCGACGAAATCAGGCCGCGTCGGACTCAGTCACGGGCCCGTTTCTGCTGGTGACAGCGTGTTCATCATCGGCAGCACTAGGGGCCAATGGGTGCTCCGTCGGCTCGCACGAGACGGGTACTACCGTATCGTGTCGCCAGCCACAGTCTACCCTATCCAAGTGTATGGAACGTGGGAGTCTCTAAGAGAAGAAATATCCCTATGCTAGCGAGAACAGCAACAGGGCGACGGTAGAGCAATTAATAATCACGGCAGTTTTTAGACCGTTTCTCAGGTAGTTACAGCCGAGGCAAGCGACAAGCTGCGAGATGCGCGGGATCTTCGTCGAAATGCCCTGGCATGATTGGTTTATTCGTTCGGCGAGTGTGCTCGGCGGTTGAAGGCTACTATCTATCTAGATAGCGTCTAGGCCCAACCTACCTCCTAGTAATGGGCGCCATACCTATTGCATCGGCATTCTCCGTCACAAGCTACCCTCGACGATACTACCCGTGAAGTACCCGTGTAACTAGGGCAGACAGGGGACGGCGACTAGCAGAGCTAAGCACTTCGGAGTTTCGCAGTGACGTCACTCCCAGGCCAACGAACCCCGCCGTCCGCCGCGACGCCTAGGAGTCTCGGAGCTGCAGTCCTGATAGGATGGTGAATGCGCGCGCTACCGGTGCGATGGGCGAAATAATGCTATCATAAATGCGTGCTACATATAGGAGTTTCGCTGCGTATTGGGATCTGCGATCGTGCTAGCCTACCTTGATGGGATGGGAGCTATGTAATCTAACGGTAATGAAGTAGTCAAGTAACGAAGCGGATAGAAGAAGTGAGAACTCGTTATAATCCGTACGTACTTATCACCTCGATGTTCCTCGCCGTCGCATTGAAAGAGTCGTGCCCAAACGCCACATAACCCTGATCGAGAAACCGACCCCGCTTTCTCAACGGTGTCTCATCTCACAACGGAACTGAAAGAAACAGCCATATACTATTGTCAATTCGAAAACTAAATACCGCCCGACACACCATGGCGCCGAAAGTCCTCGTCGTGCTGACGTCCTTCGGGCACATCGAAGCCGCGAACAAGCCCACGGGCTGGTTCCTCCCGGAGCTCTCGCACCCGTACGACGTGCTCGCGCAGGCGGGCGTGGAGATCGTGTCGGCGTCGCCGAAGGGGGGCGTCGCGCCGCTGGACCCGGGCTCGGTGGAGATGTTCAAAGAGGACGCGGGCGCGCAGGCCTTCTTGAGGAACAAGAAGGCCGTGTGGGAGCAGACGCAGCCGCTGTCGTCGTTCAAGGGCCGCGCCGACGAGTTCGCCGCGCTGTTCTACCCCGGCGGCCACGGGCCCATGTTCGACCTCGTCGACGACAAGGACAGCATCGCCGTCATCGAGGAGTTCGCGGCGAAAGGGAAGGTCGTCGCCGCCGTGTGCCACGGTCCTGTTGTGTTCCTCAATGCGAAGCGGGCCGATGGCAAGGCGCTCCTTGCGGGACGCGACGTCACGGGGTTTAGCAATGCTGAGGAAGACGCCGTCGATATGTCCAAGTATATGCCGTTCTTGCTGGAAGATAGGATCAAGGCCGTTGGAGGCAGCTATAAGAAGGCGGAGCAGCCTTGGGGTGAGCTCGTGCTGGCGCAGGATGGGGGAAAGCTTATCACGGGACAGAATCCCGCTAGTGCGAAGGGGGTTGGCGAGGCTATTCTGAAAAGCATTGGTGCTTGAGTGAGGAATGGGAACGGGGGGTGAGGGCGATGATGCTTCCCTGATATTCAATTTGAAGAGTTGAAAGAAAGGGTTTACGAATGTCATGATTGAAATAGTATCTAATGCATGTCTCGTTACATTCATAATATCATTTCAGATGCCCTCAACAAAGTATGCTAACCAAGATGTTTACCACGATGACATTGTGGCCAGTGTAATACCATCATCTCCATCTTACGCCCGGTGCTATCATCAACGAAATACAAGTCTACGATGTTTGAAGGCGGCAGAAACATGATGACTTGATCGGTACGTCGGCGTTCTTAATCGCGTTGTCCAGTTGCTCTTTGATAGCCAAAGCCCTTTCCGCATTGCCGAGCTTTGCCAGGCACTCGTGGTAGCCATGTAGCGCCCACACGTTCTTCGGATGTTGCAATGCCCGCGGAAGCGAACCGCCGTACCCCAAGTCCTCTTCGTAGATCTCGAGAGCTTCGCCATATCGGCCTTGCTCCGTAAGCAGGGCCCCGAGCGCATGGCTGGGCGGTTGCATCCAACCCCAAGGCTCATCGTACGGGAGGGCGTAGCTCAGTTTACTTGCCTCACGAAGATGTGTGAAAGCGGACTCGTGGTTGCCGCGTCGGTACTCGAGCTCGCCGTCCAACATCGCCTCAGCTACCCGTAGGATGTCGACACATTTGTTGTTGAAGAGCATTCGCGAGGCAGGAACGGCTTTGTATGCTTCCGCGAACAGTTCGCGCTGTTGTTCCGCTTCTTTTACGTTGGCTGTGGCCGCAAAGGCGACGCCCTTCGCGTAGTGGACCATGGCGGTTGTTACGCTATATAATTTTGGGTCGTCCGGTAAAGTGAGGTCAATGACGTCTTGCCATTGTCCAAAGCGGATGAGAGCATGGACGCGCATGGCCAGGAAGCCTTCTAACCAGTCAGCCATAGGTGGCGACTCGACTCGTAGGAGTTCCTCGGGTAATGCTGCTTCGAGCCGAGCGACAGTGCTGAGAGCAACGACAGATTGCGCTGCGAACATGGCAGCGTAAATGCGGAAATGATAATCGTGCGCTCGGTATAGAGTATAAAACTTGAGAGCATCCTCGCGATTGAAGAAGACCTCATCCGCGAGGATTGCCTTCTGATTCGATTCGATTGCGGCTTGGTAGTCGCCCACAAGGACATCGATGTGGGAAGGCATGTGATTCAAATGGCCGGCGTGTGGCACCAGGTCGCGTAACGTGTTAGCTGCGTCTAGCGCAGCCTCGGGAGTGGAAGACATCTCCATGAGATGAATATAGAGATGGAGGAGTCCCGGGTGGCGCGAGCCTCCATCTAGAGCCATGGCTCGGTCAAGAATGGCTTTCACCTCAATCGTATGAGCCCCCGAAGCAGGTTTGCCTGTGTCCAGGTCCCAGAGCTGCCACGGGGTAAGATTCATCAGCGCGTCCGCATATAGTGCCGCCACATCAAGATCGTCTCCGAACTGCCTATATACGTCCCCCATAGCGTTCGCGTAGCCTTGGTTCCATATCGAGCAATCTTCGTCTGCATGCTCATGAGGGTAGCGCGACTGTAGGGCCTCGACGAGTGCCTTCTCAATGGGCGGGGAGTCATGAGCTGCTGCCAGGGACCTCGCTTGCTCGACGGCCCGATGGGTGCGCTGAACCGTAGCCTCGAGTTCGGCTGCATCGAAGAACTCCCACGGTTTATTATAATTAGGCCCTAGAGAATAGGCGAGGCCCCAGTATGCCAGACAACAGTTGCTGTCCTTCTCGATGGCCCGTTCAAAGCACTTCGCCGACTCCTCATGGTTGAATGCGTAGCTCCAAATCAGGCCGCGATTGAACCATTCTAGCGCCTCTGCATTGCCTGCGCTGATAGACCGGCGGTACGAACCGAGATCATAATATCCGTCGTCTTTCCAGCCCATGCTTACCAAGTGATCTTCTATATATGATATGATACTTGCCTACTTATCAGTTGCTTCTTACCTCGACTGCGCTACCGGCGGCATTACCATTGGGTGTATTTGGTGTTATGCAAGTAGACAGGCTATCTATTCATCATTGTATGTGCATTTACCGGGGTAATAAATCACGATTAACCAACCACGAGTCCAATAAGGTTGCGTTTCGATGACGAAATGCATGCGAAGTGATGAATTATGGCAATAAGAGGCTTAAGTACCAGGTAGGAGGTGGTAACTATCTTTTTGATCACACCCTTGCCCAATCTATTCAATATAACATACTACGCAGGCTGTTAGGCTATGTGGCGCCTTTGGGGTTAGTCCTCGGTGAGATCTATCACTACTTTTTGATTTATTGTAGTCTCGTTTCGAGGCCTGTTATCAGGCCTAGGATTCTCCGATTGAGTCACTGCCCAATTCCCATCACTTGGATTGTACTCGAGCAAGTAATGGGTCTCGGCATTGCCTTCACCCCCGTAGATATATTCGACTTCGAGATTGGGTTCGCTGTAATGACCCATGAACTCTAGCTCGAGCTTCATTTGCGTTCCAGGTTCCGGAAGGCTGCGGAGACTGATGACGAACGGCTCGGATCGCACTACGCGTCGGTTGTAGTCAAGTCTTACTGACTGTAGAAAGGTTGCGGGAGTACCATCCACGTCGATGCCTCGGACTACTAACTGCTGTCGCTTGTCTTCGCCTGTTTCCATCTGAACCGTCAATCGGCGCCGCAGTATGAAGGATGAGATCGGTAAGCCCAGCTTAGCCATGACTCGACTCATGAGGTTATCGGTTTTGGAGAAAACGCGGACGTCAGATAGACGGTCTATTGGCGTAGATTGGAGATTGCAGATGACCAGCTTGGCCCCCCGCCTCTGACCGACGGTTTCAGGGATCTCATTTGATGGTGAGACCGTCAGTGATGAGCCTAGAACGAGACACAGGTCCGCCTTGGCTGCATGCTCGCGTGCATATTGAAGAGGCTCTTCAAAAAGGCTCTCGCCAAAATTGATGATGGTATCGAGTAGCGCACCGCCACAAATTACACAATTACGCCCGGTGCGATGATCGTGTATCGATTTTTCATACGTCGAGACAGCACGAAAGTCTGAAGATGATTAGCACTCAGACCAAGAGACTCGATTATGCCACCTTCACCAACCGCGAATATACTCTTTTCCACAGTCCTGACAGTATTCTCTGTTACTATTTCCATGAAGTTCAGATATCGTATCCTGCTCGCGTCAGTTCTGAACTAGAGGCACGTCCGGCCACGAGATGGACATCTTCGGCGTTTCTACGACTAGGACGTACTGGCGATATACCGCTTCTTCTATGTAAACCATCGCAATTCTGACTAATTAAATACTTCAAGATGCCGCGGTTTTGCAACTCTACCAATGCCATGTGCGTTGGCGTTGGGATAGCTTGAAGGGTGCTTTTCCGATTCTGCGCTTGCTTGCCTTGTGCTCTCAACGTCCAGACGCCGTTGGGGCCCCTGAAATCCGCAATACCTATTCTAGTTAGATATAACGCACGCATCTTATCATATAATAAGCAACAATCTAACCTGCAGAAGTAGACACGCCCGCTCCCGTACACGCAATGAAATGCTTGCTTTTCCTCATCAACTTCACGAGTGTATCCGCTTTTTTGTCGAGCACATCGGCCGACTCTTCACGTTCGACCTCGGCGACTTTGGGGGCCGAATCCGCCATGGCCACATTCGTCCAGTTCCGACGGATGGAGTAGTCACAATGGTTTGATTTGGCAGCTACTTAGCTGTATTACAGGCAACAAAGTGGGACGACTCTGTTGTTGTATGGTAATGTAGGATCGAAGCCACGTGACCCAGGGAATCCTGTCTACTTTGATAGGCTCTTCACCATGTTAGGTGGGATTTTGCCAGGAAGAGTAGTGCTACCCTGTAAGAGGTTACAGTATGTCACAAGCCTCCAAGTTGCCCCGTAGTACACCAACCTCATATTTGTGATCATGATAATCAGGGGCATTTTAGGGGCCTGCTATAGCCGGTTACTGCTCATGCGAATCGTCTAATGGGGAGGGTGCATCATGATGTAGGTAGATAAGATGACTTTGGGGTGCGATATAGAAGATAGGCGATGGTCGGTTGCCGGCAGTTAAAAAAAACATGATACAGGATATTCTTTCATGTGCTGGGAAATAAACAAATATAAAAGAGGGTTCACAAGCTCAGTGCCGGTCGGCCCGGGCGTGAGCGTGGACGTACTTTATCATCTGTGCCGTATTCCGAAAGTATCTGACGACGGATTTCGTGTGCCGGGATATAGGTGGAGCGTGCAATATAGTCAAGATTCCGAATGGCTGTCGTGGAGAGTTGGTGGTGTGCGCCTCTTCCCTGCATAAGCGCACCAAATGGATGGAAATTGATTCAGATGATGTGTCGTTGCAAACCCAAAGCTTGACTCTTGAACGCTCGAATTACTGGTTGGACTGGAGCTTAATCGAGGAATCCAGCCAATGAGGCTTGAAATCAACGCTACCGACAGAAACACCGACATATAGACTAGGCGATAGGCACTAATTGATGCCTGGCGTTCGTCTGCTCTGCCTGGTGTGTGGCGTCTGTGTGTTTTTCAAGATCGGCTTCCGGCTAGGCTCGAGCTCTCGAGCTGCTTGAGTACTGTAAGTGTATAGTAAGTAGCTTGAGGGCTGGGATGGGCAGAAGATGGGGAAGAGGGAGTGTCGCGCGCAAACAAGGTTTCTCGGTTTTTTTCTCTTCTTACGCCACAACCAGGCCAGGCCAGGCCGACCAAGCATGTGCGCAAGCTGAGAGTAAGTACTTAGTAGTCAGATTAGCAGTACTAA
This sequence comes from Xylariales sp. No.14919, assembly GCA_002003505.1. Classification (NCBI taxonomy): domain Eukaryota; kingdom Fungi; phylum Ascomycota; class Sordariomycetes; order Xylariales; species Xylariales sp. No.14919. The sequence goes on along the minus strand of BDMC01000021.1, from coordinate 354,181 downwards.
TAGGTACTACCAGTATTCATGGATTAATATTGCCCAATACCTACTGTAGGTACCGGTACTGACCGGGATGAAACTAGTTTAGATACATGATGTCTGGGTTTATCGATCGATAGCACAGGGATCGACAAGTCCCAACGTAGCAATGGAGCGATGGAGCAATGTACGGTTTTACTGTAGGGTGGATGCTGGATGCTAGATGCTGGATTCTAGATGCTGGATTGATGGATGCATGTCGCGGTCACAAGTCACACAAGAGGTATGCAGTTAAAACGACTCTTGGTATCTGACTTAGGAGGTACTTACATAAGTACCTATGCTACCTACCTAGGTGGTAGAATAGTGGTGTTTCAATTAGACCATATGGCAAGGTGGCCACCCGAGTGCCTGGGGAGGTCCGGATTTTGGAGTAGTTCGCACTGTATTTAGGTCAGCCTTATTAACACCTAGGCAGCACAACCAGCGCGAAGCAAGCAAAAAAAAAAACCTAGATCAGAAGCTGCATTCACCCGTATCGTCGCATCGTCCCAGAGATGGAGACAGTGTCAGACACGGTGCGTCCCGGTAAGCTATTCCAGCGCTTCTAGCGCACCTGGGCAGTGCCTGGGTTCCCGCTGTCTAGGCGGGTCTGGATACCTATACGGTATACCCGAAGGTACCTCGCCAGGTCGCTTATAGCGGACGTACAGGTAGATGTCCAGTAGGGAGGTACTTGAAGGTCGGCCTAGGAAATGGGCTTGGCCCGGATCATCGGCACACGTTAGCCCCATCTCTGAAGTTGTCGCGGCCAGAACCCGTCCTGGTTGTCTAATGCATCACTGCCGTGTATCCGTTTTGGGGCGGGAAATGTTTGCACAAAGCCCTCATGGCCGCTAATAGCCCCTCTGAAAGTATTCTCATTCTCCAGGGAGCAGCTGGCCTCTCTCAGATTTCGATTTCGACTTTAATTCCGCCTCTCCCACTCCCTCGCCATCCAACTCGACGTCGCCAGCAGCCAGGCCAGCACCACCAGCACCGCCAGCAGTCACAACCCTCACAGCACTCACTCTCACACTCACCTCAGCAGTAGCCGCGGTACGGGTCTCTCAGCGGTCACGGTTTCAGCAGCAGCAGCGGTCGTCTTCACACTACCGCCGTGGATATGACGTGACGTGACCTTTGCTCTCATCCACCGCCATAGTAATCACCACCGTCAGCCAACTCGGCTCATCATCCTCACCCATCATCGTCGCCATCGGCGTCATCGGCATTACCGTCAGGCATTGCCACCATGTCCCCTTACAACTCGTCCTACGAGCTGAGCATCTATAGCAGCAGCCAAGACTCTCGTTCTCACAGCCGTACCTCACAGCCACCACTTCACGCCAAACCTGCTCCTCCAGCCACTGAGCTGCTCAGCCTTCCCCTGGAACTTCACTATCTCATCATCGGCCATCTGGATCTGGACAGTCTCTTACACTTACGACGGACAAGTCGACTCTATTATCACGTGATTACACCTGATCTCGTTCGCCAGTTGTTCGTTCGCCATGGCCGAGCCTCTCTTAGCCTGACCGCATGTTGCTACGAGTGTCTGTGCATGCCGGGGCTCGATCGTCTTGTCATCGACAGAACTCTGGAACCCTATTCGTGGCAGTCTGTGTGTTTCCGCTGCTGGAGCAATCGTATCACAGTAGATTATCACATCAACCCGTGGCCAGTCGTCCAAATTGCGAATGGCGAGGAGGGCTATATATGTCATTTCTGTAACTGGCCGGTTGTGAACAATGGCCGCGATGATGGTGTCGACCGTCTCCATTCTACATGCCGCGCCAGGAGGCGACTCGTTCTCCTCGTTTGGCTTGCCATGGCCTTCTTACAGTTCGGCATCGGCGTCCTCTGTGCTGTCCTAGCATGGACTCGCTACAAACACAAGAGTGGTGTCTTGATCCCTTCAAGCGTGCGCCTCCACCCTCCCCTCCTTCAATCCCGATCCTCTTCTAATTCCATTTTTAGATCGACTTTGCGTTGGCGATGATATCGGTGGTTGTTTTTATCTGCCGTATCTGTACCAACAACGAGCGCAGATACACTAGACTCCTCTTCACAGAGCTGATCTTGACTATATTGCGGATACCGCCGGTTGCCTACTCTGCGCGTTCGACGGTTATGTTCAGAACAGACCCAGGCGTACTTCCCAGGTTTGGGTTTGGTGTTTTTTTAATAAATCTGTAAGCTACCTAATTACTAATATGGCGATTCTGGTGTACTCATTCGCTCGTTAGCATCTTTCGTATCTTAGACTTTATAGGCCACGCTTTTCTAAATGCTGGTTATGACCCACGAAGATTCCTCCAGAGGGGATTAACCCGAAGAATTAAATTCCTATATGGAATAGCGACCTTTCTAGTATATTTTGCATATATTCCATTTTGATGACGCATTACAGCGTCACCCCATAGTTAAATACGACACCTGGCGAAATTGCTGGGCTTTTTTAGACACGACACGAGACTGATTATGAGGCCAGATACTTTGGATATGTGGCCTCAACCTAATGTACGAGGAGATTTGGGTGCTACCCATGATTTGTACGAAGCACAACAGGAGCACACGCGTGGTTCCAAAGATCAACTACCTCTCGCAGCCTCGTGGCATCTCCCAATACGGGAGCATATATACATACGTGGGTGCTTTAGAGAGGGTTTCGGGCGGTATAATATACCGACTCGGCAGAAGCTGTACGGGTGAGGACCATATGGTACACGTATATCTCGCGTAGGGAGGCGAAACCCGAATAAATGATAGTCTAGGCGGTTGAGCTTGAGGATATCGAATGGTGATCCGATACTCCAGCGACTCAAGAGACGAGCCTGCCCGCCCCCTGGTGTTAGAATATGAAATAATCCAAATATGACCGGGCTTTGATTTAGGTTAACAAACTAACTGAATATTTTCAATGCTATGAATAGTGACGATGGCACATTGGTCAATCTTAGCTCCATGCTGTTTCTAATGAACACTTGACTATTTATGTTACACAGTTCCGTTTTCCTCGAGGCGCCGATCCGAGTACACGCGCCGCGACGTGATACCTTCGATCTACAGGATCTATCCCCAAACCGGCCTGAAGGTCACCGGGTTCTGGCCGGGACTCAACGGCAGACGATCGACGGTGTTACCAAGTAACACGTCTTTTATACGGTGGCTAGTCTAGGTTAGGCATGCGGTGATGGTACCCACTCCGCACGTTTTAAGGTCCATAACCGACGGCGACATATCGCTCTCCTACGTGTGCCGTCATCGGTGACTATAGCCCCGCGACTGAACTCACCCCGTAGGATGCGAGTTTAGAAGAAGTGAATACTTTATCCCAGCTCTTACTACTATGTAGGTAGGCATCTAAACTACCGGCGCATTGGAGGGTGCTTATGAACCGTCCTGCCACTGGTTCGTCCGAACTCATGAAATCGTCGCAAAATTAAAAGACCTGTGCATCGTTGGTGACGTAAACGGATTCTTCACCGTTGTGACCAGTCTCGGCGATACATACAGCTAGGTACGTCAAGGCATGTTTCACGTAGCAATCTCAAATTTGTCTCACTCTTCGGGGCTCTTCGATGGTAGACGGCATAGCTCGCACGATGAGAGAATAGCACCCTCAAGCGTCCTGGAAACGCGACGAGTTAAGTGGATAAGTGCCGACTCATTACCCGAGACGTAGTACATCCTTCGCGTCCTTTTATTCAAACTCGGAGACTCGAACCTCTTCATAACCCATACCGATACGCTTTTTTATCCACCGTGCAGATGTCGGGTATGGCCCCGGATCCCTACGATGGCGGCAGCGAGTTTTTGAGCAAGTCTGACAAGCAAAGGTGGGGTTGTCTTGAGTGAGGGAGTGGGTGAGTCCGATCCGATAATGCGATGCGCTGAGCAGATGAGCGAGACATTCCGTGTTACCTTACACCACGCATGACCGGTAATGCCGGGGGTCCGTGATTCACGCCTGAGATAATCATGAGGCCAAGTTCGCCGCGCTTACCACTTGCATAATAGATCGGATGGCTTGCATGCGCTTATCTGTCTTAATAAAACAAGCATTGTGCCTATCACATCTCACATCATTTTTCATCTCCCGATTGATGATTCGTTAGTCTGGGTACTACGAAATGTGAAGCCATTTGCAGACGTGGTGAGTATGGAAGCCGTCTACCGAGCGCGTGTATGCGGAACAGGAGGAGGCCAGACTAGACAGCACATCACACCCGCTAGTCCAGATAGGTGGGCGGTGCACTGCCTACCTAGGTACTTACCCATCCCCCCGGGCGGAGTGCTGGGAAGATGCGAGATTATCAACATGCCACAAGTAATTGGCCTGGGATAGTCAGGGGGTGGATTTCACGTAATCGCGCGGACCATCCTAACGACCACAGGTTAACGGCGTCGATGATCGCTAACCCCGATCGGACTAGTCGCGTCTCGCCGTACACTACTCTGTACTAGTATGTGATAGAGCGCAATGATCCTGGAGAGCAATAAGCGACACGATTGGCAAAGCGTGTCGTCGTGCGATGCAAGACCACTTAGGTAAGACGGGAAGGATTCGTAGCTTCAGGAACGGGCTTCTGCTTGTTTGGGGTTCGGCCGCCTAGCCTCGAGACTATTGTCGCGCACACATTCGCTCGCTTCGTTTCCGGTTGAGAATTTACACGCTCCTTTATTACGTCGATCGTTCGGCCGGTTTGTTTACTTGGCATTCGCATCTCCACCGATGTTCTAGTCGCTCGGAAAACTTTGTCTTTTGCGCTGCGGAATTGACGTGTCGGTGGCTTCACTGTGTGGAAGGGAATGGGACGGATTGACGCCACCACGTTTTAACGATGCGCCTCGCTCTCGTCATTGCCGGAGCTATCGCAACAGCTTCCGCTTTTCCGACGGTCGAGAACCTAGCGCGCCTTGTGCAGCGTGACGAATCTTTGTCTCTGCTCACGGAAAGGTCGATTGACGAGTTAAGCGAGCATTTGGTGCGGTTGAAGGAGAAGCGGCTGCTGTTCGATCCCTTGACTGATCCCATTGATGGTGAGCGAACGCTCGATCCGAATCGAGACACTGCGTACTAACGGATTCGGAAGTCTCTGGGAAACACGCATTCAGAGCGCCAGACTTTGCGAATGGCGACCAGCGAGGACCATGCCCGGGCCTCAATGCTCTAGCTAACCACGGCTATATCCCGCATGATGGTATAGTGGGTGTATGTTTTGACGGACCTGCCATTTTCCTGATAAAGTCTGACCATAAATAGCTTTTCGACGTCATCGAGCAAGCCAACACCGGTAAGCTATGCCGCGAACTACGGAAGATGCTGGCATAGGTCTACTAACAGGGTATTCAGTCTTTGGGATGGGCCTCGATCTGGTCGGATTGCTCGCCGGCGTGGTGACCGCATACAACGGGAACCCCATTTCGTTGAACCCGGGGTTCTCCATCGGCGGGATATCCTCGAAATCAAACAACATACTTGGGAATCTCTTCGGGCTGCTGGGGAAACCGAGGGGGTTGGAGGGCAGCCACAACCTCATCGAATCCGACTCGTCGGCGACACGAAATGATCTCTATGATACAGGGAACGCGCACACAATGGACATGGCCTTGTTTCAGAAGTTGTTGGATGTCACTGAGGATGAGTTCATTACGATGGATGACCTAGCGACCCGAGCCGTCGAGCGCTTCCACGAGAGCATCGCTACTAACCCGTGGTTTTACTACGGCCCGCTGACGGGGACGGTCGCCCGGAACGCGGGTTACGCCTTCATGGGCCGCTTCCTGAGCAACCACACGAAAGAATACCCCTTAGGGGGCCATCTCTGTACGTTTTATATCGCCACGCATCTCTCTATCTCATTTTACCCACGTGTCTATAGACGTGCGGAAGCATTATTTGGTTCAGGTATACTAACAGCCCCTTCAGCAAAAAAGGTCCTCTCCAGCTTTTTCGGCGTCTGTGAGGAAAATGGCACACAAGTGTATAGAGAAGGGCACGAGCGAATCCCCGAGAACTGGTACCGCATCGCGGTAGATTACAGCCTGGCTAGCTACAACCTGGACCTAGTGGCTTGGTTAGCCAAGCACCCGACCCTGCTTAGTGTTGGGGGCAACCAGGGCGAAGTCAACACGTTCGTGGGAATTAACATTGCGGATCTGACGGGCGGTGTCCTGAACGCCACTACGTTGCTAGAGGGAAACAACCTCGTCTGTTTCGCGCTCAATGCGCTTAGGACGTGGACGCCGACCAGCTTGTCGAGCATCTTCAAGACCATCGCGCGTCCGCTGGAGCTCGTCGATAAGATCCTACTGCACCCGCTGCTGGACCTGTCTTGCCCCGTGTTCGCAGACTTGACGCTGGGCGGCGAGGATCTGTTGTCGGTGTTGCTGGATCGGTATCCCGGGGCTAAGCAGAGTGGCATGGCATTTTGATGAAAGTTGGGGAATCATGTACTACATACAGCATTATCTTGTTAGAGATTCAATTCGCGACAGTCACTACCGAAAATGATATGATTACGTCCCTTAGGCTACAAACCACAAACCGCGGCGCCACACCGAGCATAGCCCAACGATCATGTTACATCTTCCTACGTCGCACCCTCAGTGTCTCGGTTAAAGGGGGCGCGATATGCCCGAACAGCCACTTGTTCGCCGGTCGCTCGGAAATCGGCTCGATGTCGTATAACAGCGCGATGTGGCCCAGCGCAATCTTCATTTGATTCGTCGCGAAGAAGCGGCCGGGACTATTGATTTGGCCAGCGAGTTAGCGCACAACCCGGCTCTCAACCTACCCACCCACTTTCGCTCACGCGACGGCAATAGTCAATCAAGTAGTGGAGCCAGTTGAAAGAAAACTCACCAGGCATGCGACCCGTGACTGAAGCCCATGAACTTCTCGCTCGTATTGATAAGCCCCTGGGGCCTCTTCACGGCCCCCTCGGCCCCGTCCTGGCCCCTGGCGAAGCGAAACGCGTCGTACCGCATGGCGTCCGGGTAGTTGCCCTCGTCGTGGTGGATGCTGTACCCGGAGACGCCCACCTTGGTGCCGCGCGGGATGTGCGAGCCGTCGGGGAGCGTGACGCCCCCGGGCGCCACGACCATCTTCATCACGCCGCGCTCGATGAACCCGTTGAGCCGCAGGCTCTCGCGCAGCGCCGAGTCGACGTGCGTCATCCGCGACAGCGCCGCTTTCGTCCAGTCGGCCGGCTGGCCCTCTGCCGCCGCCGCCGCCGCCTCGCGGAGGACTTCCTCGCGCATCGTCGCGAGCGTCTCGGCGCACTCGGGGGACGCCGCGAGGTCGAAGATCGCGTTCGTCAGCGTTATCACGGACGATTGGATCGCTGCGAACGAGAGGACTGCGAAGCGCGCGGCGATCAGGCGCGGTTCTAACTCTACGGGGTTCACGACGGGTTTCGCGAGCGCGTGGTCCACTGCCCATTGCACGTAGTCGTTCTGGATTTTGTCAGTGCGTGTTGGCTTGGGTAGCTGTTCCACACTAAGAGAGTGGCTGTTACGTACGTGTGCTGGCAGGTCTTCCAAAGGAAGTTTATCTGTGTTGGTCCCCCTCCGCTGGTCCAATCGCTCGCGGATCGTGGGCATGATGAAGCTGCCACAGCGGCGATACAGGACATAGTCGAATATAGTGAAGATCGGGCCGACAATCCTGCGTGTTTCGCACGTCAGCGCTCGCTTTTCGCGATCGCCAGCTGTAGAACGCTAGGCGAATTGCTACACCCAACCCCAGCATTCCGCTCTAATGGGATTGGTTAATCACTTACGGTTTTAGGAAACTAGGAAAGAGACTGATAGCCGCCGCAGCGAGAGCCACCTTACGGATGAAGTTGCTGCAGATCGACAGGAATGCCTCGTCGCGACAGAGAGGAAGGCCCATGAAGACGCGGATGGACATTCTCGTTATCACGAGGAGCAAGGTGTCGTAGACTCTCACCTCGCGCCACTCCTCCGTGTCCGTGCCCCAGTAGTCTTCTAGGCAGGCCCGGACCTCGTCGACGATGTCGTCGGCAAAGCCGTTGATCTTCTTAGTGAGCTGGTGCTGGATGATCTCCGGATGCACGGAGCCCTCGACCATGTTCGCGTGGAAAAACGTATAATCGGCCTCTAGGAACTGCCGGTTCACGTGCTCTTGGCTGAGCACGTCGTCGGCTTGCTCCATGAGCCACGGGATCTGAGACGGCGGCAGAATGACCTGCGGTCCATTGATGAAGTAAGGCAAGACATAGGTCTGATCATTCTTGGAGTACTGGTTGATGGTAAGTTGCGTTGATCGCTCATGGTTTGAACCTAAAAGAGAAGGCGTGGAAACTATATTAAACCGAAATGAACTGATGTAGACTCAATTATACTGACCTTTACGTAGCCTTCGTCTAAGAGTTTGGTAAGGTGGAAGAAGCCGGTTATGTTGCCCTTGGCTCTGCCGAGACGGCTACCGTACCCTCCCTCACCAGCCCAGGGTAGGTTACTGGGCAATGAAGCGCTAGAGAACAAGCGGCGAATTAGATTGAGAGAGGTGAGAATCAGGGCGAATGTAACCGCTGTTCCCACTATCATAGGAGCAGCGATGAGAATAGTTGGGAGTATATTAATCATGGTTTAGGGGCTTGTGACCGTGAGGCCAAGGAAGCGGTAGTTGGTAGCTGTTATTGCGGGAGGCAACTAAAACGGCTCTTCATAGTCCAAATTCCCACTAGCTATATTGACTCATACATGTAATTATATACTCGGTAGTTGGGTTACAGTGTTCCCCCTAGTACTGTCAGGGGGTCAAAGTGGCATCTTGATGAGGAATGAGCGGGATATCGCAAACACAAACGCCGGGCCGTGTTACTGATGGGAAACAGGTCTCGTGTTCCATAAGCGGTGGTGTTGAGCTTCGACGATGATCCTGTTCGCATCACTTGCGACTGTGTTGTGTAGTCGAATTATGATAAAATGATTTCACAGGATCTACTAGTAGTGCGTCGGCGTAGGTGTACTCTGTACGGGGCGAGCAGAGAGTTGAAGAGTAAGTGAAGGAAAATAGGTATTGGCGTAGATTAGTAAGCCCGTCCTAGTCGATCTCTGAGGCGCAATTGTTTGTTACTGTACAGCTGAATTGCCTGGATTCGGAAAAGTGTACGGGAAGCATAGCCGCACGGGAGATTTCAATAGTGTACACGTCCTTGTTGATGATGGACGATATCGCGACCTAGCCCACCCATGCCGCCGGTGCAACATTCCTATGTCGGCTGCGTTTTCCATACAAACCGACACCTGCTCCATATTTATCCAACAAGATTAGCGCATGTAACCCTAAATCCTGGGGCGGTTGACTATACACATCAACTTGGTCCAACAGTGCTCTGTATATGTGATTGCTATCTACACGTATTTCCCCAAAGCAACAATCAAGGCAGGAACCCGGCCGACGTAGTATTGTGTTTACTGTAAGAAAGGCCGATATAGGTCGGTTATCACAGCCGGCCCGAAACGAGATGATAGCTTGGGCCCCCCGGTCTCCCTGGCTTAACTCGAGGCTCAATCTCCTATCCGAGCGGATGACACCCGTCTTTCGTCTCAGATCAAGATTGTCCTTCACGGATCTCGATGACTGCCAAACGGTCTATACTATCTAGTCTGGTATCTTGCGAGTACAGATCCGGCTATACCTTCCTCTCTTGAAGGCTAGGATAAAAGTGATATTGTCGCAACCGTCGTAGTGAAATGGTACAAATCCGTGTACGGACCTTTGACGACCCCAGTGTGAAGAGGTAGGTAGGGTCACAGGGTAGGTATCATATTATTGGTGAATTCAGTAGCCGAAGAGACGACCAATCCATGGCTCCCTAGTCTATATGGAACTATGCTGGGGTAAGGGGCAAGAACGTGGAAGATCTATTGATTCGTCCTCGTGGCCACAATCGGCCGATATTTCTAATGTCTGGCAGCCGGCCTTGATCACGTTATTCTTGTAAGGAGCAGCCGCCACGATGAATTCATGCCTTAGTCGAAACGTGCATAATAAAAGGCTGCATGTATTCCAACGGCGACCAAATCGTCCAATCAGTCACGCGGAGTTGGCGAGCCCCGGGGCCCTTGCGCCTCATGGCCATGTTTTACTTGAGATGAGGAATTGTTTTGTTCAGCTCGCCTAGCTGTCACCACTAGCCACAAATAACACCAAAAGCAAGGGTCGTACGATACCCCATTCGAACAATACCGGAATCTTGTCCATACCTTGTCATTGGCTACTCGGGGAATTTCCCCTGAATCAGGCGCCAATCAGCTTGAATACTACGCACATATTAGGAGATTAGCGATAAAAGATCACCAACCGTGGCTTTTTAAACCCCTGTCTGACCCTGGTCGATTCAGGATCGGCTTGTGATATCTGGTGGCCAAGATTGGCATATTGGAGTCGCTAGTTCTACGGCTCGACATCGACATGGAGAAATCGGCTGTTACGAATGGCGGCATTAGGAATATCGGTTGACAGAAAAACCCGCCACACATCCGAATCAAGGTATTCGGAGCGAGCCAAGATGAATGCTACTCCAGCCTGTAGTGTAGTACACCAGCAAGAATCTTGGAGGCCAGCCGGAGAATAGGAGTTGGCGATATGTAGGGATGTCCTACATGCATTGGTGTCTACTATACAATACCTAGCTTGGGAGCCGAGCAGTAACCGGATATCTACCTAGTACGCGTCCGTGAAGGTGATCAATCATATGCCTCGCTGTCATCTAGTAATACGCACTGTACCTCTTTAGAATCCGGCCCTAGGTCCTAGCTGAAGGAAATCAAGTTGGACGCGTGTGGTACGTAAATCTCGAGCTTCTAGATCATCACGGCTTATGCGATGTGATCGAATTACACGCGTTTTGGCGGCCACCCACGGACGGTCAAAGCACTATCCCGGCCTGAAACGTTGACTACCGCCTGTCTATCCACGGTCCCGGGAAAATAGTCCCAAAAGGCAGGTTACCATAGTTAACCAAGCGACTGCTCCGTGCTGAGTATCATTACCAGGTGTAGGGATTGAGTGGTTGTGCTCTTGGCGCAAAGAATCGCATTCGTCAATCACACGGGGAATATATTCACCATCGGCTCAACTTGCCTCTCTCTAAGCTATTATACTATAACTGTCCCCCGTTCTTAACTATCTTCGACCCAAAAGAGCAGATATACGGATCATTCTCAAAGCTGACAACTCGTGGGCTTTCTGTGTCGTCAGCACAGGCCGAAGCAAGCATCGTCAACAATGTTGTTCCTATTCGTCGTCTCGCTCGCCGTTCTCAGCCACTTCGTGGCCGGGGCCCCAGAACCCAAGCTGTCGCTTTTTCCTTTGCTTCCCTCACCCACGGGGCCGCTTGCCCCCGTCATCAGTCGTGAGTATAGATCGCTTGCATGCCCCGGATTAGCTATCTTTACATTCACACTGCAACTTCGTTCATGAGCATGAGCGTTCCTTCACAGCTAACAGCGATACCGCAGTCCTCGGAAACATAGGAAACTTCGAGCCGCCGCCGCTAATCTACACACCGAACCCGTCGGTCGAATGCGCCAAGTCTGTCGGCGGCAACGGCGGACAGCTGCAGTGCTGCCGGGGTGCGATTGCGGGCGACCAGCCGATCGTCGAGTTCCTCGCCAAGATCTACGGTTACAACTTGAATCCGAATGATGTGAATGGACTCGTGTGTGAGTTTTGACTGTTCTATCCTCTGTCGGTCTTCTCCCGGGCGAATTTCCTTCCCTGTTCTGGGACTCGGGTTGGGCTCGCAGCCCACTAGTGATAGGATGGCCTTCTATTTGTCTTGGACTTGAAGGCGGGATAGTAACTCATGCTAATCGTGTTGGAATAGGCGACGATGATCTTGCCGGTTGCCCCGGTGTGAGGTTGTGTTGTGAAGTTACCGCGCTTGTGAGTTCCCCGTTTGTACACGCGAGTAGTCTTGGCCAAATCTGACGGATTTAGAATCCCCTCGTATCCCTATACTGCGCAGACTATAATCCTCACTCATAAACGAGCCCGGCAAATCGAGTGGCATCTTATCATTACATCACAAATCGCGATGGATTTGAGTGGTCGGGATGGGATGGGGATATATAGTAAGGAAGTTCCCATATCATTCGTATTGTTGACTGGAAACGCTGGCTCTGTTCCATGATTTCATGTTTAACAGATTATGTAAAATTTTACATTAACTGAGTTGAAGGTTGCTGACGGGCCTGTTGCCTGCTTTACATCCAATACCCCGGTGTTATACATTATGCAGATGCAACGTGATGACGGTGTGCCCAACCCACACTTTTATGTATAAGGGCACACGTCGGTCTAATAACTCTATTTTTCTATAATAATACAACTGATGCTGCACAATCATTCACTTTTGGCGTTTCAAGGTCTTCATGGCCATATCGACGAGGCCGTCTTTCGCTTCGCTATTGGGGAAAGTATCAAGAGCTGAGATTGCCCGTTGAGAGTAATCCTCGGCTAACGCTCTTGTTTGTTCTATGCCGCTGCTTTTGATCACGAGCTCGCGCGCCTGTTTCATTTCGGTCAGCACAGCTATCACAGGATACGCCCGACGAAACTCACTCTTTTTATGTCGCCCTCCTGCTCGAACTTCCTTCCTACTAAGGAGCCCAGTTCAGGAGTCGTCTTCCATGCAAATAATAAGGGTGCTGTTGCTAGGCCTAGTTCTAGATCCGCTCCAGCTGGCTTTCCGAGGCTCTTGCCTGACTGGGTGTAATCTAGCATGTCATCAACCAGCTGGAATGCCAACCCTAGATTTCGACCATAAGCATAGGCAGCATCAACCGTTACGGGATCAGTCCGGCCGAGCAACGCCGCTGCTCTACAGGATTTCGATATTAAGCTCGCGGTTTTGAGATATGTCTTTTGTAGGTAATAATTGAAAATCTCTTCTGAGTATGTGGGGTTTCGCTCATCACGGGCCGTATTCTTGAGCTGCATGAACTCGCCTTCGACCAGATTCGCAATAACAGTAGCCAGAAGCTCGATGACTTCGGCATTTCGTAACCGCGCCAACGCAACAGACGCCCTGCCGAGCAGAAAGTCGCCCGCTAATACGGCCATCTTATTGCCAAACTCAAAGTTTGCGGACGGTGACCCTCGACGTGATACAGAATGATCAACGACGTCATCGTGCAGCAGCGATGCAGTATGAATCAGTTCTGTGATTTCGGCTAATCGTCGTTGGGATGGGAGAATATCGCTTTCCGTGAATTCCGGTTCGGAAGAGTAGCTAGAGAGGGGAGAAGAGGGGTTCGCGTCGGATAATATGTCGAGGGGAGATATCGACGAGTTTATAGAGTCGTGTGTAGAAGCGGCGGCGGACTCGTTCTTGGGACAGAGAGCTGTGGCCCGAGACATGAGGAGGACTATGAGCGGCCGCACATGCTTACCCTCGGCTTGTGTATAGTATTTGGCGACTCGGTCAAGCGCCGGATGGCCGGATCCTAAAAGTTGTCTGATATTCCCCGTCAAGAACTTCATTTCTTTAGCTACCGTACGGAGGGGATCGATGTGCATGTCGCCCTTGGTGGCTCGAGATACTGCATTGGACACGACATTGGAGGCAACTGAGACAGCAGCGGCCCAGGCTGAGGACCGTCGTGAGGAATGGTGATGCAAGGCCCTAGAAGCTATAATCCGCAAATCTCGAGAAGAAGCTCTTCTACAATCGGCACAGGTCGAGAAGACGGTAGGGCGGCCAGCCGCACGCGCATTTAGCAGCGCTGTTCGAAGCGGCATATCCGCGGGATTCTGACCTCGACGATCGCGGAGACCCAATCACTTAATTGGGCTGTCAAGCGAGTCTACTCGAGCATATGGCCAGGCGCGAAACGGGGATTCTAGCTCGAATTAGAGGGATCTGGGTGCTCCCGGGAGAATGGGGCGAAGAGCCTGTGGTTGCGACTCTCGGAGAATAATTGTTCTACTCGGATGATGCCGATTATTATTATTTTCAATTGACCAGGTATAGAAAAATTCACTAGGTCTGGGGGGTCTGGACTGAGCTGTAGCGCTTCCTAGTGGCTGTACTTAATGCCTACCTACCTATAGGACCAACAGGTACCGTACTACCGAGGTACCCTAATGGTGGTGGTACCGCAGCGCCGTAGGGCGACTTGTGGCGGGCATCTGTGGCTGAACCTCGGCCGTCGGTATGAGCAAAGACCGATATTATGGGTGGTTTAAAGGAGTGAAGCTTGAGCTCGAGCCATCTTACAATTAATTTCACATGCTATGCCGTAGGAGTTAGTACCTCCTTCTAGGAGCTCCTAGGCTTCCGATAATCCTACCATGGCACAAAACATTCCAACACTTGCATTTCATCCGTCGCAAATATGGTTCTTCTGAAGATGACATCTCCCATGGTGGAGGCTCTTACTGTCCTCAGAGATTCCTGTAGTTCTCGTGATCTATTAGGTGACGTGGCCGAATCCAACGATACCGAACTCGAACCCTGCATGAAGGATCCTGCCGTTGGTAAGCCCATAAGCCATGGCCAGATCCTCAATACGTTGAAAGCCCTCAAGGCAAGCGGCCATGTTGGGTTTCGGCTGGAGCAGATGCTCCGCGGATCAAGTCTCTATATTCCGCCGCCGCCGCCAAAACCCGAACCAGTTCGTCCTATCTAGCGAACCCTGATGGTTAGGTCCGTTAGCTGACAAGAGGTAGACCGACGAATACAAAGCGCTAATGGCGAAGCTTCGATACGAGGAGGAAGAGCGATCATATGAGCGCATGCTACGCAAAGCGCCCCCACGAGAGAGCTTCGCTGAACGATTCCCCCTTGCGCCCATGGCGCATTCCTTCGCCGAAGTGAATAAGCCGTCGAAGGCATCCGACATAGAAGGAAACGATATTGAATTTGGAGATGTGCAAAAACAGATGACATTAATCATCAACTTTCTCGTTAGTGTTTTCGGTTGCGGCGTTGCGCTCTGGAAACTTGCGCGGTGGTGGCCGGTATCGACTCGCCTGTTTCTCAGCTTGGGTGGAGCTATTGTCGTCGCCATCACCGAAGTGGCCGTGTACTCTGCGTATACATGGAGGATGTCTCAGGGCGAAAAACAGCAATCGAAGATGAAAGAGGTTCGAGAGATTGTTAAAACTTGGGTCGTTGGCGAAGAAGACGACAAGGCGCACCTTAAAGAACCCACGCTTTTAGTAGAGGACGATTCACACGAGTTGGGCAGCACTTTACGAAGAAGGATACCAGGCGCAATATGAAAAGAATGCCCTGGGTCTTGGGTCTTTTATCTTGATAAGTAGTAATTTCCATTCTTAGCATATAGTTGTCGCTAAAAACATTTTAATGTATAACTAGTTATAGAATTATAGACTGTACGATATATAGGAGGCTCCGGAAAGGATCATGTAACACGACTTGTATTGTTATTTTAACCACCTTCATCGCATCTCAGTCTCGTGCTATCCACCGGGCAATACCAAACCAACTGACTTTACGATGCCTGGGCTTCTATCATAGAGATGAGCCAAAAGCGAATACCAATAGAGCTGTTAGGAATTCAACCCAACTCACTAACTAATATGCCCCACCTGATCGCGGCACCCTCACTCATAGTACCCAGCCGCCTGACAGCTGGCAGAGTTGGAGAAATTACGTCACCCCACTTCCGTGTCGCGCTTTTTTTTTTGTAGTCTCGCGACGCGTCTCCAATTGCTCATTAACGCGTCGCCGCTCTAGAAACCTGACACCTTATTGACATTCCACATTCATGTTTGTATATTAAGAATATTGTTTCTTGTGTTCCTTTTTTCTCTATCCGAGTATTTTGAACCATTGTTTATCCACTCAATGTTGAGCATTTGAACCACCCCAAATGGATTTGCACAATGTACTGCTGAAGGAAGCATCACGGTAGGCCCGGTGGCTCTAACATTCCCGTAGCGGTTTATGCTGATATCATCATTACAGGATACCAAGGAAACCGGAGCGTCCATATATATCCTCGTTGAAATCCTCCCCTATGGAGACTCGTCGGCGGCCACTCCGAACCTACAGTAAACGTACGTCATCAACAGAGTCAACGGAGCCTGCGCCAAAACGACGGTGCCTCGCGAGTTCTTCCGCACCCTCCATTCGAGATGAAGAAACACGTCTCAATCCTACAGAACCTAGAAACAGCACCACAGGCTCAGTGCCAACCCCTTCTACTCCTTTGCCACCGACAAAGAAGGGCACAATTACCGCCTACTTCTCAAAAATAATACCCCAACCATCAGCCGCTGCGCCATCTTCAGACTCCCCGTCCTCGGACCTATTGTCAGACTCCAATGAACCTACGATTACGCCTCCGTCATCACCTCCTATTATCACTACGAGGAAGAAGAGGACGCGAAGACTAAAGACACGTGTGGTGACGCAACGGATAGACGAAAACGAGGGCAGTGATGAGGAAGAAGAGAACCAAAAGCGCGGAAAACGGATAGGAAGGATACGTGCCTCAAACCCGTCTGCGGACGCGCGCCCTCCCGCACTGTCGGAAACAACACCAAATACCCTGAATCAGAGCGACGGCACGCCAAAGACTCGGTCGGAGGGCAGTAAGCGCCGGGAGAACGGGCGACGGGAGAATAAAACCCCGTCAGTGCAGACGACCTTGAGTCTCTCCATGAGCGAGGCGCATTACACAGAGTGCAAGGAATGTGGCATGCTGTATAATCACCTCCATGAGACGGATGTTAAGTACCATGCGCGCCGCCATGCAGCGTTGCGGAGAGCGAAGGCCCGGACTGATGCCAAAAGCGAGGTAGCTGAATAAACAGAGTCACCACAGCGCACAGGAAACATAGGGAAAGCTTGTGGGATTGTGTCATGCTTATTTTCCTTCCTAGTGATGATGTGATAGGTCTTTGTGAGGACTTCTAATGATACAGGAGGCACATATGTGCTCTCGAGACGACGCCATCATCCGCGATGTAGATCGCGGAATAAAAACGAGACGGAACTGTGATCTCCCAGGACACGCACCACGCTCAACGCCAAATGATTCTTCTATTACACTCGTGCCGTCCTTGACTCCCTTGATCGCCGCTCGTTATTAGCTTCTGTCGGATTGTCTGGTATATACGGCGAGGAGGTTACAGGAGGTATACATAATATAGATCGCCCCGAGCCTGGATACGTCATGGCGCCCCAGATACTCGTAGGCTTTCGCACCTTACCTGCATAGCTAGCCGGTAGAGTGGGTATAAAACTCATACTGTTTGTATCGCTAATTCGGTTTCTGGCACATCAAGAGCCTTTGGGTCTCGTCGCGATCCTGTGCGCCGGCCGGCTGAATATCCAGCGGGGAAAACAAGCAATAGCCTAGCGTATCTGTGAGCATTCGCGAGGCGCGGTTGAGTTTTCGATGGCATACCTTCGATAATATCGTCGAAAGGGGCCGGCGCATAGCTTGGGAATATGTGCGCCTATCATAGCTTAGGCGGCATGGCTAAATAAGACCCTGAATATCCGCCGTGCTAGGCGTGTCCGTCCAGAAAGGCATATCCATAGCGAACGTGGGGTCCTAAAGGCAATAAGTCAGGGCACGAAGGATCAACAAAATCAGCGACGGAATGACCCACCAGCGCGCTGAAGTCGAACCCGAAGAGCGCCATGGTGTCGATGGCCTCGGGCGACGTGTCATCCATCCATTCGCACGCAACGTCCTCTCCGCTGCCGTACGCGGGCGACTCGCGCAGGAAGGTGGTGCATTCCCGGAACACGCGGCGGATGGTCTCCAAGATGGCGGCCAGGACCTCGCGGCCGGCCTCCATGGCCTCGATCTGGCTGAGGATGCACGAGAGGAAGAGGAACTGCTTCAGGCTCGGCCGGCCGAGCAGGATCACCTGCTTCCACTGCTCGCGGACGTGCCGCAGGTACTGCATGAGCGGCTTCCTGTGGCTCCGCGCGAGCAGCGCGAGAGGGTCTGTGCGCGCGGAGCCGCGGCCGGGGTCGCTCTGTCCTTCCTCCTCGAGCTGCGTCAGGATTTCCAGAGACACGCCGAGGATCACGTCCTGCCCCAGCGCGCCCTTGAACATGCCGCTGCCGGAGATGCAGCACGACGAGAAGTCGTCGAGCGCCGTGCCCGGGAGGTCGATCGCCTCCGTGTGCGAGGCCATGATGAGGCTCGAGTCGAGGCAGGTTTTCCGCGACGGCAGGTAGCGCGCGTCTTGCCGGGCTTGGTGCGCAAAGGGCCGGTGGAGGAAGAGGATCAGACGCCGGAAGTACGTGTCGAGGAACTTCTCGTGGAATCCCCGGGCTGTGGGGGTGCCTCGTCCCTTGGTGTCATTAGACTGGAAGTATGCTGCTAGTTCTCGGCAGTGGGTTTGCAGACTGTTTGATAGAGTGGTGACTTTCTCGTATGAACACTCCCGGCTCGTGTCATTCAACCCTTGGACAATTTGCATGCGTAAACGCAGTGATTTCCCAAGCAGAATCTGGAGAGAGCAGTCTAGCTCTTCATGTCTGGTACGCTGTTCTTGAGGTCTCTCAAGGTCGTTGCCTTTGCACAGTTTTGAATCCGCGATGTTTGATGGCAGTGGAACTTGGTAATCGCCGGCGTATAAGAGAAGTGGAAGGGTAGAGTTTAGGGAGTTGATGGTGGCCAGCTCGAGGACGGTTAGCCAGAGGCGACGACGTAGTTCTGACTCAAAGGGTGTGACGGACGTGTGGAAGCGAGGGTCGATATGTAGGCCTATCGTGAAGGATAGCTTCGACAGTGCTTCTGTGATGATAGACGCCGTCCCGCCTAGCGCGCTGGATTGGCGGGCTAATAATAATAGGCAAAACACCTGTACTCCGTCGATGCTCATAGCATCACGTTCCTATTCGACAGTAAGCTATAAGCTCTAACATAAGCTCAGTTGAGTAATACAACCAAGAAGGGCGGAATGTGAATCGGTATGTGAGATTGAAATCTTACCGTGGGGCCTGTAAGCCACCATTGTACAGCATATACCCAATTCCGGGCAGTTTTCTTAATATTATTGGCCACAGATCGGTCCGCCAGGAAGATGGCACCTATAGTGAGCACCATTGTGAGTTTCATGAGGAATTCGTTTGGGGCTGGCTCTACTTGAGTCCAGTATGCATCATACTCTCTCATGAAAGAAGGTACATGGAGAATACGGAATAGGGGCTCAAAGGTACGGAGATAACCATCGATCGCTTGGTCGCAGATGCCTTTTGCAGGGATACTCTCACGTAGCCCTGGCATAGGCTCATGAAGCAATTTGGCACCGCGGGTTTTGGCGCGACGACGGGCACTGGCGGCTTCGAGCATAGCACTATTCGCCTCGAGTTGTACTCCATCTATGATAGAGTAGGGCTTTGTTTGCATTTGAGAGAGAACGTTGAACTATTTTCCTTTTATCAGCTCTCGACCATATCATATTGCTCCGCGGGTAAGATACCTGTTCAAGTGAGTGGACCCAGTGTGTTTTTCCAAACAGTCGTGTTTTCTCGTGTTCTGGGCGAAGATGCGGCCGTGGTAGTTTAATCCTGAGTTCGGACTTGTCCAGCGACCTTACTTCGAAAGACGAGCCCGCAATACGCTGCTCGATTCGGGATAATCTTGCTTCTAGATCCTTGAGGGTGTTGGTTTGTTGAGAACCTTGCCTCGACTGTTGGAATACTTGCTCTAGAACATTGATCCGGTGTGATAAGCTCGATGATGAGCTATCCCGGGTCTGAGACGTACATAGGGGGTCAATTGAATTGGGGACATCTCCACTTTGAGATTTCTCGGGTGTACTGGGGAGTGCTCTATCGTCTGATACAGGCTCGAGTCGAGGAGAAGCTTGGGGCTGCGACGTTGACGAGTCGGGTGTATTATCCGACTTATAAGTGCACAGCAAAGTCGCCCTCGATCTCATACACGGCCTGCATGGCATTCCCCGGTCGCACCGCACCTTGCCTATTCATCTTAATTAGATACCGATCGGAAAGTTAACTCGAAATCGAAAACGGCCAAGTTCTACTTTTGACAGGTCGGTTTACACGTCACTGGGGAAGTGTGATAAGAAGTACTTACGAGCGCGGCATGGCTCGCAGCTCTTGGCTGGTCGAAAACGTTGGCGCCTGTGAGGTACGGATTTAAGCTTCTCGGCCATGACGATGAATTCGGCGACAACAACAATGCGGCTTAACAGAAAGTGTCTTGAAGGGGTGTCCGACTGAGAAAGTAGAAATGGTCAGGGTAGACTTGAATATCCCATCAAAACCTCTGTGGTTCCCGAGCTTAACCCCGAGAATATGAACGATAAACACCGAGGCCGAGAACAGAACACCGAGGTTTATGTAAGAAAATTTGCCGTCTTGAGCATAGATCGCCCCGCCACCTTTTAGTTACGTACGGATGGAGATATCAGTATCTAGTATACCTACATAGAATTGATTCTTGAGACTAAAATGCTCTATATTATGTGAATTCACATGAAGAATGGAATCGTATTAACGGCAGCTTTAATTATCTTATTCTGATTTGTTTGGAGGAGTGCCGCCGTCCTTTGGCTCGTGTTCATCCTGTTCCGCGTCGCTATTCCACCTGAATGACCCTGCAAAGGTCATGGAAAAGCTAACTGGGTGCCGCAAACCTACTACAGGAAACAATCAGCCACGAGCATCCTGGACCCAATGCTTCAGCAATTCGCCATGTTTCGTGAACCATATCTTTCCCGTCATAAGGTTAACCCCGCATCCCACTGTATCTCCCGAGCCATATCGAAGGGTCTGATCTACGAAGGCTGGTAAGCCGCCGACTTCGCCTGATCTTGAGGCGGTCAGCCGGGAAATTCGATACTGTTGCCGCGCAGTGCACAGCAACCTATCGCAAACTCCGAGTATTTCGGCCAGAGACGGGCCTCAAGAGGTTCCCAGGTGATTTCGAAGTAGAAGTCATCCAGTCCAGCAGGGAGTGGACGGTCTGTAGTGACACAAACCCGCACCCCTTTTATGTGAGTGATATCTAGGCCGTCCTTCTAGATGGCAGCCTCGAGATTACTCCTTTCCCAGCGACTTGGCAGAAACCCTGTCACGGAACCATACTAGGACTAGGGGTAGAGCACAGACCAGAGGAAAACCTTGTATATAAACTAACTAGATAGCCACATCTAGCACAAGGAGAACTTCCCTCCTTGTGCAATAACATAGGTCAATACTGGATTCAACCAGCAGTGCGAACTGTGACAAACCCTTTCCAAGTTGTTTTTTTGGGAGGGGGGACCTGTTCAACCTCCGTCCTTTGGAACTACTCCGCCAGCCAGGACGCACTCATTATGATCGTTCCACGACGCAATGCAGCGGCGTCATTCTGTGCCTCGCGTCCTTCTAGTCAAGTTGGAGACCTGCTATATCGTTGTTCGCCTTCGCCCCAGACCATTTTATGCACCACCTGCTCGGATCCAGCGGAGCCTGGCGGAGAGGTGTCCTGAGACCTTTTGCCTGCCGACGCCTCTATATCATTATCCTCCTCGTCTAGGAATCCCTCACTACTAGCATCATTTTAAGCTAGGCCTTGATCGACTCTGTTTCTCACTGTCTCTATCGTGACATAGTTATTTTCCGTGGGATCAATGATACTGATACCATTTGTTACGGTCCCGTATATAAGTGCCTGCAAACGGTCAAGCGCCCAACTTGACAACGTTCTACTTTTGGTAGTGATGTGGCATAGTGTTGCAGTTCTATTCCGTGACACCATTATTAACCATATCCATCCCGTTGTCGCCGACCTCCCTTGCAGCATCTTCATGTTTGATGTCTGCGGTTATACTAGCCTCAGAAGGCTGTGGGGTATCATCATTAACGAGCGTTCCGTGAGGCCCTCGTTTTCAGTATCTAGGCTTCGAAGAGTAGTTGTGCTCGCTTTTTTGGAAAAAGGGTTGCTGAGATGACGAACCGAGGCCAGTTTAATATCCAAATGTCCTTAATTTCCGAGACGAATAGGTCTTAGGACCCTCTGTATGTATAATCCTGCATTGCGAACATATATGGTCGTCGCTATTCTGTGGGCGCTGATGGTTAACTTTTTTTTATGCATAAGTCTCTGACTTGATCATAGTTTCACAGAGAAACACAGCCCGGGCCGGCATCTCCAAGATCTATTATATGCTAACCAAGATTTCGGTGTCGATGTGGGAATGTTGCGAGAACCTAGGTAAAGTAGCAACACATAAGCGCTAAAGTGTCGCAACTTAGGCATTTTTAAAGTCGGGAATTGCTCAAACGACTGCTAGGACTCAAAATCACGTTATGTCATAGGCTGGACTGTTCCCCAAATAGAAGGATCGAAGTACCTGGCTCTCGTATTCGCCTTTCAAGTAGTCTGAAACTTGGCAATGTGAGGAGCTGACCTGGCGGCTAAACGATGTCGTCGTCGTTGGAATACCTAGACAATAGTTCTAATGCTCCGTCTCAAATCTAGGAATCGTGGCTCAAGTATCCGAAACATGTAAGTCGGGGTCAATGGGGGCTGAAAGACCATACGTGAGTGGCTGCGTCAAGTTGTGCGCCTTGTGTCCCCGTCGCACCCCTTTTTCTGCTATCGGTCTTATTATAGAAGCCCAATGGGCCTGTAGGTAAATCTCTCTATGCGCTGTGCCACAGAAAACGCCGGTAAAAGAAATAATATATATGTTCACAAGATAAAGGACTGGGTTGTGAAGCGCGAGTATTAAAGGATTATTTGGGTTTAAAGCTATTCTTAACTACAACTTCATATTCAAGTTGGTAATAGTAGACGTCCTAACTAATCGAGAAATTTCTCAATATGCGTATTAGTAAATGCCGCCGTTTATCATACTGGATAGTATGGATGTAACTAGCCTTACTGTCGTACAACGTGGTGGTACTAATTATGCAAGCCCCTATCCGTCTGACGATGCCTAGATTGCGATCATGGCAAGGTTGGGGCCTAGGACTAAGGACTGCGCCCTCCTCACCTGGTGTTAAAAATTCAACAAATATTGAGGAACGAACCCACACACAATTAAATTATAGTCCATTGATACAGGACCTTCATGCTCCGAATTATATAGCGGGCACTTTACGTTCTTAATATCTGCTTCCATTATGGATAATATCATGAATGACTGGCTCTTAGGAGAGGCGTGGAATTGCAAACCTCCTATGCACGATGCACCTAGCGATCAAGGGCAAGGGGTGCCAACACCGTCGGACTCATACGCCCAAACCGGGAGCCGATCTATTCCCCAAATCCCCGGGAAGAACCCCGATGGGGTACGCACTACCATTGAACCACAAAAGAGCAACGCGGCCGGAAAGGGCCCCTTGGTACTTGACGCTTCAACGGGTTACCAGTGGCCCAGGGCGCTGCCCCCGAGGCAGCTGTATGGATATACCAGCGGCAAAGCTTTTACCATGCTCTTCCGAGTTGTATTAAATTTGGCCTTGGTCGGCGGGTTGCTGTATGCGACCATTGCTCTTGCAGCTGTCAAAAAGATTTCTATTGATTACGATTCCTGTCTGGCGGAAACAGCTTCCTGGTTCGAGAGCCGCTTCTTCATTAATGTGGTGGTTCGAGAAGGCTTGTCGTTCACACAGGCGAAGCTAATTGATCTTGCGTGGGACACCTTCGTTGGCCAGGGCCTACGTTTCTTACACGCTTGGTGGCTCTATCAAGTCACGACCCATGTTGTGACTTATTGCTTAGAGACTTCAGGATTGACGTACGACTTTCTTCTGGCTCTCTTATTTCGGCCAGACTCCTATTCATCTTTAATCGCGGCATTGAGGATGACTTTTGGGAAGAATTGGACAAATTGTCGATTATATTGCATGTGGTTGGCGTTTGCTATCGGCTATATCCTTGCGTACCCAACCATTTGGGCCGCATCTACCGGGTATGCTAATCCGAGCATCACCGCGTACAACATGTCTGACAAAGCCTATGTACCGATAAGATCCGACGATCTGACGTTGTGCTGGGTGAGCAACGATACCAGGCTCTCTGGTTTTCTAGACTCTGTGATAATCGGCCCTTCATTCTCGTCGCTATACGACTTTGACGAGAACCACGTGCCTAATCCCAGAACACCTTGGAAATTGCCTACAGATTCTTCTACATTCAAAGATATCTTCTTTTGTGAGTTGCAAGAAACAGCCATGGCAGAACTCCTACATCCCAACTCATCATGGTAATCTAGACGCGAAGACAAAGCATACTCTACAAAACTATTTTCACTCCTTCAATATATCCGGACATGTTTCGAATATGACAAATGGCCTTGTTGAACTTCCCGCTGATAACAATACAAGAACGGAAAAGTGGACAGATCCAGGAATACACTTCGATGAAGAATGGGATGGTTTATTCTTCTATCAGAACAAAACCACACGTGACGTGTGGGAATCCCCTGGATTTTCGCAGGTAATAGCAGGGTTTCAGTTTTCTCCAAACTTTTCTTCCTACCATGACGCTATTTTCCATTTTAACGAAACAGGAACAGAGCAACACCTCGAAAACGGCGCATGGGTTTTAGGGCCGGGAATCGTACCGTATAATTCCACACTAGTGTTGGAAAATAAGAAACTTTCCCTACCGGCTCCATTTCTGAGCTTTGGTATTGGTGAGTTTGACTGCTCATGGTGGGATTCTAGTACAGGAGAATGCCCATGCTACCTTGGAAAGCCGTTGGAGGCCGATTGGGCCATCACCGACCAATATTCATGCATCGGTGCGTCGGGATACGTCTGGGGTTTCTCGAGTTTTATCTTGGCAATTGGCGTTGTATTAGAGGCGGTATGGATTATCGGGTGCTGGGTGACTAGGTGGCGTACGACGGTCGGCAGCAACTTGATCGAGAATAATCGCCGAAACATTGGCACGGTACGAAACCTTCTTGATCTAGCAGAAGCTATAAATCAAGATCTAGGACCAGACACTTCCATCTACACCGATGTCGAGCTACGAGACGCCTTGCGGAAATGCCCTCCTGTCGGATATGAGCTCGAAAGCCGTGGCGGGCTGAAGCATATTGGGCTCGTTACAGTCCACCATGGTACCCGGTGGAGAAGGAAGATAGACATCAATTTTGATGACACTTATAGATAGTGTCCATTTTCGAGCTGCAGCCATCTCATATCAGAGATATAAGCTACTCAACCTCATTACAGACAATCTTCCGCGTTTAATTCTCCCTCTGTCGTTCGGATACCTGAGATACCGGAAGTAATATCCTCACCTTGACCGCCTCGAACACTGCTTCTTTGCCCTTCTTCTAAAGCGACTCGGGCTTTCTCGGGACGAATAAATGAGCAATTGCACCGAAGACAGTGAGAAACTGAAGACGATATTAGCAAAGTACCTGACGCCCTCGGTCTGTTTCATTTGGAAGACTTACCACTTCGTCAAGAAACTGGAAGTGAAGAGGCAAGGGGATATATGTATCTCCATCATAGAATGCCCGCAAAATGTGCCAGAAACCCCCAAAAGTTCCAGTTGACAAAATGTCATTGAAGAACCTAATGAAACCTTGTAAGGGACTGGAGTACGGGAATATGAAAGTCTCAAAACCACAGAGTTCTAACTATGGCACAGTGGGCGTACTTACATAGCTTTGTAAAGACCTGCAGGGTCAGGTCTCTCGCGGAGGATGACATTCTCCCCTTCGAAGGACTTGCAGCTGTGAACAATCCTACGTGGTACACGCAACGCCGGGTCACCGGCTTTCAGAATCACCCGATCGCCATTTAAGGTCAGTTCGACTCTGCCCTCGATAACGCTGAGGTATTCGGCATGGTTCTGAATGAATGAATGCAGGTACTTTCAGCAAACACACGTAACAAACAATTCTTATCGTAATTCGTCGATACTCACCTTGTGCCAATGCGGTGGGACATTGATTATCTCCTCACCTGTGCAAATGGTGTCCATGGCATATCGATTGATGGAGTCTTCGGGCTCTGCTTCGTCTATGGTTATGTTCATCGAGATGCCCCTACCCACCCCAAGAGTCTTTAGGACCTTGACAGAACTCATCTTGACCCTGGCTTTTGGGGGAATGTCTTATATGTCTCTCAAGACGAAGCAGCCGAGGGAGGCTCATTACTAAGACTTACACTTAAACGCGGAGTGACATGTAACGAATTGACTAAGTGGGAACTCATCCGCCTTATCTACTCGCCTTTCCGGCGCTAGGATACAAGACTCTTGGAGTAACACTGACACTGCTTATCTTTGGAGATGAATATTCGGTCAATGATAAGGCAGGGAGACGGTAGTATTAGACTCAATGCTTTGGGAGGAGAAGGGGGTGTAGGCCAAACTCCGAGACGGTGCGGGGTTACCTGGTTTTATTAAATATATTCTGCACTGGACAACGGCATGTCGTAGAAGGCTTTGTGGGGGTATTCATATGGCCGAATTGGGTCGATTCCTTGCCATGGCTTGTCTAATTTGGGTATCCTATAATATCTCTACTCTCGACCTGCATAGTATCAACACGGAGGATCTAATGGGTGGCTTAGTGGTAGCCTCTCCCATATAATTCCACATAGAGCCTATGAATACCGGAAAAGTGGAAGCGATGAGGTAATAATAACGCTAACAACGGACTAAGTTCCTTGATATTGATGCGGAGAAATAGACAAGGCCCCCTGAGAGTGGGCTATTTGTCTAGAGCCAAAGGGGGATAAGGGGGAATATCTCGTTCCTTGTAACACTGTACATGTTACATTCCCTCGATCTATACTTCAAACATGAATAAAGAAAAGCGTTGGTGATTGGACGGAAGCCCTGTCACCCTGGCCTCTAGAAACTGATGAATCGAAGCTCGACCATGAAGGAGGCGTTGCTATGGGCTAAGGCCAGGGCCTAGCCCTTTGCGTGTTGGACTGGCTTAGCTAGTCCACTAACCTTAGGTAGTGTATATATATATATAGCCGTAGGGTCGCTAGTGCCTTCATACTTCCCTTCTTCTTCCGTACGTAGTTTTATTAACAGCATGTTCACATAGCCGACTTGGCTGCTCGTCACAGGTGTCCCTAAATTGGTGTGCTGGATGCCCAAGCGTCATGGCCTGCGGGCTCTGGCAACATTGGCTTTGAGAGGATTGAATTAGCCTCTATACCGCCCTTAGAACGTCCTGCGGCTTTCAAATAAGTCGATGCTGACCATGATGTATATACCCCGCACTATTGACGAGTATATGGTCCGGCTATGTTTTTTTATAATAGTAAAATTGTTACAGGCTAGGTCACAGCCTAGCCCTTTGGGTGTTAGACTGGCTTGGCCAGTCAACTGGTGTGTATATAGCCGGGGGGTCAACGCTTCCTTTATGCTTCCCTCCGTTTTCCGTAAGTAGTTTTATTAACAGCACGTTAACGGAACTAGCCAACTTGGCTACCCTTCACAAAAATATACAATATAAGATTATTTACTTTAACAATTAGATACTAGCAATATATATATAACGCAAAAAAAAACTATGAACTTGTTTATAGGCGCACAATAAATACTCGGACGGTGAGACGTATCCGCCGGGTATGGAGTCAATACTTCGTAGGCACCGGGTCTCCGTCTTGCTATCGGCGCACAAACGCCGAGCAACAGTAAGCCCGCGGCGATCCGATGGGCTGTTCTTCTGCACAAGTACCGAAGGATGCATCGAAGGAACCCCGGCCTACCACCTCTTCCAAATCGATTGGGGTCGCGGGGACTATTTGACCAACCAGATGTTCAATTCCTGATCTAACTTACAAAAATAAGTAGGTATTAGACCACATGGAAACCGTCCACTAGTCGTAGGTCGGTCCACGTCGGGTCGCATTCTCAGGCATCACACTAAGCCCTTTTCAGTCACTTAAACTTCTTTTCCCCTATGTTAACCAGGCAAAAGTTGAGTTAAAAAATAAATAAAAATATTCTTATAAAGCCCTTTTTTCAACCTATCTTCTATATAAATTTTAATATTCTAGTATTTACCTTAAGTCACTCTTGTATGCATCGGTTAGACGTGATATCTGAATATCCTCTCCATAAACTACTATATTGAGCTTAGTGTGGTGCCCCAGAGTCCAACCTGGTCTTAGATCCGACGTGCCTGCAGGATGAAACATCGCATAGCCCCCTTTTGGAATTTACATAAGAAGGGTGTAGAGCCAATGGCGCTGATTCGAGTTGGCAGCTGACAGGTGCAGCGTGATAGTAATAGTCGCGATAGCCTCTGGATGATATGATATGTATGTGTTTTCAAAATAGAAAGACGTTAGTCGCCAAGTCGTAGGAGCACGATGGTAGGTAGTCGTGGGAAGATGGTTTGGGTTAAGAAATATATGTAGGGCTCATCCACTGCCTTTTGACAGCAAACGACTGCTCCTTACCTCTCGAGATACTGTTGCCGTGATCTACTAGCTAAAGCTTAAACTCCAACATGTCGAATCACACAAACGGAATCTCCGTAATGGAGACCAATTACGGCACTTCTTCTACTCACACACTCACTCCTTGCCACACAGACGACCTCGATGTCGAGAAGGGCTTAGGGAGGGCCCAAACCACCGTGTCGATCCCGTCCGAGTTGTTCGAGAAGGTATTTGCCCATTGGAAGTCCCAGTGCTGTGCGGCCATCAAATTGTATTTGCTAACGCGGCTATTCAAGCTCTGTCTGGCACCCAAGGTCCCGCACGCTGGAAACGATACCCGACGTTTCGCTAACCCGACGCCTCTTGGCTTTGTTGGCTTCGTTATATCGACGTTTACCTTCTCTATGATACTGCGTATGTGCCACTCTCATCGCCGTCTCTGGATATCTCGGGCCAGTGGCTGACCTAGAGCGCAATATCAGTGGGATTTGGGGGAGCCAGCGGGCTGTCCCCCGTCGTCGGCATCTTCCTCTTTACCGGTCCCGTTTTGTTGTTCGTCGCCATGATCTTTGAGTGGATCATGGGCAACTTTTTCCCCAGTATGTTGAGCTTCTTAACCCTGTTTTGAAGAATGGCCGCATGCAGACAAGCTAACCTGTCGAAATAGTGATGGTTATGGGTCTATTCACTGTCTTCTGGCTGTCGTTCGGTTTGCTCAATCTCCCTACACTGGAGCTCGGCTCGCCCTTTGCAACTCCCAGCGGCAAGTACCCCCAAGTCCATCGCCGGAACACGCCACTGCTTGGCCCTATAATCCGTTGGTTCCTTTGTTTGGCTATATAATAACAAAAGTCTGCACAGATCCAACTGGTCTCTCTTCACAAGGATACAATGCCGCAGTTGCGTTGTATCTGATCGTCTGGTAGGAATCAATGCGTCCTGCTTCCTAGTCACGTGACTAACGTACCGTATAGGGGATTTGCTCTATTCACCTTCTTCATCTTCACGCTGAAGGTTAATCTTGTGTTTGCAACGCTGTTCTTCCTAGTTAGCATCGGTTCTTGGCTATTGGGTGCCGCATGTACGCTACGTTCCTGTTACCCCTCTTGTCCTGGGAAGTTAACCGATCGCTAACCTATTTTGTAGACTTCAAGGTATCCAATGGCGATTATGCAGGTGCTATGCTCTGCCAGAAGGTAAGCTCAATCGCAATACGTCGCTTATGAATGCAGACTAATGTATCGAAGGTCGGAGCATCACTGTTGTTCGTAGACGGGATCTTGGGATGGTACGTGTGTTTCGCTATGATGGCTGCGGAGATGCGCCTGCCACTGAGCCTACCATTCGGCGATCTCAGCCATTTCTGGCCGAGTACGAATGTAGAAATTAAGTCCGAGTGATCAACATGGTTCAAAAGCGGAAGTAGTGATGTATGGGACACGCTGAGGGAAGATGGGCTACGCACAGCGTCGTTCTGATAACAGGTTTTAGATTAGCAGAGCTAGAGGCGCAGTCGGTCCCACCGTGCAGTTAGCAGACCGTTGTAAGTGCTAGCATCTGGTAGCATAGTTCTTACACTATATACCACAAAAGTTTTATAAGACACAATGCAACAACTATGCTGCTTTATGATAACTATGTAACGCACCTGCTCTATGTCACTAGAGAGGTGGAGGCAGTACGTCGGGGGTTCTTGATTTTCAGGTAACAATAGGGTCAACGACTAGGTGTCCGTTAGGGAGGCTTCAGGGGGCTCCCACCACTATTCAGAAAATAGAAGTCTGGACAGTAGTCTAGAGAGTGAATCTCAGTACCTAGTGAATTTAATAGCTAAGGGGCTATAAATGCTGGAATTAGTGACGGAGTTAAGAAGGCTGGTAAAAGCCAGGGGGCTGGGTACTTCGCCCCACACACATTTACTATATATTACAGAGGTACCACCTCACACTACTGTACCTAGACTATTCCTAACACCTAATGCTGAATACACATACAGTACACTCACTCTAATACTCATAACTCAACAATAAAAGAGTGACTAAATACAGAGAAAATCGTGAGACTATATAGACAAAGGAAATAGAGGGTGTCTCTTCTCCTTAGAGCTGATTGATCTGAGGGATCTATGTGATCATGGTATACCACTTAAGCTACAAGCTCACGAACACAATAAGTGTGGGGAAAGAAGGAAAGTAGGCGGTAGTCGGATGGGAAAAAAAGCATGGCCTTTAAGCCTTTGCACTGTTCTCGCCACACCTCTCTGCCCGTTACAACATGGAAGATAACTGCTTCTGTCTCGCAGCTTATGCAGAAGTAAGCGCCGTCAAATGACAAGGAGAAAGCGAAATCCGACTCCTTTGCCGGGCGATGTTCGATAGTTGTGATGAGTTCTGGACGCGGACCAGACAGTCGAAAGAATGATGTTTCAATTATGCTTAATTCACGCTGAAACGGTATTTCATCCGAACTCATAATTGCCAACACCAAAGAGTCTCTTGATGTGGTATATCGGAACAGCCACTTGCATTTGCGGTGGATATGGGCGAGGTTTAATACTGTCCACTGATCAAACGTGTTTTGTAAGCCGTAAACTTGAATATTAGTTGAACGACAGTGCCCCCATATCAGGATTTGATCTTGCTTAGCAAAAATCGGTAGGTAATGCCGATAATGTGGTTCCCCTTTGCATGGACACTCCCAGTTTAAGCGCCGGCTCGTTCCGGTCGTAAGCGAAATCAAGGTCAGGCTATTATCTGCTCGCCATTCAACAATTGTGCTGAGCTCGGTAGACACAAAACAAATAGCTTCGGAGCTAGTCGTGCGCCAAAGATGAATCCCGGGCTCTCCTATCTTAACCTTGTAAAGTGCTCCGGGAGTTGCCAGAGCTATTGTTTCTCTGCCAGAAGAAGCCCAAAATTGGCCATGCCTCGGGGCCCCTGGAACAATATGCTGCTCGGTTATTCTACCTGTTTCTATTGACATAAGAGATACTTTATTATTGAGACGGAATATTATCCCTATGCATGAGCCTTCTGGGAATATGTAAATCTTCCGCTCGTGAGATGGTCCAGTTACACTCTCGTCGAACTCATGTGTTCTATTCAACAATGTCTTCATGTATATGTTGAGAGGAATCTCAGTGGATGGCATGTTCGAGGGATCGGAAGGTTCCACCCGTTTGGCCGTGCTGGTGTCAGAGTTAGGAGAATCCAGAACACTGAACGGTTGTTCTTTCTTCGCTTTCTTCATCAGATCTATGGCCTTTGATTCGTGTAGTTCTTGCATCGTTACTTGTAGCCGCTGTTGGGTACTAAGTATCTAATCGACAGTGATCGTTAATAATCGATTTAAGAAGACCGAAGTGAACAGCTAAAAATGTACCAGCAGAAGAGATAGCCGAAGGTAGGTAAAAGACACGTGAATTCAAGGACAATATTATATCAAAAAGGGTACTAACTTGTTGTAAATCTTGTTGGCGTTCGAGCCTCAGCTCCTTCATTACTTCAGCAAGTGTTTCGTCTCTCTGTCTCAGCGCTTCTCTGAACTCAGTCTCGAAATCTTGAATTTCTCTCTTGAACTGTGCACTCTGTTTGGCGAGCGTTTCTTTGATATCATTTGCCGCGTCCGTTCCTTGTAGCGGCTTGTTGCCATCAACCATCTCGCTCTGAATGTTAAGAACAATTTTTGGGCCACCTTTCATAAAGGCCTCAAACAGTGCGAGGGCTGACCTTTGCGTATTATTATGACGTTTGACTTGGCTTCCCTGTTCAAACCCTTAACCAGTACCCGAGGAGGCAGGTAAACTCAGGGGCATCTTACTTTGGCGACCATCCCACCCCAATATTTCGGTGTATCTCTAAGCTGTTTCTCTCGGCTTTCCGCAATATCATTTTCTGTTATGTCCCACATTGTCGTGACAAGAATAACCTTCTTTAAGGCATCGTCGCCACATAGAAACCTAAAGAGCGATATGTTCTTCATCGCCGACCCTTGCATTCGTGATTGATTGATTCTGTGCAAATATATAATACCAGACAATTTGACGCCGTTAGAGTAGGTTGCTGTCAGCCAAGTGGCTAGGGTTCGGAGGACCTCAGTATCACTCTTGTTGGTATCATCAAAGCCCGGGGTATCGACGAGGTAAACCCGACCGGATCGTAGCTTCGGGTGATGAAACGAATAGGTTCGTACATCTTGTGTGCCTATATCAAGTATTCAATTAGTGCTAAACTTCATTCCTAGGGCAAGATCTTTGAATCAGAACCTACAAGCCTGGAGATCGTGGCCAATTTCGACATCTTCATTAGTGCAAAGGCTGACCAGGGAACTTTTGCCTGAGCCGGTCATGCCCATCAAGGCGACGACAATGTCATTCGCACTGCCGTTGTGAGTGTCAATGCTTCGAGTAGGGGATGGCCTCATCGGATCACTCACTTCGGGATGTTCCCGTTAAACAACGTCGTTGACAGTTCTGATGACATCTTCTTTTGAGATTGCTGCTTGGTTCATATGAATGTCTAACCGCTGCTCGCGTTTAGCATATTGTCTGTTTAACAACTAGACTAAGGAAGGAGATACGCAAAATAGAAGACGAAAATAAAAGCCGACGAAGAAATAGTGTTGATCAAGAACAAAAAGCACCTGGATGCTTTCGAGTTGGCTCCCCTCGCGGTAAGAATTTGGGAGGACCTCTAGATGCCTGACTCCGGGGGCTGTGTTCGAGACATGCTGACACCTCCCTCCAATCAGCAACAAGGATGGTTGAGGGGTTGCTAATCACCGATAGTTAAAAGTGCACATTGCATTCACCTATTATAGTCATGCCGGGACGCCACGGTAATATAGATAAGCATCATTTCTATGCTAGTGCGATGAGAGGATAGCAGCGAGCATAGTACACTCTTCAAACCTCCTTCCAGCGTACGCCTGACATAATACAAGGTGTTTATCGTTTGGTTAATTTGGCTGTTGAAATGTCAAACCTCCTCGAAATTGAAACGGCGAACTTTTTGACGTTCCTGGGAGCTCAGAGACTGAAGTAGATACTCCCTAACCAGACGGACAACCCCTCAATTGCTGACTTACTTCGATTGCAGGCCAGATTCTGTTTTCTTACTTGTAATGGGTTCGTAGTGATAAGAACTCCAATGAAAGATATGATGTAGACTAACTTGATACTATGATAGGAATGACAGGATCAGGAAAGAGCTCGCTTATTGCCGACTGCACTGGACGTGATGACGCACAGATCGGACATGACTTAGCTTCCTGTGAGTTGAGAGGGTTCAGTGAATTACAGCAAAATGAACAAGATGAAACTAACACTCGAGCTGGCACCAACTCGATAGCTATATTTCGTACTGGGCTGCACGATCGCGACGTTTACCTTATCGATACCCCCGGCTTTGACGTAAGTATCCTAGATCCTAGCTCCTGCAAAGATACACAGATCTATTCGGCGGCTTTTGTTAACTGATTCCCCAAGGATACGAACCGGGAAGACGTCGATGTTCTCACGGCACTTGCACACTATCTCTCGGTATCTTATGCCAATAACGTATCGATAAATGGCGTTCTGTATCTTCATCGGATTTCCGATACGAGAATTGGGTCTTCCACTAGACGTAATTTGGAAATGATGAAAGCCCTCTGCGGAGAAGATGCGTTTGGGAACGTTGCTATCGTGACCACTATGTGGTCCTCTGACCATTTTGGAATTGAGTATGCCAAACAATGCAGCAGAGAGAAAGAACTCAGAGACATCTACCTCCATGACATGCTTGAAGGGGGCTCTCGCATTGTCAATCACAACCAATGCCAAACCCTATCGCAGAGACGTTCATCTGCAAGGAACATCCTTGACATGATGTTTGACACATGGAAGGATACGAAAGCCACGCTGAAAATCCAACACGAGATGGTAGATCTTAACTTGACCCTTAAGAGAACCTCAGCAGGGAAAGTGCTCGAAGAAGAAATAAAAAGTCATCAGAGGTCTTTCGAAAGAGAGTTAAAGGCTCTAGGAGTTCCTGGCGGGAGATGTGAGGGACAGCAGCGTAGATCAGCAGATGTATTGCTGGAAACCCGAGATTCAGAAATTCGAAGGATGCTTGCGGAAAACAACCAGGCTTTAGACACCATGCGATTGTCCCTCCTTGAGATCCACAAGAAACAAGAACGACGGTTCATCGAACAGGTCTCTATGATGCAAAAGGAATGGAAGGATACACTTAGAGAGAAGGAGGAAGAGTACCGTCTCAAGGACCTCGAATATCGTAATCGCAGCTTGTACAGACAAGAGAAAGAGATAAACCAAAGGAAGAGGGACATACAAGAACTTCAGACCAACTCAAGAAGGCTGGTAGCCACAGAGAGCGCTCTCGAATACGAAAGAGAAACGTTCAGAGACCTAGCTAGACAAGGACACCGACAGCCCGTGGAGCTCCAGCAGGTCAGTCGGTTTCAACATGGTGAATTGATGAAATCCAAGCAGCGCGACAAGCTGTTAGAAGAAGAGTTAGAAAAGCTAAGATCAGAACTGGAAACCCTCAGAGAAGAGACTCAATCCAAGGTAGATACTACCGAGAAGGTCAAGCGTGAATGGGTTGGACCCTTACTGCAGGGTGTTACGACAGGAGGGCTTGGATTAGGTAGGTCCCTTTCGTGTGTCCCCCATTCACGATCGAGTTAGCTAAGAAGTACATACAACAGTTGGCGCATGCATAACGGCTGGTAAGTTCCCTATTTCTTCAGGTTTAGGGTTCGAAATTAACCATTTTGTGATCAGGAATGCTTTGCTGCGTTCAATAACGCGGGAGGAATTGAGAATCAGGTACTTGAGTTATTATCTGGTCTCTATGAACTTGTAGTAGCGTTGTCGGCTGTCTTCTCCTCTTCCTTATTTGCTTAATCTACAGTTATTAAAAGCACTCTACAAAGTATCAGAATTATATTGGTAAAGCCTATAAATAAAAAGACGATGGAGCTTCTTAAAAACACTGCTCAAATCCCCGTTTTTTCACGTCAACAAGTGACTTAGGATCAGGAATCAAGTCCATTCTTTTTAATTTTCTTTCAGTTATACGGGAGTGTCCCTTTGCTCGGCTTTTGGCTACAAGATTTTTAGTAAGAATAGTTCATACATTCCCCCCCTCTCCTCCTCCCCCTTTTTGGCGTAAATTTACCATTTTTCTGACAGCCTACTTCTAGAATCTCGCGGTGTTTTACCATCTGCCATATTTGTTTCGTAGATAGCCATCTAGGATTTGTTTCCCGAAAAGGAAAAAGGATCAAAGGATACCTATTCGTCCGTATGTTGCGGCCCCGCGCCAAACCCGTCTGTCTCGAGAGTTTCTGGAGAATTTCAAGAGGGAAGACCTGTTAGAGTGTGGTAAGATTGCCCCCTGGTCGGTAGCATCTCAAGTATGACGATGATGCTTACATCAAACACCCAAACTAATCAGCTTAAGGGACGACGGCATACTTGAGAGAAGCCTAGAATACACAATAGAAATAAATACACAAACTGCCTACCATGAAGCATAGAGTCTTTACTATAAATGGCGTGTGCCTAGCATTAACATAACCTCAAAATTGACTGCAGCCCCTTTTTAACAGCCGGGCTGATTCGAGATTGTGTAGTTTCGTCCTATTAAATATTCCACAGCCTGAATGGATTGGTGTTGCTAGTAGAAAATGTCAAATGTGTTTCACATTAGAGAAGTAGTGATATTACATCCCGAACAATGGCCAGAAACCCCCGATACTATCCCTTCCACATCAGCCGATTGTGAAATTCTTGTGGACATGGCCGTTGATGACAATAGTGTGTAAGTTGGACGTGTCTTGGAAAACAGTGATATCTTCCAAAGGATTTCCATCCACAAGAATGACGTCTGCGTAGTACCCTGGCTGGACCTTACCCAATACATCAGGATAGCCCATCATCTCACCACCTAAAGCGGTAGCGGCAAGGAGGCTCTCCTTAGGAGTATAGCCGAATAGATCTACAAAGTGAGCAAGGTCCCTGGCGTACGTGCCGTGTGGCGCCCACGCAAACCCATAGTCGCCCCCGGGGAGCACTCGAATGCCTCGCTTGTGCATCTCTTTCATGGCCTTGCAGGCTACGTCAACCTCTCTCACTAAGCCTCTCTTGGCGGCCATATCCGGTGTCAGGCCAAAAGGAATTGCGCCGCCGTTGCAGCTTTCTAGAGGGAAGTTGATCGCCGGGGCAACGAAGACTAATTACAACATCGGTATCAGCAAATGCGGTTTCATCAACTATTATAACCCGGGAGAGGACATCCGGCCGTAGTGTAGTTAGAGTAAGAGATAAGGGCACTTTCGACTCACTTCGATCCTTCAGCTCCTCGAGCATATCCATGGCTTCATCGTCCGTGAAAGAAGCGTGGTATATAACATCAACGCCAGTCAAGGCGCACAGGCGAACAGATGCCGCAGATCGAGCATGAGCGCACACGCGCTTTCCTCGGCCATGGGCCTCCTCCACTGCTGCTCTGGTCTCATTGAGAGTGTAGTAGGTTTCTTCCGCACCCATCGTCTCATGAACATAGTCGCCCGTCATGCTCAGCTTGATGTTGTCGATTCCCAAGGAGATGAATTCTCGGACCGCTTGACGCATTGCATCTGCGCCGTCTGCCATCTTGGAGATGCTCGGGATGATCGCGCCACCAGTAGTGGTGATCTCTTGACAGCTGGATAGAGTTCGTGGCCCCGGGATCATGCCGGTTTTGATTGCCTGCTTGATCACTAAGTCGAGGCGTGGCTGGGCGCTCGCAGCGCCGAAGCACATGGTGTAGCCGCAGTCGAGGTAGGTTCTGGCGGACCGCGCAGTGTGCAAGACGTGTTCCTCGAGGGGTAAACTTGTGAGACCGTCTAGGGTTGGGGAGTCGTTCCAACTTAGGTGGGTGTGGGCGTCAATCAAACCACTCATCAAGGTTTTCTTGCCATGTCCATCGATAACGAGTGTGTCGGCGTCAGGCGTAAACTCGAATTTCCCTACTTTCTGGATATGTTCATTCTCGATCAAGACGTCTCCTGGGTAAATGTCGGCGCCGGTAGAGTCGAAAACGTTCACATTCTTGAATAGGATCTTCTTTTTGTCATTTGGCAGACGGTTGCTGATGGTGATGTCTGCTGGAGTTGGCGTATAGTGAGGCAAAGCCCTCACGTTGTCGATACCATAGCCATCAAGTCCATGACCTAATGCCCCCTTACCGGTAGTGCTCGGACTCGTAGTGATTGCCATGCTGTATGATTGGGTGTATGCGAAATTCAAGACACGGATGATGGGGCGGGTACAGTATTAACTAATAAACAACAATTTAATTCGTCTTTAGCGGAATTTTGAAGCGATCACCATTTATACTAACTCTTGACTATTCTTTTATTGTGGCGGGGACTTTGTAAAGCTGAGCTTGGAGTGGAAAATGCCGTCAGAGTGGGCTGTTCAAGGGTCGCCCCCGACAATCGGTGAGATGCCGCTGGGAGTCTCGGTCTCTAGATTCCGGCCTTGGAGGGTCGGAATCATATGCCGAAGAACCAAACCTTTTAAAACCACTTATACTTAGGAGTTATTGTCGTTCCGGTCATCAATGTAGCATCAACAGCCCGGGCATTAGCTTTTTCGTGATACTTTACACGATCTACTGAATTCATCCTCTATCAACCATCACAATCAATCTTCCTTCTTATTCTTTAACGACAGTCACAAGTAGAATGGCAGTCGCAGCGCACTCTTTTGGATTCATTGGCCTCGGGAATATGGGCTCGCGGATGGCTCACAACCTGTCAGCATACGCCCATAAACAGGCATATGCACCAGTGCAAATATGGAATCGATCAGCTGCCAAAAGTAAGCAACTCACTGAGACTTGCTACTGTGAGGTTGCATCCTCCATCCCATCTCTGGTCCAGGCCTGTGACATCATCCACATGTGTCTGGCCAATGATGATGTGGCACATGCTATAGTCGATGAGATTATCGCCGTGGGGAAACAGGGTGTTGTTGTCGTCGATCATTCAACGCTGTTCCCGACGACTTCGAAGGTACTGCAAGAAAAATCCGCCCGAGCCGGAGTTTTGTTCTGCTCGTGCCCTGTCTTCGGCCCCCCTGCCGCAGCGCAGAATGCTGCCCTCCTGATTGCTCTTACTGGTCAAGAGGAAGCCCGCAACGCGTTGAAAGAGTACATAGTGCCGACTATCGGGAAGGCCTTGATAGATTGCGGTGAGGATTCGTCTAAGGGAGCTCTCCTCAAAATTCTCGGCAATAATTGCATCCTCGGCACTATTGAGTTGCTATCCGAGAGTTTCGCGTTGGCGGAGAAGACGGGTTTCGACGTAAATCATTTTTACGAGTTTATCCGTAAGGCAACTTAGATCTCTCGGTCATTTTACTAGAGTTCTGCTAACCTATGATTATAGAAGCCTGGTTCCCGGCGCCAGCCTGGCAGAATTACGGCAGAAAAATTCGCGATGGTGCATTCTCTGGCTCAAGTGGTTTTACAATTCTCGGTGGGATGAAGGATGCTGGCTTTATACGCCGTCTTGGGGCAGAGACATCAACCCCAACTCCCATCATCGACCAGGCATGGAACCATCTGACTACGGCAAAGGCTCTTGGAGGAGAGGGGCTTGATTGGAGTGCGTGCGCTGCAGGAATGCGTGCGACCGCTGGACTTCCTCCATTTAAAGGAGAAGACTTCAGGATCACAAAATAAAATAGCAATGGTTGTAGCTAAACCTGAAGTACATAGACACGGACGTAGCTATATACATATAAGACCATAGAAGAAGATAGTGATAGAGCTTCGACATTCGAACCCCAACTATCAAGATCGTTTGGTGCTTTAATAATAATTATCAATATAAATAAATTAGTTATTTCATTTAAAATAAATCAGTAGATGATTTTAAGTATTTAATGGAATAATCTCTTTAAGAGAGCTGTTAAAGTAATTTTATCCTATCACGGCGTATTCTTATGTCCAAGGCGTCGAGGTATAGCGACAAGAAACATGATGTTCCTAGGAATGTGAGTACGTAAGGGGTAAATGAACGTTACTAGCTATTATACACTGCGTACCGACGAAAAGTGAAATAGCAGACAAATAAAAAGGCTCGTTAAAGTTTGAGCGACTAGGGGACTACATATATTGATTAAGATGACCCTCGGAGGAATCAGCAAGAGGGGTAATCAAATCGTTGATGTGGTCAAACACTTTTCTTACCTGAACGATCAATGAAAAAGGCTAGAGTAGCTCGAGCGGTGTACATATTCACTTTTACATTTCGCGGACACTTCATTGCTTACCTGGGCTTTGATAAGGAGACGTGACAAGTCTGGCGTACTGTATCTAATTTTCCAGATTCAATGTTGACTCCCCAAATACGAAAATGACAGTGCTGTTCTAATTATGCTTTTCTGGGCTCGTCCCCCTACGATGATTGCTATTTATGGCAAGGGTAAGTTACATGGCCACGCTCTTTATGATCTCCGCGCATTTAGTGGAAGCTTCTAACATGTACCAGTGGCCAACGCCAGGGAGTAAGATCTGCTCTGCGTGTTCGCCTATGCCACTGGCGAGAGACTTGCCAGTTTCCACGGTCGAGACCTTGTCTTCTTCGCCTGATAAGACCTTTGTGGGTGCGACAATAGCCTTTAGTTGAGGGACAGCACTGTCTTTGAGGGCCTCGATAGCCAATGCATAACCTTCAGGATGCTGCCGAGTCAACATTTCCCTCGCCAGCGCGACCTCACCCAGTCGCTCTCTCAAGGATCCGGTAGCAAAGGCATTGGAAATGACCGCGTCCGCGACAGACGCCATTCCGCCCTGTCTGACTGCCGCGGCGCGACTGGCTAAGGCAGCTTGGCTGCCTACAGGCGGCGGCCAGACAGGTCCAAATAATACAAGCGCTGCAATGGCGTGTGGTATCTTGGAGGCTAGGTGAAGAGAGATAAGACCTCCTAATGAATGTCCAACGAGGATAATCTGGTCAAGTCCAAAGTGCGAAATCACGGCTATATCATTTATGAGATGGGATGCTTAGAGTATGCTAGGGGTTCAAAAGACAATGCGCACCTTTGCAGTCATCGACATACAAGTCGATGCTTGTTGATTTTGGGACAGCGCTGCGGCCATGGCCGCTCCAATCAAACCGGACTAGATCGAATTCTTCTAGGCCGGAAACTAGCGTTTGGTAGGCGTTGGTGGTTCCTCCCAGCCCGTGAACGAATAGGATTGATGGGCCGGCCGGGTTTCCTTCTCGCTCAACATAAAGAAGTCCATTTGGGCCTTCAATATGTCCGGAAAAATTAAGTTTGGATGCCATCTTGAATACTGAAGTTCGACTGTTATAGAGAGCAACTTGGAAGTTCTCATGATGCGACACTTGCGCCAAGGCTTATAAAGTACACTATGGGTTGGAGTTATCCCCGGTATGCGGCTATTTTAGCTTCGGCAAGATGCCGCAATGCCGTAGCCTGTCGAAACAAGGGCAGGGATCAATCCCGATCCGAATTCTGGGGAACTGGGATATCTAGTGACTTCTAATACTAGGTACATGACCACTTCGGAAAGACTAGGTTAGTCTCCGAATACTGGGTAGGTGTACTAATAATATGTATTTACGGACAAGACCTAACTATACGATCCTAGTTGCTTCTACGCTCTCACGTGGATGTCCCGAAGGAATGTGTCAGACCAGAATATCGCATCAGGGAATGGTGTTTTCTTGCAAAGTCAATATGTAAGATGATGAATGAAGCTGTTGGGCTAATTACAAGAAATGGTATCCCTTGGCAGTACCCTTAGAAATGCCGTCTTTGTCCTAGTGCCAGTACCTCCACTGCTTTATTCCTCATTCAGCACGTCAAGCGTTACCCAAGAAGACATTGATCGCTAATCGAAATTGTCGAACAATGCTACTACGTACTCGCTGTACGCGCAAATTATCCTCCGCGACATCTCCGCTACGCCTGGACCTTCGACCCGAAGACGGGGCGCTCTTCGGAATTCTTGCGTGCAGACTCTCCTGCCTTCTTGGTCTCCAAGTAGTTTCTGCGCCTTTGTAATCAAGAGTGAACTACCAACTAACGACAAGGGCGCTTCTGCTGATTCAGAAATTTGGAAAATTGCAGAGAGTGGGAAGGTCGTCGGACTAGGGGATTTGGTGAACGGGGCGAGGAGGGGTAACTTGGAGAATGCTGCGGGTTTTCCGGGAATATCGATCGCGTTCTCCCATGTTTCTAGCCCGACGCCCTCCCCACGCAAAGAAGTGAAGCCCATAAGTGTGACACCGCAGAGAACGTCGTCTCGGCTCAATAGGTCGAATGCTGAGAATGCACTCGCGAACCATTTTGACGAGTCGTTTGTATCTATAGGAAAGGCAATTGCGATGTTCGCGAGACTGTCGTCGTTCGACGACCGGGTTAAATAGACGTTACCCGCACTATCTTGCTGCTGCAGGTCAGCGACTAGGCTAAACAATTGCAGTGGTTCTTCCCTCACCTCAAATGTTAATCCCTTGTCTGTGGCATACTGATGTAAAGCCTCGCGCATCGCGATATTTAGATTGCCGTCTTCTGTAGGTTGTGCGTAAACCCGCTGAAGCGTGTCAAGTTCCTGTTCGAGTGACATGTTGCCAGTATTGACCAAAAGGTAATTGAGATATTGGAACGAGATAGCAAGGCGCAGCTGTTTTATCGGTCAATTTTCAATTGTTACTTGAGGGACAAAGCTTATTGCATTCGTAATATGCCAATGAGAATAACGGTCGGGATACTGTAGGCGGAAAGATCCCGTGGGGTCTCGGAATTTCACTGCCTACACACATCCAGCTGTACATGCCGGCTTTGGAAGGGAAAGGACTGTACCACTTGTATATAAATATCCAAGTTAGTTACCATGACCAAGAAAGGAGTCTGGTGGCCAACGGCCTTTGCAGACCTAGTAGATTATTATATTGTGAATAGCTTCAATTCAAAGCCCTGTTATCAGCTTTTATTAAATTACTTGGGTCTAGCATCTTTTGAGCGTCGCATATGATGATTGGAGGATAGCGACATAGCAAGTGATGTTTCAAGTTAAGGGTGGGGATTCCTAGTAGCGAAGTTCCCAAAGAGAATACCCTGAATAAAGTCTCTAACCTAGGTGATGACATAATGGACTTAGGGCATCAGGTAAGGTAATTCTATCCTGGTTACCAATTCGGGACGTGCCATGTGCCTTGCTCGAATGCTTCTGCAACTCATCTGGCGAATTGATAGGCTAGTGAGGACTTGCTTAATGTGGTTTATGACCATAAGTAATTACCAGTTAAATCATTAAGAAAGCAATATTCCATGTAGGCCCTCGGTAGGCCTTGACCTACAACAAACATGCTTTCTGATTTGTTTCAGTAACAACCAGAGAGAAGACGACGACTACGACGGCTCCGCAATTAGTCCAGAACTTCGCTCATCTGCAGTTAGCCATAGCGGCTGCGCAAGGAAACGACTGCCTTCGACGCTTCTCCTGAGATATAGCTGACCGCCAGGATGGGCAACACCCACATTTTTACGAAATGACCCAGGAGGCTAACCATGATTAGGGTCTCAATGCGTTTTGTACCTTAGCGAAGGGGCAATGCTATTTTAGGACGCTAATGGTATCCGCGGTGAACTCAACATCATCGAAGATATAGTTAGCATGCAAAATTCGATCCTACAAGAGTTCGACTCCTTCGTCACTGTAGAACTCGCGAACGGGAAGAAACTAAGGTCAGTACGAATGCTACTATTGTAAAGTTG
Organism: Xylariales sp. No.14919; assembly: GCA_002003505.1. Taxonomy (NCBI): domain Eukaryota; kingdom Fungi; phylum Ascomycota; class Sordariomycetes; order Xylariales; species Xylariales sp. No.14919. Next base: position 310,984 of record BDMC01000021.1, on the reverse strand, counting down.
AGGAGATGACAGCAGGTGCTATGATGGTTAATGACCTCAATTTGATAAGGTAAATGCGCTGAAAATAACCTATTCAAGCCCCCAGACCTTGCTAGAGCTTTAGAAGATGCAATCTAATGCACTCGAGGCCCGACGACTCATAATCCGGGCACGATATCGGATCTATTGACATTCGGAAAGAGCTAAATCCGCGGTCCGCCCACCCTTAAAGGTCCACATATGCATTGTCCCGTCTTAGCCCCTCATAAAGTGGACGTGGGGTACATGAGCGTGAAAATACTCCGCGGGATCTCCCCGGATGACAAATAGACGGTGTCGCCAGGTTAGCTTACGCCCTAGTCGGCCCCACGCGGCAAGTCACAATCGTGCTATACAACTTTCTCGCTTCCCCTAAGTTGACACATTGTGCAGTTAAAACTCGTCATCCCGGGAAGCTTCGTCGGCTAAGGCACAATGACGGGATCGCGCGGCATCTCGCCGGTTGAGCAGTCACCGGTGGCACAACCCGCCCGTGCCCGGCAAAGCAGAAGATACGGCTTTGCGTGTTGCAACTGCCGGCATCGAAAAGTGAAATGCGACGGCGCATTACCGGCGTGTGGGAAATGCGTCCTCTCCCGTGAGCAGTGCACATACAACAAGTCAATTAGCCATTTTCTTACTCCAGAGTTTAGGTACATCGAAGCTTATCGATCAAATAGGCGCCCTTCACTGGCATATGCGGTTACTCTACAACACCAGCTCAAGGCCTACCAGGAGCGTTTCGAACAGCTACGAGCCGCTAAAGATGCCGAGAGAGATGCTCTATTAGCAAAACCAGTTACGACTGGCCCACTGCAGGGGTGCAGTACGAGTGACTCTAGCCCACCTCATGTCGTCGACTCAGCTGCCCACGGCAGTGATGAAGATTCAAGCAGCCTCCAGGAGGAAACGTCTATTGGGACCGACGGCCAATTGTGTTTCTACGGTTCTACGAGCCTGTACCATATTTCGCCGTCAGATGGACACCGAGGCAGCACTCTCTATAGCAACGGCCGAGAGACGGCGGAGCCTCATGCTAGGCTCGAACAGCAAGATGCAATGACTGCGTTTCTCGGCGAGATACCCTCCTCATTGCTGGATAACTTGCTAGATACATATTGGTGTTGGCCCCACCATCTACATTGTGTGTTGATAAAGAAGATATTCATACGTAAGTCCGCGGTCTAAGGGGCAAAGACGTGCACGTTATATTGCAGATGACTGATGATATATTCTAGGTGATCTGGAGAATCTGGGCCCGTATGTTACGCCATTTCTCCTCGGCGCTGTATTGGCGCAGGCTGCTCGATACTCTCCAAGGTCGGATGCTGCAGAGGTTGGACGCCGCTTCGCGAAGCAAGCGCGTAAGCTGCTTGATCTTGACATTGATCGCGGAAGCTCAATTGCGACGATCCAAGGTTTGCTCATCTTCTCGGCAAGAGAATGCGCGTGCGGCAGAACATCCCAAGGCTGGCTGTATAGCGGCATGGCATTCCGCATGGCGAGAGACCTAGGTCTTCATCTCGCTCCAAAGAAGCTCAGCCCCCTATGCCCACATTTCTCGGACGAAGACCTCGCGATACGAAACCAAATATTCTGGAGCTGTTACACTTGGGATAAAACCATAAGCTTATGTTTGGGCCGAACTCCAGCAATTACGAATGTCATAGAGCTGCCAAGGCCTGACACGCTTTTGGACGGCCTTGATGCAGACGAGGAGATCTGGGAACCCAAGGCGGTTCAGGGCTCCCTGTTCGGAGGTCTTATGCAACACCGAGCCTTCAGTAGCAGCAGATTCGTCGCCTATTGCGAGATTTGCGTAATAACTCACGATGTTCTTGATAAGCTCTATATCCGCAGACACCGCACGGAAAAGGATCAGTCGATGGCACGTTATCTTGATCAGACGCTCGAGAAATTGGATGAGTGGTGTGTACGACTGCCGCGCGATCTACTCGTACAGGACGACTCGAAGACTATGGAATGTCCCCCATTGCATATTCTGTTGTTGAACCTGGTATATCAGACTGTCGTAATCTTACTTTGCCGGCCCTATCGTGCCAATTCCGAAACCGCCAAGGCTCGGTGCACACGTGCAGCGCAGGTGACGGATACCTTATTCATGCTTCACGTCCGACGATTTGGTTTCCGCTGCGTGACTTGGTTGCAGACCTATACAATGTTCGTGGCGTGCACCATCAACGTCAAGGACCTTAAGGAAAATCGAGAACAAGATAACATAATGGCCAACGCGGATCTAGCGCGCGCAGCTAGCGCTCGTCTTGATTTTGGCTTAGAGATCTTGCGTCAGGGCGCCAAGAGCACACCTAGCGCTGGACGGTGTGCGGCAATCGTAGCTCAGTTGCTAAACAACGCGGATAGCACGCGTGTTAATCCGCGTCAGGTGGGCCAACAAGGAGCAGAGAACTTCGAGTCAGATTTGCAAAACGATGAAGGGCAGCTGGAAATAACTGACCTGGATCCGCAGCCGCATACGGAAACAACACAAGCAGCCAGAACGCTCGAGACTGCTTCTAATATACACTTCAATAAACAACCCGCGGGAAATGAGAGTCAAATGCCATTAGGTCTTGTGCGCCCCGGAGGCAATGTGCAAGGACAGGGGCCTGAAGCCCCGAATAGTGGGAGCATGCCAGATGCCAGGCTTACAACATTCGACGTCGGAATACAATCTCCCTTAGTCGACACATCGTTTGGAGGACTTTCCGAGGATTTTTGGGAGGGAGGGAGTTGGATGTTGACAGATATGGAGTTTGACCTAAACATGACGTATAATAACACAGAATAAAATTGATTTTACCTGTTGGGATAATATATTTCCTTCTGTCTATGGGTGTCTTTTAGCGCGTAAAGCATTAGTAGTGTCGATAGTAAGAAACCCCCCTAGCTTAAGGGCCAATACCACATTGCGGCTTGGGGTACTAAGAATGAATACTTGAGCCTAGGCATTTACATGACAGAGCGAGGGAGTCGTGTTTTATTATCACGGCAACGGTGTCGAGAGGAACATAGTTGGTAGGGGCAACCTCAGAGGGAACGCAGCATAACGCCCCAATGAGCGTAGGAGAGCCGATATTCATGTCGGTTCTAGTCGGCGCTCCCACCTGGCAGACTCATAAAATTGACATGGGAATATTATATATACCATGGAGACTCACGTGTGTCATAATATGCACTGCAACTAATTTAGACACAACATGGTTTGTGTCTTCAGTTGTGCGAGTAGACTAGTTTTCGTCCTACCTCACGTTTCTAACAACTAATCCTGCATTCATTGGCTCTTTTTGGTATCGTGACCCATGTAATATTCATGTGACACGATAGCAAGCAAACTGTGGTCCAATAGCTGGGGGGATTGTCTACTCTTGGTCATCGCTGTTATCATACGATAGAGGTAAGGGATGAGGTGGTACAGACCTTAATAGCCAACCACTATTTTAATGTGATATATGGCTTAATGCCCCCCTCTCTCCTAACCCCCAGAACTTCCTAGCAATCTCCCATACGCTCCCTATTGTTTAGGTTTAGGATGATGCAGACTGAAAAGTCATATTATAGGTTCCTACTGATTGCAGCCAAGCGCATTTCCCCTACAAACACTAGTAAGGCAGACCAAATATAACCGGCCGGAATTAGATGCTGTCATCCCTCGGCTCAAGGGTACTAAACCGGACACGATGCCGCCTCTCGCTAATTCTGAAGGTCCCTGGGATGCTTGGTACAGAGATGTGGGATATGTGCCGCCACTGGACGAATATACGATCCGACTTTTAGAGCAGACGATCTCGAATCCCGACACGGGCAGGATCAACCCAACGGACGCGGACAAATTCCAAGAAGGGCTCTGGGAGCGCAACGTAGCGCTGAAGCCATCGACCGATCCGTACGTTCAAACTATCAACTCACTTACACATAACGATGTGCGTGTGCGGCGAGCACAAGAGGAGGAGATCCATAACTTAGCCTGGAGGCTAGACTTAGAGAGGTCGCAATCTGCCCCCGACGAGCTAGTCTTCCAGCGCACGATTATGATGTCTATGATTAATCGCCATTCGCTTATGAATAGCGGAAGAAAAGGTATACAACCTGTATTCGATTTCGCCGTCGAGATGCCTTGGACGTGCCCACCGATGCCAACGAGGGTATCGAGTGACGCACAGTCTCGGGGGAAATTCTTAACACAACCGCAACCAGATCTTGCGATAGCATTTCGCAGGGACATTCTATTCCCTAAGCTTTGGCATTTACTTCCTCCGGGACTCAGAGATATCATATGCTACGAAGGACAGGGGGAGTCTAAGACAACCCGTGCTTTCCACTTCCTAGCAATCGAGAGCAAGCCCTCATACAAAGCTACGAACGATCAAGTCGCCCTATCTCGATGTCTCAACAATGCTAGCCAGTCGCTACACAACCTGTATGAGTTTTTCAAGGAAGCCGGCGAGGAGCATGTGGAAGTCTTCTTTAGCAAAGTAAGATTCTTTTCTGCGGTACCGACGACGCAAGGTATCCGGATCCGAGTTCACCGTGCGTGCCGCGTGGTGGACCCCCGTCGTGAAGGCTCCCAGTCACCCGCTGCCGGACTGCCCGACGATTCAGTCCCGAAGCCCCCCATCTTCGCAGACTACCCTCTGCAATTCGAATACTCCGACTGCTTCGAGGCACACGGCGCCGAGTTCAGCCGTAAATATATCGTGGGTATCTTTGACCGCATCATCATCGGGTACGGAATGAAAGTGCTTTTGGAATGCTTGAAAAAGGCTGCGGCGGCGGTCGCCGCAAAATGCCAAAGATACTTCGCGGAGCACGACGAGCGGCTACCGAGAGCTCGCGGATTCTACTCGCATGGCCAAATGCCTCCCCCAGCTGAGCCCACTGCCCGCCTTGCCAACCCGCCGCCGCCAGAAAACCCAGTGGCGGTCGAGACGCCACATACCACTCTTAAGAGACCACGTGAAGAAAGCAGCCAGAATGATTCAGAGCGAGCGTCCCGTATAAAGAGAGCCAATCTTGGTGCTAGAGTACTGAGAACCGCTAGTGGCTCTTCGAGGGCAACGGGGTATTGCTTTCAACGGCCGAGGATAGATTAGAGGAACATTTGCTATACTTGGCTATCGCTCCTTGCACTAGCTCCCGTCGTTCCCATCTCCCTATTTTATGTATTGAGGCGGTGTATATGCGCCGTGGGAGTATGACCGAAATTCGGGTCCTTAGATTGATACGCCGGCGGCGTTTAGATTATCTCTAATATTATCACAGCACGTGGTGATTGCGTTGGACTATTACAATCACGCGAATGTTTAATCTCCCACTAGACCGCCCATCTCGACTATATTTAGCGCTTTGGTAATGGAATGGCGACCTCCCAAAGTCAGACCGAGGTCGTTAGAGTGATCACCCTCTAGCTCGATGATATCCTGGTACAGATAAGCTACCATCTAGATAATGGCGCTCAAGTATACGTTTAACTTGATCACCCTACCTGTATTTTTTTCTCATTCGATAATAACCATTTCAATCTAAACCCTTCCAATTTCACAATAACCTCGCAAACTGCTTTACTTCCACCAACCCATCTACGCCTGAACAAGACTGACGTCATCTATATAAAGGCTGGGCACCACACCACTATAGCTATACCCACCATTATTAAAGTGAAATATGATATAAAAGTACGGCCATTCCCCCGAGTTGAAGGACCCCTGGTACCGCCTCCAATTCGTGTCTATCGCCGGACTAAGCAAGCTGCTAAAAAATGTGCTAGGGCTCTCAGTCAAGGCGAGGTCAGGGGGCGCTGGCCCCTTTTTGAGGCCGTGGATAATGAGGCTGATGTAGTCGATGTCGGAGTCGCTTGGGTTGACGAGGGCGTCGGCCTTCGCCCAGAAAGTGAATGTGTAATCGGTAAAAGGACGCATCAGGCCTGTGGCGAATATATCGAGGTTGCGCGTGTCGAAGTCCCCCGGTGGCTCGGGTGTGAAAGTTACACGGAAGAGGTTGGGTGGCGAGTGAGCGAGCGACGGGTCTGATATGATCGAATAGTTGTTCACGTTGTAGGTCCTCCCGACGTATATAGTGTCACTTCCACTCTCGAAATTTACGTTTAACGCCGTGGGCGACGGGGCAAGTGGAAGAGTAGCGCATTGGGTTATGCTGGCTTGGGTTGCTAGAGTAGTGGCTCCGGATGGATAGAGGCAGGAACAAGCTGATGATAAACTAGTAGCTCCACAGGATGATTGAACTGGGTTAAGAGTCACTGTGCTAGCGGTCGTCCCCGATTGAGGCGGCGCAGTGAAGGATGCACAGAACGCGGTAGACTGCACGAGATCGCGGTAGCAATTGTCTTGGTTGCAGCCCGTCAGAGTACAGACGGTTGTAGATGACTGGGCAGACGCTAGAGACACCGCTACAGCGAGGGCGAAAATGAGACGATTAAAAGACGCCATCGAAAGTTTTGCCAGGCGGATAATTCAATTTTCGAGGTACGATTAACGTGTGCGATTCTTAAGCAAAAGGCGGACAAGGCCAGAGAGGATATTAGCACTCGGAATCACCTATCTTTATAGTACGGCACCAGCCCAAGTGTTCCGGTGAATAGTAATATGAGATTTCAAGCTGATCTGCTTGTCTTTCTCGTATGGCCTATCGAACCATCGGAGTCGGTGGCGTGTCATGGATCCGTTTAACGGCACAGGATACGAGCTGTGGCTCTTCAGCTTTGATGCGGGCATGTATGTACAAAACAATAAAACACGCACTAGCAATTAGATCGTCACTAATTCGTCGGGCAGTCGGAGGGGCGACGTTCTTCCGGCTTACCGCTAAAGCCAACGCGAGCTGTTGATGTCGGTTCTGTTGCTGACTACTCATGATGGGAAATATTGAGTCCCAGCCAATCACGGTGAGATATTGTAGGTACGGTCACCGCAGATTACTAGCTTGGTCGTTGATGACCAACGAGCCCCTAGTTCTATTTACACTACCACACGTGCTCTTCTGTGGGGGGTGCAGAGCTGGAATCGTCGAGAATAAGCGAACGTGCTTGATAGTGTATAAGTGTTGCTTTCGTTTTCTTTTCTGTTAAATCCTTATCTCTTACTAATTATTGATATTGCCCAGCTTCATATACCCTATATCTATAGAGTATTTATTCATTATGCTCCTTGATTTCCCTACAAACACACTGTATTGATCCCTTTGGCTATCGGGCCTAGATATAGTACCTTGGCTGAATATCTTGAAGTCTGTGGTTGCTGAAATCATAGGCCTAAGGGATGAATTATGTATAGTACAAGTGTAAGTAGGCTACTCGTAATGTAACTGGAGTCTTCCCACCCCCCTGTTGCACATTATAGAACAACTCTTTTTCTCATATACCTATACGGAGGGTTTCCTGACATGCAACCTGCCCCAATGTACATGGCGCCACACACGGCAACTGTTGTCTGCCCTAACAGTGAAAACTTACCATGAATATCCTATTTAGTACCAAACTGCTCCTCTAAGTCCTCCCAATCGCCACCCCTGTGTCCCGCATAGCCATCTAGTTCGTTCTCCTCCAAGAACTCGTCCAAGAGGTCTGCCACCTTAGCATTATCCATGTCCGCAAATGCGATATGAGTGCTCCCCTTGAGCCCCGCGTCCTCACCCAATAGAAACACTTTCGCGTTGCCTCCATACATGTTGATGATTTTAGCCGAGAGCCTCGCTTGCGCAAGAAAGGTAAAATTCTCGGAGCGGTGGTCGCTAAAGATATACTGAATAGCCGGCAACTTGGCCAGCTTTTTGAATTGCTCAAGTGGGACGATCGTGGGTCCGAAAGGCGCACCGGCGGTGATGTTGAGGTTGTCGGGGAACACGTAGCCGAAACTCTCGTACGCCACGATCGCCTTCGTGTTGGTTGTATTACTTAACGTCACGGCCAGCTGCGCACGCAGTCCGGCCGCCGAGTTGGTCAGGTACACTATGCTATCCCCGATCTTGTACGAGTCGGCGGCCACCGCAGCGGCATTCGCTTGCAAGTAGATGTTAGCGACCGTGTCGTACTCGACATAACGGGCGCTGGTTGTCTGCTGCCACGCTGTCTCGTTGGATGCTGGAAACTGCGTGTCCGGCCAGAAGTTGCCGTACGAGGGGCCAAAATTCCACGCCACGAAGTTTCCCTGGTCTCGGTAGTCGGGCACGTAGGTGGTCGGCTCACAGGCCCAGTTGGCGCGCCCAAGTCGTGGCGCATCCCAAAGGTAGACCGGATAGTCTCGCCTTAGGAACATGTCCTTGAAGCCCTCGCCGCCGTCGAATCGATTCTGCCACGTCTGTGTGCTTGAACTATGCCACATTACCAGGCTCGTTTTCCGTGGACGCCAGGGAATGAAATATTCCATATAGCCATGATCGCACGAAAGCGTCATGTTGGGGTTTCTGGGGCTTTGGATGATCTTGCCGGCTACATTGAACCCGCCGGAACGATCAAGCATAATCGGCCGCCTCCTTGCCTTTTGCTCATCAGAACGCACCCCATTCGTTAAGAGGGCAAGTAAACAAATACAGAGAAAAAGGAGCGAAGTCATCTTAAATGCGGTTAGTAGGAGATGTGGGTTGGATAGCTTAATCGGTTGAAGCCTGACTATCCATTCCCACTTGGCGTTGGAGTCGACTGCCACGCTCCTTTTAAATCTTTAAGAGGGGCGGATCTATATCATATGCCGTCCCGCATATTGCATACATCCGGATCTCGAGTTTTATTAATTAAAATATACAACCTTTCATTCGCTCTTAGGCTGGGAGAAGAGATCAATCTTGGCAACGATTCAGCCGCCAGCCATCCTACGTACTACCCGCCTTACTGTATTTAGTCTCTATTACGGGTGTGCTGGGCTGATCTACGTACAAACCGATCCAATATATCTTCGCGGTCCGCCGTCAATCAGCCGTCTTGACTGGTCTGCCTGTTACAACCTGAAAAATGGTAAACTTAGCTGTAGGTTGGAGTCACCGGCACCTAAATCTAAATAGTGGCGTATAAAGAAAGCAATCAAGGAAGGCTAGTCTAGGAGTCCCGAATTATATGAAAATTTCTAAAAATGTGAGATTATCCCCCGCATAGACTAGCGATGCTAAACTTGCTGTCGAACTTGATGCATGCCGTTTATCTCCGTCAAGTTCCACAAAATGAAAGCAAGGTACCTTTAATTAACTATATTGTGTTACAATCGCAAAGGGCTGGTTTCTAGCTTTCTTAATGCTACAGACGAAGATTATAAGCAAAAAAAAAAAAAAAAAAAAAGGAAAAAAAAAGAAACTGGCATATATAATTGCAGGTAATATATTATCCGATTAACTATTAATCAACGGTTTACTGACCCTTGCACTCAATGCTACGGGACTGACTGACAATGGTGAGGCGGGGTATACGAGATTGAGCGGGGACATCGACGCTTAGTTCAGCGCTACCTCACTGAAACTTCACTTGCTTGACGTCGAGTTCGTCAGCAATCTTTGGTCAGGCCTATGGTCATTCTTTCTAAACATTCCGGTACCGGCGAATTCCTTCGAGTCTACCGTTGTTTTGCTACCTAACACGCTTTCCGAAGATTGCGGGGCAGCGTTTATGTCTGTAGGGCACTAGAGGTTAGGAGTAGCCGAACATTCGTCTGATCCTAAAAGCTTATTCTAACTTCATAATTATTGGGTAGTTCACGCACACGCCCGATGTTCTAGCCTATTTTCAAACCAGTATTACCAATTGACAATATCATCGAAAAACCCAAAGTCGTCTGTTTCCTGACATTTCGTACTGGCCTCATAACTGGGGAGGACTTTTTGTAGAGGGACTTGCGCTCGTCTACGAAGCCCCTCGTGTCCACTCTTCGGCAGACGTCCGCGCGCTGTTCTATCCCTTTTCCAGAACACTTCCGACCATTGAGTGACCGTTTCCTCAATCCGCAAGCTACGCAGCCATTCGATACCAACACTAGATCTCAACCACGCCGCCTCTGCTTGGCATTTCTGGGTCGGTTTCGCTGCTGAGAGTAGATTCGCAAGTTTGGGGAATTCAGGATGCAACCGGAACTTCCGCAGCCACTCGACGGGGCCTTCACTCCTGGTAAGCTCGGGTTCCTCGATCATGGCCCAGATGCCATCACGCGGGGGCTCCCGGTAGTATTGAGAACTATGCAGCACCCCGGCACTCCCACGCGCCTTTTTTGCGAATGCTAGTGACATGTTTTCGAAGAAAGTCTGCCGCTGCACAGGATCACGATGGATGCATCGCATGGGGTTTGAAATGATATTCTCGTGATCGTATAGCTCGCGTGGCCATACGTCCCAGATCGTGACTTTGTTCAAGCTCGGGGCGACGGTCCGGGCCGCTCTCGACATGTCGCGGGAGTAGAACATCGCGGTGTCGCACAGTGACCCTTCAAATCCCGGCTTCGTCTGATCGAGAAACCACTAAATCAATCATATTAGAGACTGCGTAACAATAATATTAGATAGGGAGTTTTCACTTCTATGGTATACATGTCCACAGGGCTGCATTCCCTCTCCACCGCCGGAGTGTGAGTAAGTGGCGTTTGACCGGGTCCTGCTTTCGTACGACCGCTATAAGCCACCACGGATAGCATTAGCAAGCTTGCTAGACCCATGAACTTAAGCCCGATAACCGGGCTTTTCGATGTTAACATGTTGGTTTTCCAAGGCCTTTAGGGCGTGTTATTACACCAGTGCTGGTATAGACGTCTCAAACATGACTTCCCGTCAAGCATGTGGAAGACTGCAGCAGGTAAGATTGTGAGCTTTAAATTTGATGGTTTCAGCAACGACGAATTTCAATTTAAAAGAATCTACGATTGAAAGGCGCAGTCGTGGCTCTGACCACCTCCTAGGATGAGATCCTGAGACAACCAGGAAGTGATCCTTCGGTGCCAAGCCTTATTCCGGCTCCGGTAAGAGGCGTCGAAAGATGCCGATCCTGGAAAACGCACACCATTATAGTCGCATTAACATCTGAACACTTTCGTAGGAAAGAGGTCCCGGACTAGAAGATGTTAGCTAGCATTGAGCAACTTGTTCGATGTTGTCATATGTCGGGTACAGAAGCTCCTATGGTATAAAATAAGCGCTGGAGAAACACATGCTCGCAGTCACCTTCCTCAGAGCCTTTCCGCCCCCACCGCCAAGAAATTACAAGAGTCTGCGTATCTACAGATCTACATGTGTCATCTTCTTACTGCAACATCGCATTGGGAATGATTGGACTGTTACGAAGACTCCAAGTTTAACGTTGTACTTTCTGACAGAAGTGACATCCAAGCATGGCGCGGTACGTTTCGGGTCGCTCCCGAGGTCACTGGGTATTGGAAGATCTTATCAGCTATCATCTAATATCCTGTGGCTGTGTCTTGCAGTGCCGTCATGCACGTCATCGCACATTAGTCCTGCCTAACCTAGGTACGTACGGAATACACTCTCGATGTGTTCTAGGCCATCTGGGCGTGCTGGCAAGCCACTCTTCTATTTGCGGCCCACCTGCAGAGGCCGTAGATTCTCCCTCGAGAAGCCGTATCCGCATCTGTACTTCTATTTCTATCTACCTAGCCGAATCCAAAGTTACCTTTAGTGAATGCCTCATTATTTTGTCTGCCTAGATCTTAGATGCTATTATGTAGGTAAGTAAATGCGAAATACGCCTCGCGAAATGTTCAGATTTATCTTGGCTATCCGGGCCATGCTGACACTATCTACGGAGGCAGCCGAGATTTTGTCACAGCCTCCAGAACATTGCAGGATAACCCATCCTCTGACTGAGGCTGGGGTACCTATGTAGGTAGCATATGCAGAATTGAATTAGCAGTGAAATCCTATTGCGCACATAGGATAGACTCCCCCACCAGTCCTTTTAGGATTAGTGTCTCACAACGCTGGGAATGCCTAGAGCCAACTAAAACCAACCATTAATTCTAGCCACAACAGAATCGATCCAGGACTGGATCAAGCTATCCCGTAATCCCTAGCGATGAATGAAATATAGGCGTGTTGTCATGAGCGTCCCAGAATCCGAGAAGCGACGAAAGATATCCACCTGTTAGTGAGGGCTACCTCCTCCATAATCCACACAACCGTGTCCCTGAAATATGGGCTGGGACTTATAATATCCAACGCCCAAGTAAGCCTGACGGGTGGGAAAAGCGGCTGATCCGTTATTGAGAAGCCCCTGAGGCGTACTTTCATGGATACTAGCGCGTGGGAAATATGGTTCATAATTCCCGGGTTCAGAGTGAAACTGGAAAATGGAGACATTGTTATCACGAGCCAGCTCATCCTTCGCTTATGTGGATACAAATCATAGCCAGGGAGATTCGCGTCAACCTGGTAATTTGTATAGCTCTCTCGTAGCCATGCGACTATATGATCATGAGATAATCTTGTGGCCAGATCTCCTGATTGACCTAATGATGCGTGCTTTTCAGCTGGTCTTAGCTACGACAGAGTTTATGTGATACGAGTTATCAGTTAGATGTGTCATTATTAACCCCTAATCTATCTAGCGAAGCATATAGTTAAAAAATCGCTAGCTGCTAGCTCTAAAAACCAGAGATAATAGAAAGCTTGTCTACTCTTTTATTTTTCTTTTTTCCCTTCTAAAGTTAGTTGTTATATGATTATACCACTTTGCTAAACTGGATAGCTTCAAAACGCTTTTTAAAAGGTATCGTATTCTATACAAGGCGAGCCGAACTAAAGGAGGTAGGCAAGCATGTTTGATCTCGTATTCGAAATCTGCAGCTACCCAAAATAACAACTAAGGCCTCCCTAACTAATACCGATATACAGCCTCTGCCCAACCACATCTATAAACTACAAATTCTGCCTTGCTCCTTAGGATAGCGTAATGCAGTCTACTTGATTTTGTATGCGCTAATGGCCCACCACGCATTCAAGTCATCTCTGCAGCCCATGGCATTTCGATGTTCGCTATACGAACCATAGAGTTTTGGGATCTGTTCTCTCAACCCCTTTTGTATGTGTACTCAACATTGAGATACGACCTCAAGAGCGGCATATGGACTGACATGGATGGCGTTGAGTATCATTTTGATAACAGTAAGTTTACAGCTTCGAGGGTCGCCGTTGGCATGCTATATCCGTCCCCGTATTAGTGTCATATTCAAAGTGATGTATGTAAAAAGTAGGAGCCTATCTTTAAGTTTATAGCAGTATAGCCCTCCTCTCTCTTTTTCCTGTATTGTTTGATTAATTAATTAATTAATTCCTAGTTGGTTTTAGCTTTACTTTTATTGCTAGCTTTAGCTAGTTGACATAGCTAGTTAATTAATCGATTGATTAATTCCTACTCGGTTACAGCCGCTCTTTCAGCTGTAGCTATGCCCGGTTAGTAGAGCTGGTTAACCCGCCAACGCTGCTCGAAAATAGATCCCGTGCCACCTGAAGATTCCATTTTACCACCGCCTACTTAATTCGTCCAGTAGCTTCAGGATCAGACACCGCTTTGCCTAATTCGTCACCACCTCTACAAGACACCGCCTTCTAAATTCGTTACAACCTGCTCCATTAAGAGGAGCAAAATATAAGCACGAGCTTCTTAAAACACTAGTACGATTAGCTAGAGGCATTCGCCTCAAGAGATATATATTTACTTATGCATTAGTATAATAGAACTTCTGTTTATACAAATAGTTAAGGCTATACTTAAAAAGAGGTAAAAGATAAGAAGGCAAAGATTAAGGTCAGGATAGTTATGTTTTAAACTTTTAAAATATAGCGAAGTAAAGCGGCACAGATCCATTATCAAGCCGCGTTAGCAGGTTAACCAGCTCTACTAACCAGGCATAGCCACAGATAAAAGAGCAGCTAAAACCAAGTAAGAATCAATCAATCTATCAATCGATCAATCAATCACGCCCATGGCCTATGTACGGATTAACAGGATTAGGAAGACCATCAATATTGATGCTGGCGCCCTCTAGATGTTGAGAATAATATTATCACGCCGTGACTAGACATGTAGTACAGTATATCCTGTAGCACATAAGGTCGAGTACAAAATCCGAAGCACGGCTGCGTTCCCAAGGTCAAGAGTAGATTGAAAGGGGACAAGTCAGGGTCTTACTGTGGAGGAGCGCCATCGCTGGCCATGCTAGACAAGAATAGACAGGTTTAATACAATATGATATCATTGTCGCTGACACGTTGACTAATTCTATAATAAAAAGGAAATATCTTTGTTTACAAAGCTCCCTTTGCGCACAAAGACCGTGTAATAATATTGTCATGTATCTTGAAAAAGGGTTCTATTTTTACACCTTTATGCATCTTGTCCAGCTTGCCAGACAATGGGCTACTGCGCGATATATAATCAGATACGAGCCGGTCGCCATTTCTAGATTCGAGCTATCCGATACTAGAGTTAATTATAGAATTATAGAACAACACCCCACAATGGATGAATCACAATTCGGATCGTCAGCCAGCCGGAAGCAACGCGAGCAGGACGAAGTAGATGCGTACATCCGGGAAGTGCGTGAACATTTCGAAACGGTGCCACACTTCCGATTTGAGGAATATGTCTCTCGTGGAGGCTACGGTGTGACCGCCCTAATTAGCCAGCAGGGCTTCGGACTGCGCCGAGGCCGTAAACTCATCGTGAAGAGGGCGATAAACAATTCGGCGCGTGAGCTGAGGAAGGAGATTAGGATCATGCAGGTATGTTACAAGACAATTTTTGCTCATCACACTAACGAAGGGATTGGATGAGAGGAGCATCCTGCTGGTTATGCAATGCTGGGAACGTGCATATCAAGACGGCGTGCTGACTATACGGGGTATATACAGAAATTGAACGGTTCAGCACACATAGCAAGAGTCGTCGCGTCTAAAGACGACACCGATGTTGCGCAAGGATGGCGTCAACTCAGTCCCCTCAGACGGTTGACCGACAGGATCAGGGGCAGTCCGCCCCCCGACTTATTGGCCGGGCTCGCCGGCCCAACACTGGTCCTAGAATACCTCGAAAACGGATCTTTAAATCGACTGCGAGAAAGAGTCATTCAAGCGCGCGCGAGTGTGCCCAACCGGGTATTATGGTCCATCTTTCTGTGCTGTAAGTCACCCCAGGAACTCAGCCCAAAGGTGTAAGATGGGATATTTGATGCTAACGCAGAATAACAGTGATAAGATCTTGCGTTGCAATGAGCTACCCGCCAGACGCTCCACCTGGTTCCGAGCCGGGACTTGAGGAGATCCCACAAAATCCGCCAGACGATGCCCCTCGGGGGTATATTCATGCTGATATGCACCCAGGAAACAGTAAGTCACCGGCCCATCATTGTACTAACGCCTCAGCATCCGCTCTCAAACTGACTCGTGTTTCTAGTTATCGTCGGCTCCCTGCGAGATTTCCCGGACCACAGTCGCGTCCCGGTGGTGAAGCTAATCGACTTCGGACTAGCCTTAGAGAGCGGTGCCAGCGCCCCGCGAAATATATTGGACGCAAGCAAGAATATTCTATGGCTAATCACGCACAGACTAGACATCATTGGGCCCCATCGAGAAGTGTACAAGGGCATAGAAACAATGGCCTATCCGCTTCTACCGGATGATATTACTGGCGAGGAGCCATATCCGTCGCTAGACCTTGATTTGCGTGACCTTTTGGTCAAGTGCATGGCAGGAGATCGCGACGTTAGACCGACGCTCGCCGGGGTGTTTGGGATCGCTAAACGTGCTGTGCAAGAAAGAAATGCCCAGTTCTATGGCCCCAGGGGAGCTCTGGAGTCGGACGAGGCGGTTCGGCAGTTTGTACAACAGTTTATTTATGATGCAGATTAAACTCCCCGCCAATTCTACCGTGAAAATGTGGGATGTTTCCGGCCTTTTGGCTTGGGGCGTGTTCATAACCTTCTCGTAGGTTTTAGAAGGATAGTCTTCGGTCTTCTGTGCGGTGCTCTTTCTGTTGGCCATTACGCGTCGTTGTGGGAGGTACCTTTAGCTCATAGAACATGGGCTTGATTATACCGTTTTCTTGATGGGCAAGGGCTACGGCGTAATTTTCAAGGATTCTGTCGCGGAGGTGTGGACCCTATATATACCGTTAATACTCACAAGGTATTAACGGCGTCGTTTTCACTTCCGTGGCATATTCCTAGATCCTTTGAAGCAGCTTGCCTACCGCCCCGGGCCGCTGCAAATTCGCGTAGATATATATTTCAGCAGGTAATTATTCTTTTGGATTATTAGCGGAAATACTGAGTTTTCAACATTAGCCTCTATCTTACTCTCGTACGATTTCCTGCTAAGAAAGTTCGTCAACTCTACATCGCGTAGATATATCTATCGGTGAGAGGGGTTGGGCCCCGTCGCTATTATCCGCGGAGTCTAGCACCTCATTTGGCCATGCAAGCCACTCAGCCCAGTAGTTCCCCAGGAACTTGGTAATGGACCGTATGATAAAGGCACCGGCGTCGCCGGATAGCCAGTAATAATCCTTTGTATCATGTATTAGTAATGCGTAATATGCAATTATGACGAGAGCCTCGGGCCGCCGCTCCTCTAAGAGTTTAATGAAATCCGATGGCACAAGAACCGCCCATTGAACTAGGCGAGTCGACCGAAACGCCGAGAATCTGTGGTGTTCCGGCGCATGTGATAAATCTCGTAAATAACTTAGAGCCGTGTTGCAAGGGTTCAATATCGACGGATCCAGGTTTGCATTGGCAAGGAGGGTCTCTAGGCGAGTCAATTCCATCGAAAAGACGGTTTCGGGGCCAGAGCCAGATATGAATTCATCCGGAAGATTTATTCCCACTTGCTCTCGATACTGTGTCATGATGAACGGCCAAGACTTTCCGCACATAATTCGCACGCCCCCGCAGATTCGGAACGCGGCGGCCAACCTGTCTAGAAGCGCTGGAAAATCGGTGCGAACCAAAAGTGCGTCAAAAAGAACCTGTTGCGAGAGAAGTGTGGAATAGACGAAGCCTGCCAAGGCATTGTTGTCCGTTACCTCGGAAGTCTGGGCCGCATTGAACAAGACCAGAGCACGCGTTTGTAAGTGCGTCGCTTCCTCTCGGTAGAAACGCCGTTGGTGTGGCCGTTTGACACTCATGTTCGCCGCCGACAAGGCGAGAACTTGGTCCATCAAGTATGGGGCTTGAACGGCCTCTCGCACTGTCATGCCCATGTAGCCTTCAGCCGCCTCGGCATTATAAACGCTGTCTCCCAACACGCCCGTCTTGAAGTTGTACAGGAGTTCTAGATGATGAAGCCTAAATGTTTGGTTCGTCGGAGCAAGCGAGTTGATCGTGAAAGTAGGCCCGTAATAAGACCAAGGGGCCGGTGAAATGTCAAGCATGTCGCAACTAATAGAGCTCAGCGACGGTGATGGTGCGGCCGGGCATCGGACACCCTCATCTGATTGGGATTGGGGGGGTGTGCAGACAGCTGGCAAGCGAGGAGACGGGCCGGTGGATGCGGGTCTCCGGGGTTGGGGCAGACTAGAGAGAAAAGAACATGGTATCTGACGGACATTACAATTGGCACAGGACGGCGTCGTCTCGTCGCATTTCACGTGACGCCGCTTGCATTCCTTGCAGCCATGTCTAGACTTTTTAGCCGATCTTCTTCGCATTGTGCGTCTCTCGAGTCTTGCAACTTCAACGCGGAGGCTTCACGCTCCATGGAATGGAGAGTAAGGGAGGCGACCAGAGGGTGAAAAGGACGTTTTCGAGATAGTGGACGGACACAGCCCGTGGGACTAGATTGCTATGATTGGCTGACTCTCGTGGACCCGTAGAGCCCGAGTGCCGGGGCCGTCGTACTCCCCATGCTACTATTGGTTGTCTGGGCGAGGGCACCGTATTGACAGACACATGATTGGCTCCGTCTAGAGGGGCTCAGCTTTCAATTAGTGATGCCTAGGAGGTGTCTAGGAGGTGCCTTATATTGCTGCCTACATCGTGTTGCCGGCGAATGTTGCGACATAGCCACAAAACAACGTAGCACAATTTGTTAGACGTATGCAGACTGGCTAACTGAAGTAGTAGTTGTAGTAGGTAAGTTGGTCCTTTGGTCCTTCAAACCGCCGGCGGATATGGTGGTACGTAACGAGCTCCACGCAGACGGGCGGCGGGCGACCAGGGGTATTGTTGGAGCGGTTTATATAAGCAGGGACTGGGAGGCAGCCTACGCGGCAAGATATGGGATGCGTCTCGGAGTATGCCCCGAAGTATGCCAGCTATTACGACTAGCGAAATAACCGCGTCCGTTTCGCATTGCCATAGAATGCCGGGATAGGAAGTGATGGGACCACAAGAGAGCCAGAACGACCAAGCGAGGAAAAGGGGCACACCTAACGCGCACCCCTCTTTTCTTAGAGGTGGCTATTGCCTTCCTTTCCATTGTTGAAGATAACGTAGCCGTGTCTGCTTGTTTCTATCCTCGCCCACGTCTCGCAAATACGAGCCCCTTTCCCCGGTGCCCCATTCTCGCCCTTGGGGCCGCAGCGGAATACAGAGAGAAAGGTGCATATTACCCTACCGACGCGTGTCTAGCACCGTACCTAGGTACCTAGGTACTTAACCACGCTCCTATTCGGCCCAGTATACCTGCTCGATGGACCCAGCAAGCTGAAACCATTGAAACTGGTTGAAATTGTGGTGATTGAGTTATCTGGCATCGTGTGAAGAGTAAAGAGAACTGCCTATCTTATATAGGCAACCGAAGTTGGTTGCTAGTCTGGTTAGAGCGCTAAACGTCCCCAAAAGCCTACATCCCGGCTAATCTACGAGATTCAATAGTCAGATATATTAGAGATGCATATTAGCGCTAGCATTCCGATGCCACGGCGCAGGATTATACAAGTGAGGGGATATCTCGGTACGTCTCCTACAGCCTGTGTGACGGCATCCTATTGGTAGTGTATTTGTACACAATGTGTATGTGCATGATACTGCCGATCGTGCGGGGAGGTTTGTGTTGGCCGCAATAACACCCGATAGGATATTGCCATCAACGTAGCCTATATAAGCTCTAAGTCGTGGCAATCACCGTCGTCGAGGTATGCCATCATAAGCGAGTCGGTTTAGGGGCTGGATATTGCCTGATCTACTATCCGTATCTACAGCCGCAAGTATGGCGGCCTCCGACGAGATGAAGCCCCTCACAGTCCGCTGCCAATGCGGGCGCGTCTCATTCCCGACCCCAACCGCGGCTCCATTGACGGTGTACTTCTGCCACTGTACCGAATGTCAGAAGCAATCCAGCTCCGCCTTCGGGACATCCGCCATCTTCCCGGCGGCAGGGCTGTTCCCGCTTTCACCCGAGCTCGAGTCCAAGATAAAGAAGTACACGCGCGACACGGACAAGGGGAACAAGATGGACTGCTACTTCTGCACCGAGTGTGGATCTCGCCTGTTCCACCGCCTTGTGGGGAAAGACGGCACGCCGCGCCCGACGGTTAGTATCAAGGGCGGTTGCGTCGAAAGGTTGGACTGGTCTCATGGTAGCCATATTTACGTCCGCTCCGCCGTTATGAAGATCCCCGATGATTGGGAAAGGTATGAGACGGTGCCGCCAAACCTAGCGTGAGTGAGTGCGGGCTACACGGCCGGGGATCGGTAGGGGGTCTGCGATGATGAGCCAAACTATCTGCTTGTCTACCGACAATGAAAGTGCTTTCCATGCGATTCTCTCATTTCCATCTTACTGTTATTCTCGGATTATGAAAATCAGCGAATACAGCTGAACATTTGAGCCGACATCCGCGAGTTCGGTCTATCTAGTGATGAGAAGGGTGCGGAGGCTAGTGATGTGGATAAAGAGCGCCAATGCGCATGTATGAGGTCATCGATCTGCAGGAACGTATGAAATGCGCCTTGAGGCATACAACCTCTAAGAGCGTCCATCATTTCATCATTTTAATTATAGCATTATAGTGAGGATTTATTATTTAGTACTTATTCGAAATGGCGAAAGGTGACCCCCCATGGGCGCTTCGTTGGCGCTCCAACACATTGTTCATTATCGCCACGGTGGCAATTGGCCTCTTCACGGATCTGTTCCTCTACGGCTTGGTAGTACCCGTGTTACCATTTATGCTGAGAAGCAGGCTTTCAATCCCCGACAATGAAATTCAGTCGTATGTTTCGAATCTCTTGGCGGCATATGCCGGAGCATCGGTGGTGTCGTCGGTACCTGCAGGATGGATTGCCGACCGTACCAATTCCCGACAGGCACCCTTTCTCAGTGGGCTTGCTGCTCTGCTCGCCGCAACTATCATGCTAGCTCTAGGTAAAAGCGTCGCTGTTCTAGTTGTCGCGCGCATTCTCCAGGGTGTCAGTGCGGCGGTGGTATGGACCATTGGTCTCGCCATGGTGCTTGATACCGTAGGTCCCCAGAACCTAGGCAAAGTCATCGGGTCGGTAAGCTATATCTTCCCTCATTTAATAGTAGCCAAATCGAACTGAATGAAATCAGATTTTCTCGATTATCTCGATTGGAGAGTTGATGGCGCCCGTTATAGGCGGCATACTCTACGAGAAGACAGGGTATACTGGAGTTTTCGGCCTAGGAGCAGGCATACTCGGATTGGACTTTTTGATGAGGCTTCTTGTCATTGAGAAGAGAGTCGCTGCGAAATTTACCGACTCAGCCTCCAACGGCGAGGGAAATCCACGGAACCTAGGATCGAGGGGAGACGAAGATGAGGACGGAGCTAGGCACGAAGCATCAGAAGAGGACGCCTTATTACCCAGGAAACCAGAGGAAATGTACAAGATTCGCGAAGAGCCAAATAAGCTCGTGCGCGCCCTACCTATCTTGATATGCTTCAAGAGCCCACGTTTGCTCATGAGCCTTTGCCTCGCGTTCGTACAGGCATCATTGCTTGCCGTATATGACGCCACCATTCCAACCGAGGCCCAAATTTTATTCGACTTCTCGCCTCTCAGGGCTGGACTTCTCTTCATCGCGCTCGACGTACCATATCTACTTCTTGGGCCTGTCGCGGGTTGGGCCGTTGATCGTTACGGAACAAAGCGTGCGGCGGTGATTGGGTTCGGATGGATGGTGCCGGTACTGATCCTGCTCCGACTACCGTCCGATGAGATACTCCCTAAATCAAAGAACATCGTCTTATACTGTGCTCTTTTGGCACTTAACGGAGTTGGGTTGGCGGTCATTGGTTCACCAAGTGTTGTCGAGGCAAGTGACGTGGTGCAGAAGTACGACAAGGCAAATCCTGGCTTCTTCGGCGAGAACGGCCCCTATGCTCAGTTATACGGGTTCAACTCACTCTTTTTCTGTGCTGGTCTCACGATCGGGCCCCTTGTTGCTGCTACTCTGAAGGACACTATTGGATACGGAAATATGAACCTAGTGTTCGCCGTATTGACTGCGATCACGGCCACTCTCTCGTTCTTTATAATAGGGGGTAAGCCCATGATACTATCAACGAGAGGAAATTAGAGACAGAGCCTACGTACACCAATATATACCTCTACTTATACCAACTGCTCGACTAGAGAACCACCCCCGGGACTTCGAAGGTCTGTACCTGGTTTTTGGCAAAATACGACCAAAACTTGGATCCACTAAGCGTCGTATCTTTGTACGTAGCATACTTATCTCCAGAACTTATTTGAGTGCTCCAACGTTGGATAGTAGCGCCGCTTTGACCGGGCGTGCCGAATTGGGACAGGTCGAAGTTCAGATACTGCGCGTCGCCCCAATTTACCGCCACGATCACTAACTTGTGCGCGGAAGTATCGTAAGCAGCGACTGCATAGTCACAGCCTGAATCGAGGATCCGCATGCCGGGCCGGATGTGTCGCGTAAGTTGGGCTAAGACATAGTACTTCTGGGTCGGTCCGCTAAGAGTACCGGCCGCGTCGTCGCCTGTGATGAGCCCCCAACCACCGCCATCGATTATTTGCCAGTACACCCAAGCCGTAGGGTGCAGCCATCGAAAGTCGAGGATTACGTTGCTGATGAGCTGAGATCCTGTAGCATCAGATTCCCCGTATTCGCTATTCCACAACTTTTTGCCTGCGCTTTTTGCCTGGTTATAAAGAGCCGACCGGTCCCCGTTTCCGTATTGGTACCCGTGGACATTGATCTGTCCCACAGTAGCCTTTGCCGTTGAATTAAGCCCTTTCCATGTACTGACTGCGGCATCGTAGGTATTTTCATCCGAGGCAGATATCAGGACCGAGCTAAGCCCCCTGCTGTTGAGTTCAGATCTCAGGTAGGGTAAGACTTCTTGTTGTGTAGCGACATTAAAATGACAGCCCTCTTGCGTTCCCGTTTTCCCGTTCCACCAGTTTGCCGATGGTTCGTTAAAGGCTTCGACAGAGTCAAACGTGATGCCCCAGTTGTTCTTAGCGTACAGCGCGATGGTGGAAAGATATACCGCAAACTGTTGGTAGTTCCAACTTTGCAAATTGTCCGATGAGCCATTATCCGATCCAGAGGGGTTGTGATTGTATAATTGCCACCACATGGGAGAGTTGCTGAATAGCTCGAAGAGATCTGCACCCCGGCTCTGGGCCTTTTGCATCATAGATCGTTGTTTGGCATCCGTTGACCATAGCCAACTTGAAGATGCTGGATCGCTGCTCGTCCAATCGAGCCAGTATCCGTTAACTAGACGAAACGGGTCCACTTTTGGAGACCTAACCATGCTCTCGCCGTTGATGGAATTCGAACTAGTAGCACCAGCATTATAGCGGACAATGTTCATTCCCAGCCCCGGCAAAGTGACACCGTTCACGGACGCATCTTTGAGTGAGAAAACCGCGTCGGCGAGGTCGTCGCGGTCACCGAACGCAACTGCCCACCACGCGAGAGAAGTTCCCCAACCCTCCCAAACTCCGTAGTTCGATGACGCGACAATCGTTGTTGTGACATCAGCGAAGACAGGGTCGAAGCCGAAAATGGCATGAGTCAAGATCAGAAGGACCGGAGTCTTCATATTGATTCGCCTGGGCATTGCCAGCTAAGATGCGCTCTTAAGCTTCACCGATAGTCAACATCGACACTGCGAACTACAGAAGAGACCCAGGTTCATTTCAGCGAAAACAAGCCTTCTTTTGAATCTACTAACGTGGGCTGTATAACGCTATAGTAGATTAGCCAAGAAAGGAGAAAACAAACGATTGCGGTTTGGGACTGGATATCTCTTCCCACTTGCGGCGTGATTGGTGCGCAAATATGGCTAACCCGGTTATTCGATCACGAGTGGGAGCGTCTGCGCTAATATCTCCTATTTCCAGCATCCCCAAGCAACAAGGATCCTTTCTTTCACGGGGCGATCCGGCCGGAGCCGTAAGTGTACGTAATACCGAGCGGGCTAACGCACGAATTAGTTCAACGTGGAGAGATGCATAATGGAGACCATCCCACCGTCCATCATCTGCAAAGTCCATGCGCACCTGTTAGCATGGCTATTTGCCAAGGCGCTCTCCTCGAAACTAAACCTTTACCCCACGGGGCGATCACCGCTAATCTCATTATACCGTATGGGGCTAGGCAGGTTGCTATGGAATACCAATGGAATACTAAAGCAGCGTCGCTTCATCACCGCCTCAACAAGCGCTGTATGGGCGACATGCAACTATAGTTACGAGATGAAGGAACGAACGGGAGATAGATTCGCGCGCCAATGAGACGAGGAGCTAGTTTGTCCCTAGCAGGGCAATTCTGGATTTGCCCCCGTCCTCAACCAAAACTACGGCATGGCATGAGGTCGTATTGCCGCCTAAATTGCACCCCTGCCGACTTAAAAACAGCCCGACCTTCCATTTTCGTGATGATGGGCCGAAAATAGTCCGTCCAACCATTCGATTCCAAGGTCCAATATTTACATTAGTCTACGTCCGACAATGACGACAAACTGCCGATTGGCCGTCGCGCCCGAAGGGCGTTGTCGGAAGAGGACACAACGGCTTTCTTCCCCGAAAAGCGAGAAAAAGAACCTAGGGGTTTAAAGGGGTTATACGGCAATGCCTGTCATCAAGCCGCATCTCGGGGCCGTGGCCTAACACAACTTCTAGTTCCAGTGGCGAGGCCCTGGCTTAAACATCATCACCTCGGGCAACAATGTCGCTCGCCGCGGTTTTGATATTGCGAGCGTTATACCACCTGACGTCGTGCCCCGCTCACGACAGTGGCTCCCTGGCGTTCCACGAATAGCGCCTTGGGACGGTGGTGAAGCTGCTTCTCGTCAGCATACACGTCTAGCTTGGGTGGCCGTCTAGACTCATTTCCAACGCGCACAAGCGCTCGCCGGTGTTAGAACGCAGATATAAATAAATAACGATGTGACGGCACAAAGGCACATCTCGCAGATGGCCCCGTCTCACTATTGCCCTATCGAAAGTGATCAGTCATGTTCTCACGCGCCCGCACACTGACTCTGGGGCTCGCTGCCACCGGCTCTCTTGTGGCCGCTGGGCCTTGTGACATCTACTCTTCCGGTGGCACGCCCTGCATCGCCGCACATAGCACCACTCGTGCCCTATACAGCGCCTACAGCGGCTCACTCTACCAGGTGAAACGTGGCTCGGACGGCGCTACGACTAACATTGCGCCGTTGTCTGCCGGTGGCGTCGCCAATGCGGCTGCCCAAGACACCTTTTGCGCCAGCACGACCTGTCTCATCACCATCATTTACGACCAGTCCGGCCGTGGTAATCACCTCACACAGGCTCCGCCCGGCGGCTTCAGCGGACCGGAATCCAATGGCTACGACAACCTAGCTAGTGCAATTGGTGCTCCAGTCACACTGAACGGTCAAAAGGCATATGGTGTCTTCGTATCGCCCGGTACCGGCTACCGCAACAACGTCGCTAGCGGCACAGCGACGGGTGACGTGGCGGAGGGCATGTATGCCGTCTTCGACGGAACGCACTATAACGGCGGCTGCTGCTTCGACTATGGCAACGCGGAGACTAACAGTCTCGATACAGGCAACGGCCATATGGAGGCTCTCTACTTCGGCGATAACACCGTCTGGGGCAGTGGTGCTGGTTCCGGGCCTTGGGTCATGGCCGACCTGGAGAACGGCCTGTTCTCCGGCCAGGGCTCCAAAAATAACGCTGGTGACCCGTCGATCTCCTCCCGATTTATCACTGCAGTTCTCAAAGGGCAGCCGAATCTGTGGGCTATCCGCGGCGGTAATGCCGCATCTGGCTCATTGTCGACGTACTACAGCGGAGCGCGTCCAACGGCCTCCGGTTATAACCCGATGCACAAGGAGGGTGCTATTATTCTCGGTATCGGCGGCGACAACAGCGTCGGCGGCCAGGGGACGTTCTACGAAGGAGTAATGACCTCCGGCTATCCCTCTGACGCCACCGAAAACTCGGTGCAGGCAAACATTGTAGCCGCCAAGTATGCCACTACGTCCTTATCCAGCGTGGCCTTCACCGTCGGCGCCTCTATTTCACTGCAGGTCACCACGTCTGGCTACACGACACGGTACCTCGCCCACGACGGCGCCACCGTCAACACCCAGGTTGTCTCGTCGACCAGCAGCACCGCCCTCAAACAACAGGCCAGTTGGACGGTCCGCGCTGGCCTCAGTAACAGCGCCTGCTACTCGTTCGAGTCCAAGGACACCCCCGGTAGCTACATTCGACACTACGACTTTAGCCTTCAACTAGGCGCCAACGATGGCTCCAAGCAGTTCAAAGAAGACGCCACATTCTGCACACAGGCCGGCCTCAACGGCAAGGGCGCCTCCATCCGAGCCTGGGGCTATCCCACTCGCTATTTCCGCCACTACAGCAATGTGGCATATACCGCGAGCAACGGCGGCGTACACACGTTTGACTCTGCCACTTCGTTTAACGATGACGTGAGCTGGGTGGTGGCCACCAGCTTCGCCTAAGTCATAGCTTAATCCCGACTGAGGTCTAGGCAATCACGCACAATACACAAGTTTCCCCTTTGCTCTTTTATTATTATCTATGTCTTGAAACATCAAAATATTCGAGCTGATATGCAGCATACTTATGCGACATTCGCGTTGTCGTATCTCTTGCCAACTGTTGAGGAGGAGCTTTCCTAGTACGGCACGGTAAGTTGTCATGTATATAATGACGAAACAAGTATGAGAATCAGCAGGCAGAATTTGTATCTAGGGTAGTATCGGGAATCAACGGGTAACAACCACGCTAAGCACAAAATACTTATTGTGATGCACCCCTTTTCCACATCCTATCACACGACATCTCAAGGCATGCACTTACACTCAGGCGCCCATTATGCCGAAGGTGTATATTACCAAAGAGTGGTCTTGTGTGCCGTACAAGGGATGATGAGCGTGGCATCGTATCATCGCCTTTACTTTGTATGTCGACAGAACGGACGCGACACTCACCGTATACCCATTACTCCGTCTTGACACCGATACAAGACCGAGATTATCGAACATTTTTCTATTCGCGTCTAGCGAATTGGTATCCGTATATCTCGTAAAATAACCCTTCTTCCCATTTCGTGAGTCAAGTCTAGGCCGCTTGGCATTTACACTACAGAAGGTGCGGACCACTGCCCCTGAATTTAGACTTCCGAGCCTGTATTATCACGTGATAGGCACAACGTCTCCGGCCAATAGGGGTAATACGAGAATGAATCTAAACCTTGATCTGGGCGCTTTGATATTCGGGACTCTGTTCTCTTTTTACAATGCGCCCAGCCCACATTTCACATTTACAACGCTTAGTTGAGGAATTGTGTTAGGACGAAAGATGACGCGTCCGGAGAGAGCCTTAGAAAGCGGAAATTAGGAGTATCTGAGCTGAGTTTCACGAAGACTTTCACTGTCTAGGCTGGTCCGACACATTCTTCTGGGCCTCATGAAGTAGATATACAAGACCTTGTAGGTCTGTGCCTTCTTTACAAATGACACGCTTTCCAGGTCTGTTACAGGATGGCTGGCCCCTTTGGAATGACCGGGATGCTCGTACGTGTCGAGTGGAGTATTAAAGGATATCGATCCTGATAGTTCCATATCCTTGGGTGAGGAATCCAAAGACGCAAGTCTCTCGCTTGGCCTCTGCTAACCAAACCTGAGAGTCGCATGTCTATGTGTATATAATTTATTAGCCCCGGTTGTAAATGATCTCCAAAGTCTCTTAAAGGGTTACGAGATCAGACACAGCTCATATCATCTGCGATCTAACCACTTGGTCACCTTCCAGCATAACCTGTTTGATAAATACTCAACGTGAGTTTCTACTACAATCTATTTACAACATTAGAATTCGTTGATTACGCAAAACTGAAAAAACAATAATTTTATAATATTTTTATCGCTTAAAAATTATAATACTTGCTTCATATATTTAAACTTAACTTTGCGCAAAATTTCGTCAAGCATTTATTATAAAAAGAAAAGCAAGGTGTCACCACCTTTAGGAGAGTGTTACCATGCCGTTTAACGCAGCAGACTATAGTGACGAGGCTGAGGGGAAACACGGAACTTTAAAATGAGACTTGGATAATAGCCACTAGGCGTAGGGGCCCCCGTATGACAATGTGTAATAAGTATGTCTTTTAACGTTGACGAACATAATGAGAAGTCGACTGATATTTAGGGAGTATTGGAAATTGGTATAAAGGAAAGCCGGCTTAGATTTACATTCATAAGGCCGTAAAATATTATACTACAAGTTTCTTTGCGGAGAATTTCGACCAGCATAAGACGATACCACCGTTTTTCAACCTAAGAAGATTGACCATACTCAGATACCTGACCATCAAACAATGAAATCGTTCTTTAGCTCTCAATGGAATGATCACGCCGTCATCGATTGTTCCTCTCTTAGAGATATATAAGATGAATCCTCGGTAAAGGAGAAGGTTAGCACGCCGTTTCTAAGAGGTAGACACTCCCACCCACTGTCGCTGTGTTGATGGGCATCATCTCCTCTAACCTCGACCCGTACCCCATGACGCCGTTGTCCTCCCGTAGATGTCGAATATGACGCACTCTGAAAGCAGAGTACACCCGGTTGTATTACCATCGTACTCTGATCAACGTTCAGACGGCACTGGCCAAGAGCACGTGAGCCGCCATTCCTATAACGAAAAATGATACCTCCACACACCTTTAATTCCGCATACGTATTACATTTCTCTTATATGTTCGACGATAAAGGCCAATTGATTCGTTATATGGCTGTTATACACCGGCCGCTCGTGTAGGCGTTCTATTTTACCGATCCCATCGACATCGAGAGCGAGCCTAATCAGAGGCGGTAGTGGGATAGTCGAGGTAAGCACAGGGGACGCTCCTCATTCCCAGGATAAAACTTTGTGGAATGGGCTCCTCGAAAGCGGCCACAGCTACGATATCTTTGACGAAAGAGTTATAACGAAATTGGATCGCCGGAATAGACGAAATCCTAAGAATGTGCGAAAGCGGCATTTACATTCGTGATATAATCGGGTTTAAGGGTTTATTCTGAAAAGGCCTATCCGAAATATACCTGTTGACCACACTAGATCAAAGCAGACGAGGCGATTTTTGCATTTTAGTTGATTGGGTCAAATCGGCAACGTGGCCATTGACACTTGAAGACCTGCGTTACGCCACGCCTCCGATGAGTTATATGTGTCGCCTGAGCCGATTCGATTATATATATATGTCCGCAGGCTTCCTTCCCGACGACATAGCTATGTCGAGGAGAATATAAGAGTTATTATCTGGGTTGGCAATGGCTAGGCAGCGCAACGGCGCGCCAGTGGTACAATTCATCCACTTCAGTGTCCTGGAACTTTTCCGTGACGAATTCCGTTACAGTGGGAAATACACAGGATCGGCGGGAAGTCATTATCGACTCGCGCTTTCATGCGGCAACTTCATCTGTATGGAGAGTAGTCGATGGGAAGACCTCAGAGCGGCTGAGCTTCGTCAATTCCCTTCTACCTATAGGTACGCGGTGGAAAATTCGTTTTAAGCACGCCAAGGTAGCTTAGAGTAATGGAGCGTTTCAGAAGTGGATTACTGAAATACTGTCGCCGCTGTTCAGCGACGATGGCAGGCAGACTTCGCTTGGGTGGTGGAAAGCATATGCAGCTTTCTATCCGAATACCTTTCCCACGAAGCCCACTGGGATGGAAGTGGAAAACCATTTGGTATTTCCATTTGAACCTTTGGTTATTATGTATTTGCGTTTAGTCATTCTAATGCCGAACAGCAGCTAGGGCTTGGATTAAACGGGGGACTGGTTGTCTAGGATTCGCATCCGGCGACTATTTCGAGGTCCCATCCACACGCTAGTTAACTTGTCGGTGAAGTTTCCAATTATTGATCTATTTCATCTATATACTCTACTTTGACTTAGACCCAGGTGGTATCAGAGTAGGCGTGACCTTACTCATCCCCATCAACACGCTTTAGCTATTGGTGTCTACGATGATGGGTATTTTGGCTATGACCGTTTAATATCGCCAGGTTGCGAAGTAGATTTGCGAAATCCGTCTCCTTGGGTGTACACTAATCCCGTGAACTATCGAACTAGCGGCCAGATATTTCAGCAGCAAGCTTCCCGGACGCCAATTTCGCTCCTGTGTTGTCTCCATCAGTTCTTGCAGCGTGACCATTCTCATATGAATGTCTGTCTAGAGCACATATAGTGATCTTTTTCTAATAATCGTATCTGACTCATCATTTAACCCTGGCGAAAAGAAAACACGCTCTACTCTTTTTGCCAACGAGAAAGTACAAGTGCCACGTCAAAGCTCGAAATGATATGAGCAAGGATGTTCGGTATCGCGTATACTATATCTAAGCTCTTTCTTAGACAAGTCCTCGAGTTGAGACAGCTGCCATGGGCTATCAGTCCTCAAGTCTTCTAGTATGAGCTAAAAAACAATCACTTTATAAAACAGCTTTTATTGTCTTTATGAACATCCCTTATGATACGTATTTCTAAACATAAGAGCCCCTCGTATAACCCAGGCACCCCAAGTGTCTTTCATAACGCACTCATTTCGAACTGTAGATTCATGATAGCCCGCTAGGGGGAATTCCCATCCTAGTGCTTCTTAGTCGCAATCATTATCACAGAGACTTGATTTACTAGCGTTCCACTCCCAGATACCAAAACAAGGAGGCTGGGATACATACATCCCACATGCTGTTCATGTATAAGACCTTCACTCCCGCCACTAAGCTATGTAATAACCTAGACGTTTAATAATCTAATAGGATTACCACGTACTGCCCTGATATATATAGAAAACTCCGGCTAATGTTTTTGTTTTCCTCACTTAGTGCAACCAGCCTGTAATAGCAACATAGCTACCCTTGTTGGTATAATACGCACAGGCAGCTATAGAGTCAGTCATCGGTACTTACTGTCACGAATCCCAAAATAAACAAGGTGTTGACTACATACCAGGGGTTCCCTATATAATTTAGAGTAGACTGTTTAGGCAACAGTAAATGTTAATTCTCCTTTAACTTAGAGACCACGGCACATATCCCATCCAGAATAGTTATATTCAGCTGTGACATTGCGTGGCCCCCCGAAATACTCTCCCTTAGCCCAGTGTGAATATTCCCGAGTGCCCTCGCACCCATAAAGCTTCCATAGTATCACATCTTTAATGTTCAAACTCACCGCATATAATAACATGCCCGGAAGTCGCTAGACGGCGGATCACCAGAAGCCCTCATCGCTCGGCCCGAAGATCTCTTCGTGAAGTTTCTCAAAGTGCGTAGAAACTCACAAACCACCACGGACTCTCTTATGATTGGGCCATCATACACGATGATCCTGGCTGTCTGTTGCTTTGCACGGGACGAATGAGTCGAGCTCGCCAGAGTTTCAACAGCAGAGGAAGGGTGTATAAAACAAAAACACAGACTAAAGCAGCCGCACTAGCTCTTCTAGTGCTTCCTGCAATATATAATGCTTTTATCCCCGAGGGCGCGACAGTTATTGCCTGCGTAAGGGCCGTCTATGCACCGCTCGGATGGCCATCGGCGGGGTAAACTAGGTAGCCGGTACACGTCCACTGTGAAAAGGTAACCCGAGAAGGACAGCGCCGCCGACCAGATGAATACTTCTGTCCACGGGAAGTTAAACCGCCGGGGCATCTTTCTCACTAGTAGGATACCTAAGTAGTAAGATACCTAAGGCCCTTTGCCAACTTAACCAGTTAGTTGTCGTGATAGCCGTGCGTGAAAGGCTCGCATGGAGCTGACGACGACGCGATGAGGCCGAGGTATGCATTTCGACATCAAGACACCGTTCGATACTCGGTGTTTTACCGGAAGCGATTAGAATCACCGCACGGACGTGGACTAAAGCCAGATTCTATCGTTGATCTCCCGGCGCAGATTCGACTAACTCTACCCGGTAGCCATAGGGCGTGGATACAAAGTAAACCAATTTTGTCAGGTATGATTTAGCATTTGGGCTGTTACAATATCGTACAACAACTAATACCGAAATGGCCCACGTTGAGATAATGACGCTAGCGCTTCGAATGGGCGAGACGTCCTACTGAGTATATTTGGGTAGGAGTGGGCACGAAGGGCAATATTATGGCAGCTTCAAAAAAAAAAAAAAAAAAAAAAAAAAAGATAATAGTTGGTAGTGGCGCATAAGTAGGGGAAATACCGTGACGCTCATGAAAAGTGTTAGACAAGAGTGGCTACCGCGACAACGACAACGACGGCTAAGATAAATAACAATTTAGTGGGTACGATCACGCATTTAGGCCAACTGAGAATCACTATTTATCATTGAGGGCTAGGTATCTAACTAGTAGGATAAATAAGGAGCAGCGCTCTCTCTCCAGACGATGCACTAGAAGCTAACGAAGGACAACAACACGAGGCCCGGGGGAAAAACCTAGGGTATCACCCCCACGACGCAAATCGTCCAAAGCCCTACTTCACAGTCGTACTGAATCCCTCCAGCCACTACAGGCATCGAGTGTAGCCCGGTTAGCAATATAGCCGTAACTGCGCCAGGGGTCAAGGAACAAAGCCAGGTGCTGAATGAGGCGATCGTCATCTCATTAATCCCCCCATCTTGCGATTACCCCCATCTTAAAATGAAAGGGTATATGTATCCAGTCGTCAATCATTAACTAGGAAAATAACCAAACTCTGCCCTAACCGTGACCATGACCACCCGCCCACCCACGCGTTGCGATTGTCTGAAGTAAAATGAACATAGGAAAAACAAATTATCCAAAAGAAATGCCGAAACGATATTCAACACATGATGCCGGGCTATGCAACGAATGTTAAACGTGTATCAAGTCATAACGAGCCCCCTAACCGTTAACGCCGTCGTGTACCATGATCGTATAACACCCATAACGTTAATAATGCAATTACATTCGGCTAACAAAAAGGGAAATCAAAGCAAGTTTGTTAGAATGGGGATGTCCCATGAATATGTTGGGGGGTGCTTTAACGCCTTGTATCGCCCACTGTATTGAGATGAAGGAAACCGAAGAGACATTATGTATGCTCAGCTTCTTCTAAAGCATCTTTCTAATATGCTTTGGTTGCGTTCCCTTCGCCCGTTGCAACTGCAACGAGAGTTTGTAGACGGCCCATACCTCTCTCTCCGAGATCCTCATCACGAGCGGGTGGCCCAGGTGGATTTTCCCTGGCCGGGAAGCCTGGGAATTCCGAGACATTGGGATGAACCATACGATCGACCCGAGCCATCTTTCCCGGGGGCGTTTCTGCATGGCTCGAGATGCTGTTCTGATGCCATCCTCGCCGTTTCGACTCCCGGGAGCTAGCCGTGGACGGTGCTGACACCGTATACTGATGAAATGATCGGGGCGCGAAAGATTTAAGTGAACGATCAGCTAAGACGGGTTCGTGAAATCTCACAGTCGGTGGGTTCAATCGATTCACACGGTCGGCTTGCGCATCCATCGCTTGATTCGCTTCACGAGCCCAGGTACTGGCGCTATCCACAGCCGTAAGATTGGACGAGATATCCAGTCTAGTCAGGCCTCTATGAAGGCCCATATCCCAGTCCGTGTTCGTGGTGTTCCGTCTTTCCTCAGATTCAACTATGTTCGCTGTAGGAAGTAGCGCCGGGGGGTGAACTACGTCGGGTTCAACCATCACCGAAGAGGCGTTCCTTCTTAAGGGCGAAGCCGGTCTATGGGGCAAAGGGCCGAAAGATTCAATGCCGGGAAGGCGCAATGTATTATTTGACTGCGGCTGTTGCATAGGCAAAGGCACATGGTTTTGCGGCGGGCTCGGGTACTGCGAGGCGGTAGAAACGTGGCTCAAGCGACTGCCAGGCGGTGGGTTGGTATTGAAATTAGTTGAATCCGGATGCCACGTACGCCGGCGCCAGTCTTCCGCGCCCGAAGTAGATTCTCGTCTACTAAAATTACTAAAAACAGAAGAAGTAGGTGAAGCAAGAACACTCATAGCGGGTGAGTAGGGAGCTACATGGGGCCCGCTAATCGCCCCAGGAGATCCAGGCCCGAACATCGGACGGCTGACACTTACGCCATGCTGAGATTGAAACGGTATCCCACTCGACGGGACGCTAAGACGCCGGGTGGGCACCTGGGGCCCTACATACAAGCTTTGTGAGCGCGAATGTGATGATGTAGGTGAGACCATGACGCCCCCCCACCGAGGGCTGTTTTGGCCGGTCGAAAATGTCGCCGACGTGGGCGTACTGAAATCGCTTGGGGAAGGTGGTCGGTGGGGGTAGATTTCGGACGGATATTGGAATCGAGGATCTGCCATAACTAGGGGAGGTGGGCGGCGCCGAATATCGTCTCTCGTGCTAAAATTAGACCCTATAGAGCTGAGGCTTGAAGCGGAAAGAGACTTCGAATGGCCCCGCGGCGGCGCTCCGATATTCCCTGCAGTCGCAGCCCGCGCTCGACCGGGCTGTCTTACTCTATCTGTTCGGATCTGTCTTTGGAATCGCGTCCCGGTCGCGGCAAGGGAGTCGAGGGGTATATCTTCGTTCACATGTACGGTTTGCGCATGTTGCCGCAGGTTATCTAAACGCGAGAACCGTCGCGAGCAGTGACACTTAAAC
The DNA here is from genome assembly GCA_002003505.1 of Xylariales sp. No.14919. Classification (NCBI taxonomy): domain Eukaryota; kingdom Fungi; phylum Ascomycota; class Sordariomycetes; order Xylariales; species Xylariales sp. No.14919. The sequence goes on along the minus strand of BDMC01000021.1, from coordinate 276,875 downwards.
GGTCGTTCGCCTGTATGTTTTCTGCCCGAAGTTCTTAGCATAGGCGCCATTAAACACAGTGTCATTTGACAACTTACCGGATATGTCTGGCCAGGTGTTCGCTGCGTGTGAAGCTAAGATTGCATGGAGGGAACTCGGTGCAGAAGAAGCGTTGAGATTTCTTCTTTTTATTCGACTTGGAACCATCTGCATTAACGCTCTCCCCGTCCGTCCCACCGCCCCCTTCATTTCCGTGGGCTTCTTCATTTCCGCGGGCCTCTCCATCCGTGTCGTCCTCCATAACTACATCTTCAGAGTCCCTACGCGATGTCTGAGATTGCTGTGAATTTTCGTGCTTTGGTGCTATGTTTTCCTCAACACTCTCGGGCATCTGTACGGCTGGAGGGAAGGGTGAATTCGGGAGAGGGCGCTGATTGAAGGTGGTCTTTGTCGGAGTGGGCGTCGTTGGGGACGGGGCTCTCCCCTCGTGCTTCTCGACTTTGACCGCCATTGGCGAGTTCACAGGTCGAAAAGCCGAGGCCATGACGCACAACGAGAAAAGGACCAACTGCCCTAGTTCTGTTTCGTAGGCCTTGCCGAGATCAAATGCAATCCCGCCAGGCGTTATTCGTCTTCGGTGAACGCTGAGGGGCAGAGTCGGATATTGCGGAGGCTAGCGTTTGAGACAGGTTAAGAGAATATGGCGTGGGGTCAGGAAGAGCTGTGCGAAGCCTGACAATAGGAGGCAATGCCAACGGAGTGAGTTAATTAGGAACCGTGCCTATCATTCGAGACGAATTCCACGCAAGGCGCTTCAGTTACGTCGGGAAGTATAAGTATTGTCTTGACGTTGCTGTGCTATATCTATGGTGATGAGGATGGAGACGGGGGACGTGTGGGGGGGTAGCGTCGGCCGTGTCAAGGGCGGCGGCTGAAGCTGAGAGAAACGAGACCACCCGGACAATTTGCTCTGAAAAGCGATGGTCTCAAGGCTTTTGCGCGCGACCGGTGGAGTGAGCGTGCGACAAGGCGCAGAATGGCGATAAGCCGTAATAGACACGGAGGATACCAAGTGTATACCGTATTTACCTAGCCACTTGCAATAACACTAGACTACACTACAGTAGCGTTCATCTCAGCGACGAGTGAAAGACAGCGAGGTCTGCAGGGACGGACCAACCATCGAGAGGGCTGGGTCCAAAAGCAGGAGCTGTGATCGGCCAAGTACTCACACCCCCATACGCGCAAGAGGGATGACGACTGGACCGGTTCCTACAGGGCGGGAAACGCCTAATACCGGAACGCGCGTTGGAAGGTGACAGGCCTGTAAGTAGATTGGAAATGGATATTCTATTCCGCACTTGTGGGCTTTCTCGGAGCTTGGGCTTAGGCTGAGGCCACGAAAATCGATTGATCATTCGTCCTTCGGAATAAGCGGGCGGGATAGAGGGAGAGGGAGGGAGACGAGGCGGATTATTGTTGTGCAAAATGAGGATGACCGGACAAATAGGCAGATACTAGACCGAACAGACAGGGGAAATGTAGGCCACCGGGTCCCGACAGAGGAGAAATGGCTCGATAGAGTGATTCCAAGGATTTAGAAGTTTAGAAGCTTATTGGTGTTGCTGTCACTATCCGAAGCGGGAGGAGGCGAGGTGAAAGACAGGAGGGGCAACTAAGGAAATCCATCTAGCGAAAGAGAATTGATGATGACGATAAATGAGGTCGATAATGGGCGGCCATGACCCATAATAGAGGAGAAGGCTAGGAAAGATAGTAACGACGACTAGTAAATAATGTAGGGTTAGTGTAGCTAGTATGTGTAGTATGTGTAGTATGTAGTGTGTGCAGTATGTGCAGTCTAGGTATGTAGGTATGTAGATGTAGGTACGCAAGGACGCAAGGGGGGGGGGGAAGGGGGAGAGGGGACCTGGCCTAGCACCTGGGCAGTTTTATCTAATAAGAAGGCCGAACGACGAGAGTCCGGAAGAATGGGGAATGGGAGGAATCGGTAGGCAGAAGGTTCGTTGGTGTACTAATTGATGTACTGATGTACTGATGTACTGGAGGACTAGACTCGAGAGTGCGAGTAGAGGTGTAGTGAGTTAAGTGTCCAGAAAGTGTCCAGAAAGTGTCCTAGGTTAGTCTACTACGCGAGTACCTAGGGTACGGTACGTACTTGGGTAGGCGGACGGAGCGGGTTGAGGAGAGGAGAGAGGTGTACCAAGTAAGAGAGAGAGGTACCAAGCACCAAGGATGGTGGAACTTATGTGGGTGACGAGTACAGTGTACAGCATAAGAGGACCCGACGATACATCATTGGAGGGGAAGAAGATCCCTACCTACCTACAGTACTTAAGTACTTACCTCTCTGCCCTAACGGAGCCGGATGGGAGGAAGGGGAAGGAGGGGGGGGGGGGGGGGGGGGAAGTCATGAGCTTTGACCCGAGATCTTGACTATTTTCTTTATTTATTTTCTTTTATTTTTATTTTTATTTTGTCTTTACAGTCCCTACCTACATAGGTATTTAAGGCGCCTCAAGAGTAAAATCTTAGTAGGAGTGCTTAGTAACCAAGGTATGGTACCAGTAGGTAGGTACGTAAGTAGGAGGTACCTGGGTAGGTATTACATGGTACATGTGCTGTCGCACTTGAGTTGTCACGGTTTCTTCCACGACAATCCTCCAGTAGGTATCGAGTGTAGGTATCTGGTGTTATGCACACTAAGGCTAAGGGAGGTAGTGTACTACCTACCTAGGTACGTAGGTATTGAGGCAGGCAGGTAGAGAAATACACACAAAGTAAAAAGCTACCTAGGTATGTTAAGTATGTTGCTAATTGGGTTGGAGGTGGGCTTGGCAACTATGGACATTCATGCATGACACTGGGTCGAAACAAACCGTGTGCCTGGTAAAGTGGATATGGGTAGGAAAGCAGGTAAGGTAGGTGGTACACTACCTACCTACCTAGAGGTACGCTACTTTAGGTACCTTAGGTAGGTAGTGGGACGGTCGGAGGAGGGAGGAAGAGGAGGGGAGAGGGAGGGGAAGGAAGGGAAGTAGTACACACTACCTACAACTATACCTATGTACTATAACTAACTCACAGGGATACTTAGGGTTCTGGTAGGGCAAGCCTTTTTGCCAGGATAGTACATACCTCTAGTGTAGTAGCAAGGGGCTAACCTGGTGTGCTAGGGCAAGGGGGGGGGGGGGGGGTTTGAGGGTTTGAGAGACAACGACTTCTGAACGACGTACATATAGTACCTACTGGGAAGTTAGAAAGAATAGGTAGGCTAGGCGAGGGGCAAACGCACACACGCATGGCACCAGCCGGGTTGAGTTTGTATATCATATATGGTGCTCTGCTAAGTTCAAATGTTAATGACCCCAATCAGCCTAACTTACGTGCAATTTCGCACAATTCCCATAATAAAACGGCTAAGTGTCTAGATGAATACAAGTACACACATATAGAATGAAATAACTTGGAAGACAGCAAAGGGCTCAGCCTGCTATGCAAAGACAAGACAGGGAGGGAGGTAGACGGCGGACAATATGGTGGCGATAGACCCCGAGGGTGGCAACGCAGGAGTGAACAAGACAAGTACCTAACGAGGTACCTAGCATACCCGTACGATACATGCGTACCCAGTAATACCCAGAGGTATAATTAATGTAGCGTAGTCCACTAAAATAGATATACACTACCTGCCTGCCTACATGTAGGTAGTGCTCTAGTACTACTAGTAGTATATGCCCACAAGGTAGATAGATACCCGTAGTGTAAGAGGTAGATAGGTGCTGTCAGAATGATGAGAAAGGAATGACGACTGTCAATCCCCTCTCCTCGTCCATCCCCTCGTCCATCCCCTGGGCAGAACCCTGGGCTCTGTCTGGGCTACTGTCTGGGCTGACACACTACCTAGGTACCTAGCTAACTACCTAGGTGTCTTAGCGCTAACAGATTACTGATAGGGCATATATACAGTCACTGTGGGCTAAAACAGCACTGTGCACCTGACAATCCTATGCAGGTGCGCAGGGGAAGAGGAGGCGCTAATGGGGCTGAATATGTATCCAGGTATGAATACATACTAGGAACATAGTATCTACATAGGGCTCTTGAGATATTTGGCGTACGCCTGTATGTCTACCTTATAGGCAGATTGTACCGAGTAGGTACCTTAGGTAGCGAGGGCGGCGAAGTGGGGTCGAGGGGCTTCGTCTCGACTTCGACAGGCACAGTTGCGGTTCCGGGTCAGCTAAGGTACAGTTAATACGCAAGGTACCCACCAAATGAAGCTCAGGTACGGGATCTTAATAGAGGAAACAGGCACGAGATATATAGTACATCCACTACGGAACGTTCATAGATATAATACAGTACCTATTAAACTATAAAGTTGAGGGCTACCTACGTTGGCTGCCTATGCTGCCTATAGGGGCTGCCTATTTACTTAGTTTGATTATAAGTAGCCTTACTACTAAAAATAAATATAGCTTTAATAGTAGATTAAATTTATATAATATATTTTCTTTACTTAATATATTTTAAAAAACTAATTATAGCTATATAATTAAAGCATTTTTTTTAGCTAGTTAATAATTATTATAGCTTTTTTAAATGTTATAAAAATAGTTATTTAAAGCATTTTATTATATTTTAAAGCATTTTAAAGTATTTTATATAATAATATAAACTTAAGTATTAACTTTAAAAAATTATTAAGTTAGCTAATTTTTTAAGTTTAAAACTTTATATTATAATATAAATAATATTTAATTTATATAGCAAATATATTTAGCTTAAAAAAATAAATATTAATATTATTTTTAGCTTTTTTAAATAAGTAACTTATGTTTATATTATATTATAAATTTTTTATTAACTTTTTATAGCTTTTTTTTAACTTTTTTAAACTTTTTTTTTAAATTTTTTTTTTAAGCTTTTTTATAACTAGTTTAAACGTAATATTAGTACTATTTAAAAGTTTTTAAGCATATTTTATAGCTATGCTATTGCTAATAAAGCTATTTTTAGTACTAGTGCTATATAAAATAATGCTATGCTTTTATTAACTTTTTTTTATATTTTTATAATATTTTAATAATTTTTAGTATTGCAAGCATTTTTAGCATTTGCTTTATAATAAAGCAATTTATTAAAGTTAGCAGCTATTTAAAGCTTATAAATAGCGCTTTTTTTTATAAGTAAATTTTTTTATAATAAAATATTTAGTAGCTTTTATTTTAAATAAACTTTAAATATTTATATATTTTATTATTATTAATATATGCTTTTGCATATAATTTGCAATTTTAAAGCTAAAAATAATATTTATTATAAAATATAAAGTTATATACTAATAATAAAACGTTAATTTTTATTTTATTATTAAGTTACTAGTAATAATTAAAATTTTATTTTTTTAGCTTTTTGCTTTTAATAATATAAAAATAAAGCTTGCTTTAAAAGCTTTTAGCTTAGCAAGTTATTTAGTTATATATAAAATGCTAGCATAAAATGCTTTTTTGCTATATAAAGCTTTTTATATAGTTTATAATCTTTACTATTACTTTTTTTTTAAAAGTATTAATAGCAAAGTTATATTGCTAATATACTTTATTAAAAGCTTTTTAGCTTATTTTATAATATAGCTAAAAGTTTTTAAATATACTTTTTATAAATTTTTATAAGTTTATTTGCTATTATTGTTTGTTTAGCTTAATTTTATAGTTTTTTTATTTATTTTTGCTTAGCTTTATAATAGCTTTAACTAATATTAAAAAGTTTAATTTTATATTATTAAAGCAGCTTTAAATTTAAAAATATGCTAATTTTAATGCTAAAAAAGCATATACTTTAAAGTTGCAATTATTTTTTATATATGTAAAATATTATTTGCTTTAAAACTTTATATATATTAACTTAAAATAATTAATAATTTTTTGCTAGTTAAAAAACTTTTGCTAAAAGTTTTTTTAATATTTTTTAACTTTATTTATATATTTTATATATGCTATATGCTTTTAAAGCATTAAAATGCTATTAAAATTATTATTAATAGCTAGCTTACTTTTATAAAAATAATATTTAATATATTTAATTTTTTTAAAAGTATAAATAATAGTATTATTTTTGCAAAAGTTTAAATTTAATATAATAGCAGTTTTTTTAGCTATATTATATATAGCAAAAGCTATATTAATAAATAATAATAAAAATTAAATTAAAAAAAGCTTAAACTTTAAGTTAAGCTTTTTTTACTATTTATTATTTATATTATATTTAATATTTTTTATAATATGCTAAATATAAAGCTATTATTAAGTTAGCAGCTAAATAATATTAATAGCGTTTTTTTTAAAAGTTTAAAAGTTTATAACTATTATAAAAAATATTTGCAATATAAAAAAGCGCTTATAAAGCTTTTTATAATATTTTAATATTTAAGTTATTATTTTAGTTTTTTTATTTAATATTATTATATATATTATATTAAAATAAGTGCTTATTTTTATTATGCTAATAATTTAAAAAAGCAGTAGCTTATATTTATTTATAATATATATAAAGTTAATTATTATAATTTAAAAATATTATTATTATATATGTTAAAACTATTTAATTGCTTAAATTAAATTTTTTAAAACTTTATTATATAATATAACTTAATATTATATATTAAAGTAATTTTAAAGTATTATAAAAAAATTAAAAATATTACTAATAGCTTATTTTAAAAATTGTTAATATTTAATAATATAATTATTAATATTTTTATAAGTAAAAAAGCAGTTAAAGTTAATAATTTAAAAGTTTTTAAAAATATATTTTATATTTTGCTTATAGTTTATATTTTATTTAATAATTTTATAATATAACTTACTTTTTATATAAAATACTTTATAATTTTTTTAGTAGCTAAATAGCTAATAGTTATATTTACTGTTAATAATTTAAAAATAGTAATATTTATTATATAGTTAAGCATATACTTAAAACTAACAGTTTATTTTTTTTAATTTAATGTTTTTTTTTTTTATAACAGCTTTTAAAATAAACGTTTTAAATTAATTGCAAAAAATCTTATATTATATATTTTTTTTTTTAGTATTTTTTTTTTTTAATTTAGCTTAAATAGTATAGCTATAAGCAATAATATATTATTATATGCTAGTTATATATTTATGCTATAAAAAGTAAATATAAAGTTTTAAAAGTATAAAAAATATTATGCTAGCAAAATTTATAGCTTATATTATTTTATATAAAAAAATAACTAAAAAAAAGCTAAAAGTAAAGCAAATTTTAAAATATAATTTTTTTAATATAAATATATATATAAATTATATTATAGTTAAAATAAATAGCAGGCATACAAAAAAAAAAAAATATAAATAATAATAATATATATTATTTAAGCTGCTATAGTTGCTATAATTAACTTAAAAAGCTAAAAAAAAAATATAGCTTTTATAAAAATAGCAAATATTTTATTTATATATAAATTTACTAATAAATTTAATATATATAATATATTATATAAGCAGTTATTTTTTTTTTGCTTTTTTTTTTAATTGTTAGCATTTATATTAACTTTTTTATTTACTTTTTTTTATTTATTTACTTTTTTATATTTATTTTTTTTAATATTTTTATATTATATTTTTAAGTTTTATTTATTTATTTACTTTTAAAAGCTTTTACTTTTTATTTTTTTTTATTATTTTTAGCTTTTAAAATAAAAAATTATAAAATTATTACTATTTGCTTATTTTTTGCTGCAGTAGTTATTATAGCTGCTTTTATTGCTATAGCTATTTTTTTTTATATAAATAAAAAAGAAAAAATGTTTTTAAAGCTAAAAAATACTAATATATAGCTTTAGCTTTTTTTAAAACTAAGTTAGTTAAAAAAAGCTTTTTTTTTTTTATTAATATTTTTTTTGCTGCTTTTTTTTTTGCTGCTTTTTTTATTGCTGCTTTTTAAATTATTGCTTTTTAAACTACTGCTTTTTAAATTGCTGCTTTTTAAACTACTTTTTTTTTTTTAGCTTTTTATTAGTTTATTAGCTTATTTGCTAAAAATTTTAAGTTTAAACTTTAAAAAAGCAAATAATAATATAATAAGTTGCTTTTTAACTTTTATAAATAAATTGTTAAAGCTATATATAAATAAAAATAAAAATAATAAAAAAAGCTAGCTTTATTTTGCTTTAAAACAGTAGTATTTTTTAAAGCTACTTAAAAATATATTTAAAAAGCAAGCTAAAAAGCAAGCTAAAAAAAAAGCTAAAAAAAAGCTTAATAAATAATATTTATTACTTTTATAGCTTAATGCTATATAAAATAGCTTTTTTATAATAGTTTTATTAATGTTTTTTATAATAGCTTTATTTAATATAAACTTTAAGTAATAGCTTTTTTTTAAACTTATTACTATTTTATTTTTTTATAATAGCTTTATTTAATAAATATTTTAAATAATAATAAAGTTTTAAACTTATTATTATTAGCTTTTATAATAATTTAATATAAAGCTTATATTTAATAATATAAGTTAGCATATAAATATAAGCTTTAAAAAAAAATTAGCTAAGCATTTTTTATATTAATAATTTTTTTTATTTTATTTAGCTTTATAATAGCATTATTTACTTACTTTTAACTTTTTATAATAATAAATATATAAAAAATAATAATAAAAAAGTTTTTAAAAAGTTTTTAAAAGCTTATATTATTAACTTTATTATTATTTACTAATTTATAACTTAGTTTATAATCTAGCAATAAAAAAAATAATAAAAAAAAAGCTTTTTTATATTTGCTATAAAAAGTATAATAAAAAAAAAGCTTTTTTATGCTTGCTATAAAAAGCATAATAAAAAAAAAGCTTTTGCTAAGCAAATAGTAGTACTAAATAAAAGCTAAAATTTAAAGCTTAATAAATAATAAAGCAAATAGCTTTTAAAGTTTTTTAAAGGTAGCAAATATATAAAGCAAAAAGTTAAAATTTAAAGCTTAGTTATAAAAATAAAAATTTTACTAAATAAAATAAAGCGTTTTATATAAAGTTATTACTTATATATTTAATTAATTTAAAATAAATTTAGTTAATTTTAAATAATTTAAAAGCTTTAGTTATTATTATAATATAATTATATGCTTAACTAATTAAAAGTAAATTTAAATAATTTAAAGTAAATTTAATTAATTTAAAGTTAATTTAATTAATTTAATTAATTTTAAATAATTTAAAAGCTTTAGTTATTATTATAATATAATTATATATTTAATTAATTAAAAGTAAATTTAAGCAATTTAAAATAAATTTAATTAATTTAAAGTTAATTTAGTTAATTTAGTTAATTTTAAATAATTTAAAAGCTTTAGTTATTATTATAATACTAAAAAATAGTTAATATAAAAAATATTTTGCTATTTTAAGTTTTATAAACAGCTATTTTAAATAAAGATATATTAAGTAAAAAAGATATATTATATAAATTTAACTTACTATTAAAGCTGCACTTATTTTTAATAGTAAGGCTACTTGTAATCAAACTAAGTAGGTAGGCGGCCACTGTAGGCAGCATGGGCAGCCAACGTAGGTGGCCCCTAAAGTTGTTAGCGCAGCGTAGTAGAGTGTTAAATCTGCCTAGGTACCTCTTATATTTCAGGCACATACCAGAAGACAAGACAATACAAGACAAGACGAGAACCTGGACTGTTTCTCTAGCACACTGGTATTTAGGCATAATTTGTTAATAAGGAGAGAACCAACAGAGGCGCGGAGATAATATGACCCGACGTGATCAAGGACATAAATGAACCCAGTTACCTACAGATGTAATATACCAACCCTCGAGCCATCCAACCCGGAATTCCTACCGGATTCGCACATGACCGGATCTCCAAAACATGATCATGTGCCCACCGTCGCAGGTCAACCACGTGTGCACGCACCAACTTTACGACAGATCACTTTTTTCAACTCATTCACCACGAATAAGCTTATCTTCCTTGTAGTATAGGCATTATCGGCCGCATGGATCTGAGCTGCCCGAGAAGACGCTCCTGGAGTCACCTGACCGCTCTGTATGGTTCGTTCGTACCGAGACCCGGGTTACCATCGCATACTGCGGATCCCCCGTACTGCTAAAGTCTGTCTATCAGTGTCGGCTCGGGTTCGGTGTAACGGTCGGTATCGGGTCTCTTCTGGAAAACAGGAGATGGACGACTGGCCACCGGGATCAGTATAGGTATAGGTAGTACCTAGGTACCTACTTACTTACATGGTTACATGACGCACTGCCTACCCACTACAAACCGTTGAAGATCCGCGTTATCGCACCAAGCCCAGAGCCTACCTACTAGTAGGTACTACTAGTACTACCTAACCTAGAGTATGTATATACAAATGGTTAGCCGTAGTGTACTCTTTCTTCACATTGTATTCAGCACTGCCCTTGACGCCTTTGACAGGACAGGGTAGACGAATTGACACGCCTGTTTCGGTCTTTTGCAGCTGCAGCTGTGGACAGCCATCCTTGTTTTGGTTTTTGGTGTTTTTTTTCGCTTGTGTTTTCTTCGTCCTTCTAAGCGAAGCGACAAGCCTTACAGTTACTCTCTTCCCTGATGGTATGCCGCATGCGAGTTTACGTAGGCGTGCTGTGCTTTTACTCAGAAGAGTATAGTCCCAGGTACGTGCTACGTACGCTGCAATACAGGTATACGCTGCAATACACTGCATACAGAGTACATACCTAGGTAGTATACCCTGCCGTAGTTATATCCCTTCGGCCGTATCTACACTACCTGGGTATGATCCTCATATAATCGTTATGTTTTAGTCTATCTCAAATCAATTAGGATGACGACGCAGCATCGGATCTGCAACACGTGGAGGTTGCCTGTTTCATGTATTGGGGTGTGACGGCGTCGAGGCTTTCTGGAAATGATTGTCGCAAGGGGGGAGCGCCAAGCGCAGGTCGCCAGGGATAAACTGACGGTTCGGGGCTTGACATTGAGCCCATAAGACAAAGACATGAACCATTCATTGGCCCGAAACATCGATCTCAAATTCCATCGCACGATAGGCGATGGCACCAATGGAACCAACCGACACATGAGACTGCAACCTGCTATGTAGAGAGTGCGGCTAGAAGTTGCGGCCATGTCGTTATCATAAAAGGAGCGTGTGGTGTTGTCGCTAAACAACCACCGAGACTTTGAAGCTTTGGAAGCTCAAACCCCCCTCTCTCACGGGTGGGGGGGCCAAAGTAAAAATGCAGGATGCTTGGCGGGTAAGAAATAAGGCTGGATAGAAAAGATGCTAACCGAGTAGGTATGTCGTGTTACTTGGCTGCCTACCCAACCTGCTCGTAGGTACTGTAGCCAACTACCTAACTACCTATGTAGCTATACCTAGGTTAGTATGTACACCTTATTTATTACCTTCCCAGTAAGACCAGTATACCCGACAATCAATCATCTTTATTTAGCAGCAACACTGCAAACCCGCTGTTTCTTGCGAGACTGTGTCTGATCGTACTACTGCGGCTTTAACCTTAAAAAGTTTGCTGTGCGTTAGTTATTAACGACGCCCTGTCTCTGTGATCAGTACTAGTAAAACCGACAATATGTCAGCCTGAATATCACGGAGGCTAAGGTTGGGTTCTAATCAGGTACACTAACTGATACGGTGTTGGGACACATCGGGAAGAGGTTGTTGTCAACCCGCATCGAGTCGATACCACAGAGAATGAATGGCCAAGGCGCGTGCTACTACTAAGTATACTACTTACCACTACAAGTAGGCGGTAGACCTTGACCATTAAATAAGGCTATCTGTTTTATTTTTAGTACCACTGAAACCGACACCTAATGCGGTGAAGATCCCGATGTCCTACCGATAGCTCAGAATCGCTCTCTACGTGTACCTAGGTATGGCCGGCCTGCTTACGCTCCTCTCGAACATTAGCTCGCCGGAGACCAAGTGGGATATAGAGCCATAGCCTCGGGTTTCACGCTTCCACTCCACCAAACAACGTCTTACGCAAGAAAATGGCTTCATACCGAAGGCCAAGTCACCTTGTACGGCGGTAGGTGTGCTAGCTTCGCCAATCATCATGCACGATGCAAGGCACAGTATCACACCAAACCGCTTCTCATGATCTCGTCTTACCCCCTCCCTTTCCCGCTGATTCCGTGCTGCGACTCCGCCGATATTCTCAAGTCGCCCGAGAGACACTGCGGCCGTACCGTACCGTAACCGTACCTATTGGGCTGTGCTGATTCGTAGCGGCCCGAATAATACATCCATCCCAACTATCACCGCCCATTATGCAATTACACCTTAATAGAGAACCTGAATCCGTGACGTTTCCATTGTACATCTTCTAAGCCGGTCACATTCCGCAACTTCACATAAGCACCCTGCATGCCTGCGCTTCCCAAAGAAGGCTGAACCGATTCATCCAGATTCCCCTGTCTCAGCCGCCTAGCGGAATAGGCCCGACCGCTGCTCTCGGGTAAACACCATATTGATTCCTACATAGTACATCACGTCTACGGTAGTAGCCACAACTCGACAAAGTTCACCACGCCACGATTGTCAAACCTACCACGCATAACGTTTGCGCCGGGTTGACCTGGTTTAGTGGCGGCTAATACCCGGTAAGGAATCCATGCGCCCTACTGTGTAAGTTGATGTGCGCGCAACAATGGCCGCATAGTTCATGCCTTGCAGCATCATTTCTCAGCTCGTAGTCCGTCTCCCGACAGCGGCGACTCAGCTTCGCTGCTGGCGAAGCCGTCCCAGCAACGAGTCCTTGGGAAAAGGACTTGGGAATTGCTTTTTTTTCCCCCGACCGAAAGCCTTCTACGGTCGCCCGGACGCAGGTAGCAACTATAGCACATCTGTATGCGGCACGGTCTGGTCGAATAGGGAACCATGCAGGTCTACTGCATAAATGGTGTGTAGTGTAAGCGAGTCATGCCTCAGAATAGCATATTCGTTCAACACCACCTTCGATACTAGTACCGGGAAAAAGTAGCTAAGTCTTCCACCCCTCTCGAGCGATCTACGCTATTCTTGCTTGGCGTGCCCCTTGTTCGCAGCCCAACCCCACACGCCATACGTTGCGTCACCTTTGTTCTCGAGGTGGGGACAATGACCAACGACAGAGGTCAGTCAACACATCCTCACATTCTCACATCCTCGCAATCATCAACCACACTCGAGATAATGGGTTCTGTGTAGCGATACACCACCGGAGCGCATAAATATCTCACTCGCCCTCTCAACTTCAAACCCCCCTCCCACCCCGTAGCATTGGTGAGGAGGAGAGCTTAGATCGCTACAGCTTACTTCCATATATCTGCTACTCGGGTGTCACGCAAAATTTAGAGAGTCGTCACTCACAATGCCTCCTAGCTGTTGGATGACATAACCCCACATTAGTCCTCACCTAGTCGCCATAGCCTTTAGCAAGCCTGCTTCGAATATGCTCATCTTGACGCAGAGTAATCGGCACCGAGTTAGCTAGAAGTATAACGGCTCGTAGGATACAGCGCGTTCGAGGCCTAAAACCGCCGCCGGTCAAACCTAGCCAGCTCCAAGAAACGTTCCCCGAAAATCTCCAGCCTTAAAACAAGGCAGCCGTTTGAGGTGTAGTAAATAGCGGTTTATGTTCACAGCTAACGGAGGAGTCGCACACACAGCCGCGATGTTTTTAAAACACGAAGTCGTTCAGACAAAGAGGATGTTTCGATATCCCGCCTATATAAGGGCGAATGCGTCGCCGCGATGAAAGGAAGACGCAAGAAAGAGCACACGAACTAGTGTGGACAACGCAAGAAAACATTCACATAGCAAACTTTTGATTGAATATAAGACTAAAGATAATTCGGTATTTCATATTCCATCCCTTTATCTACCCCCTATGCCTCAGCGACAGCTCAACCCACTAGCCCTACCCTTCTGCCCCTCTCAACAAACTGACTCACCAGAGCAAGCGCAGTGTGAATTGAATCTAGAGGCCCAGCCCTTCTATCCCTCTCACTCACCAGAGCAAGCGCAACCCCAATCGAATCCAGATGCCCAGTTCTTCTATCCTCCTCAGTTGGGCACGCCTTGGTCGGAATCCCCTTTCTTCACGTCTGAACTCGTCCAGACACCTGTAAGAGGATCGGTTCCGTTCTCTTACCAGTATCCCATTAATCTTCCTCCGCAAGAGCCCCCTCCACTCCCTTCCCCATGCCATTATGTCTGGACGGTTCCATATTACCTACCGACACCACCCCCCGACTGGGTTAGTGCCAGTCTCGTGGATCATTACGAGGTATCTAACTGGTTATTTTGCAACAGTGAATACCCAATTTACTACGAGATATCTTAGACATCTTTTAGTAGCTTGAGTTAACGCAAGGTGAGATAGTAGAGCGCCTTAACTAGCAATAGTTGAGGTACGATAGACTGGTCGATGCCCGGTGCAATATTAAGTAGATCGATACTATGAGTTAAAGTGTTTATGTGATGTAGTACTAGTGAGAATAAAGATAAAGTTAAGTAACGATTACGTTGCCTGAAATACGATGTGATGTGAAGTGATCAATGCCCTTGTAAGATCCCGTGAAGCATTGCCGCGATGAAGTAATATATTACCCAAAGAAATACACCCTGTACTATACCAATACTTCCATAGGCCTGAGAGCCTCGTTAGGCTTAACCAAATATTTATGAATAACAAGGCCTCTGGGTGTATGTAGGAAATTAGGACGGGGTCACAAAAATATCGAAATGAAAAGGCAGTGGACGTATGTTGGCATACACACTAGATCCTCCCGGGCCCTCAAGGTGTGAATTGGCTCCGTATAACCTAAGGCTCTAAATATACTTGACTTTGTGATCTCAGATCGTATCACAGATATCGCCGTTCAAGTGAATGTGGGCTTTGAGCTTTTGGCTTGAAAATTACCTAACTGGTCTGAAAACCATCGAGGCCAGTTAATACAATGTCGATATATCGCTCGCGACACTCGCTCACAGTCGAGTATGATATAACGTAACTTTAGGATAATAGCGTACTTATGACGTGGATAGTGTAAGTTAGACGGTTTCGATGGGTTGTGTATACTGACTATTCACCCCCTTCTTTGTCAGTTGTCGTATCGTTTAGCTTACCATATCACTCGTCCTATTAGGGTAATCTCTACCACTTGGGGGGGGGGGGGCATCGTGTCGACTGCGTTATATTGCCCCGACCCCTGATCGTGATGGTTCCCATATTCCATCCACGCCTCAACCGACTCGGTTTTGTAGTTCTATCTCTCGTACACGTGAGAGTATGGTGGTGATTTGTATGAACCCCCTTCACAGGCTCAGTTGTCGAATACCAGACACTCGTCAAGAAAGAAAGCCTTCAGACTCCGATAACACTCGCTAATCACCTCATTTTGCTGGGTTATACGATGTCTATTCATGTCTCCCCCGAGCCCAGGACGTCGTTGGGCTTAGTGGACTCTGGGGAATAGTCACTTCGCATGCCAACCACCCGTAACAGAACTTGAGAGCCCTCGCGCAAGAGCCTTCACGTACTCGCTGGCACTATTCTGCACGCAGAGTACTCTACCCCTAACCTCGAGCTCAGAGTCGACGGCTTCTTGGCATAGGGATCAGCCGGGCCACCAAACGCGGCTAGTTAGGGCACGGGACGAAACCAGGGGAAGGCGACAATCGTGGTACGATGTATATTAACCGCCTCCGTATGAAATCCCGCTAATAGAACTATTACCCATATTACAAGTGCCCTGGTATCGACTAAAGAGAAGATGAATGAAATCAATCGTGGTAAACGAGACGCTGGCTATGCTTTGGTGTGTCTTGCGCCGCAACGGATGCTCGCCCGCGAATCCTAGTCCTGTCCGCCGGCCCAGCCATGACATACCCCCTTTCGGTATCGTTAAAAACTATCGCAAGAAACTCCTGTCGAGATCTAACCATGACCTCCGCCGCCCAGCAAGTCGCCCTAGTCCCAGATTAAATCGCTAG
This sequence comes from Xylariales sp. No.14919, assembly GCA_002003505.1. Classification (NCBI taxonomy): domain Eukaryota; kingdom Fungi; phylum Ascomycota; class Sordariomycetes; order Xylariales; species Xylariales sp. No.14919. The sequence continues at coordinate 260,837 of BDMC01000021.1, read as the reverse complement.
AGCCACCTCCATCCCGCCCCCAGCCTCTTCCTCAAGCAGCCTCTTCTCCTCCGCCTTCTTCAGCGCCTCAATCCGCTGCCTCTCCCGCCTCTCCTCCGCCTCCTTCTCGTACTTGGCGCGGGCCGCAGCGCCCCACTCGAGGAGGCGCGCAGGGTTCGCGAGGCACCAGATGACGAGCTCCCGCGTGGCGAGGGCGTCTTCGAGGGGGTCGTGCGCGGCGCGCTTCTTCTGCACCTCGACGCCCAGCAGCTCGGCGCACGCGCTCTTGAGGCCCCATTTGCGCGGGAACCGGGGCGCGGCGCGGCCGAAGGCGGCCTGCGCGGTGAGCACGACGGAGTCGACGGCGCGGTCGGTCGCGATGCGCAGGATCGCGAGGTCGTTGGGCAGCGCGTGGCCGATGAACACGGTGTGCGCGTCCGCGACGGCGAAGATCCGCTCGCGCGCCTCGGGCCAGCCGCGCAGCACCGTCTGGCGCGGGTCTTCCTTGGCGGCGCGCAGCACCGCCGGGTTCACGCCCGTCACGCGCGAGCGCCAGTCTTTGACGCGCCCCGTGGGCTGCACGAGGGCGTTCAGCACGACGGCCCCTGAGAGGAAGTCGATCACGGAGAGGCTGATCAGGTCCTGCACCTGGTCCTCGAGCGCGATCATCTCGCAATCGAGCACCAGCGCCGCGTACCCCCATGCGCGCCCGGCGCTCGGCTCCGGCGGAGACTGCGGTAGGTTGCTCACGCTGAAGTCGCGGGATTTCGGCTTGATCTGCCCCGGGAACGGAAACCCTTCAGACGCCCGCCGGCTCCTGTCGAGGACTTCGGAATGAAGCTGCGCGTAGATGCCCCCGGTCTGGGCCGGCGACACCCACGGATAGGCGTGGTCGGGTCGTTGCTTGAGAGCCGTTCTCTCGCTTCCCCTCCACGGGGCCGTGGAAGAGTGACCTAGCTGGGATGCGTTCAATTCCATCTCGCCGAACTGTCGTATAACGTCGGCGTCGGGGCCTGAGCCGGGTATCTTCGCGGCGGCTTCTGACTGGTGGCTCTTATGCAGGGTCTTATGAAGACTTAGACTGTGAGGCGTGTCGAAGACCTTGTAGCATCCGATGCAGGTGCTATCTCTCATGTGAACCTCGTGGAAGGCGTGTGTGGCTCGTAGCTTCTTCGACTTGAACACCTGGTCGCAGTCGCCACAGGGATATCGACCCTCCATCTCCACCATGAAATGCTAGATACCTTAGGTAACGTAGGTACCTAGGTAGTACGTGTGAAGCGTAGTGGCCTTGATGAGATAGTTATCTTTCCGTGCTACTTAGGTAGTGTAGAATATTATAAAATAACTACCTAAGGTAGAAGGTCTTGCTTGTACTTGTTATACGAGGCCGGGGATTGGCGTAGGCTTGCTAACGTAGTGTTCAATTGGTTGAGTTGTTGGGCCTATTTGTAGCAAGTTGGGCAGTCGGCGTACGCGTAACTTGAGTGTTTGCGGGAATCAAATCTCGAAACATCCCTTGAATGCATCAGAGTGACTCAGTTGTACTAGTAGAAACAGACGAGGTGAGCTGTACATATTCGTGCGATTATTGCCTGGGAATGCGGATGTCGTGGTGCTTATTTGTTGTGAGAGAGGGGGATTGCCTGTCAGCCTGCAGCATCCGCCTGGGCCAACAGCAGGCTGTGAATGGCTTGGGGGTCCATCTACCTTAGGTACTGTTCAGCTGTTCAGAATGTGAATGAAAAATTCCACCGTACGGCCATAAAAAGACATACAGCCCGCTACCCGGGTGCAGCATGCGACCCTTCCCTCTCACCCTTTCGGAGCATGGTCACATTCGATGGCGAGGCAAATCATATCATGGTGTGCGACATTCAATTCATACATTATTACCATTAGTTGACCATCCCGGCCAGGAGGGCCATAACACCGCCGTAAAGCCCCACACTAACAAATAACTGCTGGCTTGCCTGAAATTTCATCACCTCGCCTTGAACCAGCGCCCCTAGAACTCCGATTCCTACTAAACATGCTACCGTCATACGCCCAATGAAGCCGGGAATCACGAGAAACGTCAATATGGGTAGTGTAATAGCCACCGCCGTCGCTATCGATAAGTGCATCAGTAGCTGCTTATTCATCACATGCTGGTCTTGAACAGCGCTCTGAACCTGAGGAGCGACTTCTTGATCTGGTGATGGGGTTCTCCCTCCGTCGTATCGGCGAGAGATATCGGACTGGGATAGGATAGACACGCGACGCCGAGGCTGAAAGTCGGTAATATCGGACCGCGAAACGGGCGTGATTACATCGTCCTCGTTAGTCGCTACATCTTCGTCGCTGTAACCTAAGTAGACAAGATCGTCTGTCGCGTCCAAGAATTGAGTTTCGATCTCGGCGATGGGGGCATAGCTCGAGAGGAAGCCTCGGTATTCCTGCAAGTCGGCCGACGAGGGAGCCGACAGAGATAGTGTCTCTCGAAACGACGACAAGACCCGGTCTACAAATCGATTAACGCCAACCTATAAATGGCCATGGCGGCCCATTCACTTACTATACTGCTCCAGCTTAAAGCCTATCTTTCCTAGGATATCCGTCTTGTGCCAGTGGAGCTCGCTGCTCGACATGGATTCCGCTCTCCGCGATGCCGGGATAATACCATTTGGCAGCCGTCTATTCTGCGTATCCACGGCATCAAGGCGACGTAACTGTTCCTCGAGTTCACAAATCTCGTCTTGGAGATGAAGTAATATTCGATGATTTAATGTCTCGAACCTGCGGTAGATCGGCCGAAGAGGTGGCCCGCTTCGATATACTAATGTAGCGGACAATCTCGAGGCTAGCAACTCATGACCGGTCAAGGGAGGCCTTTCCGGCCGGAGATGCTTCGTGAAGTGCTGATTTGGTGCTCGGGGAGTGAGGTCCTCCTGAGATACGTGGGGGTGCTGGATGTTTCCTCTTGGCATCTCAGGAGTGCCATAACTCTGTCGCCTGATTTTGCCTGCCCTTGCACGAGGTCCGGCTTCGTCGGCGGCATGGCCTCTCGGATCACCATTAATGCTGCGCTCAGGGCTGGTGCTTCGATCGGTTTCATGGTCACCTATTACGTCGAACAAGTCCTCTCGAGGACCGCTTGACGTTGACGAACTGCTATGGGCTGAGGGAGATGTGTTCTTAATGTTGTCTGCTGGTAGCTTTGAGGCTTCCTTCACCGTACGTTGGATGCTTTCTGGTGTAAGCTGAGGTGAGTCCATGTCTAAGAAACTAAGAGCGTTAGGTTTGTTGCCATAATACTTCCTTGACTTCGCTGCCGCTCCCTTCCCCGAATTATCACGCCTTATCGGGGTTACGTGCGTAACGGTTTCACTACTCCCACTTGAGCTTTCGGTCTCATTAGTAAGACTAGGTTTTGAGGTGCCGGGTGTTGGCTCAGCCTCGAGTAGCGGCGACTTTGCTTGTGAGCCTCCGTCTTTCGCTACGAGCTTGGCAGGGTCGCAAGCCTGGTCCGTCTTCTCGGCGGATGCCATGGGAGCCTCGATTGGTGCTTTCTCCGGGCCTTCTTTCAAGGAAGCAATGTTGCTAGGAGCTTGGTCGCGTATGGTTTTCTCGTTAGATATACTAACCACAGCTGGCGATCTTTTGTGCTGTTTCTTAGTATTTCCAGAGCTATGGTCAGCTAATGGTTCCGGGACTTGAACACGCGGCCTGGCCTTCCCCGGAGCCAGACGGAAAGATGGAGGAGCATCCTGGCGCGGATTATCTGCGCTATCAGTCATATTGGTTGAAGATGACGGATAAATGTAGGGTCCTAGGCTGGTGATTAAACCGTGATAGATGAAGTTATATGTTTGGTTGATTCCGAGATCTTAATTGTTTGCAGTAGCAGAGGCCCCGCGACGGGGTGGCGAAGAGCGCCGGAACACGGGGTAAAACAGGTATACCAATCTGTGCGACAAACCACGCCCTGTTGGACATGTATATGTTGCAGGTAGGCGTCCGGGCGCAAGGCGGAATGTATTTGATTGGGTATCAATAGCAAACTGCAACCCTCTAGATACAAAGTGCAGAATTGGGCAAATAAAGAGATGAAGTGCAAATGTAAACGTAAATGTACAGCCGAGGAGCATGAAGTAGTATATTTGGGCGTCGTCCAAAGCGGCTGTGTACTTTCGGTTTAAGACAGAAAACAGGAAAAGAAAACGACCCGAGAGCCACCTCTCCGGCAGGGCGAAGGAGTGACTAGTAGCAAGTAGGAAGATGCCGGAAGAAGAGTGTGCCACCCATTATTGCGACAGATGCGCGTGATATACTTGGATTTTATTGATCATCGTCACGGCCAGGGGGGTTGAATAGAGAAGGATGGGAAGAGGAGGATACGAAGAGCTGGCTATCTAGTCTATCTAGTAGTCGGGTCGAAATGGAGATTTGCTTAAGCGATTAGCTATTGTGATCTGCCATCATCGTACTGACAGGTGTAGTGTACTACTGATGGGATACTGGTGGGATACGGGTGGGATACTGGTGGAGGAGGGCCGTGTTCTGGCCGTGTTGGGAGGGGGGGTGCCGAGCCGATGAGCAGATCCTCGACACCACCACATCAGTTCATGAGGCATGGACATGTGACGATTGATTGGTCAAGAGACACGCATGCCGCTTACAGGCGACGTTTCCGGTGACGTTAGTCTTGCTGATCCCGAATCGATATATTGAGTAAATAAATACTATGGTAGGTTGTTACCTGTAGCTGATTATGGCTGCGTTTCCTGGATTCATCATTCCTATTTTGCCGTCGTTCATGACTGACTGGACTGACTGGATTGACTGGACTGACTGACTTGACTCGACCCGGATTGACTGCGTAAGGTACGTGCCTATCACCTACCTGTCTTCGAGGTTGATATGTCGCGCGGCGCGCTGACGACCTTCGGGGATAAAGAGACCTGCACACCAACAGACTTACATTCCAATCCATCCGATGCGTGAAGAGCGGGCACGAGATAAGGAGGTACCTAACCTAGTGGATCTACACTACAGGACGCTTCTGTACAGCATCCTACATACAGCTGTCGCCCGTACAGTAGGGGGCAGAAGTTTAGGTACCTAGGTACCTACCTACTCTTAGGGAGGGGATTGGTAGGGGTGCCCCGAGTCTGGTTCGCTTAGTGGGGTCACTGATGGGGTTCACTGATGGGGTCACTAACGGGGTCGCTAATGGGGTCATTAGTGGGGTCATCCCTCAATCATTACCTAGGTACTTAGTAGCACCACCTGGGCAGAGTGCCCAGACCTCTGGTTCGCGGGAAAAGCTTCAAGCTCGGCAGCTCTCGATTTAGAGTGCGGCTACATGTGCTTCAACTAAAAACAATTGCCGTCTTCGTGGTCATTGGGCCGATTGGGCGTTGACTTCTTGTTGCTGCTACAATGCCTCAAATACGGCCTGCGACATTGAGCAAATATTTGCTCCGTGGCCAACTGGTCAGCAGACGCTGTCTACGAACTCAATCTCGCATCCAAGCATCTCCTGTCACCGCCTCATCTGCGTCGCTTGTTCGATACCTACACACTGCAACTGCAACCGGCGAGCCTCCCTCGAATGAGCCCGCTCCGATCCATGTCCCTCTGCGCAAGCAGCTGAAGGATGAAGCGAAGAAACGAAAGGAATCGGGGACGAAGAAGAAAAAGAACGTGAACAACCAAGTCGTCGACGGCTGGGAACTGACAGTAGGCATTGAGATCCACGCGCAGCTAAACACAGAGAAGAAGCTTTTTTCGGACGCAGCGACGTCCTTCAACGACGATCCGAATACACATGTCGCCTACTTCGACCTCGCCACGCCCGGAAGCCAACCCATATTCCAAAAAGCGGTGTTAGTTCCCGCTCTGCGCGCTGCTCTGGCCCTGAACTGTGACGTCCAGCTCGTCAGCCGGTTTGACCGCAAGCACTACTTCCACTGGGACCAACCCTCGGGGTACCAAATTACGCAGTACTACGAACCCTTCGCTCGAGATGGTCACTTACGCCTACGCTCCCGCGACGGCATCGCGGCCGAGGATGGCGAGGGCGTTTCAATCGGCATCAAGCAGATCCAGATGGAGCAGGACACCGCCAAGACGGTCGCGCAGCCCGGTGACGTGCATTGGATCGACTTTAACCGCGTCGGCATGCCTCTGATCGAGATCATCACGCACCCGGAGTTTCACCACCCGGCAACAGCCGCGGCCTTTGTGCGAAAAGTCCAGAACCTGCTCAACGCCGTTGACGCTTGCGTGTCGGGCATGGAGGCCGGTGGGTTGCGAGCGGATGTCAATGTTTCCGTTCGAAGGACCGACGACCCAAACGCGCCCCTTGGGCAACGCACCGAGATCAAGAACCTAAGCAGTTTTAAGGCCGTGGAAGACGCTATTATTGCCGAGCGGGATAGGCAGATTACCGTGCTCGAAGCAGGCGGTACCATCGCGAGCGAGACACGAGGTTGGTCCATCGGGTCGACGGAAACTCGCCGTCTGCGAGGCAAAGAAGGCGAGGTCGACTACCGCTATATGCCGGACCCGGACATCCCGCCACTTTTTATCGGATTAGATCTTATAGGACACATGTGGGATAACCTGGGCATGTTGCCTGACGATGTTCTCGATACGTTGATCCAAGAATTCATGGTCTCCCCTAAAGATGCCATGTCCCTCGCCTCACTGGACGAGGGCAAGCGCTTGGAGTATTTCTGGACGATTGTCGACCTTCTGCTGGCTCAATACAGCGACGACATGGATTTTGACTACTACCAGCACACCGTGAACTGGATCCTGCACGAACTCCCCCGTCTCACAGCTGAGGGCAGCGACGAGCCTGCGCAAGATCTGGGATTTACAACCGATGGAGAATGCCTCCGCATGCCTGCGCGACATTTCGCCGATATTATGATCCACCTCTTCAACGGCTACATCAACACCAGGGTCGCCAAGGAATTACTATGGTTCGTCTTTCGGGGTCGCGTACCGGAGGAATACCCTACGGTCTTGGACGCGATCGCAGGAGAGGACCTTTGGTTTAGAGAATTGAGTGACGATGAATACGACGCGCTAGCTGATACCGTCCTCCAGGGACAAGATGACATAATACGGCACTTCATTGATGTCCTTATCTTCCCTCGGGGAAAACTCATGTACCTCGTTGGACAGATGATTAAGATAGGACCAGAGGAACGCATCGACCCCGAGAGCGCCGAGGGCGTGTTGAGGAGAAAGATCCGGGACGATTATGCCCCGAAGTTGAAAATCCGTGACAATAGGGCTGCGCGGTTGCTTAAGGAGAAAGATTCGGGACGTTTACGCTCCGGATCCGGAACGGCGTGGCAATGGGACTAGGCAGTTGCTTTAGGATATGATATTTATTCATCGTGTATATGTAGTTAGGATGCGTGGCCGGGTGCTCCCATGTATCTGCAACACGCTGCGTACGTATCTTCTAGGACGAGATACATACGAGGCGATAGGAAGAGAAGTAGACTCTTGATACGAAGATGTGTATATCTACTAGGAAGTTAGCTCCCAACAAGTAGATAGCGCGGTAGAGTTTGGTTCTCACGCACATCCAAGCTGTAACAGGTGTCAGCGGAGCAGCTGCATCAATAACCTCACACGACAATAACTCGTCACGCACATGCGGGAAATGAAAAACTGAACAATACATCAAACATATTCAACGGCGATACAACACGAGCACTGATTTGCTCCTAAAGAAAACATAGCGGCCAGAAGACATTAGATACATATAACTGATGAATAATTCTCCAAAGACCCCCGGTTCCCGAAAAGAAACCCCTGACGCCGCAGCCGTAGCCGTAGCCGGCGAGAAGAGTCTTGAAGTTACTTAAGAGGTGGAAATGGAAGAATGACGCGCGCCGCCTGCCTGCCTGCCTGCCTGCCTATGTGCCCGATAGATAAAATATTGGTCCTCCGGATTGTCTTTCTGAGGGGTATATAACCGTAAAAACCAGGAGCGTAGATGCTGACCTTCTGGGGGCCTGCACATTAATCAACCTTTTACGTGGGAATGTAGATAATGACTGTGTATGTGGCGTGCGTGAGAGGAGTATACGCGAAGGGTACGTAAGGGGGGATTGCTCTTCCGCCTGGTTGCATTTGTCGTTCATGGGCTTCACACCCCCAGACTTCTTAGAAAAGCAACGATGTCCTCGACCCCTTGTGGACTGTTGATCCAGTGCCCTCCGGTTGGATATTCCTTCCATGTCACGGACATCCCGTATGCCGTCAGCGTATCTCGTAGTCGCTTGCCTTGCTCGATTGAGACGACACCGTCGTCGGTGCAGTGGCTGATGAACACTGGCGTGTTACGATATAAGTCGTCACTTGGTCTAGATCCCTCGAGCCCAAGCACTTCGCGGGATTCCTGTACAGAGCTTTCCCCCAAGGACATCCAACCCGACAAGCCGATAAATGCACACAGTCGGCTCTCCCCCTGTCGTAATTCAGATACGGGAAAGTTCAGGAGGGTCTGGATTGCGGTAGCACACCCCTGTGATATCCCAGCGAGAATGACGTTTTGCAGCCCGACGGTCGACGCTTCGTTGTGTATCAGACGAACTAGCTGGGGTATGACCTCCTTCAAGCCGTGGATCTGAAGTTCGCGACGCTGATCTGGATTCCGAGAATCCCAGATGTCGAACCACTCAGGTAGGTATTGTTCGAAACGCTCAGAGTAAACTTCATCAGCCTGGGGGAATACCCATTTAACGGAGGGGAGAATGTGCTGAATGGACTCTTTTCGGCGATCAAGGGTCTCCCATAACTGTTGGCTGGCCTCTCGAGCGTTGGAGCCGCGCCCGTGGAGGAGGACGACGGTATGTGTGTGCAGGTTGTGAGCCGGCAAGGAGACTGAAGAGATGGCCATGACTAGCACGAAGCTACGACGACGCTATAGAAGAGAGCCGTCATGAAACTAGCGACACCGTGGCCGACTATGGAGGAAGCTGGGCGAGTTAAGTTGGTTAGCTTCCGAGATTGGGGAGTGCCTATTTCAGGCAGGTAGCTCCTGTTTGGGGGGTCAAGTAAATCAATCCCTGATGGCGTAGGCCGATAGATCGACGGTAGCGGGTGTCCCGAACGCGCGTACTTGAATTTAAAGTACATCCAGACGAGACAAGGCAGAACGAAAAGTTGAGACGAAGGAAACTCGTCGTACGACGCTTAGGAGTTCTCTTCTATAAACCTTGGGAGCTTTATAAATGTGCAGTGTTGTGGACGAGCCGTAGAGGACTCGGTACTATACAAAGAAGGGCTGCATGGGCTCGGTCTAGACCGCCGTGATCCTCGAGTGACGAATGAGAAGTCGCGTGATTGACCTGGGTAGCAGCGTCTACGTGCTATTGAAAGTGTAACCACGGCACTGCCAGAAACCCTGCCCGGCCCCTGAGGCCTGCACACCGTACAGTGGGCGTTTTGATGTCGTGCAGCACATAAACGACCCTGGTACAACCATGTGGTTGCCTTACCAGCACTCACAGGCGGCTGAAACAGATCATATCCGTCCGCAATGCGAGCCCGGAGTGTAGGTGATACGGAAAAATATGATTTGGCCACGGGGAAGAGATAGACAACGAGTCCCTAGAAATAGCTAGATAGGTAAGAGTGACTTGACTTATCCTTTTATCTGCATAATCTGCGGCCTGCTTGTGTGCTCGTATTTGTATTAACCTGTTTACCAAGCGGTAACATACCGTAACTCGCGCATTTCCATCAACGCCCGGTCCAGGCAGGTGTGGTAGTATAGATGCCCCCTTTTCTCTCTGTACTTGCCTTAGGATGGTGATTCGGAATCTCTGTCCGTAGACGACGCGAGGTTCCAGCTATCCCGCTGCCGCAAGAAGCTCTCTACTCTCTCGTGCCGATTAAGAGGTGCTTTCTCATCCTGTTGTCGTCTCATGCCGTCGCTGATAGTAGCGTGCTTCTGTTCGTGCATCTCGACGATGGTTACCGTATGGGTACTAGCTCGCCGAGACTGGGCAAAGCTGCCCATGACCACGAAAGAACACAGCACGAGGGCGAAAAGTTCATTAGACATGAATATGGGGGTCTGTGGCTCCTTTTCCCCGTTCCTCTCGCGACGCCATCTCTCCCAGTCTTCCCAAGTAGCATTCCTACTCGCGTTTCCTGGCTCGTTCCGCCACGACCGGTCAGCTTCGCGATACAGGCTCTGCAGCGTGCGATTGCCGCGCCATCCGGCGCCGTACAGGTCGTATGCCCGTCGCTTGGCGTCATTGCTCAAGATCTCGTTCGCGGCCACCACTAACCGATAGCGCTCTAGTCGCACAGACTGTGGGATCGACGAATCGGCTGCGCTGTGATTCCTATCCGGATGATAAATCTTGACTAGTTCATAGAAAAGTGCCTTGTCGTACCGCGCACCCCTAGGTTGAGCAAGAATCTCATAGGGCGTCGGGTAAAGAGAGGTCGGCCAGGTATAACCCGCGGCAGCGCTAAGCCGGCGTTTATGAGGAGGACTGGAGATGGAAGCGTAACAGCGACTAGATGAGTAATTCCACCTCGAGCTCGACTTATGTTTGGCGCCCTGCCCGGGCAAGCTGGTATATTGGCCGCAACGCGCCTGTGGCCGTCGACCACTACCCGAACATGGCAATGATAATGGCGATGACGTTATGCAAGATGCCGGTGAATACGTAGCAGGCAACGGATGATTGTAATAGGAGGAGAATACACGGGTGGACTCTTTGAGGGCCATATTCACTCTTGGAGAGGCATTTTATTTCAATGGTTGTTGATTTAGATTCGGACGATGCATGAATGGAACGGGCAGACGACGGCGGCGAAAGATAGGTAATGATGAATCAATTGAATACCCAGGTACCTACCTACCTAGGTAGGTAGGTGGACGAGCCCACCGAGCCACCGAGCCCACTCATCGTAGGTACCTACCTTCCTACCTACGTAGTACATCATAAGCTCGGGTGTACTTGCACCTCCAATTCCCCAATTTCCCGATGCATAAAAGATGTCATAGGTACCTACCTAGGTACGTCTAGGTAGTCAATGGGTGAGCTGTTGTAGCACTAAAACGAGTAGGTGCCTAAGTAGGGAACCCGTAGAAACCCGGCTAGGTAGGTACTTGCGGAGGGGCTATAACCTGGATACTGACCTGGAAAACAACTTACCTTAGGTAACTTTATTTAGCCTAGTGAGGTATTGTGAAGCTTCGATCATCAGTACTACTTAGTATTAGAAGGTTAGGTACCTATGTAGGTAGTGTGAATGCGCAAATGTGCTCAGCCACAGCCTCGGGAGCAACCTATAACTACTTAGGTAACCTACCTGGCATCTGTCTAGGTTACCCTACCTAACATGTACGGTAACTTCAATTTGCATCCCATCTTCAATACAAGGAGACTTCAGTTACTTACCATCCCATCGATTAGGTAGCCACCTAGGTAGTTACCTTGTAATGTGCATTTACCATTTACTCGGTACCTATGCAGTACGTAGTATGATTAGGTATGTGCCTACCTGTTAGTAGGAGGTTAGACCCATTGAACGGCCCTTCACAACGGCCGGGTTACTGGCTGGGTGTCTGCGCAATTGTGGCTTAGGTGAGTAGGGCTGGGGCTAGTGTAGTTGCATTGGATTGGTGCTTGCCTCTAGGTTAACCTGGTTACTTAATCAATTGACTTTCAACCCCGGCCTTCAACAAAGACTGAAAGATTGCAATATCAAACTCAAAACACTATCGCGACCACATAGGTATATCATCTGGCCTCTCGCATCCGGCATCATTCCATCATAGGCGCCGCATCTACCGCCCGAATCTCAGCCGCATCCCAATACCTTCTCATTCATTGACATTCTCCTCTGTCGCTTTTCAACCGACACGCCCACATCTACATCCACACTCACCCACAAGCCGAACAGCAACCTCGAGCCTCTAGATCTCCATCAGCCAACCCCACCGCCTCTGCACTTCCTAAACCACCAAAGGTTCGCTCCATCTGGTCTGCTCTTTGAAAATCCGAGCTCGATTGACCGTCGCCAGTCGTCGACCCCGAATAATTTCGACCACTCCCCACACGAACCCCTCCAACCAGTTTCCAGAGAACAGCGACAAGTCGGATTCGTACATCTACGACAGGTGCTCCGAGCTCTCTACATTACCCATAGAATCACCGCGTCAGCCTAATCATAACGTGTATGTATTTTTCTCTTTAGTGGCTGGCAAAGCACCAGTGTATGTCTTGTCTCTATTTCACAGAAGATATTTTGAAGCCGTGCCCCTCCCCTCGCTAGATAAGTACTGGTTCTCCCTCTTGCAACTAGACTCGTCTCGTGCTTATTCTAGGTATGGGGCACCCCCCGGCACTGTTAAGATCAAGCCCCTTTTACTGCAGATTTCCATACACTTATCACTACTACTGTCTTTTCAAATGTGGCAGCCGTTGTCTTAATGTTCTAGGGGTTCAGTTCTAACGTGTATAATTAGACCAACACAGTTCATGAACGCTTCGCGTGCCTTGTCACCCACACCGACTCTACCACCCGCCGAAGAACAATTCAAGTTGTTCGTTCCCATACACGGCCAAGCACACAATTTCCCACGAGAAAAATAGGAGTCTGAATAATACTTGTGCAACCCTATTGTCCCCGCCTCTGCAGTGACCACCCTCCGCTCTCTAGCTTCCCCATTTAGCAAATCTAGTCAACAATCCACAAGAGTTGCTCCCATCGGATCTATATTCCGATCCCTATATTGCACTGCAGCAAAGTATCAACTCCTCCACCGCCAAAATGACCGACTCTATAACGGCGCAGCTCCAGGCCTCGACACTCAACGACAATAGTGATTGGAAAAGAAATTTAAACATTCCTGCCCGTGATGGTAGACAGCAAACTGAGGTTCGTGCTGACAGGTTCCGCATCATCAATATCTATGGTGCAAAGAATTAACTCGTAACCGGTGATTAACAGGACGTCACAAACACCAAAGGTCTGGAATGGGAAGATTTCTCTCTCAAACGAGATCTTCTAATGGGGATTTTTGAAGCTGGTTACGAAAAGCCCTCACCTATCCAAGAAGAGTCCATCCCTGTAGCCCTAACAGGAAGAGACATATTAGCTCGAGCGAAAAACGGCACCGGCAAGACCGCTGCTTTCGTTGTACCAACACTTGAGCGTATCAACCCCAAAGTCAACAAGATCCAATGCCTAATACTAGTCCCAACCCGGGAATTAGCGATGCAAACATCGCAGGTATGCAAGACCTTAGGAAAACATCTCGGCGTCAACGTTATGGTTACCACCGGTGGTACTACGCTACGCGATGACATCGTCCGCCTGCAGGATGCCGTCCACATAGTAGTGGGCACTCCCGGGCGTATCCTTGATCTGGCTGGCAAAGGGGTTGCTGATTTGAGTGAATGCCCCATGTTCATCATGGACGAGGCTGACAAGCTCTTGTCGATTGAATTCACCCCAGTCATTGAACAGCTATTGCAGTTTCATCCTAAGGACCGCCAGGTCATGCTGTTTTCCGCCACATTCCCCTTATCTGTCAAGGACTTCTCGGATAAAAATATGTCGAAACCTTATGAGATCAACCTCATGGATGAGCTAACTCTCCGTGGTATCACCCAGTACTACGCCTTTGTAGAAGAGAAGTCCAAGGTCCACTGCTTGAACACACTCTTCTCCAAACTTCAGATTAATCAGTCCATCATCTTCTGCAATTCTACAAACCGTGTCGAGCTGCTCGCGAAAAAGATTACGGAGCTAGGCTATTCATGTTTTTACAGCCATGCGAAGATGGCACAACACGCTCGAAACCGTGTTTTCCATGACTTCCGTAACGGCGTTTGCCGTAATCTAGTCTGCTCAGATCTACTTACACGAGGTATCGATATTCAAGCTGTGAATGTAGTCATCAATTTTGACTTCCCAAAAAACGCCGAAACCTATCTGCATCGCATTGGACGCTCCGGTCGATATGGTCACCTTGGTTTGGCCATCAACCTGATTAACTGGGAAGACCGGTACAATCTCTATAACATTGAGAAGGATCTTGGGACGGAGATTCAGCCCATCCCACCCACCATCGACAAAGCGCTGTATGTTTATGACAACCCGGAGAATATTCCCCGACCCGTAAACACGTATGCCACGACGAGACAAACTCCCGCACACAGAACCCAACAGGGTGAAGCTTCAACACCGAGCGCTCAGCCGAACAGTGCTCATCACAATGCTCATCCGCCTCAGGGAAGAGCACAGGGTGACTTTCGACCGCAGGCAGGGCGAGGCACCCAGTTCAATGACCCCCAGCCCCGACAGTACCAAAACAGCCGCGGCGGACATCGTGGCGGTCGTGGGCGTGGGCGAGGCTTCCAACAATTTGGCGGTCGGGGCGGTGGTCGCGGCCAGCCTCAACCCCCCCAGCAAGCCTAGCTTGCTAATCTCACCTCTCTTACCTAACGCCGGGGCCACTACCGAGGTCTTGCTCGGCTATATAGTTGTATGGCCATACTTTTTCGACTTGTAAATATTCTATTGTCTGGATCAGTCTTGATTTGTATCATACCCATCACGACTTCTCCATTGGTTCTTAATTTTCCTAGCCATTTGCCGGTTTCTTCGAGGAGATACATACAGCATCTGAGGTCACGAGGCGGGTCTCATGATGTTTGGACGAATCGGAAAGAGGGGTCGGAAACGGCGTTTGGCGTTCACTATACGAGGATGCGATCAGCATTGGTCAAAACAAAGGCAGTGAGCAGGGGAATAAAACGTGGAGATGGTCTCCACATGGCTGGTATCGATGTCAGTCTCCAGGCATACCTTGATCACGAAGTTGTCTCCATCTCCCTGATGAAGCTGCTTTGAACTGGTGTTACACCGAATTCCATTCAGAGCATCTAGGAAGAGCGTTAGAGCACGATACCCTTGATTATGAGAGGTTCTTCCTAGGGGTAGAACTTCGAGAGAAAAAAAGAAAAGAAAAAAAAAAGAGGTCTTGGTCCAATTTGACATGAAGTGTCAATGCACTGCATCGATTCGACAGCAGGAGCACGATTTGGCACGGCTTGCAGCAGCACGTGTGGTATACTCGACTGCTATAAATCTATACTTGAGAGACGGAATTGATCATTTTACAATGCATTCAATACTACACCTCTCAAATATAGTAGCAGGGTAATTTCTTGTCTCGGGAGTGGGGAGATTCTTTCAGCATGAATTCCGAAAATGTTGATATGAGTGGAAGGGGTCGGTGCCTCGCCGGCCGCGATTATTCCCATCTGTCCTACTTCTGGTAACATAACGGGCTCGATCCCAATCTACGCTATAGGCACCCCTAGGCGCTAGGCAAAGAGGCAGGATACCTCGACGGGGTTATAAGACAATGTAAAGGAAAAGAAAAAAGCAAAAAAAGTTTTTTTTTTTTTTTGAGAGGGCGCTAGATTTTCTATACGGTTCTCGTACTGGCGAGTTACCTGTAACTCTGGGCCAGTGGGCTAGATAGCAGTCTGAGCAAAATCGGTGGTAATAACAACCATCATTATCCCTTTCATCCGTCGAGCTACGATTCGTATTTTTTTGTCCTCGGTTGATTTGATCTTGCGTAGAATAACACAGGGTGTGGTAAAAAAAAGGAAAAGAATGGGAAGCTGACATGTCTGCACCACTCGAAACGCAGATACATACGCGGCAAGAGGATATCCGTCATCAATCCATGCCTATGTACCTAGAGAATCTTCAGGCAGCATCGGTCCTCGCGCTGTGGAGCACGAACCGATCGATCTTCGGATGGAATGAGAGCCAGATGACACGGAGATTTCGGTCGAAAGAGCCCAATTTAATATCCGATGAGTATCGTTTCTTCTACGGCGTCCACGTCACCCGGATGGATGTGTGCTCTACTTTCATGTACCGAGAATACCTAATCTTGATACTCACCCGATGCTAGTTTCACCCCACCCCAGGTGCTGCTCTGTAGATTTAGGGCAGAGCCTATGTTGACGTTGAGAGGTGGTTGGTTGTGCGGCGGTGGAGAATTGAGGATTAAATTTCGCGTCGGGGTTTTCCTTGTTTTTCTTTCTCCCTCGGTAAATACTTAGTAGACGGATTGATTACTTAAGCACGGGTTAGCTGCATTTAGACTCAAAAAT
This sequence comes from Xylariales sp. No.14919, assembly GCA_002003505.1. NCBI lineage: Eukaryota > Fungi > Ascomycota > Sordariomycetes > Xylariales > Xylariales sp. No.14919. Next base: position 244,677 of record BDMC01000021.1, on the reverse strand, counting down.
GCACGAAGATCGGCGCCGAGCGGGTAATTTTGACGACCCAATCGGACGACCCTTGGCTTAACCTTATCTCGACCACAGGCCCTACCGTCGTCCCCTTTCCCTTTCCCCCTTTTCTTTCCTCTTCTCTTTCTCTTGCATTCGCAGGCCGAGAAGAGTTGAAGCCGACTCGCCCGTTAGCTAACTAATAGACGCACTGGACGAGATCATTTCCGCCATGCCGTGCTGCGTGAGCAGGTAGTAGCTTGGGATCACGTGGAATCGCGTGATAGCACCGCGTAAGCGATGCTCATAACATGGTGACGGTCCATGCACCGCGAAGCCAATTCTACCCTCTGTGTTCCTGATTCGCATTGCGCAGAATGTGTCCGATGGGTAACTCAGTGGCTCAGCCGGACTTCTGCGTGACGGGGCCCGCCGCAAACTCGTTCACACAAACACCCACCTTGCAGACGGCCAGGTAGGCAAATCACAACCCACGGACATTGCCGAGCCGGCACACGGCACCAGAGGGAACCGCACGGAAGTTGGGGAATAGGCTTGGCGAAGTGGCATACATGCCGGCGATTAAAACGTGCTAAATCACTAGCAAAGTTGATGGCCTTAGAGACGCTAAGAGAGCCAGGGCCAGGGATGCGGCTGTAGCCGAAATCGACTCTAGAATCCTAGATCTAGAGTTAAGGAGAAGCCCCCATAACAGTGTTGGGGATCTGTTTCGAATCGTCACCCGAGAGGTTCAGCCTCGCAGCTTCGCAGCCATCGGTCTTTGGTGTCTTGTAATGCTACTACATACGAGGATTGGTGGTACGTAGAATTTTGGTAGGAGAATTGTAAATTACGGCCCATTCAACTACAGGGCCGAATCCTAGTTTCCTTGGAGAGGGCCAATATCATGGGTCTTACGGATTCTTTTTCTGTGTAGGATCTGCTTCGTAGTTGGCAAGAATGTTGAGCGGCTTAATCGCGTTAAGAGCCCCTATTTGCAAATGACCCCTCGAAGACTAAGTCCGGCTTAGAGACATACTTGTCACACCTCTAGAGCAAAGAGGTGTTCTGTATATTAGTAATACACTCAGCATAGAAGTACAGGTTCTTCGCTAACAACAATTGTTCATTACACCCCTTTACTAAGCATTATTACAATACCCGAGATTTTCATTACGAAAATATTTTACTTGGAGTAGAAATATCCCTAGGCTTTTTCTCGGAGGATCTTGCGTTCATATGTTCTACTTTTAAAGTAAAAATGTGTTGCTGTTTCTTTATGTAACATTATACTGTAAGCAACAATCTAGGCTTCGGTGAAGGTCTTTCTCCTGGCTTATTCAGATTGCATGATTGAGCATTACCATATTCTAGATATTCAAGTCGAAGTACTCTAGTATAGTGTATAGAGGCTCTATTATCTTCCTCCTTAAGTATTTCCCTAGGGCCCAGGCAATTTTCTGTACAGATTTATTATTCCTTTCAAAGTTAAAACTCACCTTCTAACTGTGACTCTAATCCTAAGCGCCATATAAATCGCTTTGGCTTAAATTATAGCGATTTGTAATAGCTAAATTGAAGAGGTATTACAAGATAGGAAATTTCCCTCTGGTTGTGATAATCGTCACAGCATTAGCGTCGCTTCCTTTTTATGACATGAACTTAGAGCAATACATGGTACAAATTACTGAATCCGAATAAACACGCATTTATACCCAAGCTTGGCCACCCATTCTTGATAGCCCAAAGATGGTACGGGCTTCTTATTGGGCGTGGTTCTATGAGACTAGGGAAACCCCCCTGACTTCCTTCACTTCAGTTCTCCAATAGGAATGTGGTAGTGCTTGTCTCTTGCAACCTGACGGTTTTTGGCATTCACGTCACGCGTTGCTAAGTAACCGGCGCTAAAATAGACAGACAATGGTGGTCATAATTGTTTGCTTGTTTGCTTTCCCATTCAATGTATCCAATGTAAGGGTGGGCCATTCCAGAAATCCTTCATTGAGAATTCACATATAATCTTTCTCTTTCACGATCTTAGCACATCTCATCAATCCTCTTCACCGTAACACATCAAGCTTGACCGACCGGCTCAAAGCCACGGCTGTCCCAGCCCGTGAAGACTTCAAATATTCTCCCACCCGTTCTGGGCTTTTCGCTAAGCCAGAAACCTCCAAGCCGAATTTTATTAGTTCAAATCTAGACAGAAGAATCTTGCCTCAAGATCCCCAGGTATGGAATGCAATAGATTCTAGTTGCGCAAAGAGCTTAAACTAACCAAACTATTAAGCTCTGCTATAGAAAAGCCTGTTGTTTCAAGAGACATAATAATTCAATATTTTCTGCTCGACTCCTCGGACGATATGAGTAATCAAGGCAAACAAGCCGTTACTAAAGGCCGTGATCTTTCGTGAGTAGCCCTGTGAATATTCTTCTTTGCATTTTCGGCAATCCTCCAGAGAAAACGAGCTCCTTTTGGGACAGATCCATATACTGTAGCTCCCTTAGGACCTCGATCATCCCAAGGCATGCTCGAAAGGGCGATAGCTAACTACGAGTGTTACAGAGGCCCCTGGCGACCGGGAATTGTTACCCCTGCTAGCACAGGCAATACCGACACTCCCAAAGCCTCTAATTCCTCGAACTACCGAGGAGACCTGACTAATCCACGCAACAAAAGTGCGGATATCCCGGATGAAGAGAACTGCGGAACGTGGTGGACTAACCTACCACCCAACTGCACATACGAGATGCTCTTCGACAGCATGCGCAATATCGGTGCCGTCAGTCATGCAATTATTAACCCTCCAGTAGGCACTCACGGAACCTCTGCCGCAAAGGTAGAGTTCTTCGAAAGAGCCTCCGTTGACCGCCTTATGGCCCAGACCAAGACCGGACATATCAGAGGACATATCCGAGTCGGCGGCCGAATTCCACACATCACTCTGAACAGGATCAAAGTCACCTCCCACTTGAGCACTATCCCCGTCGACCAAGGCAACGGTGGACGTGGCTCTCGTGTGCTCCAGGTCATCGGCGATCCTCGGGTCGTTCAGAAGGAATACCTCGAAGCCACATTGGCTAACCCCCAGAATCGAATCATATACGGCTTGGAAAAAGCTCGTACGTTCCAGAAATCTGGTGGGCGGTGCTGCGTGGAATTCCGATTCGCCTCGTATACCGTTCAGGCCGCCCGAGCTCGAGAGATCTTTCTCGCGCAGAAGCGCAGAGGCGAGATCTCGGCGGAGGAGAGGGCTCTTTGGGAGGGTGTTGTGTGCCTCTATGCACCAGACCCGTGTGCGTAGATGTGCGAGATTAGATTCTGCATGGCGTATGAACAAGGCCGTGGATTATGATAAGCAAGCGTAATGGCATCAAGACTTGGAGAGTGGTTGAAATGTTTACCCTTTGCGGTAGATCAGTGAGGCATACGGCATCAAGACTCTTGTAGTGGATTCGTTATATAGGGTTTTAGGCTTGCCCGATATATAGCTTCTGAATCCATCTCGTCTGAGTAACATCGTTCAGTCAATTCTGAGCTAAAACTTCTTGTTATCAACACTACCTCAAGGTTTAGGAACTAAACAGGTAGGTAAAAGTATAAATCGCTATCCAGCTATCCTTACATGCAATTAGTTGCTGGCCACTTCCGACGGTCTAATCTATAGAGACAGGCAAGACGGCTATTATGTCTAGCGCGTACGGCACCCTTCATCTATATTCCCAGTCCAGGTCCTTGGCAGCAGCTATTCTACTAGGGGGAACTAGTTCAATCCGAGAAAGCAAAGTGATCACAGCTATCCGCCTAATATAAAGACCTGTTATGACGCTGTTGGCCTCGTGCTTTATTGTTAGGCCTCCTTGCGTCCATATAAATGCCCTCATGACTTCGTGTATCCAATAGGCTTGTTTGGCTAGCAAGTATCTAATTGTTGGACCCATTTTCCTCCCTTAGGTCAGCCAGCCCTAGTAGTTTTAGTCATATGACGAACTCTATTCCTTCACTATATCCGTATTGTACTATTATACTTGAAATAATGACTGCCCTTAACGGTTCTAAAATCTGTCTAATCCAACAGCCTTCTCTCCTAAAAATGCTTGAGAGCACGAGTATCATCAATAACGGGCTTGATGTCGACCATTATATGTTAAGTATCGCGTACGTATTATATATAATTAGCCTAGTTCCTCCACGGAAGAAGGTTCGCTACTATCTCCCAAGCATTTCGAAGCCGAATGCTCCTCGCCCATTCTTACTGACTGATTGGAATATCACCGTACTGCTATAGTTAACAATATGGCCTAGAATTCGACACATAACCAAGAGACCCTTGTGTAATTCAGGTAGGGAGACGGAACGACGGTATAAGAAAGGGGGGAGTGTTCAACTATCTGTGTATTTATGATTGTTTAACGACTGGTAAAACTGGTGTCGGGGAGCATGGAAGGAAACGAAGAATACATAGTAATTATTTGCCCAGAGACAATAGTATGTGCCCTTACTTAGTAATCATTTCTTGGCGAGTATTGAATATTGTCGACATGTACCTAAGTGGTTATGGCGGTCCCGCAGTTCCGCCCCCAAATTATAATAATATGCAGTAGTAAGTCGTGCTTCGGGGCATGACCACAATATGGCTACAACATTACCCGCATTGCCTTCAGCTGTGATAGAATTTAGAAGAGGGGTTAGGGAAGCGGACTTAGGCAGCAAGTATAATGTTTGGGGGCGGATTAGGTGCCTTGGGCCGATGTAGTACGCCCCGTCGCAACATGCTACCAAATGGGTGCTATACATTTACTGCACCGCCACTGCGTTACAGCCAAGATAATAACTTGATAGACGTCGGCTGCGCTTTGCAGGTAGAGAGAATGCGATGTAACATGGGGGCGTATCCTACCGAATACTACACCGCCTATGTCGAATTTCTGATTCGATAGTTTCACTGTTCTACCAGATTGATATTTTTATTTATATCCTACCATCAAGTAAGAAATGCTGGAAAGTTGCAGATTTGGGGGAGTAGTCACGTGTAACCTATGAGATCTTCATGCAACGCCCAGATATTATGGAGGGCATTTTCTATACGAATTGAGCACGTCTGTCTTCTGTACGTAGCAGAAGGTAACATTGAGGGGATGTCGACGTGATGCGGGTACATCGTAGTACGGGGCTGACGTTGGGGCGCATATGTGTCCATGTTAGACAATCATCTACTGATATAGAAATTCGAACTACCCTTCACTTTTTCTAGATTGAATTGTCCGACACTTCTCTTCTGGCTGGAAATTTTGGTACCCCTCCCCGAAACGACGTCTTTCGAATGACTGCGGCCACCCCCCCTCCGGAATAAGTGACTTTAATTGAATTGTGCGCTGTCCCTTCCGATACGGCACCATGTCGTATTTACCCGTCTCAAGTGGAGGATCCCACCACACAACAGCCTCGACTATTTTGGAGAGACATATAGTAGCCGGGCCGGGGACACCGCCAGACGAGACTGCAACTTTACGCTCAGCAGAAGTGCCATCCTCGGAATTGAAGAGAGCGCTTCGGGACAAGGATTCGAGATGGTGGTGGTGGTGGGAGATAGGGGGCTCATTGCTTAGCATCATTAGCATTGGTTTAGTGATTCCGGTCCTGAAGGTGATTGACGATAAACCCTTAGACTCGTGGAGGTACTCGATCCGGCCGAACTCCCTGATCTCTATCCTAACTACGATATCAAAAAGCTCAATGACAGTGGCGACTGCTTCTTGCCTGGGCCAACTGAAATGGGATCATTTCCAATACCGTCCAAACCCTCTGGACCACCTCCAAATATACGATGATGCCAGCCGTGGGCCCTGGGGATCTTTTCTACTCTTGTGCACCGGCCGCCTCAAAGTGGTTACAGCATGGGCTCTCGCACTGGTCACACTGTTTTCCTTGGGCATAGAGCCCAGCGCCCAGCAAATCCTTGACACCCCGACTAGGCAAACAATTTTGCCTAATGTCACTGCTCAAATTGGAATAGCCAGGAACTATAGCTCGAATGGAATAGTTTCGAAGTCACAGTTTTACTGGGGAGGGAGTATGATTTAAACCCGTCTTATATATATCATTTCTCTCCAAGGCTAACACGTTCGTTAATAGGCCTACGCATTCCGACCGCCGGTTTATTCAACCTTCAGACAGCTATAGCAGGTGGTATCGTCGGCTCAGTTCCGCCAGTAAACTTTTATTGCCCGCCACCTGCTACGCAGTGTACCTGGCCCCCATTCAGTACTCTTGCGGTTTGTTCAACCTACAGTAACCCCACGAATACGGTCAAGCCAGAATGCACCACCGATAAGTACAACAACACGATATGTGACTACAGATTCCCCCAGGGGGCAAACCTTTCTTTCCCTTTATCACCGGACGCGACGAACCTCGGAAACAGCTTGTTAAACTCTTCCGGGGGGTTGAGCAATCTCAATGACGTATTCATGGGTCGCCTTGATGGAATACGAAGGCAGGCGACTGGTGATGTTCTAACTGCGATACATTACGACGATCCCCAACCATTCAGCATGACATGGAACTATTGTATTAAGACATACTCTAAAGTTCTCGCATCTCCTACCGGGATTCATACAGCAGAGTATACGTCAGTACCCCTTTTACGTAACGACAGCATTCCTGCCGGTATTCAGCCATGGAACAGCTTTAGTCACCCATCTTCCGACATAATATTCAATCTCACTGCGTCAGTCCAGACGGGGGTGTGGGAGCAGCTAAGCAATCTCATGTCCAGAGAGTTGACAGATCACTTCGAGACGGAGTCACAGACGGCAGATTTCAGCGTGGGAGAGTTCATGCTGTATGCCGACCTGGCTAATATGACGAAGAATATCGAAGAGACGTTGTCGAATCAAATCCGAAGTTCCTCGCCGGGCGACAACGGCTGGGCTGAAATGTGGCCGGGACAGGCATTCTACGAAGAGACGTATTGGCAGGTTCATTGGCCCTGGATCTTGGTCCCGGTAATCGAGGTGCTGCTGGCAGGTTCGCTTTTGGCTGTCTCCATCACGGTGACGAGGGCTCAGCCCCTGTTCAAATCTTCGACCCTGGCTTTGTTGTATCATGGCCTTGATGGGATTGAAGAAGATGAAAATTTACGTGGCGATTGGGTAAATAATTTGGATGATCTGGAGAAGATGGCTAAAGGTGTCGATGTCGAGTTGAAGAAAGATTCAAATGGTAGTTTGAAGTTCGTCAAGGTTGTAAACACCGTGTAGGCGGGGTCAAACTCCTGCATGCGGTAGGCTAATAAAATTTGATATTATATACTGATGTATAATCGCCGTGCTTTTCTTTTAGCGTTGGGTGTTGAAGGGCTTCCTACGGATAGCTTGAGATCCTTCCTTCATGGGGCAGACGCGCGCAGGTGGCTGTCTAGCGAGATGGGCGTCAAGGAGACAGTCGCCTTTAGGCCACATTAGGACTGAAGAACCAACCACGATTAAGGGCATTTCATATTAAGGCAACCGCTGGTGTAGAATATCATAGCCTACCAAATTAGACATCGACTCCTTTGGTTCCTAATCTGAGACGTGCAGGTAGACCACTCACAAGGGGCAGAGTACGTCGACGGATCATCGCGAGGGAATGATATTCTATTGATGGCAAGCCATTTGGCTTTCTTGGGTCACCGAAGACTGGAATTTTGTCTTATAGCCGCATCTTTGGCACGGCATATATACCTTCAAGAAGGTCAGATTCCTATAGTAGGAATAATCTAAGTATAGTAGCGTGAGGTGGTGCCCCCGTGATATATAGTAGACGCGCGTGGGGCGAAGTACAGCCACTGGGATTACCAGCCCCCAAAATTCTAACATACTTACTTAGTATATATATTGTCTCTTATCTTTGCCAGCCGATTAGTTTTTGATAGCATTGAGATTCCGTCTTCCTTTATGCTAGAAGTAGTTGGCCAATGGTTTCCGCTGGGGGCTCGGGAGATTATTTCACGGTTCATTCCAACCCCTAAGCCTTCTAGGCATACTATCACCGCCACGCCTAGAAGTCCTCAAGCTAGTATGAGATTTGTTGTGCTATACCCAAAGATGCCCATTTCCCAAAGCGCTTGCCTCTAAAGAAACATGTCTGGGAGATGGCTGGACGCCGTGATATGGATCCCAACTAGCACGACAAGGTCTATGAAAACTTGGATGTAGATTTCTATCTATACATGATGCCTTAATTAACACTTGGACTTCGGTGATTTAACGAAGGTCCGTGAATCTTGCATACCAGCGATAGTAGTTAGAAGGGTTCTATAACAGCCGACATGATACACTTCAGCTAAGCTTACCTATACTCATAAGCGAATGTAACGGTGGGGTTCCTCAGCAGCGTATGTCGTCAGATAGGTACTGGTAGCTGCGTCAAAATACTCAACCCAAACCAGCTGAGATCAGAGCGCAAAAAGTTGAATACATTCCTCACTGGGTGTACTTAATAGTCAGTGCCATGGCTTAAGTATAGGGGGGTTGATGAATATTCGTTATTGCGCGAAGCGTCTAATCTATCACCGACTGATACATATGCATATGTACACAACACCTTCTTTATTCTAGTCTAGAAAGTGGCGGTCAGTCCGGAAGGGCTCGTGTACGAATGAGAGCCTGTAGGCTTGGTAATTATTAGAAGATAGGGAAGATGACGCCTTTTTAGCCGGCGATCAGCGTTTCTGGGAGAGAATTTCGCCACTGCTAGCCTAGATAAGAAAATGAAGCGCGAAGAGCATCACAGCACAGCTATTTAGTCTTTCATGCATCCTGGATGTGAATAGCACATAGGCGCCTAATAGCGTTGACATGACAGAAGGAGTCTCGCAAGGTATAGCTCGAAGGGAGTTCGAGAAAGTAGTGCGTGCCTTTCTGGCCGCCTTTGGGCCTCAATAGTCCGCGCTCCATAGTCGACCGGACTTTTGTGCCCCAAAAGGGCTTCTAGATAGAATTGAGGTTGTGAATGGATCGCTGTTCCGCCCTCTCTACGTCATCCTACATTATACCGGGTTTGAAATGGCCTCAAAAGCAGTCATTCATTTCTATGGCTTAATCATTGGCTCGGGATTTAACAGAGTGCCCGAGATCGCCGGGCGGGCAACAACCGGCGAGGTTCCGCCTAATCCGTGATATATTCAGAGCGTCTTGGTTTAGATGTCACTGCTCTTCAGCCTGCTGCCGCCTCTGGGCTTGATGCACTAAGCGTACAGCTTCCGGCCTGCATGATTGCGCTGATATGGTCGCCACTCGAGGCCATATTTATCTACGCGCAAGTTATAGAGCTTGTTGGAGTGATATGCCTAAGAACTGGCAATTGTGCAGTTTGTTTTAGCGTGAGGCCATGTAGCCACACCTGATCAATGCCCTTTTATGATACCCAAGCTCGCGTGCTGTCCGGTACTATAGAAATGAACCAACAAATGAGCGGACAGAAGCAAAGGAATGTAAGGCTCAGGCATGCTCACAAGTCTCAGGCAAATCAATAAGGACCAAACAATAATGCGAGGCCTGGGGGACAACTAACACGTATATAAATAAGGCTCAAGTGACCACACAACGTGAGAATATCCTCATGCACTCAACTAACCTTCTAAACGAACTATTTAACGATGGGTATATACGAATACCGTGCGCTTGACCTAGATCAGGATGAAATTCGCCTCGTCGTGGTCCACCCGGGCTCATTCAATGAAGGCATACACGTATCATTCCAGCATATCTGTCTTCCCGTCCCAGAAGGCTTGACTCAGCCGACAAATGGCCATCACATATACGACCTCGAGGTACTTAGTAACAGTCTCCCACCCGGCTGGCAAGTGGCCCCGAGATTGGAAGATAGCCGGCCCCTCTTCTGGAAAGATAATTTCTCATCTTGGGATCATCCAGACCCCTTATTTCCATACCATGCGCATATGCCATCATTCGAGACACAGAGCCAGCAAGACCGACCCTCCTTTGAGGCCCTTTCTTATTGCTGGGGAGAAGCGCAGCCCGAAGAGGAAATTTACGTACATGTTGTCGACACAGCACAGTCCAGTAGCTATGATGCGACCATGTCCATCCGCCCTAACCTTGCTACTGCGCTCAAACATCTGCGTGATCCGACATCTTCACGGACCTTGTGGATCGACGCCCTCTGTATAAACCAGCGAGATCTCGTCGAAACCAACCGTCAGGTCGCTCGAATGGGTAGTATTTATGCTCTCGCTACACGTGTGGTCGCCTGGCTCGGCCCAGCTACTCCTACTAGCTCTATTGCGCTGGACGAGCTTGTACTGCTTGGCCAGCAAATCGAGCTTGTGACTGGCAAAGGGCCTGGATCTGCGCCGGCACCAGGGGCGCAACATGTAGACTGGATATGGCAATATCCAAGTCGCAATCCAGAGGCTCTGAAAGCACTTTTTTGGGATCACGACTGGTGGCAGAGGCTGTGGGTTTGGCAAGAGATCCTACTGGGGAATGCTGCCGCCTCGATACTCCAGTGCGGGACGAAGGTTGCTCTGTGGCGATTTGTCCGCCGAGGCATACGAATCTTACGCGAAACGATGCTGCCTCGTGCCGAAATGCGCACAGGTTTGTTGCCAGGCCCCGTCAATTGGTTACCGCACATGTTTCGGACCCACGGCTTAGGGCAGTGGGAAAGCCTTTCATTGCTCCTAGGCTCGACGGGCGGAACGAAGTGTAGTGATCCTAGAGATCGCATTTACGCGCTTCTCGGGTTGATTGATCGAGCACTTGCATCCCGGATCACGCCGAACTACGAGAGCAGTGTAACCAAGGTATATCAAAATGCCTTTTGGGAGTTTGTGCGACTGAACAGAACTCTGATGTTACTGAAGTTTTGCGACCAAGGACAGAGAAGAGGCAGTTGGAACGGTCCGAGCTGGGTACCAGACTGGCAGCACGGTGTGATTGTTGCACCGCAGTATGCCTACGCTGCGGGTGGAACAAAAGCTGAAGCTACTCTGGTTGATACGGAGCAAGGTATTCTCGCCTGCACTGGAGTACAAGCTGCCCAAGTCGTTGCCGTCAGTACAAAGAACTGGCTTAGCGATGATTCACCCATATCACTCGTTACGAGCCTAGATATGGTGAAAGAGTGGTATAAAGTCTGGGAGCAACATCGATCCGTCTATTCTCAAGATGTGGAGTTCTTCACGGCAATCAGATATGGGTGGGTTTGGGAGCGCCGGCGCTGCGGCATATCGGCACGGCAGTATAGTGACGAGTATCACGCCCTAGTTGCACATGGCGACGCCACCTCGGGAACAGAGAAGAATGGTGGATACCTTCTTCAGGATCCGATCAGAGACGAAAAACATGGCACATTCTTTTGTACGGAACAGGGTCTTCCAGGCATGGGACCCGTGAGCATGAGACCTGGTGGGTGCTACTACCTGAAAGTGCCTACCTTGAAGGCTTATTGATTTCTGTTATAGGCGACATTGTGATAGTTCTTCTTGGCTGCCCTCATCCACTCGTGGTAAGAGCATTAGAGACCCGCAAGTATGATAATCATCGGACTTATCAAGTCATCGGTCCGGCGTATGTCCATGCGTTGATGGAGGCGCAAGCATTGTTGGGCCCGACAGAACCACCCTGGACAGTATACGTAGACGATACAACAGGAAGTCAACTATGGCGATGTTATAACGAAGAGGAGGCTAAGTTCGCACCGGAAGACGTTCGACTCGGGCCCCTACCTCCTGGCTTCACGGCGTTGGGTGCCGGAAAGTTTAAGACTGAGACGGGTGAAATTGTGGATGAAGACCCCAGAGAGACTGGTAAAAACCTAAGTCACAGAGGAGTAAAGTTGGAAACTTTTTATCTAATCTAGAGATAGAACTAAAGCTCTACACTGCGCGATATAAGCCAATTCCCATCGTAGAAAGATGAATTTAAAAAATGGGGCAGAAACAATAAGAATTCTCGATCTACTTACCAAAAATCTATCATAAAACTTATTAAGTTCATCTGCTGTACCATGTCCCTGGGTATTTCAAGGTCTTTCGTCTGTCTGCGTGGCACACCTGTCAGGCACTTCCCTTCTCCTTTCCTCCAGACTCTAGACCCAGACTTACAGCTCAGCAATGGTATAACGTTTATATAAATGAAAGTACTATTAAATTTAATACGAATATTACTTTATAGTTTATTGTGTAACGTTATATTGTAAGAATTCTTGTAATTATTATTAATGCCTACACTGCATTTATCAGCGCCGTTTAGCATCCCAATGCAAAGTTAAACCGGCTTTTAGGAAGCATATACAGGGGAGCCGCAGCCCTCTCGGTTCTCCGTCATATCTTATATTCTAGGCTGTAAGCGTGAGAAGTCAAAAAATATGTCACTTAATTACTTATTATTATATAATTATACTCTTCGCGCCTGTAACTTTGAAATTTTGATATGGCGCATTAACTATGGGGTGAACCCCTCTACATAGTCGAGATTCCAAGGCTTTAACCAAGAGATGGAGTAAGGCTCATGTGAGTTCGGCATGGGCGCTTCCATTGTCGGGTACTAGAACTTCCCGTCTTAGAGGCTTCCATCCCAATATTTCAACATTTGTATGCAAACTTTCGTGAGTATGTAGTCCTTTTTTATGAGCGCCACCGTGAATACGCAAGAGATAAGGAGGGATTAGCGTCGGGAACGGTAATTCGAAGAAATCTTTTCTTGGTGCGAAAGATAAAATATAGAAACACCATCAAAACGTGAGTGCAAGGCGACATGTTCGTGTCATTGAGTTGCTAGAATACTAGATCGTGGGTTCCCATAATGAGGTGGACGGCGTCTTCGAAATCTCCCGACGACTCGGCGGTTTATCCGCTCCAAAAGGAATAATTAAATCATCAAGTCTGCAAGACCGTATCCAACCATCCCTATTCCTACCCTGGCCCATACTCATCTTTGGGCGACATGCGGGATGAGTTGGGCGTGAGGACCTCATCGACTAGGACGATTTCATGAGTAGGCTCATCTAGCCAGAACCCAATATTTGGTATCTGGGATGATGATTTCCCATTCGGCTGTATCGCCCCGTCTAACTTCGAAGACTTTTAGCGCAGGCCCTTCAATACGCCTTGTACATTCTTTGCCAACGAGTTTAATCGCCTCGTTGAAATGAATGTTTTTGTTGTGCTGACCAGCAAGAGCTTTAGTACTCGGCGTATAAATAGCCCAGCGGGGACTTGCAGCGCGCTTCTTTGGACCCTGCGGCAGCAATATACTGTAAACAGCCCCCTTGTTTGTGTGTGTACCTGAGGGCGGCGCATGCAAGCAAGGGGGGGGACCGAAGGTGAGGACCTTATGTTCGCAAACCTGCATGCTGTGTCCGTTTAGCCAGCTCGCCAGTAGGTTGGTGGCGGGGAAGTGAGTCCTTCTATATGAAATGACTGGGTAGATTAGAGGCTGGTGTTTCTAGAGCTCCTTCCTGGCGCGGGGGGCGAGAATGTGGCACCTACGTATTGTTATGATGATCAAAGGGAAAAGGAAGGATGTATCGCTCACGTTTTGGGAGCGGCCCCTGACAGGTGCTTAGTTTACCAACCTAGTACCTGATGACAGGATATAACCTGGCCCTCAGCAAATTACCGCCTCTCCAGCTTTCTAGAGGAGCGTATAAGGTTCGTATACTAGCAGAGAAGCTCCTGCAGAGGAACTATCAAACGTAGATAAGACTTATTCACAACTTTCAGCACTAGTAGCTTTACTAACCCGATGTTTATATTACGCTTTATGTTCTGATGACATGGTTCTATTTTCCTGAACTGCTTTTTCACATTTCATTGATGCAAGTTTATTTCAATGTCTCTTATTCATATTTCTACTTTAATTCGTACATACCCCTCTTTTAACTTAGTCACTGTTAGGATGATGCCTAAAGTACTTGTCTAAGCTTGCCGCCAAGGAGTCTACGAAGGAGCCTGCTCTCCCAACAATCCAATAACACTCTTAGGCTGCGTAGTCCTCGATTTATTACTCTGATGTTTTGTACTGAGGCCGGATGAACATTACTTCCCATTCTTCTCGCAGCTAGTTCAGCAGACCCAAGTACCCCGGAATTTCGAGAGCATAATCAGTGTTATTCTTAGATATGACCAAGTTTGCGTGTGAGCCGCGCTTGTTATTATCGTGTGAAGGGCTTTTAATCTTGTGGTTGGTACCCCTCGCCTCTCTGTGGGATACTTCTTTGTCTCACAAGTATGGTATTGCGACGCATCGTCAGTGTTCTCGCAACCGAACTCAAAACGCACAACTGAGTGTCGGCATTTCCCTTACTCCTTGATAAAAAGTTACCCTCTTGCCACTTCTATCAAGTTTGGTCACACAAACCCGATCATTCCAGCACATTCACTCTGGGCCCACCGTTTGTTTCGGCCGATACAATCAACACAACAAACAACCACTATTACCCGTATCACCTAGACGATTCATCGAAAACAACACCACCCCTGGATTACAGAACCTTTACCGAGCTATCAATTGTCAATGACGAGGGCTATCCTTGCCCGAGTGGTAGTCGCCTAATACTTATATACCCAAGTCTTCGTTTGTTCCTGACAGATTCCTAAGAAGCATCACGAGCAGCACCACAAGCGACACCATACCGCGAATTTGTATTGATCGAGAACACTTTCCTTCCCCCTCCCAAAGGAGGAAAGCCGAGGAAATTCAAGTTTAAGGTCTGTTTACATACCACTACATAAAGGCTTTGACTGCTAACTTTACGTGCAGTGACCTCGGCCTATCGAATAATTACATTCTCTCACCCCTAGAGTCACATCATTCCTCTAAATAATAAGGTCACGATGGCCTCCAATCGTTCCAAGGGCGCGATACCCGAATTTAAAATCCCCGATATGGGCCCTCAAAACAGCGCCCAAGAGAAGGAAGAGGATAAGTTTGTGCTCATCAGCCGCCGCAACCCCTGGAAGGATGGAAAGCTCGTATCCAGTTTCGGAGAGAAGGGAGCGGATAAAGGCAAGAAAAGCAAGGATCAGGATGGCTGGGAAACGATTCCTCTGAACGACAGCGATGCCGGTCAATCTTCGAAAAGGTAGCCTGGAGACACGGGGGTTGTCGTAATGAAATTGGAGAGGGCTTTTTCTATGGGCTACGACATAAGCTAGTTGGTTGCACCTAGGCTGTATGATGTCGCACGTGCCAGCATTCAATATCGTTGAAATCCGGTAGATAATACTATTACTGTGTCTTCAACTTGAGAATAAAGTTATACATGAATTTGTATCATTACAATTTGTGAGGATGAGTATACCGCGACGGGGATACCCTCGATGGCACAGCTCATGACCAGATACGGGCGATCTTTTTATCTTAATTAATATGGTGATTTCGCTATGATTGCCGTTTTTATTGTATGGGAACGGGCTTTCTAGGTAGTCACGGACCCCTCAACATGGAAGCGCATCTGCTGGGAAGCAAAACACACACAACCACATGGACCCTAGCTGCCTTAGCTATACCCCTCACCCTTCCGCCTCTCACGTTGCATATAAAGGGACACAGCCACTCTGCGTCTGGGGCTTGGTTTGGGTGGTATTGCATTTACTCAGGCGACCGCCAAGACCCCGATCATGGCTGTCGGCTCGGCCAGGAATCTGACCTGCGTGACGTGCATCTGTCAAACAATGGGTAGCTTGATGCATGTATTACAGCATCCCATCCCTCTCCTCTCGATAACAAACCATTTAGGCATCCAGAGCACCTTTCTGCGAGCGATCAAAGTCAACGGCAGAAATGCCTGAGGTGTGCGACGTCTGTTCTAACCTTCGCTTCCAACCGCTGCGCCCCCCACGACAACTCAAAACTCACATCTATACACCAACCTGGTTTCAATCGAATCTTGCGGCTCCGTCCGACCTCAAGCTATCAAGTAGTCAAGGGTGCACTACGTGCGAGTTTGTCTTGCAGGCGATTGTGCATTATGAGATGCAATTTCAAGAAGATGAGACCCTCTCGATCCTTACATACGAATCCGGGGGCACCCTTCTCCAGTCTATTGATCATACAATCCAAGTGTATACCCCAGAAGGTGAGGCTCATCCTGTCATGGTGGAAGTTCTTAAGTGACATAGTCTAACGAAAATACTTCAAAAAGGGCAGCCAGATGCCTGGGAGGGGATTACGAACGGTCCAGAACTCAGCGAGCATGCACAATCAGACCGAGCGAATCAATTCATTCGGTCGTGTCTTGACAAATGCCACAATCTTCACCCTAAATGTGTGCAACTCGGGGGCCGTCCCCCCTCTCGTTTGATTGACGTTGGTTTAGCTCACGATGATTACGTACGGCTCGTGGAAACGCCTCCTGAATCTCACACTGAATACATTACCCTTAGTTACTGCTGGGGCGATGCAGATGTCGTGAAAACAATGAGTACAAACTACGACGAAATGAAGTCTGGAATACTTACATCAATTCTCCCGAGGACAATACAAGATGCCGTCATAGTCACACGAGCATTAGGACAGAGATACCTCTGGGTTGACGCCTTATGCATCATCCAGGACTCTAAGCTCGACTGGGAGATCGAATCAGCTAAGATGGCGTCGATCTACCGCTCCTCGCTCCTGACTCTAGCAGCGGCTACTGCCACCGCCGCTAGCGACGGGTTTCTTAATCAAGAGCATAAAGCGAGTACCGCCAAGTCTGCCTATCAACAGCCATGGCACGACGAACACGGGAATAAAACAGTCCTCGCCGCCAGAGTCGTTCCCGATTTCGAAACACACACGGAAGACGCTGATGATGACGACGTTCTTCCGTTGTCCCTTCGGGGTTGGACGTTGCAAGAGCAAAAGCTCTCGACGAGAACAATAAGTTACAGGCGACAGGAGCTATGGTGGTCTTGCCTCACCGAGCCTTCGTGCGAATGTCGCATCATCAATGAGCTACCAGAGGAGGCGAAGAAATTCAGTTTCAACTCGACTTACTCTATCACGACCGCGAAGGAAATGTACAGGGAGTGGCACAATACAGTCGGAGAATATACTCTGCGCGCCTTGAAATACCCCTCAGACAGACTTCCTGCCATAGCTGGTGTCGCAAGAGTAGTGCAAGATCTTACAGGGTCGGCTTATATTGCCGGCCTTTGGAAGGATAATCTCGTTCACGACCTCACGTGGGATGGCGGCCTGTACCAGGTAGAAGCACAGTCGTCGGTAGCAGCGTCGCCGGATTTCCTTGGGCCGACATTTTCGTGGGTCTCAGTCAACAGGCTTGTGAGTTATGAGTGGACCGATCGCTGGGCCCAGGATACGAGATGTCGTATACTCGCAGCCGAGTCGCCAGCTGCCGGCCTCAATCCCTTGGGCCATGTTGAGTCGGCATATTTGACCATTTCCGCGCCCCTTCTCGAGAGCGCACTCCTGGTCCAGTCTCAGAATAGCCAGGGGCCTGGCGGCTCGTTAGACAGATACCTTATCTCATGTGGTAGCGAAGAGCTTATACTACATGCCGATGTGGCTCTCGAGACTTTCGAGGGATTGAATCAAGACGGGAACATCGAGACGTCCGTTCGACGATCGCACATGCCAAAAACACGTGCTAAATCAGGAACGCCGGTATCACTACTTTATTTGGGCCATTTCATCGAAAACCAGCATCCCAAGACCAAAAACATACACATAAACCGAGCCTATCTTGTCCTGGGTAAAAGCCCGACAGATATAACAAGGTACGAACGAATTGGGATTGCTAAGCAGAGCTGTGTTATTCGCAAAGATTCGTCTGAGACACCTCGCTTCTGCGACAAATTTTCGGTGAGGGTTATAACCATCGTATAACTTTTTGCTGCTATAGATGAGAGATTTATGAAGGGAGCTGGAAACCACCACCGTGACTGTTATGATGCAGCGGGTCATGGAGGTACCTATAAGACAAGTGCTGTAGTTTTTAGCAGCCTTAGCAACTAGGTGCACTGTAATTATAGCGATCTTAGTGGAGGACACAGCTGTAACTATAGTGGGAATTTGCCAAGACGTTGAATGGGTGGCGGGTTGGTGGAATTCTGTTAACTGCGCATCACACCCAGGCTTCTAGATGGACTGAACACTCTCAGGACTCAATATTGAGGCTGTCGAGACACATCATTGCCAAGGGCTATACATCCAGTGCACGTATAACAATTCTACGGCCCATGGCGACGGAGGCGTCTGAGGTTTCAGCGAGCCTTAGCCTCAATCCCATCCCATACTCGATCTCTTCCGATGAGCCCCCGCTCCGGAACCTCACAATCACCTCACACTACTTATACCAACGTCATCACGATCTTTACGCATGACTTGTTCCTCGGATTAATATTGCAGACCGGTTGCGCCCCAGTTACTACAGACCTAGCGGGCAACAGCGTTGGCAAGCAGACCACGCGAACGCACTGCGGCATTACAAAAGATCGCGGTACCGTTAGACGAGTCCTTGTTCCACACCCTATACCCTGGCCAACCGCTCACGCTCTCGGCTCTATTCACCGGATCATCGAGACCGCGCACTGCAAATGACGTAGAAAGCCTTCAGCCTGCTGCAGACATTGAAACGTTACTTGCATCAAGATGTTCTTTTGGCTGCTATGTTCCAGTCCGTCTCGCACGACCCGAGCCTCTGGCACCCCCGGTATCCCCATAAAACCTCCTGTAGTCTCCCGATAGGCTGTTGTAGAGATTAGGCTACCTATGTAGGTAGGAGGTAGTGAGCCTTAGTATTGTCCTAGCTTATTTAGCGTTAATCAGGTACTTGGTAGGTACTTGATGTTGCTAATTCTTAATTCAGTATACCTAGGTAGCCTAACCTATGCCATCTCGATACAGCAATTCATGTTTAAAAATTCTTCTACTTGCCGTATTCTCCGAACCATTCGCCAATACCCTGCGCCTCAGTTCTGTCGAGCATGTGTTCGTTTCGATATCCGACGCTGAAAAGAATCCCTAGAGTCCTATAATGTTTAAGGCTAGCACCCTGGCCTATGATGACGTCAGTGACATGAAAGGCTGTCCGTTCGTTATCTTCGAAGCGTCAATGTAGGAGGTTGATTCTAGCTTGAGCGCTCAGCGCAATAGGCTACGGTATATTAGAACGTAGTAGATCATAGTAAGAGCTCTTTACATCCGTCAAGAATCAAGACACGCGCATTCATAAGAACTTGTTCCCTTGTTCCAACAGTTATCAAGCGGTAAGCACGGAATCCTCCGGGGAAACGAGATAATAAGCCAGCATTTAATCGCGGTAATACACAGTACACGGCATTGGTATGTCACCCCGCTGAGATCCGTAATCAACCGCCGACCAGACTGCCGCGGCGCTCATAGACACAGCGACCTAGTAATCAACACATCAACCCTTGTCCTCCTAACCGGAGTAGATAGTACGACTTACGAATCCTTGCCGGCCAGTAATTGTATTATCACCTTGTTCCTCCCCGAGCATCATTTGATGATTTATCGCGCGGGTGTCCAGTGACATCGCCGTTGCAGCGTGGGCGGACAGGCTGCGAACCCCCGCCCGATGAAAATTGGGCGAGGAATAATCGGACATAGGCAGTATGGTGCCGCTGGTTGATTGCTTCTTTCCTCGGCAACGGAGCCTGTGGCGAATTTTGCGCCAGATATACCGGATACCCGGAATAGACGTGAGGAATAGGCCGACAATGCCTATGATTGCAGGGGCGGCTAAAGTCATAACGAGGTGTTATTGTGTTAAGCGACGGGTTGGCGAATAACTAGATCCAGAGCAACGCAAATAGTATGCACGATGTACGACCAGGTTCGGCAAATAATGAAGGTTGAGATGTTCTACATATATGTGTTTATATCGCACAATGAGCCTCTATCTACGCTTTGTGGTACGCAGAGGCATACTTCTCTTATTGACATACTCATGTAAGCAGTTTCGTACGAATTCTGGAACATATTGGGAAAGAACAAGGATTACATTCCACCAGACTTTGGATGGCTCTGTCCCATATCGAGGAAGCACGATTCAGCTCGTCCAACCAGATTTCGGATGATACCGAAGAATTACCAATCACACTACCAGGGCAACTAAGCTAGGCCACCAGGTATTGGATGTTTCTTGGCGCGCGGATTCGGTTGCGAGAGGTGACGCCTAACGGATGTTCATGAGACTCTAACCCGCATTACAGGGCGATGGCGACAATCGGTAGCTGACCAGAAAATAGATGGAAGCGAGTACGGGTACCGGCATCCGGTTCATCATAACCAATCGTGATTCACCAGAAAATGGATGAACGCCTAGCATATTGCAGCGAAGTATCGCCGGTTATCTATACAACTCAAATGGCGAATAGGGAGACGCATGAATGTGTAATTCTCATGCAAGCAGGTTTTGGCCGGCTGGGCTTTCTCGCCCTTTGAGTAACGGGTCGCGCCCCTTGAGGCCATGGGAGTTGGAGAAACCTTTGAGATCCACCTCACAGCATCTACCAGCAGGCATAAATACGATGCGTGGACTCGTTGGTATTCGTGCTGTTCATGGTATTCCGCCCTAATTTCAATACTCCCAAGCAACCCATTTATCATCATCAATCCCCAAGTCCCGACACGCCTTCATAACAACGCGATCATGCCTCTACACAGACGCAAGATTGACGGCCCACGAGACGACTTGTGGAAAGAGAACGAGGCCATCTTTCGACGTCTCTACCTGAAAGAGCACAAGAAGCTAAAAGATGTGAAGAAGGTGATGGAGAGTGAACATGGATTTCCCATGACGCCGTAAGTATCGATTAGCCGCATACGTGAATAAGGAATGACTAAGGCATTTCCCCAACCCAGCTTGTCCACCTATGAGTCGAAGCTCCGTGATCTAGGCTTGCGAAAGAATATGAAGAGCAAAAACTGGGGCCCTGTTTATCAACGTTACGTGAACAGCGGTTATAGACATACCGCAATCTTTTTCAAAGGGACACGAATCCCGTGGGATAAAGCATGGAAGGAGATTAGGCGATCGGGCGCTAGAGAATCTAACGGAGGTAAGTGTCCTAGCCGTGTAGTCTGAGTTCAACATCTGCTAAACTATAGGATAGGCCTTGCAGTTGCGCTTCCACCTGACGTCTTCATGCGGACGCCCTCGCCGGTCTTATTCGCCCAACATTTCTCACCGTGGTGTAGGCCGCTGCCGATACCATGGCATTTAAGCGATGCGCCACTCGTGGGTCTAAGTCTTAAGGCGATGTTCCATAGATTGAGTCTCTATGACATCCCCTCAAATCTTCTCAGGATAGAGATGCTCAGTGAGTAGGCTACTATGCCCATGGGTGTCTTCCTAGCTAACTTCCATTCAGACACTGCGCAACAATCCCCTGCGGATATTCTTCGGGAAACCAATGCATCTCGCGATCATTACCCCCCGTCGAACCCAACGGACCAAATAATCGAATACGCTATTTCTCCTCAATTTTCGAACCATGCAGGCCATAATTTAGATATCGACAGACTGTCCAGTGCCCTTTATCGGTTAGCTAACGACGAGATGCGATGTATTAATTTGGGGAGGCCTTCGGATAAACCTCTCGATGTAATTCTCAATCAAACTCCGAAACACGTCCTGCTCAAAATATTAGAACGCGACTCTCCTACTATTAGAGCGGCGACTGAAACTCTAATAAGATTCTCGAGAAGGCTAGGTCGTAAAAACGACGTTTGTAATATCATAGAAACTGTAGCACGCTGCCATCCAGAATGGATCCTCGACGACAAGTATCTCCAATACACCGCAGGTGTAGGATACGCCGACAGCTGCCGCCTCCTACTACAACTACAGATACGTCATCGATCAGAAGGCAATCACAAACTATGTCACTGTCACAATAAGTCTGGTTACGCCAACGCAGTGTTGGAATCTGTGGCCCGCGGGCATGTGGAGTGTGCCAAAATGCTGTATCAGCACGTGATCGGACTGGATCCTACATTATTGCAGCCAGGAGATATCACCGCGCATGAACTATTTTGTGGCTTCCTCCAGACGGTCGCAGATGGGTTCTACGATTGGATAGAGAAATTACCTTTTGACTTGGGAACTCCCGCCGTGCTGCAAATATTAAACTGGTTCTTGGAAACTGGTGCCGACATTGACCTACCTGTTCGCTTTTACAATAAGCGTGGTCCCCATTATGTAGGTCAGATTCCCCTAAATTGGAGGCCTACAATCCTGGATCATATATTTTTCAAGAACGTCGAACTCTATTCATATCTCGTTAGCCGCAGCACCAAATTTGTAACAGAGCTCACGCGTTCTGGCATTTACCTCTCAGCAAAGCAAGGCGTTGATTCACTACGCGCGTACCTGCTTTCTCGGCCATCGCACACACCCGCCCAGCAAGACGCGTTCGTAGACATCGTCCTCACAGAAGAACTTCTAAGGTGTGCCGAATCGCACACAGATCTCGATTTCGACGTCATCCACACCCTTCTCCGTTATAATATTGGTCTCCCGGAGTTTCCTTCAGATCTGAACGCCTCCATAATGCTATATTGTGTCGTGAAAGCAGCTGTGCTTCAAGGCGTACATCCCGCGGTCCCCCATATTATGAGGATCTTAATTCATAAGGGGGCAGTAATTGGTACGGCGGTCATGGATCGGGCGGTCGAAACTAAAGGGACCACTTTACTCCAATTTCTCTCTTCTTACGGCGCGGATTTCAAGAGGGATGGCACGTTAGCCCTCCGTACAGCCATACGACTCGACAATTACGATGCTACAGACCTACTACTCGATATGGGGGTTGATATTAATTCTACGTTTAGGCAAGGTACTAATGAAGGAGAACGCTCCACTAGTCTTGCGCAGGAGCGTGACCGCCTCCATATAATATGTGGCCACCAATTCGGTTATAAGTGTGAAAATCTTTCTCCCGCCAGCCCCGCGATGCTTGAATACTTAGTTTCTCGAAACCTAGATCTGAAGGCTAACCCATCTGATATCAGCCGTCAACAGTCTTTTCGACTGGTCATCAAACATCTCGAGTCTATCGATTCTGAATCTGATTGTATCTGGGGGGAAACCCTTGAGAATTTCCAACTACTCCTCAGTGCTGAACTTCTGACGGATGGCCCGTCAAGTAGTAGGCCTTGTTTATTAGAAGCCTTATTTCCATTCAATCAGCCATTAGTTGGGGCACCAACAACTGCTGAAATCATTCCCGTCATAGAATTTATGTTGAAACATGGAGTCCCAATCAGGCAAAGCGGTGTGCTCTCGCATTTGATACACCACGGTGCCCCAAGGGACGAGATTCAAAGAATTCTTGACGGCGGCGCGGATATCGACGCCTATTGTGGCCGGGGCCTTCGTGGTAGGCTGGTTTGTAGGCATACGCCCATGCAAGCCGCCGCCAGCATTGGTTCTCTAGACTGGGTACAGTTCCTATTACAGATGGGTGCAGACGTAAACCGGCCTGCAAAAGGATGTTATGGCAGAACAGCTCTCCAAGCTGCATGCGAGGCATACGGCGAAATTGATTTGATAGAGTTCTTGATTGCGAACGGCGCTGATGTTAACGCTCCTCCGGCCTCTAATTGGGGGGTAACAGCCCTTCAAGCCGCCGCGATTCGAGGGAACTTCGAGGTTGCTCTACTGCTACTTGACCACGGAGCTCATATCAACACTCCGGGTTCAAAATGTGGGAGCTTCTCTGCTCTGGATGGGGCTGCAAGTAACAGTAAACTTGATATGGTACAGTTTCTTCTCGGTTTAGGGGCTTTCAGCAATAACAGAGGGGAAAGCGGGTACAGAGGTGCGATACGCAAAGCCGAAAAGGGAGGGCATTGGGCAATCGCGGACATAATCCGGCAGTATGCTTTGACGAATGGGAAGAGTGGCGAGGAGCTTTCTATACCTAGTTCGCAATGGGAGGACGATAGTTCTTCGGAGTGTAGTTGCGACCTAGATAGTACGGATGAAAGTGAGACGGAAATCAACGCAGGGTTGGAAGGCCTACCTGGTTTTTGAGAGCAGAGGCCGCCTGGGTTACAATCTGTAGAAGGCACTACCACATCCATCTTAGTAAATCTCAATCAAGCTTTACTTGTTTCGTTTGATGGCTAAAAATTCGGGGAATAATACGGTAGGAGAACAATCACTATTAACGTCTTAACGCCTAATCCCATAATCCGGGTAATCGGTAATGCATTCTATTACCTAATATGCCTAAAATTGGACCAAATATTCCTTTTCAATCCGTTTTTTAATTATTTCAAAAAAAAAAAAAAAGGACCAGAGGTTATATAGATGCTGTTCGAAACCAACACTATCACCTTTTTGGGAACGACGGGGCTTGCTGAGCGTGATCAAGTAGAAATAATATGACGTTACCAAAGTTATGTATAGGGTAATAAGTTAGTATATTATATACTTACTTCTCCCGATTATATACACGCTCTGTAGTAAATTCTGACGGAAAGCTTCTACCCATTGTAGTTATAATGGACCCTTCCGGACGATCAACAGCGACAACGTGACCGTCTGCCTTTACCATTGTCCCGCACATGCCAACAGAAGGCACCAGAATAACTGAGATAGTAACTTGGTTACTAAACCACTCTATACGGCCAGGGCATCTACCCGTAGTATAGGCCCTGACTCTAATTTCATTTTCCAGAGCTTAGGCCTATAGTTGTATACGAGAAGAGGGTTATAAACGCAGCGGTGTTTATTTCTTCTAATAATGTGACCCTAACCATGAAAGTTAGACTGAGCGTTCTTACCTTTTCCATGATTCGTCTTAGTCCCTTGGCTGGATACGCCTTGTTGGCCAACTAGAGGGAACGCCAAGTGCCAACCCAATGCCCAGGCCGAGAGCCAAGATATAACAACTTGGCAGTGGCCTCGACTCCAGTTAAACGGCCATCAGGGTGTCGGATTTCTAGACGAGACGCACAAACGAAGTTGTTAGAATTAGATGTTGGGTAACAAGAATTAAAAAGTCATAACGAAAAGACGGAAAAGAGGTCGGTCTACCTAATACGGCAATGGTCTCAAAACATGACCTTCCATGACAACCTTGATGGTCAAGTTAACGAAGTGTTAGATTAAAGGATTTCATGTCTTCTGATAATTAAATGTACTAATGTGTTGCGTTCAAAGTGGCCAAGACATGTGTTGCATGTAATAGCCCGGTATGCGAAACCGTTTTTACGCAGGTCTACCGAGATCGATCATCGAAGTACCAACAGCTTGTCTTGGTATCCGTCAATCCATATCTTGTGTTCTTGGGTGACGGTGCATGTTAAGGTATATTAACAACTTTGCAGTGTACCTGCGGGTTACAAACGCACGGAGTTTGAATTGACTTCCAGAGACAAAGGAGATAATATGATTTGCAAGAATCTAGCTCAGTTATCATCAACGGTCATTAAGATACATTCATCGATAAATATCATGCTACGCCTGCTACATCGTTCAGAGTTGTCAACAAATAATATCAACGGTAATTTTCAAGCGTGAAATAGAAAAAACGAGCGTAAAGGAGGCACCAATCAACATCAATATTCAAAGCTCACTAATCGAATCAACTTCTAAATCAGTACACGCTTCCCTCAGCCGCCAAGCGCGCCAAGTGCGACTAGTTGGTGGTGGAAGAGAGGAAACCCACGCAAGTGAGGACCTTGATGGTTTCCGAAGTGGTGCTATGGGCGGTTGACGTCTAGGATGGGAGAAGGATGGGAGAGAGAGGGTTGGTTGGTCTTGCCATCAGACCCGGAGACGATATGTCCCGAGATCGTGGTTGACTCGCATATATATCCGCCGCCAAACTTTCCGACTTGGCTGGGCTTTCCCTCGTCACACACACCTATTTCCCCCCCCACCGCACAACGCCATCACACCGTCAACTCCAGGAATATGGTTCGTGTTCAAGTGGTGAAGGCTGCTCTGGCCTTGTGTCTCTCCGCCGACGCTCTCTATAGTGCCGCCGCTTCATATCTACCCCGAAATGAAAACTCGCCAGCGCCGACTATCACGCCGGCACCGACTATTGTCCAACGCGCGACGGAATCCTTCACCGCCGTCACGGGCTGCCACGCTCACGGGGATGATGTGTGAGTTGCTTCACACGCATAGACTTGGATATTGCCCCGAGCTTACGGATTATATAGCTACTGTCAAGTCGGCACAGAAGAGTACCAGATCATTGTGCCAGCAACGGCTACAGGCGATATAGCACCAGAATATACGGGTTGCCACTCGCACGGGAGCGAAACGTGAGTAGTTCCTCAGCAAGATCAGTGTTGCGGTGCTGACGGGAGCAGGTTCTGCCTTGGCGACGGCGATATAGAAGTCGAGGTCCTCGTCGATGCGGAGGAAGCTGGTCATGACAGCGGGGAAGCGGAGGCGGATAGTGGGGGCGAGAACTGCCATTTCCACGCTGGCGTAGAGTAAGGTTTTGCCTGTTTCCATCCAATTCCGAAAGAGTAGCTGACTTCGTATCCCAGACATTGCCCTGGCGACAGCAGTGCGGTTCAGTGCTCACGACGCGACCGTGACTACAACATCCCACTAAGAATCGGCCTCGTCTTCGCTATGCTCGTGACGAGTTTCATCGGCAAGTACACCCAGTTTCCGCATGCGATCTAGCGCAGCAACTAATGAGGAGGTTTAGGAGTCGCTTTACCCATCTTCCTCAAGCCGATTTTACCGGGAGGTTTCCAGATTATTTTCACGGTGTTGAAGCAATTCGGTACCGGTGTCATCATTGCGACAGCGCTGATTCACGTAAGCTCTGTCTACGCTTGCGCGGTTTCGCGTGGTGAGAGTAGTGGTGTTAGGCTGACGAATATGCACAAACACAGCTTTTTACACACGCCAGTCTCATGTTCAACAATGAATGCCTAGGCGAGCTCGAGTACGAAGCCGTGACGGCCGCCATCGTGATGGCTGGTTTATTCATTGCCTTCTTGGTTGAAAATATCAGTCACCGTATTGCCCGAAGATACTGGGACAAGACTCCCGATGCGAACGACGTCGTTAGCGTGACAGTTCTCGAAGCCGGTATCATCTTCCACTCGCTACGTAAGTTCAAAAGGCCGCTGTCAAATTATTCCTAGTTATCCTTTTACTAATTTTAAAATAGTGGTCGGACTTACATTAGTCGTCGCCGGTGATAGCGTTTTCATCACTCTCTTCGTAATCATCGTATTCCACCAAGCCTTTGAGGGCATTGCCCTCGGGTCCCGCATAGCAACAGCTGGTCGCCTAGTCAAGCATACTGAGGACGGTTCCGGTGCGGGCTCGCCAGTAGACAACAAGACTGTACCGGCCGCATCGGGAACTGCATCCAACAGCGCCTCGTTGAACGAAGGGGGTACCTGGAAGCCGCTGAGTATGTTACAAAAGCTTGCCATGGCTACGGCTTTTGCCGTTGTGACGCCCATCGGAATGGCTATTGGCATCGGTGTCTTGCATCAGTTCAATGGAAACGACCCCAGTACTGTTATCGCCATTGGGACCTTAGATGCTTTGTCTGCCGGTATCCTCTTGTGGGTTGGTGTGGTCGAGATGTGGGCTACGGACTGGCTGTTCGGTGGTGAGCTGGAAAACGCCAAGGCTTCGACGACAGCGCTTGGAGGGTTCGGTCTGGTGGCCGGTATGGTTCTTATGGGTCTTTTGGGTAAATGGGCATAATATGGATGATCCGAAAGCTCCTAGGACTTGGAGTATCGAAAATACCAATGAAACTAATGACACCTCTGTTTGGCAAAGGAAAAACACTCCTGGTCCCTGCTTACGAACTTGCTAGCAGGGCTGTGACTTTATAATTTCTTACCCAGTCTTCTTCCGATATTAAACTTTTGGATACGAAATCCTAGCCATATCGAACTCCTAACGAGGAAATACTACACGCTTGTGTTTTTCTCATACAATATTTTATTCTTCATCAAGAGCTAACATGCTATGGATTTTATAGATATTATTTAAAATATTATTTATTGATTTATTATCAGCTAAAACAAGGTCAACTTGTCTCCCTAAGTTCTAACTACGTCGGACGGCATAGCCAAACGACTAGCCGGTAGCAAATACATATTCAAGCTACTTATTACATTCCCTGTTGTTGCTAACCAATGCGTTAAATTTCTTGGCTTCAGATTCCCAAGGCCGAAAGTTCACGATGCGATTTCCGATTCCGGGATAATACAACACATAATCAGAACCCACCCCTTGATCATGGCCGCCCCAACCACGTTTGGGGGGGCCCAGATCCGAGCCGGCTCCCCTAATCGTGTAGCATCTTAACGACGCAGTCCCCTTTCACCCCATAGGAGATCTATATACGAGTAGGTGCTTCATAGCCGAGACACCCAGTAAGGAGGATCGCAAGCGGCCATATGGCGCCGTTGTATCTAGCCATAAGTCAATGACTCACGCGACCTGTATAAGCCACTTTGAGCTTTGCACGCGTGGATTCCTAGGTGCTGTTGGAAATGGTATTATAGGTGCAGCTGTGTAGAATTACCTAGCCGCGATGTGGCTAACCCTGGGGTGAATCCGATTTCAGTAGGCCGCCAACTCCATTCGTAAGGCACTCTTCCACTGCGAATCTCCAAAGAGGGCTTCGACATTGCAAGCGCTTCGCCATCTGGACATTGTGCTTGTCGCCGGCCCAAGCTGAACGTCGCGGTCCCGAGGGTTGGGTTCTCATTGGACGACCCTCCGCTTCTCTCTCGAGAATGGGTCTAGACACAGGTCTTTTATTTGGTTATCCGTTCTATTACCGCCGTGATCAACTATCACTACTTCAGGACTCTGATCCGCAGCAAAACCATTAACTGGCAAGCTCGAGGGGTACGTAGTAAGTCAAATAGCCTAATTAAACAGCTGAGTAATTAGTTACCGCGCCGTTTAGGATAGAAGTAAATAGGTTATATAAACAAAGCTTCATTTGAGGGAGCGCTTGTGAGTGGGTATGCTTGTGACCAGGGTAGTTGACTTAGGCGCTTACGTCGGTACTATACTAGCGAATAATTGTCGCTCACGTACACGCCCAGCTGCAATGCCAGCGGTGCTAGCTAGTATTGGCTGATATGCATCGTGTCCCCCGAGGTTCCGAATTTATTCTAGCATTTTTTGTCGATGAGGCCCAGGGCGCGGGAAAGTAATCTACGATTCTGACCTCGTAGCCACGACGATCAGCTCCTACCGAGCCGCAATTGAGTGACCCGTGCGAAGAAATGGTACGCTCAGTGCACACGCAGGAGGCCGATAGTGGTTGCTTAGCAACTCTATCGTCATGCTTCAGGACTAGGCGCAAAGATCGGTCTCCCGTTGTGAGGGGTCTAGGTGGCCAGAAAAGTCACCCTCCGAATTACAGGGTTGAGACGCCCCGGGCCGAGGCGCCACTTCCAGCCGCCGATGCTCTAGGGACAACTTTACTGGAGTCTACCAATACCCTCAGTACTCCGACCCTTTCCGCCGAAAATGAAAAATCACCTGAGAAGGAGGAGAATGACTTGTGGCATGAAGCATTCGAGAAGATAGATGAAGCGACGAAGAAACAGATCAGTGGAGACTTCGATCGGTCTGGAGACGATCCTGTGAGGAGCCTGATAAGCATCGTGCAAGGCCATGAAGCTAGGCTCAAGGGGAAATCCGCAAAGATCAAAGTCGGTGAGCGCGAAATAATCTGGCGAGATTATGCTGCTCGGGTTGTAGATGGGTTAACGGTTCTCGGGGATGTTGCCGTCCAGTTTGCCCCTGCCCCTTCTTCGATCATCTGGTCAGCCCTTAAAGTGCTTCTCAAGGTTAGGACGAAATTCCCTTTGGAAATGACCCTACTGATAAATCATCTGTTGTAGGCACATGTGAGTGAATGCGAAAGCTTAGCCGCCATGCTGGGATGTGCTACGCAGGTTCTGCCATTGGTCAGATGCGGCGCAGTCTACGAGAAAGTCTACTTGAAAGACATTGCTGAACAATTCGATGAGGCCGCCACAAACTTACGTGAGGCTCTTGTTAATCTCTATGTAAAAATTCTGCAGCTTCTATTCCATGCCACACACTATCTCGATAAAAATGTAGCTGTGCGATTCCTGCATGCTTTATTGTATCCCAGCGAAAGCGAAGAGTCGATCCAGGGCCTGGACAAAGCTGGAGCACAGTTGAGTACGGCTGTGCAAGCCTGCCAATCGGTACAATCAAAAGGCAACAACGCAGAAGCTCGAAAGCTTCTACAGAGCCTAGATGAACCACTGCGGCATATCGACGAGGGAGTCAAGACTATACTCGAGACAGTGTCGGCAGATGACCGCTCTAAAATGCTGGATACTTTCAGTACCGTCAGATTCGGTGATCAACACCTTAGAAGGACAAGATATAGGATTGAAGGAACTGGGACATGGCTATTAAGACACCAGAAGTTCTATGAATGGGAAACCTCAAGCTCATCCTCGATCTTGTGGCTTACAGGGAAGAGTATGTCATCGTCTCCTCTTCATCAAACCTTTGGCTAACAAATACAGTGGGTGCCGGTAAATCTATACTTACATCTAATGTGGTCGATCGCTACCGCGTCGAGAATACCAGCGAATGTGAACCCATTGATGAAGGTTTCGCATTTTTCTATTACAGCAAAAGCGACCAGGAACTAAAGGGTGACCCAATCGCCCACATTCTAGGAAGTTTCCTCAGGCAGCTAGCTACAGTCCCTCGTTATCCGAAAGATGTCTATACCGGCCTCATCGAACTTCGCCGCCTCATGGAAGACGCGAAAATAACATTCGATGCCAATCATTGCAAGGAGACACTGTCGCAACTAGTAGATCTTCTTCCGCGGACTGTTATTGTTCTCGACGGCTTAGATGAATTTGAAAGTTCATCAGATGTCGGGGACATCGTCCAATTTTTCATCGAGGTTGTCGAAAACTCCGAACGCCCAGTCAAGATATTCATATCAAGCCGAGAAGATCCCTACATCCGTGACGAACTCCTCGAAGCCAAGAACAATCTCGCGCATATTACTTTCTTTGACGAGAATCAGCCCGACATCAAGAAATTTGTCCAGAAAAGGACACAAGAGATTGGACGCTGGTGGAATCCAGAAATAAAACAGAAGGTCGAAACGACATTATGCGATCAGGCTAATGGAATGTATTGCCCCCCTGATCCAACACTCATCAGTTTGCTAGAGTGCTCACTGTCTTGTATAGGTTCAGATGGGTATATCTACAAATTGAGCAGCTTGCAAACATCAATTCCCCAGAAGAAGTACTAGAGCGGCTAAAAAGACTCCCCAAGGGCCTTGGGGAAGCATATGATGAGCTATACAACGCCAACGATGGATGGGATCGAATATACCTGCAGCGAGCCGTCAAGTGGGTTCTATATTCACGTGAATCATTGTCTACCGAGAGGCTCTTATCAGCAGTGCAGCTAGGCCAAAATAGCGATGATGATGATGAGCTTCGCCTAGAGATTGCCTCTCGTTTGAACGAGCCAGCACTGGAAAATATCTGCCGCCATCTCATCGTCAAAGATCACCAGGGCAACTGGGAATTTGCCCACGCATCTGTTGAAGAATACTTCAGGGGCAAAAAGCACAAGTCCTGGATCTCGGACGATTCCAAAGTCGAGTGGGTTAAATTGTTACTTCTACTACTTATCGAGAACTTTCAGGATCTTTGGCTTCCAGAATCCGATGAAAAAGCTCGCGCCTTGATCAAATACGAAGAAAGCGATGGCAACCCTGAAAACCCTGCGATATATCTTCTCCGAAGCTACGCGTCAAAGCACTGGGTATTTCACGTCAAAGCGATTCGAGACGAAGCCGATAAATGCGCGAGTATATCACAGCTTCTCAAGCGCTTCATGATCGATCCAGACTGCCCATACCGTTCTAGCTTAGGCTATGAGACGTGGGGTAGATATCTCAGGCTGATAAGCAACACGTCATATGATAAATGGGCTTTATCGTATAATTTAATAACAACCGACAACCCGGTTTTTGGGTTACTAGATCTTGGTTTACGTAATACAGCAAAACAATGGGGAGAGGAATGCTTCGAGCTAAGATTGGCATATCCCAACGAATATGGCATTCAATACGAACGGCCACTCCGGCGTGTGGGATAGTAAACTCTCAGTTTATCCCATACAACTAAAAAAAGGGGAGAAGAATAATTTTGAGTTAAAATTGGTGTATCTCGACGAAAACGGTATTCTGGATACTCCGTTCCATGTAGCGAACTCATCGAATGGGATCCTTAGGATCCGGGGCCCTATTGGAGGCTATATACGCCCACCAGGTGGCTTGTGCCGGTAAACCCTTTGGGCACGTAATCAACGCGAATCTCGAAACCTCAACTCGTCCATCCCGTGAAGCACCGAGTAAGAGTAAATGCAGTCCAAACTACTCAGGCTTCTGCTGAGTTACGGTGCTGACAAGGGTGCTATTTGTGCCTGCCGTGATCATGAATGCGCGCTAGAGGTCGCGGCACGTTTTGATAATTTGGATGCCGCAGAAATATTAATCGGGACCTAGGTCACTATGTATTTGTGTATTAGGAGTAGGTATGACAATTTCTTTTGTGAGGCCGCTTTCAAAGGGTCGTTCAAGATCATCACGCCGCCCATCAGTCATGATGCAAATGTCAAAATCTCTCTAGAGATTACCTAAGTACCTAGGTAGCGACCATGCGGGCGTGTTAGCTGCTGATTTTAGTTTTTCTTTTCTTCCGGAGGCGCCAATATGGTCGTTTAAGAGGCAGGAGCAGATCATCACAAAATCAGATTTAATCTTTTAGCCAGGTGCTAAATAGCATGGAAACCTATCTAGGTAGGATAGTTGAGCTCTGTGTGCAGCAACAAGCATTCGCTACACCCAAAGTAATTTAATAAGTGTGTTGGTGTAAGTGCTATATTATGCCTTAGGTTTGTAGTCATTGACAGCACAGATGACTTCTCCACGAGCCTTGGTACCGCAACTTATGCCTATTATTATGCCTGCTACCCAGATCTCGTAAAGTGTTTAACAATATATAGATATTTCCTTCTTTTAATCCCAGTCTACCATCCTACTAACCCACGGAAGTTGATTCGTTGTCGAGAAGCCTTTCTCTATAAAGTAAACTGAGGTTAAGGGGCTATGATAGGTGCACACATCAGTCGTGTGCCGCCATGCACTGAGATTTAGTCATCCAGGTCTTGTGAATTGTCAGGATGCAACAAAAGGGGTCTCAGACCTATGTTCAACTAATTCAACTCTTACATAAAACCGGAGACACTAAAGAAACGGAGCCTAATTAGGTGAGGCTGAAACAGTTGCCGGCTGTTGTATATAGATATAAAATTCCTACCTTGCTCCTAAAACCCTCAAGGAGCCAAGGAACTTTTAGCATTGTTCGAAGTTCGAAAGCCCCTATATTATTATCCCCGAAAAAGGAGACTTGGTTTAGAAAGCCGCACCAACGCAAGAGACACCGGTATATATCACCGAAATGGATATTGGGGGGCCAATAGAAAAAGATACTCGAAGGGGGGTTCCTCACAATATTCGAGACATTTGCAAGGATTATTACCTCTCTATGACTTTCCTAGCGCCGCAGAGAACCTATCATGCAGTAAGCAGACCCAATCCAATCGTTGGTTTCTTACAATCCCCGCGTTTTAGACCGCCAATAGAGAGGATTTAGGATCGGCTTCGCTACTGCAATGCTACTCTCCGATCTCGTTAAGTGCTCGCTATAGATCTACCTTCACTGCATTTTTAACCCCAAGAAAGAGGGCTTGCCGTGGGGAAGCTATCCCCTCCCGGCAACCGCCGCGCTCGAGTAGCTATTAATAGACGCACACATCAGGGTTCATGTTGCCATGCATCATACACGGCCCTAAGCTGGGAGGCTGGCTATGCGTCAGCCAAACCCAGCCCAATGAAAGGACGTGCGATCTATGTAGCAACCACAAGACAAGGTCAATCACGCAAGCTCAAGCATAGCCTTATATGGAATTAATATAGTATCAAGGCCACTATCACAGGCCGGCAATGTCAATTCGTCTCTTCACGAGAACGGGGTAACTACCTAGTATAGAACTAGTTTGGCACTCGACATTCGGCAATCGGTATTCCATCACAGATACATCATGCTCCCCAATTTTTGGCAGGTCCAGTGCACATCACCAGGTGGTGGTAATTTCGTAGGGCCTTAAACTTCGGTTTTCCCTCCTTACTAACTATATCACCTCCTCATAAAAGTCCAGTTCATCATGAGACAGTCCCCGTTAGTTCAGTTCAGTTCGGCCCCCTACGCTCTTAAGGTTATGCCCTAACGCCAGCTAATGCGTAATGGTCTAGGTAGGACCAGGTCGAAAGTGCTCTCCAACTCCGTGCTATGCGGTAAAGAATCGACAGTTTGCTTCAACTGTTGCAGTATGCTGTGCCAATAGAAAAAGGAAAAGAGAGAAGAGCAGAGGGAATAAGCATAAAAACTCCTGGGTATCGATCAATCTTTTTATCTTCTCTTGCGTAATTTTCGTGACTTGGATGAACGCGACCGGAAATAGAAACACCTCACTCTTCTATGAGACGGACAGACGGGAAAAGAGCAACCACTTAGCCCACGTAAGGCTGCACCGTGGCCGACCCATTCAAACTTGATGCCCTAAAATTTCTTGTTCGGGGCGGCGCCGTTGCGAGCGCCAGGTCGAATGTCCTGCACGTAAAAATCAAGGCTGTCGTGCTCGTACACGTGGCCTGGCGGATGTTCTGCTCCAGTGTACAGATTATCTATAGAGTGGGCGTGAAAAGTGGATGACTGTGTGCAGTTGAGTATATGTGACAATCCCGGCGGGTTGGTCAGTCGGAATATGCCATAACTAGTCGGAAAATTTTAGTATCTAGCATCAAGTACTGCTGTAGAAACGGAAGGCGGCTTACGAGGGTTCGAACTTCGGTGCACACACAATCGCGATACTCTCAGGTAGCATAACCTGGTATCCAGATTGGGTATGCAGGTCTCGGGAACTCATGAAGCAGGTCTGTGTTGGATGTGTGTGAATCCAACCCAGCATCAACAAATCTTCTTCCATACAGTAGTCTAGCATCGTATTCTCATTCTCCGTCTCACAGGTATCTGAGGTGCATTTTTGTTCGGGAATGAGTAAGCACCGCACGAATAACGCGTTATTAACAGCGGTTCCGCACAGGATCCCACACATCTCGAGTCCGCGCTTGGTATTCTCCGAGGCGATTTCGAGAAACTGGCGGCGAAGCTGCCTCGGAAGGAAAACGGGTCGGATAGGCTCTCCATTCTCGAGGTATGCAGCTGGTTTGAACGCGACACCTTGTTGCTTCTTTGGTGGTTCTGGGTTCGAGTCAGAGAGTTTCGGGGGACGAGTAGGTAGCTCTTGTGGTTCCTGTTTATCCACCTGTAAGTGAGAAAGAGGCTCGCTAGGATAAGGTGTCTTCGCCGGGCGCTCCGGAACAAGCGGTGAGTAGTCCGTAGCTTCCTGTTTCGGGGGTCTGGCCGGTTGTGATAGTGGAGTTTCATTGCTCTTAAGATGCCAAGGACTGTACTCTACTGGCACAGATCTAGCTATCTTAGGGTAGGAATAGCTAAAGACGGACGGCGGATTGGACGGACGGTCTGTTGTGCCTCTGGTGATGGCAAGGGGTAGGTTGGTGTCTTGATCCAAATTTCGTCTTGTTGACTCCATCTGTTTGCGGAAAACCTCTTCGTCCTCCGCCTGCTGGTCCGCAATATCCTGAGTCCAATTTTCCCAAAAGCCAGCAGTGCGTCGTTCTTGTTGCTCCCAGTGTGCTTCTCCATGTTTCTTGGCCGCCTTTCTGGTTGCATCTCGTCGCTGAATCTCCTTTTGCGCCAGTTCAACTGCCAGGTCCTGATTTTCGCCTGCATCTAACAGGCGACTAGCATACGATAAGGCTGGATCTTTCGAAGCATGCTGCTTATACGAGGAGGAACTCCCGGGCCTACCGGCAGAGCTTTGTCGGCCATCATCATGCTTCACCTTCTGTCTGGACTGGGCCTCCTTCCAGGCATCGTATTGTCGTTCCAATATGGGCTTGATTTTTTCCAAGTTCTTGAACACCACATCTATAGTAAGGAATTTGTTTTGAAGAGCCTTTTTTGCTTCTGGTGTCTTCTTATACTCGGGATGTGTCTTAAGCAAATCCACAACAAGAGTCGAATATCGGAGATAGAGAAGGTAGGCTTGAGAAAAGTTGCAGTCACGGAGATACATGTCTGCCTGTTTCCGCCACATCAGCATTCAGTATCAGTATGTGACAACAATACACTTTTATGATAAACAAGTCCCAGCACTGCTGTAGTTGCTCACCTCCTGTTGTAGTGTTTGTGTTGTGCGCAGCCAATGCTTGAAAGGGATATTAGCATTCCATTCAAAGGCCTGAGCACGATCTGATATCTCCTTCACGCTTAACGGGCGCCCAAGGCCCTCGTCATCGGGGGTTGGAGCCATGTCTTTCAGCCGGTCGGTCGGTCGGTCGGTCTCTCGGCGGAGGTGGAGGGTAGCCTAAACCCGCAGTCTACGTGGCCATGGAACGGATATGTGTCGCGGATGATTGGAGTCAAGAGGAGAAATAAACTACTAGTGCCCCGATGATAATGACAGGTCAGCGACCGTGAACGGATGTGCGAATAACAAGGATAAGATAACTACGTAGTGATGTATCGTGTTGTAGAGTGAAGGAAGGCAGCTTAGTCAAGGGTTCAAGGAACGCGTCGCTCGCTGTTTAGATTCACCCGAGTTTGCTGTATTGTCAGCCATCAAGGTCCCACACCCCGCTCCAGGCGTTAGCGCCACATCGCGGGGCAGGTTCCATGTGAAAACTACGTCATGTTTGGTAGCTCATGTGGCGCAAATAGCATTTGTGGCGCAGCAGTAACCTAGGTACTTCCGAGTAGAGGTTTTGAGGTACTGAAGTGTTGAAGAGGCCAAAGAACTTAGGCAAACGAGTAACATAGAAGCTCAGGAAGGAATATCCAGTTATAAAAGGGAAGTGGATAGTAGCCACTAGTTAGATATGAAGCAAAAAGACCTGGCAACGCGATTTACTATAGGGCCATTATTAGCAGGTAGGTCAAGGCGGCGCTTAGGTGGGTGTACATACCAACACGTTTGGTTTACTTCTAGCTCCAAGATATGCAATATTACATAACATGTGAGGGTAGAAGCATGTGTAGGCAGTATTCGCTACCTCTAGCTATCATAACCAAGTAAATCGGGTATTGACACGAGCATTGGGGTTGCTTCATTCACCTGTTTCCTCGGCCTGTTGCTGGTTTCCCCAACCACCAGCCCAATAGCATCATAGTTTGGCGAACCATATTACTGGCGCTACAGACGTACACAGCAGAACGGCTGTTCATAGCAGCAGCTCCATGCCCTCATCCCTCCCCGC
Source organism: Xylariales sp. No.14919 (assembly GCA_002003505.1). NCBI lineage: Eukaryota > Fungi > Ascomycota > Sordariomycetes > Xylariales > Xylariales sp. No.14919. Next base: position 207,253 of record BDMC01000021.1, on the reverse strand, counting down.
AAATTTACGCCTTGACCGCGGCCTTTCCCGGTGTGGCGCCGGCAGCCTGAAGGCCAGCCTGAGCTTGTATGATCTCCCCTTTCTTATTGTCTAGCTTCTCTTGTATCTCCTTGATGTGTTCTTCTGACCTCTCCCTGCACAAAAAAGCACGAGAAAAAGTCAATGCACTTTGTTCATGAGTACTTCGTAGGACAACGACTCACAGCTCCTTTCCGATGAATTCCAGTCGCCCCTTGACGGTGCTTTCGGCCTCCACCTTGTCTTGTTTTAATAAGATGGGCCCTGCGAGCTTGTATATGCTCTCGCCATCTTTTAATCTATCGAACTCCTGTGTTATATTGATTAGTAAAACAAGTTGTGCTTCAGAAATGAATAAATAGGGGGAAGAAAGATGTGGTTGGGCGAGAATAGACGTCTCACCTTTTGCACTCCAAGATTCTCTTGTCTTTGGGCTTCAATCTTTTGCCGAGAATCAATGGCGGTCTGGAGTTCTTGTTGAAGTTTTTGATACTCTTCAGACAGTGCCTGGAGCTGAGCTTGCACTTCAGCCATGGTTGGTTGTGCCGCCTAGCGTATTTGTTATTGTATGAGAATAGATGTGTGGCACCCAAGGAGTAAACCTGCCGAGTGCCTTCTGTTCTTTATCTCGAGAGTGGATAATTGTTGAAATTATGAATATAAACAAATCTAGTCGCGAGGCGACACTGTATCATACAATGGCCACGATAACGCCTCAGGCTGTTTTAGAATGGGGAAGAATTGGCTTTATAGGTACTCGCTACCTCAGTAGTTGTGACTGTGGCTAGCGCATCACCAAAATGTGGCTTGTGCCATGTCATCGATACAGTGCCAAACACACGGTAGAGGAGTCTAGCCCCTCCACGACAGATCCAAATTAGGCTAGATCCGTCGCTCCCCCAGACGACGACAACAATATCCTGGCCAGGCACACCCCAACGTCACAACATCAACCGCCCTGTCAGTCCTCTCCATCTTCTCTCGCCTCTCGCCTCGAACCGCCCTTCCCATTGGCGAAGCTGTTCCTTAACACGAGAGCAGCCTTCGGTCCGCTGTACTCACATTTCATTCCTTCGGGGTAGCATACCCTGTGGCAAATTACCGAATAACTCCCTTATCTTCTATCCTCCCTCGCCTAGTCCTGGTCCTGCCATCGTGCGCACAGCCCAAACGAACCATGTCGAACACCGACTTCCTCGGGCGGGCCATTGACACGGTCCGCCGCGCGATCGACGCTGACAATGGCAACCAGTACGAGAAGGCCTACCAGTTATACTACCAGTCGTTGGAGCTCTTCATGCTCGCCCTAAAGTGGGAGAAGAACCCCAAGTCGAAGGAGATGATCCGTCAGAAGACGGGCGAGTACATGGACCGCGCCGAGAAGCTGAAGGCCCACCTCGCCGATGCTGATGCGAAGCGGAAAAAACCCGGTTTGGTCGGTGCTAATGGCTCGTCCACTGGTGGTACGGGGAAGGGAAAGCAAGACGGCGAGGACGGTGCTGTGGATGAGGATTCGAAGAAACTACGGAATGCCTTGGCCGGTGCTATCTTGCAAGATCGCCCGAACGTGAAGTGGGATGACGTCGCTGGCCTGGATGGCGCGAAAGAGGCGTTGAAGGAAGCCGTGCTCCTCCCGATTAAGTTCCCGCATCTCTTCACGGGCAAACGGAAGCCGTGGAAAGGTATCCTTCTCTATGGCCCGCCGGGAACGGGTAAGAGTTATTTAGCCAAGGCTGTTGCTACGGAGGCGAAGAGCACATTCTTCAGTGTGAGCAGTAGTGATTTGGTCAGCAAGTGGATGGGTGAAAGTGAACGGTAAGCCAAACCACCCGCTCTGGTTTGTCGGTATACGTAACTCATTGAGGATTACAGATTGGTGAAACAATTATTCGCCATGGCGCGCGAGAATAAGCCCTCGATTATCTTCATTGATGAAGTCGACGCTCTCTGCGGCCCCCGAGGCGAAGGCGAGTCGGAGGCGTCGCGCCGAATCAAGACGGAAATGTTGGTGCAAATGGATGGTGTAGGGAAAGACTCGACAGGTGTTCTTGTGCTCGGCGCTACCAATATCCCATGGCAACTAGACGCCGCCATCCGAAGACGTTTCCAACGCAGAGTTCATATAAGTTTACCCGACATAGGCGCAAGGACAACGATGTTCAAGATTGCTATTGGCGAGACACCCACTACATTAAAAAGCGAAGATTACCGTGAATTGGCCAAGCTGGCTGAGGGCTATTCAGGTAGTGATATCACCATTGCCGTACAAGACGCCTTAATGCAGCCTGTACGAAAAATCCAACAAGCGACACATTTCAAAGAGGTAAGCTCCTTGATCATCTGCACTTACAACGATATCGAGTACTAACGTCGATCATAATAGGTGCAATCAGACGGTGTAATAAGAATCACACCATGTTCCCCAGGCGATCCAGGCGCAAAGGAAATGACCTGGGACGACATAGAGGCCGAAAAACTTCTCGAGCCACTCGTCGACTTCAAAGACTTCGTCAAGGCTATCAAGTCATCGCGGCCAACCGTCGCCGACGAAGACCTGAAACGGAATTCGGAATGGACGAAGGAGTTTGGCAGCGAGGGAAACTAGAGGCCGCTCACCACCATCACATTCTACTATTCCCATTACGGCACAAACGCATTTACACCTTTTTATCGGAATTGGAGCATGAGACGCGAGACGAGCGATGATGATGATGTAGTACAGAGAGACGGATATAAACGGAGGGAGAACACAGAGCGGGCGGACTGACAGACGGGCTGACAGACACCGGCATTACATTGGCGTTTGAGGCGTCGTTCACGGGATTCGGCGGTCGACCGGGCGGGCTTCTGAATGTACCTACTGTTCGTGACTAGGGCACATATGATGAGATTCAAAACTATGTGGGCACTGTTGGGTCCTGCGGGATATGCCCCATCGATCGCTTCCTAGCTATTCCTGCTGCGTGTATATGGCCCTTACCAGTACCGTGCGCTTATACCATTGATCGAAGCCTGCCTGAACTTTCTCAGCCGACATAGCGGTTAGACACATCGGAATACAAATTCACTTTGTGCAGCAGGGTGAAAAGTCACGCATCTCTGTTCCCACACGTTACGTATCCATAGAAGCAAGTCGGTAGGAACCAATGGTGAGGGAAAGATAAACCAAATGGGTATGATCCCAGATATGTACACGAGACATACAGACAGATAGACACCAGCAAGTAAAAAGGAAGAAACCCGAGATCCATAACGCCCTTAACCATGCGTGAGACATAATCCCAGAGACCTGACAGATTTTGATTTTCGCATCGTGCTTTCAGGGGTTTACGCCTCCGAGTGTCTCTTCTTCTTTTTCTTCTTCTTCTCACCATCGAGATCGGCGTCAACTGTTTCCTTGACCTCACTATGTCTGCGCTTCTTATCCTTCTTGTCTTTCTTCTCCTCCTTGTCCTTCTTGTCCTTGGACTTCTTCTCCTTTTTGGGCTTCTCAGCAGTAGACGGGAGAGGAGCGTCGATCATCTCGGTATCGATAGCCATACTCTCGCCCTCCGCTAATAGATCCGCTACAGCCTTGTCCTATTGGTGTGTCAGTAGTTATGGTAATCGGTCACGAACAGGTCAACTCACCATAGCATCGGCATTCTTGGTAGGCTTCTTGCCCGTAGCATAAAACTCCAATCTATCTTCAACCTGGCCACGCAAAACTTCACCAAATTTCTTTGAAGGTTGTTCGGAGAAGTTATCAATACGCGCACTATAACGGACGAAATTAGCGATCGCTCTTTTAGCCAGAGTGAAAATAAGGGGAATACACACGCAATACTGCACTTGTTTGCCAAATATCGGCTAATTCGGCCTTTATCCTTGTTCCCTGCCCTGCCAATAAAACTGGAATGATATATGAGACCATATTTCGGAGTGTTTGATTTCGTCTTAAGAGCCCGGAATAGCGCCTTTTCTGCGCCAAGGATTTGCAATGTGGATGCTGGGTATTTGCTCAAGTTCGTTAATGAGCCCGCCTTCTGTATCAAGCGCGCGGCAACAGTGTCCCCGACTATTCAAGATAAAGGGTTAGCAGATGATTATGGTATCGACCAGGCCGCAGTCGTGGGGACGTAAGCACACCCCAGTCTCAGGATGGTGGAACTAAAGGACGGTGAAAGATGACTTACTCAGAGTAGCGAGATTCGGCGCGACGGTATTGATTTTGTCATGCAGATATGTATACAAGCCTCTCCTGTATTCTTCATTGGAGAAAAGAGTCAGTATCAACAAATAGTATATCACAAGAATCAGAGCCTTACCTGCCAAGCTTTGGACCTTTTCAGCAAAGGTGAGAACGTTTTCAAGATCAACCTCGCTTAGTTCCCGGCCCATCGACATCTTTGCCTTAAGGATGATTTCGGCCGCCTTTTCCTCATCATCTCCTACAAGCCCAGCCAGCTCATGAAGCTTGTCATCATTTAATGTGCTCTTGTCGCCAACAAAACGCGCCACGGTGGCATAGGTGAGATTATCGGAGCAAATTGCGTACTATAGCATCTAGAGTCAGCGCATGTCGTTTGTAGGAGCTAACAAGGCGTGAAGCTCACCAATTCTGGAAAGTGCCAACTATACCACTCGCGCCTAGTTGTATATATTAGTATCCTGCGTATTGACCTCCTCGCACAATAGAAAGTCTTCCCAGGGCTTCCCCGTAGACGTCTAATCTACAAATTCACCCTAGGAGGAAGGAGATATTTTGCCAAGTACTCACAGCTTCTGAGAGAAAAGGTTGATGCCCTAAAATACGAGTTAGCAACGGTCTTTCACATCACAAGTTCTAACAGGGTCAGGAGGCCTACCTTGTCAAGATTGTCCAAGCTAGCCAGCCCAATGTTAACAATAGTCTAATTAGAGAGCGTTGTTGGAGTTACATACGTAGCAATAGAGCGAATGACTACAGTCAACTTGTCAGTCTTGTTGCAAAAAGATACTCCGCTTCAACCCGGTTTCGGGTATTTTCGAGAGAACAGTGATTGTAACTTACTATGATTGTCTTGTGCATGCGTGTTAAACTTGACCTGGTTGATTATGAGCAGCTGGCCATGTGTCACGATGAGCCTTGAAGTTTTACCTTAGAACGTGAATCTAGGGTAGAACATTAGCACAATGCGATAGACAAACTATTACGCGAGAACACTTACAAGCATGACCCAATCCTAGCTGGGCTTTCTCCTCGTCACCCTCGTTCAAGCTTTTAAAAAGTTTCGATGAGTGCAGACGAATGCCACGAAGCAGATAGGCGACAGCCTCAGATGTATCGCTTGTCTCGGCCTCGATGCCTGGGAATGCAGCCTTGATATTTCCCGCGAGATTCTTATCGGCGACGCCGAGGACAATTTTACTCTTCTTAGATGCCGGGACATTGAGCTCGATGGTCGATTTCAAATAGTCGGTCATTATTCCTTCCGAGACGCTGTGGATGTTCTCGAGAGCTTCGGCGGCAGATCTCCAGACGGCGTAGGAGGTCAGACTGACCATCTTGCCGAACTTGGCGAGGTCGTTGGCAGCCTCCTTGACTTCGGAGGTTCTCGATGCGATATCATCATGCTGAAAGACGACCTTGAAGAGAGCGTATCCGGTCGCAGACTAAGCCAGAAAACAGGGGTTAGCCAGAATCAATCCGGTGCAATTCCTCCCAGGCGGCGCGATCGACGAGCCACGGATAGAAGGAATCATAACAACAGGCGCCGAAGTGCTAACCTCATGCAGAATATAGTCGATGTGTGACATGGTTGCGATTTGGTCGACCGCGACAGGTCTATTGGCGCATACAAACCCGAATTGACGCGTAAATCTGACAGGATCAATTGCTGTCGCCGTTACAATACCAACTAAGTGAGTGTAAAATGTGAAGCCCCGAATTGAAAATTTTGGATCCAAGCTCTAAAGCTCTGGGCTCCACTCTTCCGATAAGGTACGTTCCTAACCTAGATCAGTGCTAGCCTGTTTTGTACCTACCTAGGTAGGTACCGCTTCCCGCCTAACCTTAGAGGCACTACAACTATATTACGTAAGCTTGGGTTCTTGTAATTACCTACCTATCTAATCTCGGCAAAAACTCGGGCACATGGCCTATCGTTCATCCATTCACCCCTGCCCCTACATACCTACACAATGCTCATCGTGATGTCTTACAGAGTACCGGTAACGATAGGTATCATCCACATTACCTACTTTGCTCCTTAACCCGGTGTGTACGGCAGCGCCTCGTCACCAGTGAGGGTGATGAACCATAGCAGCATGACAGTCTGCATGTATATATTTACTTACCTATCTCCTATTACGTGTATGAAGATGGCACAGGTCGCGTAGAGCCATTACAGCAGGGGCCAAGGTCTCACAAATTCCGGGACAAGTTGTCAGCCAAACCCTAATACGTACCTAGAGAATGTCGGGATATTTAAATCGAAGTCGAAACGGCTAAGAAGATCCTATGTCAACTACAGCTATTCCTTCTTGGAAGCCCAAAAGGTCACCAGGTCCCGAACTTCACCCAGTCTCGTTGACCAAGTGATCACCGCCGCCGCACCCTTCAAGTTAGATACCTTCATACAATTCTTGGAGTCTGGGAGTGACTTGAAGGTTCTTAGCCTCCACCACTGGGTGGCCAAGCAAAGTGAAATTAAGAAGATCCTTGCACAGTTAGAATCGCATAGAAGCTTGCTTAGTCTCATGCTCACAACCCTAGTATGGTATCTAAACATCAATTTAAATCGGTTGTATTCGTCCTAATACCTCACAGCCGAGTTCAGGCTTTCGTTTACTATGAGTAATACCTCTCGCCCGAGCGGATTCGCGTCACTTTGGTGCTCTTGACTACCGTGGCGGTGAGCCCGAAACCCAGCAGAACCAAGTTCGCACGCTTCTAAGTACTCACAGATTCAAATAATAGCGCTTACCCAAACGCGTGAACACCTTCAATAAGAAGTTAAGGTCGTCGCTGGTGTCAATCATGGCTATTACCAAAGGTGGCAACCGTTCGCGTTCAGCATAGCTCTCGATTGGAGTATGGCCTATGCAAAGCGTACCACGATATTCGCCTTACCTACTTGAAAGTGCATCCGTACGCATCGTGACTACGGAAAATAGGGATCTTCTCGGAAAAGAAGTTAGGAATGACAATACCATGTTATATTTCTTAAAAAGAGAGTAAATAGAAGAACAAACCACTCTCCTCTGACATATATCTTTTTACAAAGCTTGATATAAGGTCTTTGATACTAATTGAGAATATAGCAGACATCCCACGTAGAATAGATACACAGGGTATGATTCTAGTTCATTATTTGCACAATACATGAAAACGCTTCTAGAGCCCGTGGTTCAGCGAGTGTATTACTGTGATGATAACTACTTAAGGGGGCATAGGGGAGCTAATCAACAGACTAATACCTTCCCTCAATAAACTCCCCCCTCTCGCATCTCCCAGGTCTATTCGCAGACTTCGCGAAGAAATTCTCAACAGACAGGCGCCGGCAGAACTCGCAGCTTCTTTCTAACCAGAGTTCCTATGCGCCTTACTAACCCACATCGACATGGAAGAGCGCCAACCGGCTGCTCATAGAGTCGGATTATTCATCCTATACCCATGCTATAATTACTATATGGTTCAGGGGAGCTCTCTCATTCGCAGCTAGAACGGGATTTCCACTGCGCTTTCATCTTTGGCCCCGTTTTCCATATGTCAATGAAGTTCGCGTCTTATGGAAGGCACTTTGTAAACTTCCCATGGCGGTTGATATTTTAGCGGAAATATGAACAGTAAATGCGATGCCGTGAAGGGTATATATACACGTATATCTCTATTTTAATATTTACAGGATAAGACACAAAGTTAGGTTTCATGTAGAGTTATATACAGGACGGAAGAATAGGAGGTGTGTGCTGAAACCGGCATCACCGGCATCAAGTGCGTCCTAGCAGTACACAATCCAGTTGTCCAGGCTGTAGTGCTTGACAACGCTCGAGAACCCAGACTGGCCGTCAGCCGCGCACGCCTTGGACAGCTTCGAGGGGCTGACCGTCGTCGCGTCGTCGTCGTCGGTGTACTCGACGTGGAAGACGGGCTTCCCGGCCTCGATGAAGGGCGCCCAGTCCGCGCACTCGTTGTACTCGGCGCACTCCTCGTTAATAGCCCACTGCGCGACGTCGACAACGCGGTCGACGATGGCGCCGCCGTTCTTCAGCCCGTACGCAAGGCCGGCGCTGTGCGCCGTCTCGGCCATGTACCGCACGTAGTCGACGGTGTCGTCCTCCGTCAGGTCGAAGCCGGGCTTGTTGGTGTAGCCGTCGATGTTGTCCGGGTCAACGCCCACGCAGCCCTTGGAGGCCGCGCTCGCGATGCGCGTCGCCATGACCTCGCGGACTTTGGCGTTGCGGATGTCAAGCCATTTCTCGTCCGGCCATCCGTCGAGCGTGTTGCCGATCGCCTCCGACGGGAAGTCGCCCGCGTCCTCGCGGTAGTCTTCCACGCTGCCCGCGCTGAAGTAGCAGATCACCGTGTGTCCGGCGTTCTTGAGCGCCATGATGGTGTTCGCTGACGTGTTCTCCAGATCCACGGGGTAAAAGATGGTGCTGCTGTTGGCGTTGGACGTCGTGAGCGAGAAACCGAGGGGGTAGTCCCAGGTTGTGCCGACCGACGGCTGGATGATGCTAGCCTTGCTCGACGGCGATGGCGAGGGGGTGGAAGTGGAAGTCGGCTTCGCACCCGCGCAAGCGGCCTGTGAGAGGCCGATCCCGATCCCGAGCCCGAGCCCGAGCCCGAGAGCGACGACGCCAACCATAGTGAAAATGATGATCTTCTTCCGCGCGAGGAGTCGTTGTTTCCAGGATGTGGAAGTCGCTGTGATGCTGTTGGCTTGAGATGAAGCCTCGTTGACGTGCGCTTCTGCCTCCTTTTGAACTGTTTCGTTCATCTTCAGACCCCGCGATACCCCTGGAACACCCAACGATCCTTCCTATTAAGGCTCAAGTATCACAAGAATATGCTTCGCCCCTTGATATGTTTCAAAACACGGCCGAGAAACATCTTGATCTAAAGGAGCAGCTCGAAGGATGACTTGAGCATGGATGCCTGAAACTCATGGTTGCAATAAGCTTAGCGCGCCTCATTTGAATCATCCCATTGTGGAACTCATCGTCCTTCGCGGTTGGGTCCCGGCCAGAACCCGGCATCTTCGCATTCTCCGGAGCTAGTATTAATGCCACCTAGTCGTGTCAATAATGCCATCGCCCGGCCCATGTCGGCGAAAATTTTAGTGTTGTGCTTCTTCGTATAAGTCGGAAGCCTAGGCTACCTTGCCGGCGTACCGGCAATGCACGTGTAGCCAAAAGGCATTCTCCGCGGCTATCCGTGACCATCAATCTATACTACTAAGTATGATACTATGTACTATTAGGTAGTAACTACTACTAGGTTGGGTGTAGCCATTTTTCTAGCCATTCACTCTCTTTCTCTTGCACCCCGCCCGTCCCGCCTTCATTATGTAATTACACTGGCAAAAAAACAAACGAAAAAAACCACATCCGCCCACCAGAATGGAGCCAACACAAGACCGGGCATTAAACCACAGCGAATCACAATCCGCCCGGTTAGCTCAATCGGTAGAGCGTGAGACTCTTAATCTCAAGGTTGCGGGTGAGTTACACATTCAATTCAGGAATGCGCCGATTCATAATACTGACAATCTTCCATAGGTTCGACCCCCGCATCGGGCTCAATTCCTGATGCTCCCCAGTGAACTGGGGATAGCAGCCTCTTTTTTTTCTCTTCCTTTTCCTCCTTAAAATTTTTTTCTCTCTCAGCATTCATTATGTAATAGTTGCAAGTTAGCTTCATGTAGGTACCGGGGTTTATAAACATATCAGCCTGACAATGAAATTAGAAAATATGCAGAGCTTCCTTTCTCGTCCACAACGGCGCTACCAACCATGCACTCAATTTCATTTATACGGAATTCCTTTTTTCCTTTTTTTTTTTTTTGCCAGTGAGGGCATTGTCATCTTTTCAAATGGCAGGAACACTGATAGTAGCCCACGGTATTACTGAGAGGTTCGTCGTACAAGAAGAACCAGTTTCACAATCAGCCATAATCAACAATCCGTGGCTATTTTGGCGCTCCTTCGGAGAACGTGGCGCCACATCGAACGGCGAGTCCTTAGCATCGGCTCAGCCCACACAACAAGGGCCCTTCGTCTAGAGCTAAGAATGCAGTGCAGATGGCCCCCATTCTAGATACCCCAGTAGGTGATTCAGAGATCTACTGTATGCGGATATATGCACCACTCGGGATTTAAACCGTTGGCAAACTCTAGCTCAACTATAGCTTGGGCTGATTCTCGGCTTGGGAACTGCTCAAATAGGCAAACAAGTTCAAGGAGCTGCGTGCATAAGGGTAGGGTAAGCCTCCGAGCCGTCACCAATAGACGAGGTGAATAGCACAACTAGAATCATACTTATGTAATATGACAACTTGCCTAAGGGAGTGAATAGACGATTAGCTCCAATTACTGACTTCGGCCTCTGCGGAATATAAGAAAAGAAAGAGTGTGAAAAGCTCTATAGGCTTCAATATTCTTATAGTAACCCTATCTTGCTCAGGTTCATAAGTAGGCGCCAGCCGGTCAAGTCAACTATAATGTCTACTACTAGTATGGTTAAGGCCTTCCTGAAACCGTGGTGTTACGAAGCTACACTTGGAAGCTAGAATTAATCCGTCCATAGTCAAGGACTAGCCACGAAGGGAGATTAGGACGCCTTGCGCAACGACATTCACCATCACTACCTCAGGTTCCGGTTCCCGGTGTATATCCTTGAGCACTATTTCGATCCCATGTCTAGAATAAATCCGCCGCTTACGAATGATTAGCATATTTTGACCGCCCGGCATCCTGATATCTATAATATACGTTCCATTAGATTATAGTACACTTAGCTTTCATGAAAACACCAATCTTCGACGCTGTGCCGGGTTTCCACCTTGACCGTGATGTCGTCGCCCGTTTAGGCAACGTTGTAATATTAGGGTGTTTTCGCTTGATAAATCCCACCTGCCTAAACCTACTCGGAAGGGGGTTAAATCCACTGTTACGGTTTTACTAATTAGTTCCGGTTCGATATGCCTTACGTCAATAACAGCCTATCGCCTCAGTCCTGATGACAAATTGTTCTGTACGGAACTCGCATTCTGTTAAGATCTTATATAAGTATTAGTGTTGATAGCTTCGGAGTAGAGGAAGTAAAGAGGGACCCCGGGAAAAGTAGAAACGGGCCCCTAGATGCAGTCAGGATGCTCTCACAAATATATAGAACATCCTCTATCCAGTACAACTCGGACAAGGGCTCAATAAGTACGGGACTCCAGGAGCTCGCTACCGAAATCACCAGTTCGAATCCACTCTATATATACTAATCCATCAGAGGAAGTTTCCTATGTATTATTATTAGGCCTCCACCAGACAATTTTACTATTCGAGCATTCATGGCATACTCATGCCGTGAATTCCAGCACTCTGGTAGTGATAACTACTTGCTACTCTTGGAGCTCTTGGTGCACCTACTAGTATGGCCCTCTATAAATCGGAGTCGGAATATGAAGATACGATTTTAATGGCTAACTCAGCCGAGAGCTTGTGAACAGAGTTAGAGCGTGGTGGAAACACGATTTAACTAGAGCAATAAGTATGCGATAACATCTTTCTGTGAGAATTTTCAAGCATTGGTGGCGGTGTTGGTCGTGAAGATCGTGGTCGTTAAAAAATTATAACCTAGAGTGAGCAGGATTAGGGTTGTTGATAGCGTAAGAATACAGAGGGGAGGAATCGGTCGAGTGCCTACAGCCCAGGCCGCAACTCCAAGAATGTGGCTTAATACACGTATTATATGGTAAATTGATATAAAATAGACGCAGCAAGCGCACATGTGAGGTGGCTGATAGCTAAGGAATGCAGTATAGCGAGTATACGGACCAGCTGACTTCGAAGCTATCTCTCAGGCCAACGCAGGTAAACCTAGACTTAGTCACGATTCTTCCTTCGTAGAGTAGAAGATTAGCCGACGTAATTATAGTTAACCGCGGGCCATCAGGGTGTGATTTAGACCTCGTGACTAAGTTGATCGTATCGTATTGGGTAACTCTATCCCTAAACTATCTAGAGAAAATGGACTAGACCGAAAGATGCTATTATATTGGAAATAGCAGGCCTGTAGCGGCGAGACTGCTAGCTAAGAACCATGTCCATCCAACTATGGCTTCTACCCAAGATCTCCCACATTAAAATACATTCTCACTTCTATATACGCGATAGACAAGTGGTCGGGATATAGGGTTTATTTATAGTTGGTGACAAAGTTCACGAGATATAAGATGAACACGGACGTAACCAACTAGAAGTAATGGCAAGCACGGGCCTTAGGATATTCTGTATATAAACTGACTAAACGGCTACCTTTGGTACAAGGGGAACTTCTCTCTTCGCGGAATAACAATAGGTCAATACTAGAGCGGACCAGCAGTGCGAACCGTGACGCTATCCAACTACTCCCTCTGATACTCTCACAACCACCACTTATTCACCTATCCAAATCACCGTCTTTACAGACACAAGTCCATCGACCAACCAAACGTCACAATGCGCGCGATAATCACAACCCTCCTCACCGCAGCCTTGGCGGTTGCCTTGCCGTCGCCGACTGAGTTGTCGCCTCGGACGATGCCGTCAGCCCATGTTGTGATCGAGGCCGGGCACGGCGAAAACGCCACGAGCACGACCCTCATGATACCGATCGGAACGTACTACACGAACGAAACGGCGTTCGCCAAGGTCTCGACGCTATACCTCCTCAACCCCTCCGCCGTCACCTGCGTCCCGTACATACTGAAGATTCCCACCGGCTACCACGGCAACCCCTTCACTGTCGGCCACCCGTGCCAGCTTTCGAAGGAGCCTATCACTATTGGATGCGTTCGGTGTATCTTGCCGTTCTATGAAGATGCCGTACAGACGGATGTTGAGGAGGAGCAATGAGGGCCTTTTGGGCCCCGCAGTTGTGCCTTTGGATGGGGTCGGCCACGTCTTGTATACCCATCACTTGCGATCCGAGTCTCTCCCCGAATGCTTAGACGGTTATTACTACTTCATCCATTTTTCTGTCCCCCCAAATTAGCAGTAAACCGGTGACGTTAGTAGCAAGTGAAGACACTCCATCTAATCGCCATCGTATTTTTTCCCTCGTGATAGTATGGCCGTCTAAGGATGCTATGATAAAGCAACTCCCCGCCAAGTCAACCGTGGCACAAATACCCCCACATGACGTAGACAACACAGCGGGCCTGGTCGGCCTGTTTGGTGGCATTTGATCGCAGTAGGAGTGGCGACCTGGGTGAAAAGCAAGTTAACTACGTGGATTACCTCACTCGTAGAGGCGGTATACTAAGCCCCGTGGCAGCGCCGGACCATGTTGCATCCGTGTTTAAGCGGCATTGGGTGATACCGTCTCGCTTGCCAACATGCACGTAGCCCGTACCTTGCGGTTAGGCTCTCCGGGCCTTTCTTATGGTAAACTTCGCTTATGCAATGAAGACCTAGATAGCTCCCGAAAATTATCAGATTTTACCGACATTGGGGTAGATAGACGACGACGTCCTAGTTCGCCCTTGCAACTGAGGACCGGAATGAATGGCACGTCGGAAGACGCGACGGCATTTCCCGTGAGAACGCATAACTACTGATTCCTCCGTTCTACCGATCGGAGAGTGAGACGGGGACAGAGCCAGGATGAACGGAAGAAACCCGAAAAAAAAAGGACAAAAAATCGCGCGACTTGTAAGAAGGTGAATTTCGCGCAAGCTTGTGGCCTTCATCGTTCCAAGACACCCATATCCCCCGACCAGCAAATCCAATCGCACGTTGGCGCCAGTTACGGATCGCCAAGTATGTCTCGTCCACTGAGAGTCGGTGAGAACAGTTTGTGACCCCTGTAATACACGATAAAAGCATTACACTGCGAGCGATGTCGGGAAAGTAGGTAGTATGTGAGTCATTGATCTCAGACCGTCTGCATATAGCTTCACAGGCAATAAGCGAGGCATCACAGAAAAGAAGCATTACAAACATACGTAAGCCACCCCCGGGGGCAGTCCAAACTGATCTGATATATATATCGGGAGTTGTTTTACTTATAGTGGTAGAAACAATGCAGTATTACCTATACCATAAGGCAGAATAGGGGTCTATAAGCACTACAGAGCTGAAAGCTGAAACCTGCGCCCGTTCTAAAAGTAGCAGTAAGGTCGGGGCCATATCATCAACGGTATATATGTATATACCTATACCTACGTTCGGTTTCCGTGCCACCCCGCACCACGTCGACCTGCCTAAAGGGGGGGCCTCCTCTACCTCTTCTGGTGCTCTATGGGGAGGCGTATGGGCAGTCCATGGGCAGTACGTGGGCGCTGCATAGGGATGCCTAGCGGTGTGCACTGACTCTGCAACTCGAGTATGCAGACTGGCACGCTGCGCACCCGTCGTGATGTCATATAACCCAAATATCCGGATCTGCACTCGCTATTGGGTTGCTTCACATACGTGTTTGTTAAATTGCGGGTGTTTCGACATGCATCACCTGGCAAGGAAAACAACCACCCACCAATCTAGGCTGCTCCCGCCGTTGGTAGCACCGAGATTCCCCTGCCTGTCCCTGTTCAGTAGCGGTTGAGGGCATGTGGTCCCTCCACCTCGCGCAGCCCTCGCGGTCATATGCTAATGGCAGCGCGGGCTTTCTCGCTTCCTCGCAGGTACCTGCAGGCATGAGGCACACATTGGGCAACACCTACATAAGCCGTACATGAGCGGTAAGCCAACCAGTCCGTTCGCGCTCCGTGATTGGCTTCGGCTCATAGGACGCCTGCCCTCCTCCAAGCCCCTCGAGATGCGTGTCGCCAACACTGGTCGCCCAGGTGACTTACGCGTGGTCGCGGTGATGGCGCGTGTAAGATGTAAGCCCTGAGGGACGCACAAAGCCTTCCCTTCTTTTTTTTCTTTTCTCGTCCTTCTGAATAAATAAACAAATCCGTCCGCTCGCTCTGCCGTTCTCTCTCTTTTCTTGTCTCATTTCGACATCCACGCTCGCTATAAGTGCCACGTCGCGCGCTCGCTGATCTAATCTATCTAATCAAATCATCTACGTCATAACGACCTCTTTTCCTTTCATCCAGACCCATTGGACGTTGCCTGTAGCCCCAACAGACGAAATGGGTGTTCAACAACTTCAACCACCGGCTTGTGTAGACTACTATGCCGACTTGGGAGTGTCGCAAAACGCTAGCGCGCAAGAGGTCCGACACGCGTTCTATAAGCTAGCAAGAGAAACACATCCCGACAAGAACGGCAACGACTCGACCCACACGGCCCGGTTCCGCAAGGTAAAAATACCCTACGCTAAAGCCGTCATGTGTCTGCGAAGGATGCCGCTGACCAAGACATACAGGCCCGGGAAGCATACGAGTGCCTAGGGGACGTAACAAGGCGCTCGATATATGACTCAAAATACCACATTATCTGCGCCGAGTGGGCGAGATACAGGGAGCGCGTCGAGAACGAGGGGAAGATCGCGCCGGTAGAACAACGCCGGGAAGATAACTTCCACCTGAAGATGGGTGGCCACCCTTCTGCCTGTGCCGAAGAGCGCCGAGACGATAATTTCCATCTCAAGATGGGAGGAGGGTACCGTCTCTTCAAGGTGGAGGTGGTCGGCCTCAGCGCGAGCCGCTCTAGAGTGAACGCGGCCAGCCGCAATCTAGATGACTTTTTCGCGAGATGGCAGAGGACTCAGTTCTCCTTCGTGTCACCAATTAGATGTTGAGGGCTCGTTCACCTTGTTACATATTAGGGATTTCTTGTAAGATTGCTTGTGATGTATTGCTATAGATTGTTGTAATTAGTTTGTTACACTTCGTCTTCGCGCAGCTGGGTACTGTGTCGAAGCCTGCGGCGATACAACGGCCGCCAACAGAAATTCAATATTTATTTTCGCCTTCCGCTCTGTTGTTGTGGTATCGTGTTTACGCGACTCTGGCTCTAACAGTTTGTACGGCCTAGGGCGGCACTGTCATGTGTAACGCGAACCCGCGTCGCATCGATTCCTTCTTGGTTTCTTCATCTACGTAGTATATGATTGGAAGGGGGGGAAGTGAGGGGTTAGTTGAGTTACTAGTTCTAGTGATGTATGTCGCTAGACCAAGACACTATAGTAAGACGGCTCGGATGTTATGAGCCGAACTGCGCAACATGGTGAGGGTGAAGTACAGAGGGACCCCGACTATCTAGCACCTAGGTAGGCATTTGGGTTGCCTCATGGATAGGCAACTATTAACTCTACCTACCTAGAGGTAGTCTGCAACACAGTCTGCAACACTGCCGGCCAAAGAACCGCCCTAAGACGTACGCATCGCAGTGGCTATGAATGCGACTATTGTGATGCCAACGTACGAATACATAATTAGGTAGTGTGTGAAATACCTACCTAGAGAATCTAAGAATAACCACAGCAGGCCGAATTAACCGGCCGTAGTTACCGTGAAGTGACAATCTGGTAGGGCTAGAACTCATGCTATGGCAGCACATGCATGAGCTTGGCGCAGATTGTACGCAGATTGCACGCAGATTGTGCTCAGCCTCCACTGTTGCGTACTCACTGTTAGGCAGTTATCCTAGAGCTATAGCTATAGTCACTAGCCACACTGCCGTGCTAACCGTGGCATGTTGTGTTAGCGGGGTTGGTCCCCTGAAGTGAGGGCTCCGACGTCATCCCGTTCCGGCGCATCTGAGCTTCGTTAATTGGTGTAGAAGGCATGAAAGAGTTGAATCAACCCGCAGCGTTCTGACTAAAGCAGTACTTCATGAAGTACCTAATTATAAGAAGAGCACTTCCATCCATATGTTTTCACCTAGACTTCTATTTTTCCTCGTCACCTCTACTATAATCCTTCTTACGGCGCTCTTGTTCAGCAGCTACCCCTCATCCAACTGGGCTGATCGCTTGCAGCCCTATTTTCCAACTTCGTTCGATCTAGACCCTTTCCCCCACCCTACCAACCCCTCTTCGACAGCCAAAATGGGAGGCGGACCGGGCCAGTACCGCTCTGTGGCGTACTTCGTGAACTGGGCTATCTACGGCCGCAAGCACCTGCCACAGAACCTCCCGGCGGAGAAGCTGACACACGTCCTGTATGCCTTCGCCAACGTGCGGCCCGAGTCGGGAGAAGTGTACCTGACCGATACGTGGGCCGACACGGACATCCACTGGGAAGGCGACAGCTGGAACGACGTCGGCACGAACCTGTACGGCTGCCTGAAGCAGCTCAATCTGCTGAAACGCCGCAACCGCAACCTAAAAATACTGCTGTCCGTCGGCGGCTGGACGTACAGCTCCAACTTTAAACAGCCAGCCTCGACGCCCGCGGGCCGCGAGACGTTCGCGAACTCCTGCGTCGAGCTTGTGAAGAACCTCGGTTTCGACGGCATCGACATCGACTGGGAGTACCCGCAGTCCGCGGAGGAGGCGGCCGACTACGTCGCGCTGCTCCAGGCCGTGCGCAACGCGCTCGACGCTTACGCGGCGGCGAGCGCCGGGGGCCACCACTTCGAGCTGACGGTCGCGTGCCCGGCCGGCGCGCAGAACTACGACAAGCTGGACATCGCGGGCATGGACGCGTACCTCGACTTCTGGAACCTGATGGCGTACGACTACGCCGGCTCGTGGGACGGGACGGCGGGACACCAAGCGAACCTGCGCCACAGCGACGCGAACCCGGCGTCGACGCCCTTCAACACGGAGGCCGCCGTGGCGGCGTACACGGGGCGCGGCGTGGCGCCGCACAAGGTCGTCCTCGGCATGCCGCTGTACGGCCGCGCGTTCCAGAACACGGACGGCCCCGGGGCCCCGTACAGCGGCGTCGGCGAGGGCACCTGGGAGAACGGGGTGCACGACTACAAGAAGCTCCCGCTGGACGGCGCCGAGGAGCGCGAGGACGGCGACGCGGGCGCCACGTACTGCTACCATGCCGGCACCCGCACCATGGTCACGTACGACACGGTGCCCATGGCGCGCCGCAAGGCCGAGTTCATCGGCGAGCGCGAGCTCGGCGGCGCCATGTGGTGGGAGAGCAGCGCCGACAAAGAGGGCGACGAGAGCCTCATCGCGAACGTCGTCGATGTCCTCGGCGGGCCCAACGGGCTCGATAAGACGGAGAATTGCATCGAGTATCCTGAGTCTAAATATGAGAACTTGCGCGCTGGGTTCCCGAATAATTAGGGGGCTTAACCAGGGGGGGTTGGATTAGATCTGGTCTGTTGCATACATGGCTCTAAAAAACTTGCATGGTCTTGGTGTGGGCAATGGAAAATACGGCAGATATTCTGATGAGATACGAAATGATGAACACCATGTCTACCTACTACTTCTTGGCCAACGCATGATTTAAAGTGTATAGTGATTCCTAAGATGCGATGATCCTCGGTATTCTCTTCAGCATAGCATGTATTACATTCTAACTCAGTTCCTCATCCATTAGGGCCATATTAATGAGAGCCGGCGTTGGGGGAAGTAGCAGATTACAGGTCACGGGGTTGGGAGAACGAGAAACCAGTATGCACCATTTGACCAGGTATATTGAGAAACTGGTAGTGACAAAATGCTAGCTATGCTACATCACGAAGGAACTCCATGAATCCATGCCTAATTTTCCCAGCCCCAATTCCGATCCCGATATCCCCGAGTCTTTAAGGTGTTGATCCGTTTACTGCTTGTCGAAGACGTAGGTCAGGTGGCAGCGGCCGCAGTACTGTCGGTCCTGCATGGCAGCCATGAAGACACCAGCACCGCACTATTGAAGTGTATTAGCATTTACGAAGATCAGGGTGGCGAATTAGTGAGGTGTGCTTACGGTGTCAGCAGGGCACTCGCGGCGGAGGCGCTCGATCTTTCCGTCACCGTCGACCTTGTAGTACTTAAGGACGGCTAGCTTGGTCTTCTTGCGCTTGTGCTTGATCTTCTTGGGGGTGGTGTAGACCTTCTTCTTGCGCTTCTTGGCACCACCACGCAGACGCAGCACGAGGTGGAGGGTGCTCTCCTTCTGGATGTTGTAGTCGGAGAGGGTACGGCCATCCTCGAGCTGCTTGCCGGCGAAGATCAGACGCTGCTGGTCAGGGGGGATTCCCTCCTTGTCCTGGATCTTGGACTTGACATTGTCGATGGTGTCGCTAGACTCCACCTCGAGGGTGATAGTCTTACCCGTGAGGGTCTTGACGAAAATCTGCATGATTGCCTGTGGCAGGTTAGATGCTGTTTCCAATGTTTATGTGTGGTTGGTGCTGTGTCGTGAGATTGTAGACTGTCAGGACCCCGAGACCCAAAGTCTCGTGAGATCGATGGACGACGGCAAGCCTGAAGCCTGCGCGGCCATGTCTCTCGTGGGCAATGCAAGAAGGGTAAGATATGATGGAAGATCTGGTGTGTAATGGCTACAGTGAGGGTCTAGAAATTCTGTAATAACGTACCTAGACAATATGAAACTGCCGTCCTAAGCAATCGATGTAGATGAGGATTTGGTAGGAGAAGAGAAACAAAAGGTTGGAGGTTATGAGGAGCCGCACCGAACAAAAATGGTGGGTTGAAGCGGGTCCACTATTGTGGCAGCCAGTCTGGAGCAGAGAGCTGTATAGTGGGACAGGTGGTGGCAAGTGCGAGGCCTTCTCGCCAATTGGACCCCGACTGGCGAAACTTCGGGCCATTTTCACCTGGGATTTTGAGCTCAGGCCACTGCACCGCTAGGGTTTTCTCCTAGTCTTGCCCTCACAGGGCTGCGACAAAGACTTTACCACGCTGTAATTGGCTCTCTTGTCAGTAACCGTGGGGCCTTTAGTGATTTGAACATTTTTGCCCGCCTAAACTTATCAGCACTCTTTTGAACCTTCAATTCCTCAGCTTTCCCCTCGACAACTCACCCTACAGGAAGCCCACCAATACCGCCAACATGGTCAAGAAGAGAAAGAACAACGGCCGAAACGTACGTCAAACCCCTCAATGCGCCAACTGGATCCTCTTCGCTTGACCGTAACTGACCTGCCTCCTCAATACAGAAGAAGGGCCGCGGCCACACCAAGCCCATCCGGTGCTCCAACTGCTCGCGATGCACCCCCAAGGATAAGGCCATCAAGAGATTCACCATCCGCAACATGGTTGAGTCTGCTGCCATCCGTTCGTCCCACCCGCCAGATGCTCTCTCTGCCCCGCTCACGAATGACGAAACTGACTGAATTGCCTTCGCAGGTGATATCTCCGATGCCTCCGTCTTCGCTGAGTACACGGTTCCCAAGATGTACCTCAAGCTGCAGTACTGCGTCTCTTGCGCCATCCACGGCAAGATCGTTCGGTACGTCATCCCATCAGGGAAAGACTGCGCGCTTGGCTTGTCCGAGCAGCGTATGCGCTTGAGAAGAGCCTTGGTCGACACTCGAGCAACTGTCTTTCCCTCCTCGCGATCTTCTCCTTCGCGACCCCCTCCGACGCGATGTATACCGAGTACTAACAGTGATCCCCAGTGTCCGATCAAGAGAGGGTCGCCGCAACCGTGCCCCTCCCCCGCGTGTGCGGTACAACAAGGATGGCAAGAAGGTTCTCCCCACCACCCAGGCCGCCAAGGCTGCTTAAATGCTCCCTTTGGTGATTTTGTCTTTCGGAAAAGCGAATATCTGGTCCTCGGGAATGGGTTTATGTGCATGACGGCGGTTTTACGGCATGAGATCATAAGTAATGACCAACATGAATCGAGTCATTTTGCCATGACAAAATACTTTCTTTCCCTCGCTACGAAGTAGTTGTACTTGTGATTGATATGCCCATTTGAATGCTCTTACCGCATAGTGGTAACCATATTTTTTCATCGTCGTGCTGGGCGTAGACCTCTTCGTAAGTTACTGAGGCGCTTACCGATTCAGCCAAGAATCGTCCCTTTGCGCGTCTTTGATGTGAATGAATGCCTTGCCCGAATTTACTCAATTGATTACATAATAGGTCGGACTAAATATTCTGAGATTTTAACTTGGGCCCTATCTGATTAAACGTGAGAGGAGAGACAGCAGGCTTCACCTAGCAGTGCGAAAATGTAGGCCATATAATCGGTTTATTAGCTCTAGAATTGTCATATCACACGGGTTCAGACCCAGTCTTGCATGCATATCTCATGATAGTGGCTCGTGATCTAGACCATGTACCTAGGACGAACGCTATATAACCGCCTCATAGCAGAGATACAAGGCAAGCAGCGATCCGTAGTTGTGGTGCTTGAAAAGCCGGGGTAGTAATGAATTTATTCGGGATTGCCTAGCCTGAGCATATAGACTGTTACTTGGGTTATTATTAATTCTAGAGCAAGGTTTCTGTTTATTTACTTTGCATTAAGTTTGAACATTCAGTTTCTTTGTATCTAGGTTTAGTTGTTAAACTCTTCTTTGTTTTTCTTGAGGGGTCCCAACTTGGTTAATTTGAACTTCATCATCAACCTTGCGTAGTTAACGCTTGATTTCTAGATACTTTTGTTACGGAGCTATTGGTATGTTAGGGCTGTTCATGCGAAATGTCGCCACTACTCATATGTACTGGGTTTACAGGGCCAAGCTCTTCCAATTTGAAGCTGTTCTTGCGCTATTGGCTATTAAACGAATCGAAGAGCGAGCACAGGTAACAACGGCTTGAAAGGTCCTCGAAATTCTTCTGAAATTATTGTATCATGCCGTGGCTTCATCTTCAGCCTCCGAAAAGCTGTTGGAGTGTTGATTCTCAGAAGCAGCAAACAAACACTATTTTGGACCCAAACGCCAACGCTATGCAATTCCAAAATAGACAAGTAAATAGAGCGGTATCAGGCTTGAGCACGACCGCCGCTACCTGTCTTGACGCCCTCCAATACAGTCGCCCAGGTACCCTTCTCGCCTGTCACGGGACCGTGACCAGTCACAATTCGGCGCATGAGTAGAGCGTCCTTGGCGATTTTAAGTCTCTTAGCTTCGCCACTTTCTAGAAATTCCTTGAACCACTGCTCTTCGTCCGCGTCGAGTGACAGACTTGTGAGTTCGAATGCTCTCTCGGCGGCTTCCTCACTGCGTCCAGAATCCAACACGATCAACACCAACCTCTGGAATAACTGGCGGCGCATGTAATCGGCATGTGAGCGCGAGAATTCGAAGGCCTCTGTGACGCTCGATCGAGCTATAGCGTCAAATAGCGATTCGAGTGCAGAAGAAGACTGGATACTGGGCTGGACGGTATGATAGTATGCGAGTGGGAGGGTGTAGTCGCCGTCCTTTGCGTGGCGTACAAGGACCGTGATGATGTCGTCGGCAAAGTCGGAAATTAGCGAGGGGTGGGTGAGGTGTTCCAATGCTAGTTCAAAGCTCCTCGTGTCCATAAGCCACAGGCCTTTCATAAAGATCTGATAACGATCGGGGATGCCTGCTGCAGTTCCGAAGGAGTCGGCCTTGCTATCGCCATCACTGGAGCGCCCATCGATGTCGAGAAGAAGATAGTAGAGTATGGAGAGTTTGTGGTGGGGGGTGATGCTGTTGGTATCGCAGATGTGCTGATGGAGCTGGCGTAGAGCATTTTCGTTCTTGGGCGGATAATTGCTCGCAACTAAAATTACAGGGTCAGCTGGAAATTTATCGAGTCAGCATGTGGTCTCACCCTGTCCTAGGTTTAATGCCTTGAGCACACGGTCTATGAAAAGAGAGCCCTCTAGACTTCGACGAGATGCTTCGATGCTTAAGATGACGGTGCGGCTGTAAGGGAACGGGTTCACGGGGCCAAATACCCTGTCGAACTGTGAGTAGTCCGTCATGACAATGACAGCTTGTAGGTGACAAATGCTGAGGAAATTATCAAGGCGAATTTGATGTTCAGTTCCTGTATCTAGAAGTTAGGTATGTAGAATGTCGGAAGAGAGCTAGAGATAGTAGAGATAGTAGGTAGGTAGCTACAGGTAGGGTGCCTAGGTATGCATATAACAAATATGTACGTACGAATGGACCTTGAAAAGTACTGCTTTGGTGCATTTCTACCGCGTTAGGGCCTAAGAAACGCGCTAAACCACTGGCGAAGGTCTGGAAAAGGTGGGAATCCCTACAGGGATAGTGCGAGCAGGGGTACTGGCAACGCTTACAATTTGGTGGGGTTTGTTTATATTTACTTACTGTTGGGATCATGCGGCAAAGCGACTTTTGTGGTACCTCAGGTATCTAGCCGTGTGCCCCCTCAGCTTATCCATCGCAAGAAGCGATTAATGACCAACATATCATACTGACCGACCGGTATCCGGCAGATTTCTGCGGTTTCACTCAACAAAATTACACTACGCTTACCAACAGACTATCCAATAACCACGCAGCCTAATCCAGATCATGTCTACACGAAGTTCCCGTCGCGCCGCGGCTACGAGGCGTGCCGCTATCATCGAGTCCGATGACGAAGAAGAAGTCGTCGCCGACACCACCGCGAGGAAGATCAAGGAAGAGAGTGAGGACGAGTTCGACCCCGAGGCCGCTACACGTAGTACCCGTCGCCAAACTCAGAGTAGGAGGAAATCCGCTGCTCCTCCGACACCGCGCGCTGGGAGACAGAGGAAGAGCGTCGCTCCCGAACCCTCCATAATAGAGTCCACCGAGGTCCCTGACGCTGAAGCCGAACAATCATCGGCCACAATTATAGCTCCCGAGTCACCGACTAAGAAGCCGTCTCCGCGGAAGCGCAAAAGTGTTGCGCCACGGAGAACAAGTGAGAGCGTCGAGGCGACCCCAGATACTCAACCTTCTATCCCAACACCCGCGCCGTCCGAAGAGCCAAGCACACCCCTAGCCGATATTACCAGTCAGAGCGTCAATGAGCCGCCGACGCTCGGTGACGAGACCGTGACCCAGGTGAAGCCCATCCGCCCATTGGACACTATACTGGAAAAGCCGATGGATATTGTTTTGAAATCGCGTCAGGTGGCCATGCCTCCAGTCGTGGAGGAGACCGGTCCCAAGGCGCGGATTGTTATCACTTACCTAATCCTCAACAACTTCAAGAGTTACGCTGGTCGACAAGAGGTTGGACCGTTTCATGCCTCTTTCTCATCAGTAGTCGGGCCCAATGGTTCTGGCAAGTCTAATGTCATCGACTCGTTACTTTTTGTTTTCGGCTTCCGAGCAAGCAAGATGCGGCAGGGCAAGATTTCTGCCTTGATTCACAATTCAGCTGCATACCCCGACTTGGATCATTGTGAAGTTGCTGTCCACTTCCAGGAAGTGATGGACTTGGTTGGTTGAAATCTTCTACTTCTTCCAGTCTAGTAAGCTAACTCAACTCCAGCCTGGCGGCGGTAGCGAAGTAATCCCTGGCTCTCAATTGGTCATCTCGAGAAAAGCTTTCAAAAATAATTCGAGCAAATATTACATCAACAGCAAAGAGTCTAATTTCACTATTGTTACCACATTGCTACGTGACCGCGGAGTCGATCTCGACCACAAGCGATTCCTTATTCTGCAAGGTGAGGTTGAGTCGATTGCGCAGATGAAGGCGAAGGCAGCCAATGAACACGAGGACGGTCTGCTCGAATATCTCGAGGATATCATCGGAACGTCCAAGTACAAGACTCCTATCGAAGAAGCTGCTACTGAAGTCGAGACCCTCAACGAGATTTGCATGGAAAAGAGCGGCCGAGTACAGCACGTGGAGAAGGAAAAGAACAGCCTCGAGGACAAGAAGAACAAGGCGCTGGCCTTCATCAGAGATGAGAACGATCTTGCACTCAAGCAGTCAGCCCTATACCAACTATATATTGGCGAGTGCAATGACAATGTTGCCGTTACAGAGGAGGCCATCAGTCAGATGCAGGCTCAGCTTGATGCAGAACTAGAGAAGCACCAGGGCAGTCAAAGCATAATCAAACAGCTCCAGAAGGCGTACTCACAAGGCAGCAAGGAGTTCGAAGCACAGGAGAAGACTGTGCAAACTCTTATTAAGGAGGCTTCTAAATTTGAACAGGAAAGAGTCAAATTCGATGAGAAGCGCAAATTTCTCACGGACAAGCAACAGAAGCTTGAGAAGACTATCGTGAATGCCGAAAAGTCTGCGGAAGAAGCTGATGAGACAATCGAACAATGCACTGAAGAAATTGCTTCTCGTGCCGAACAGATTGCCAATCTGGAAGTAAGTGTACAGGAAGAGGAAGCGGAGCTTGCCACGATCCGCGAGAGCCTCAAGGGCAAGACGCAAGTATTCTCCGACCAGATTGCTGCCAAGCAAAAATCCCTCGAGCCATGGCAAGAGAAAATCAATCAGAAGCAGTCAGCAATCGCCGTCGCCGAGTCCGAGATGGTCATCCTGGCGGAAAAGGCCAATGCTGGTGCCGTAGCACTGGAGGAGATGAAGTCCAAGATAGCATCAATCGAAGATGGGCGCACCGCAAAACTTACCGAGCTTGATGAGTGCGAAGCTGAAAAAACAAAGCTTGAGCAGGAGGCAAAGGAAGTCGAGGCCGAGATTGACAACTTTGCTAAGATGGAACCCCACGTCCGCGAAAAGGTATCACGCGCGAGACAGAAGGCGGACGAGGCGAGATCAAGCCTGTCCCAGACACAAAACCGCGGTAATGTACTCACGGCTCTAATGCGGATGAAAGAATCCGGCAGAATCGATGGCTTTCATGGCCGACTGGGAAATCTTGGTACGATTGATGAGAAGTATGACGTTGCTATTTCGACAGCATGTGGTGCTCTCGACAACTTCGTGACAGACACGGTTGAAGCCGGGCAGCAATGCATTGAGTACTTACGCAAGACAAATCTTGGGCGAGGCAACTTCATGTGCCTTGACAAGCTGCGCGTACGCGATATTCAGCCAATCCAAACACCTGAAGGCGCACCCAGATTGTTCGATTTAGTCAAAGCCAAGGAAGAGAGATTTAGACCTGCCTTCTACCATGCTCTCCAAGATACGTTGGTAGCTAAGGACTTAGCACAAGCGAACAGAATCGCATACGGAGCTAGAAGGTGGCGAGTTGTCACTCTTGATGGCGAGCTCATCGACAAGAGCGGTACTATGTCTGGTGGTGGCAAGACCGTAAAAAGGGGATTAATGTCAAGTAAACTCGTGGCCGATACGACACAGGAGCAGGTCGCTAAACTTGAGAGCGACCGCGATACCCTCGACAAACGCTTCCAAGATTTCCTGGATAAGCAACGAGAGTACGAGACACGCCTAAGGGATTTGCAAGACCAGATTCCACGTCTAGACACAAAGATGCAGAAGATTAGACTAGAAGTACAGAGCGCCGAGAAAAACATGGCGGATGCGCAACGTCGAATCAAGGAGTTGAGCAAAGAGCATCAGCCCTCCGAATCCGATGACAACCGAAAAGCTGCCCTAGAGAAGGAGATTGCCAAATTAAACAAGGAAGTATCCAAACTGCACGCTGAAACCGAGGGCTTGGAAGCTGAGATCAAGGAATTGCAAGACAAGATTATGGAAGTTGGTGGTGAGAAGCTCCGAGCTCAAAGGGCAAGGGTCGACTTCCTCAAGGAAGAGATTTCCTCTCACAACGAGGAGACCTCTAATGCTGAGGTGAAAAAGGTGAAGGCCGAGAAGTCAAAGACAAAGCTCCAAAAGGATCACGCGAAAGCTACCAAAGAATTAGAAGCTGCAGCTAAGGACCTTGAACAGCTCGAAGATGAGATTGAAAACCAAGGAACCAAATCGGAGTCACTGAACGCCCAAGTCGAGGCTGCCGAGGAGGCGCTGGGAGAGAAAAAGCGTGAGCTTGCTTCTATGAAGGCCGAATTGGATGAAAAGACGTCTGAACTCAACGAAACACGTGCATCCGAAATCGAGATGCGCAATCAACTCGAGGAAAACCAAAAGGCTCTTGTCGAAAACCAGAAGCGCTTACGTTATTGGAATGAGAAGCTGGGCAAGCTAGTCTTACAGAACGTCAGTGACTTGATGGGCAATGTTCCGACAAAGAAGCCCTCAGAGAACGGCGCGCAACAACCTGCTGAGACGGACGGCGAGGAGGAAGCCCAGGAGCAGGAACAGGAAGAGGAGGAAGAAGAGCAAACTCCTGCAGAGCAGCCTCAAGAGCTTCCACAATTCACGCAGGATGAATTGAAGGACATGAGTAAGGAGGCACTCAAGGCCGAGATTGCGGCTCTTGAAGAGAAGACCCAAAACGTCAATGTTGACGTCAGCGTCCTCGCGGAATATCGTCGTCGCGTCGAAGAGCATAGCGCCCGTTCTTCCGACCTCGCTAGTGCCGTGCAGCAACGCGACTCAGCTAAAAAGCGATGTGACGATCTCCGTCGCCTTCGATTGGAGGGTTTCATGGAAGGCTTCAGCACTATCTCACTCCGTTTGAAAGAGATGTATCAAATGATCACGATGGGTGGCAACGCCGAGCTAGAGCTCGTGGACAGTTTGGACCCTTTCAGCGAAGGTATCTTATTCTCGGTCATGCCGCCAAAGAAGAGCTGGAAAAACATCAGCAACCTCAGTGGTGGTGAGAAAACTCTGTCGAGTCTGGCGCTTGTGTTTGCACTGCACCACTATAAACCAACACCCTTATACGTGATGGACGAGATCGACGCCGCCTTGGATTTCCGGAACGTAAGTCGCAACCTCTATTTCCCATGCGGTTTCAATGAGACACCCAACTAACAGGACTGCGTCTAGGTGTCAATTGTGGCCAATTATATTAAGGAGCGTACCAAGAACGCACAGTTCATTGTTATTTCTCTCCGAAATAACATGTTCGAACTCGCCGCTCGCCTGGTGGGCGTGTATAAAGTCAACCATATGACCAAGAGTGTAACGATCGAGAACCGTGACTTCATTGCCCGTAATGCGGTAGCAAGGCCTGGTGGTCTCGGTGGCGGTGGTGTTACACAGACGGTGATTCGATGATGAGGGTCTTGACAAGCGAGTGGGTGATGGCTCGATAATGACTGAACGAATGGCAAAGAGTTGCTTGCATGTTATGACCGGCGAAGGGATATATGATCTGTCTGTCATGGATGATGAAACAGTGATGCCGGATAGACATTGGCGGAAGGAAGCGTGTTTTTTTTTGCTAATGTGCCTTGGTATTTCTCGTACCGTATACCCTTGAAAGTCCAATATACATGGTTGGGTATCTTCTTTAAGAGATCGTTCCACAGTTCTCGCTGAACTCTTGTGAATCAGTTACGCGGGCACATCCGGAACTCTGGGTCAACTGACTTCCGTGAACATGTAAAATTTATTGTTGGTTGCTAGGGTCGCCAGGGTTCGCCGTCCCTTACGTCCTGGGTTGTTCGTGTTTGGAAAACAGGAGGGGATTGGTTGATTGCTTCTTCGGAGCGCGTAAATCCCATAGAAGCGGTGCGTGGCCTTGTGCCTTGCATCTCACCCATCCATGGTAGTCGGCCCGAGCCTGTTGTTGCCCTGAGTGAAACCGGGAAGCACGAGTAGGAGCGTGTTTGAGAGACACGTTTTGGCCGGGCTAGTGTGCTCGTGGTTCACTCGCTCGTCGGCGGCAGCGCCACTCCAGCGACGAGGGGAGTGTCTTGTTTGGATGTTTAGGTTAGGGTGATGGAATTATGTATCGGCGGAATAGACGTTTCTGCGCTTAAACGCGTGATTCGGGCGAAGTTTACGCCGTCGCGTATAAAGTTATAAGTGCGATCTACCCTCTTTATGTTTATCCCACGTCCGTACTCGTAGAGATCATGACGAGAGTACTATCTTGGAGGCTACCTTTCCTTCGCTCGTCTATTGCTAACTTACTATTATTATTGTAATTTAAGTTATAGGTTCATGCTACTCCGCACTGATCTCCATGCAAGGGGGCCGCGAGTCCATGGGCGGTCATGGGTCATGAGTACTTTTTAGCCTTCGCAAGGCATAAACCACGTGTGATAACTGCCTGGTCGCAATATAGGGAGGAGGGTGGTGGGTTGATAGGTATGGTTGGGAAGGGCTCACCCTTTCTATTACTCTCATTCTCTATATACCCGGTAGAGCGGCTTTGTAGAGTAAAACCAGGTATTTCGGACTCCATGTGTGAACCACTAGGCTTTGAAGTAAGCGATTATTCCCTATAGGAATGTATGGTTGAACCCGTCCCCATGTGTGAATGTCAAGTTATAATCCCTATATCTTGGCGAGCCTTGTTATATGATGGAATGAGCTTGGTGTATCTACGGTTCTGTAAGCCATAGCCACCCATTTTGGCCATTTCTGATCCCTTGTGCGTTCAATACTACCCCTAAATATACCTACCTTGTTTGTGTCGTGACACTCTACTGGTATATTCATCCGTTGCTAGCTTGTCGCAACACCTTACCATATTAAATTATACCACCGTCCATTATCGAAGTACGATTCGCACTTGTTTCTAATCATTTGACAGCTAACGTTTTCAATGATTGCCATCGGTTGTGCACGTTTCATAGAATGCTAAACCTATCCAGTTTGGATAACTTATAGCTTCCATTTGATAGGCAGCTTTGCTCCAACCCCTCGCTTCAACAATATAAGACATCCTAAACCATGAGGTTGTATCGACCCTTGAGCCAATAATCCGGACGCAAGCCTCTCCTGGACATCCGAATACGTTCTGTCCCCAACACAACCAATTATTCTCGGCTATCCGCTTGTCGAGATGTAATTCGATTAAGGGAACACGCCACTTTCTCAGCCTTGTGACCAAGTTTGTATCGCCATGCGAGTCCTAAGGTTGAAGGGATAACATAGAGTATAAGTATGGTTGTGCGAACTCCTCGAATCCGACGTCCAGAGCTAATACTTCGTGATCATCAAGCCGTCATCTCCTGTTAATAATAGATATAGTTGAAACCTGCTATACACCGGTTCTAACACGACATAGCACTACTCGCCGTATCATCATTCATCATGAGTTCCGGTACTACGTCTGGCGCGGGCTTAGCCCAAGGTTCCAGGTAAGTCCCAAGGGAATTCCTCTACCACTTCCTTCATCCCAAGACTCGATCTCAACTCAAAGCAGCCAAAATACTTCTCCTGCGTCCGCGCCCGCTTCTTCCGCCTCCACGACCGCTGCCGGGGGCGTGGTGACCCAGGCCCCGCTCGTCCCACCGTCGATGGAATTCCCTCAGCCGGCCGTCCTCGAAAATTACACCACTGCCTCAAATACCTTGTCCTTCACCACTCGCGGCCCAGATGGTAGTATACAGCATACTGTCCTCGAAGATTACGACGCGCCTGTGCCCCTTAAAGAACGTGTCAAAGGGAGCGTTAAGGAGGCAGGTGTGACGGCTGCTAATTGCTGTCTTGGGTGTGTTTGCCATCTTTGCTGTGGGATTTGAGCGTGTCTTAGGAATGCCTAGCAACTCGTCGTATGACGAGTTTATGGTCAGCATTACCACATGGGCCCTCGGGGGGAAGATTGACTTTTTGGTTCTCTTTTTCGCTGTGTTGCCTCTCCCCTTTTTCACCTCGCCTCGTGCCCCCCCCTTATGTTCACTTTTCACTTCCTCTTCCCCTCGTACGCTACTCCAGGAAATGCCCGTATGCACTTGATTTTACGCTCGAAAATGTCTCAGATACTTTGAAATAATTATGCTAGCCCGAGTACCTGAGTAAGCTTGATGACTGTTAGTAGCAATCTCATGTTTTGACTGTACTTTGGCATAGGCCATACTGTGGGAAATGCTTTAGGTCAGATATAATGTAAGTGCCTGTAATGCTCTAGTCAAGCTTCCCAGGAACCCTTCTCGACTGGGTAGTATTACCTATTGAACAACAGACCGGAAAATCAGGAGGAATCGTGATTGGTGCGCGCCCTAACGTTATGGTTAGCAATATATAATCTAATCCGCTAATCCAGGTTAGTTAAACAATATCGATTCCTAACATGTAAGTTCGGAGCTGAATATATTTGGCATGTAGCCATATTTTCGTGTTTATGGTTAATAGAATCTTTAGCTACTGCTAACCTGCCGCTTAGGCACCCCTGAAAGCCGGCTCACTATTAACAAGTAAGCACTTTCAACATGGCAGGCAGTCGTGTTTCCAAATTGTAGGCATACGTTACTTCGTGCAACTAAAGGCGATAGCTAGAACTATTAAGTTAACTAAAATGTCCTAGGTGCTTTTGTTAAGTGCTAACCTTGAATTTCTAAACAGCGCTTTCGCTAAGTATGGTATTTAACGAGCAAAAACTAAACAAAGTGTCCGCATAGCAGTGCTAATAAATCAATTTAAATACCTCATATTATATAACAGGGGCTTAGGTAGGGCCCGGTGACGTGGTCTAGTTAGTAATATTCCAAGGTTATCTATCCAGCCTTTTAAAAAAGCCTTCAGGAGGTCATAACTAGGATTCCCACCAATCCGATTAAATGTCTTAGCTGGAAGTCTTGGCACTAACACGCGGTACCTAACTACTACGCAAGTAGGTACAGCGGTTTTATTGGTGGCCTCATATTTTGTTGTTAGGTCGCCTTGCATTCGTAGGGATGCCCTCGTGACCCACGAGTATTCGATACCTAGGTAGGTAGACGAATTTTCGGGGTTGGCGATAAATTGTTTCGCGAGTGAGCCTACGATATGGTGGTCTGGGGCGCGGCCTGCGTAGCATATGCTCAAATGGCTAGCACCGCCAACAGGCTTGTAGGAGTCCTTTGGTAAAGTGACGAGGCAATCGGGTTGGAAACCGGGAGATTATGCTCCAGAGTGCCTCCGAGTCCGCGGTATGTCGCAACCATGACACTTTTGGGGTTCCTGGGATTCCGGGATTTGGCGCTATACAACCAACCCACTTGCGGCTACTGCTGCAGTTGGGAACTTTTTAGTGGGTATGCCCTATAAAAGGGCTCCACTAGCCCCACCAGTAAGGCTACCTTAGGTACTTAAGTACTAGGTACCCGCCTAGGTAGGTACCTATTATTGATCACTTTTGTTTAACTGCTTAGGTGCGCGCACCATACACCACAGCCATCTGGATTAAGCTGCGTTTTGCTCGTCAGTCTTTCTGGCTACGATGCTGAGAAGCAATCATTCGTATACAAAGAAATATATAATCCAAATGCTCAACGGTTATATAATGTTCGATGCTTGTACAGTTTCGACGGAAATCTACGAGAAGCTCGATCCAAAAAAAAGAACTACCTGGAAGAACCGAAAAAGAGGTGTAAGGCTAGAACTACTACATAGGTACGGAGTGAAGGCAACGAGAGTAACCTACCTCGGTATTTTGCCCTTCTTGCAAACTAAGGTGGCTTCATGTATACATACAGCTACAAGTAGTCTTTTTTTTTTAGTTTTTTTTTTCTTCTTGTCTACAGCATCAGAATGTTATTTTTTTTTTCCCTTTTTAATGTGAAATGTGTAGCTGGGAAAAAAATATAGGCAACTAAAAGTGCTTTAACTGTACGATGCTGGAACGGCTGCGTGGCGCACAAAAACCACACCGCTTATACATAAGTACCCGGGTAGGTATAGATACAGAGGTAGGTAAGCTGCTCTATCTACCTATGTAGGTACCTACTCACCTACCTGGGTACGTAGGTAATGTAGCCTGACTTACCGTAAGTAGGCCAAGTACCTACGTAGGTAGGTAGGTGGTTCCATGCCATCCATCATGCTGTCCGATGCACGAGGCCCGGAGAGGAAAACATCACGTTGCGGTGACGGCCTCATGTTTATCTAGCGTCTGCGATTCCTCACAGACCGCCGTCGTAACTCAATGACTTGCAGGCCTCGACCCACCGTCGATCCGCCCCCCGGAAGACGGTCCGGGAACCGTTTACAATGAGGCGACTGCAGGAAGACCATAACCATCGTCAGCAGGGGTCTTTTAAATTTGTTGGCTGCCCGCATACTGTCCGCGCATCAAATAGTGTGTTGAAGCTGCCCGCCATCGCAGCCTACTAACCGGATGATGCAAAGATAAGCATTTTCATATACGTAAGCTATTTCAACGGCGTCCCGGAGTAACTGATTATAAGACACGCTGGCCTCTTGCGTCCGAACCGACTTGGCCAAGTCCCCAGGAATCCACGGCGACTTGCATTGCGCGGCACTCGTCAGTATTGTGATCCCAAGTGAGTCGAGCATGGCGCCGAGAGCCGCAGCCCGGAAAGCCCCAACCCCCCCAAAAGACGGGTGAGAGACACATTTTCTATTATACCCTGCTACCGGTATTCAAACCATATTACCAGGACTGACGCCGTCTAAATAGTTTTCTTGGTATTGATTTAGGGACAACCAGCACAAGAGCAAGGCTTGTAAGTTCAACCGTGCTGCATTCTCTCTATTGTCTGTATCAACACATGGAGGGGATCGGCTGCGGTTTAGTATATCCGAAGACCTACACTAATTTTCAACGATCACTTACTATCTTCGACTCTCATAGTTTGTTCCCTCATCCGGACACACATATAACATCTTGAGTAAAACTAGCGCGACTGGCAGCGGGCGATTTGATGAGGGAGAATACTCCTCCACTATATACCCCATCGATGGCCTCGATACGATTTACAACGGCAATGTGGCGCTTCCAGACCGTCCTTCATTATCGGCTAAAGTATCGTTTCCAGCCCTTGTGGGCGAGCCATCTGGGTCGAATCTTTATCAGAAAGGTTACGAGCTTGTACTGCACCACCTGTATATGTTGAAAGACGATAACGTGCGTAAGAGGGCTCGACGAGGCATCGAAGCTCTACTCAATGTCATTTCTTGTGACGTCGACCGTCAGTGCTCAAAGATACCACACAAAGTGATCGTCAAGGCTATTGCGCTTTCGATACCCGCACATTGGACCCTCGAATTCGAAGACCTATATAGAGAGATGGTCAGAAAAGCTTTCAGCAAGTACCAGGGCGACATATTCTTTCTCACCGAAGCGGAAGCTCTTGCACATTATCTATATCGAGAACATCGCCCGGTCCTCGTTCCAGATTCGTATGATGATGCTGGGGCCAGGGTATTGATCATGGACTTTGGCGGCCACAACAGTAAGATACCCCTCAAGTCATTTTCGCCCTTTATTAGCCATTAAAGTGTCTCGGGAGTATGAAAAACTCCCTAAACCCATATCTATTCGCCTAAATGAGTAGTGACTGATTTTAACGAACTATTATAGTGGTGGGTAGTTTATTCTCACTACCTAGTGATAATTTACGAAGCTAGGACCCACTAGACGTTAACCTTCGTCAGAATGCTTGTATAATAGACATTGCCGCCGGCTCGGATGAAGATCCTGGCTTCTATCATCTGACCAAACCCGGAGGTAATCTAGAGTTCCACCCCAAGTTCCCTAAGCGCCGCTAATCCTAGATCCACAGATGCAGGTGGCGGAAGTGAGCAAGTAAGTAGAGTGATTAGTCTATATCTCAGCTGCCGAGTTTTTGGTAGTCTATCCACGTATGGATGCTTGATTTAATCAGATTTCACGAGTCTTCTAACATAAAGATTCATTAGTGGGAGCATTATATAGCTGAAGATTGTATCCGAATTCTAGCTAATGAAGGATATATTGACTCAGATGAAGACGCAACACCTCAGCAAAGACAGAAAATCCTAGACGACTTTAACCGGTTTAAAAGGAATCATTGTGAGGATACGGATGCTGATTTTGAATTTCAATATCTGGCACCAAAAGGTCGCACGGAAACGCTTGTTTTAGAGGCTGTTAGAGTAGCGGCCGCTCACGAAAAGGCTTTCGATTCCGCACTTCAGAAAGCGAATTCTATGATAAAAGAAGCTGCGGCCCTGTCGAATAAGACTGCTCGCATCATTGTCACTGGTTTGTTCCCAAGGCACCCTGTTTACGGCGGTATTCTATCATTGGCGTGCTGAAATGAATAATATAGGGGGCTCCGTCAAGTCGAAGTTGACCAAGGACAGGCTCGAGCAACGCTGCCAGAAACATGAGATGAGTGATGGCCTAGAATTTATAGGCGAACAAGGTATCAGCGAGCTGTGAGTTCGTTACTTAATGGTTTTTGATCCGCTGCCACCCAAAACTAAGTTTTAGAAATATGAGGATTGCACATGGGGCGGCGTACGCTATTGCCTATCAACTCTCCGTCCGGGACTTTATTGATAGGGGGGCGGCCTTTGGGATGCAATTAAGGTCGATCGGTCCTCGTACACCTCACCCTGACGCAGAACTTTGGGATAACGAAGCGACCCTCCTTTTTTCAAAGGTAAAATGCGCATAAATTGTAACAGAGGAGCGGGGCGATACTGACTAATTTTGTTGATAGGGTCGGCCTCAGCGTTCGGTCGAGCCGTTTCTGTGTACCGGTCGGGGCGAATTCAGAATTATATGTGACCCCTTTTTCAAAGACAACACCGAAAAAACTCTATCATACCAAAGATGCTATAACTTCCTTTACCTCGGCTGCCTTAGACAAGGTAGATGGTCATTCCGCGTCGATATAACGGAGGGTGAGGGGGGCATGGTGTTTAAGTTAGAAGGGTATGGTGAGGACTACGTGAGGTCTGACCGTGTTCTCATTAAGAAGACTTGGCTGTTCCCTATGTATATGAACATTGGTGCTAACGCAGCTCACCTGGGAAATGCGGATGAGCCACCTGAAACTATTTTCGCTGAACTTTGGGGTGATTTGGGATCTCTGAGAAAAGGCCCTACGCATGCATCGACGAACAAACGTTCTCGCGTCTCTTCTAAAAAGCACCCGGCAGTCCCGGACGTTTCACAGGCCCACCTTACCCCTAAAGAGCCTCCTCAGCCATCACCAACACTGGGACTCTCATCCCCAACTCAGGAGGCCGCGGCAGATAGTACGGAGGCGGGGATTTCCTTGGAAGGAGATGCTGGATCCGAAGGAACGACCGCAACGGGAACCTTAGACGAGTTCAATGGGGTATCATTTACTAGTATCAACCGAGGACGGAACTTGCAAGACGTCGGCGCACAAAGCCTGGGCCTGATGGAGATGTTCTCCGCCTCCGACGCGACTGGATTGGGATACAACACGGAGAAGTCGAATGAAAGTCGTACGTGGTGGGATGATGGGGGCGGGAATTATTTCTGATGAAACGGTATGTAAAGGTGATATCGTTTAATTAGGTTATTATTGATAATGGATAAGTGTTTCTGCATTTATATAAAGACGCCGAGGCAAAACTCGACGGAGATACTACCGAGGAGCGAGACAGACAAGTACCATGCACGCAAGGTTTTATAGATGCGTTAGCTAACTGGATACCTATGCGAATTTGGAGGTATTTATCTCTTGCTTTTACTATTTGATAATAAAGGATGATATTTTAAATTATTAGGTTAGTTATTTCTACGAGAGGTAGTGAATAATACGTCCTGATTACGAGCATATGACAAAGGAATGAGCGAGCGGTGTTATCGGATAGCCACAGCCCTATCAGCAGCTACTCTAAGGGCTAAAGTAGCCCTTGAGGCCCATGTATATCTAGTAGCTACACTATACCTAATATTAACCATCACTAGGGGTGTTATTACACAACCCCTTAACGGCAACGGGCCTTTGTAATAGTGTCTAGACCTTTGACATGCTAGCGGATCATGATATAATTTACTAGAGGTA
Organism: Xylariales sp. No.14919; assembly: GCA_002003505.1. Taxonomy (NCBI): domain Eukaryota; kingdom Fungi; phylum Ascomycota; class Sordariomycetes; order Xylariales; species Xylariales sp. No.14919. Next base: position 170,548 of record BDMC01000021.1, on the reverse strand, counting down.
TACTTCGCTAGTCATAGCATCTATGAACTTGACACTCATACTTTCTCGAGGTGCCGCGTCTATCGGGTCTGCGATTTTAGCAGTGCTTTCCTACGTGGTGGTAGGGAGCCCTGTTGACGCCTTGTCAGTTAAGGCTGGCTCTCTGCAATATAACTCGTGAAGCAGCCTACGATGTAAACTAAGTTCCGTGCAGCCTTGGATATGCCGTAAGGGCCGATATATCAGTAAAAATCCGTAGGCCTGGCCAATGGAGCCTAGACGGCTCGAGACGGAGATCCGCTTGGGCGCGCTCCCTTTCGTTGGGGACTTGGGCACAGTCCGAAATAGCAATACGGAAGAGACTGTGTCAGCACGGAGGGCGTTAATAAGAATGTTGGTGTCGAGGGCGCCGGGGTTCGGAGATGGTAGATTAGGGATGACGATACCAATGCGGTCGGTGCCGACGGCCTCGACATCCTATGTGACCCCTTTCGCATCGGTGGTAGATGTGTTCTCGATGCCGACGAGCACTGCCTTGAACTAGCTAGTATTGCTAAGCCGTTTAGCTCCTAGTCCTTCGTCGCCTTAGCATCGTAGACATTGCCGATTAACATAATGTTTGGTCGCAGGAGGTATGTGGTTGCTAGTCCGTTCTCGAGGCCTATTGAAAGGTGGTCAGATATGCATTGGGGGGGGGGGGAAATGGCTCCGTACCACAGGGGAACGATGTGTAGTTACATACCTCTATCGGCACTAGCAATGAGGATAATAGTTGAAGGAGCAATGATTTATGTGTGAATATATATGTGATTGACTGTTCCGCTACGACGATGTGAGGGAGAATGCGTTGTACTCTCTTTAAATATCTATAAGTTTTGATAAGTACCTATGGAATCATTGAAGCCATCTAAGAAATATCACGGCTGTTAACTAGCGGCAGTTGCGGATTTCCGGTGTAACCAATTCGCGTGAGTTTGCGAGTTCGTCGCCTATAACTGCATGTTCGAGCGCGGCACGTACGATGGCCAAACCACCCCTTTATCACGCTATTAGCCTAACACGCGCAGCTGAACTGGTGGCTTATGCGGCTTCTCCGTTGTTTTATGATGTTCAGATCACATCCTTATTCCAAATCGGCAATCATATAGGCGTTTATTTGCACTGCATCGCTTTCAAATGTCGTGTCACGTCGTAGAGGTTCGCGATGCCATCTCGCTCACAACAATCTAGACGCCTCAACCGATATTTTGATTGATGTGGATGGTATTATGGCGGGTGAGTGGTTAAGTCAAGTACGTCCGAGCACACACACAGCGACGCAATGCCGGGGAAACGTCTGCGTAACTTGCACGCCTGACCAGCTTATAAAACACTGCATGCGCGCAATAGCATTCCGGAAGGCTCACTCCCGTATTACCAGCTTTCTTCTTTCTCTCGCCTTCTAACACATTGCTCTTGCGCTATCGTCTTCTGGCCCCACGTGGGTAAAGGGTACCCGTACTTCTTGCTAGTCATCTATGTCACGGCCATTTTTCTATTCGAGGTTGGTAGCCCTTTTTGCGCTCCAGGGGCGAATAGCAGTCGCGCGGTTTGGGGTCTCGGGGTACAGGCAATTAATTCTCGCGATAGCCACGTCGTTACCCGCCTTCACTGTTCTCTAGGGCGCCTAGTGTGGCCGGGGCTGGCTACGGGACGCGAATACGAGTGGCACTGATGAGGTTTGGCCCATCGGCTTGGCTAGGTGGTGACCGTCATACGTAACACTGTATATTAGCTGAAAAGTTGGGCGTAGCACGCGGGATGCGCTGGAACACGAGAATCGCTAGTTCGTAGAGCATTACCCTGGAGTACTGAGACCTCTTTCAGCTGTTCGGTCCCTTACTTAAATACTAAGACACCCTTACATGAAGCTATTAAGGCAACTTTAGGCAAGGAGGAATAGTCGCCGACTGGTGTATATAAGCCTGGCCCGAGCGCCATCCCAAGGTCCCTTTGTTCTGAAGAACCAAGGACCCTTTGACACCATAGAAGATTATCCTTAATCTGAAGACATTCCAAGCCCCTCACAAGCCCTTGCTATAGTGATCTTCTCTGGCCTCCTCTCCTTTCCCGCTATTCAACGGGGCACTTGTGGGTACGTGAACTTCGGTGGGACCCTATCCGGCCGAGAAATCGGGTTACGAATACGGGGGACACGGATCTCATCGAGCGAAATCTAGGCAAATCGCATCTGACGGGTTCCGCGAGACCCGGCTCCGTGGGCTTGTTCGGCACTACTACTATGTAGTTCATAAATACCCCCAAGCCCGGAACGTTGGCGGCTCAGCATCCTCCAGCCAATCAGTCGATCTATCATTTAGTTACGGCGCTTCCTTCTACTTGGAGTGATACATGTCTTTTAGTAAGAACGGCTCATATCTAAGACGCCGTTGTGCAACTTCTCGCAGTAACTACTAGTATACTAACTACCTACCTACCCATAGCCTATAGGCTGTCGTTTATTAGTAACCTAGGTACCAATAAGATAAGTATATGTAGGATGATCCACAAGCCTTCCACGTGCGGTCTCCATTCCTTGTAGCCCTCCACCCTTGCATGCTATAGCCAAAATTAGTATGGCAAACTCTCAATAATCCGAATTGGTGTAGTGGCCAACATTTGACGCTCTCAACTTCATCCTTGCGATGCGGAACAGTTCCGTCAAGCCCGGGGTTCGATTCCCCGATTCGGAGAATACTTTTTCTCGAATTCTTGGAGGTGGGTTTTTTCCCTTAGAAACGTGTTAGCTTTCTTTTTTCTTTCTTTTTCTTCTACATAGTATTTTCTCCAATCTCTCAGGGCGCTGTAATTGATTGAAGACCCTTTGTTCGCCGAAAAATCTACCCCGACCCCGACCCCGAGCTACTGCGCCGTTGTGCCGCAATCATATGTCTCCGAGATAAGACCAAGCGAAAAAAACTCGTAGTCACCCTGGTTCTTAGCGCATTGCTTTATTTAGCAGCATTCCAAACCATCGGTTATTTTTTTGTCGAGCTGCAATGCGATTCGTAACACCATTACCGGTTATCAAACAGCGCGCTATACCTACCTACTATTTAGCGCTTTCCCGAGATAGCCTATCTTAAATATTACATGCCGTGTACGGCGTTATTAACCCAAACATAGACCCCCTGTGCCCCTATTTATACGTGAATGCGGCTTGTATGCTTTTTAAACGACCGTATTTATTCTTTCGGCTGTTGGTCCATCGGCTGTTCGCCCGAATTAAATGAGTGGGATGAGGTCGTGGCGTGGTGGTGGGATAGTTATGTGATAGTTAGGTAGGTATTGTATGTGATATCGAATTGAGAGTGGCTGAAATAGAAATTCAAGCCCGTTTTATTTACTATAATACTCCAGTACTAATATATCCCCTAGAGGCGACTAGGGTTGTAACCGGGGACATAATCCTGTTGCCTGTCAAGGGTCCGACTGACGCGGGTTATGAATTTCACCGGTGCTATACTAGCCGTTTCGTCATTGGTCTCCACATGATGGACGAGTCTAGGCAGATATCCCAGCTTTGCTCGGTCCCAGAGTTCTGCCAGAGTACTGCCAGAGCAGTGTTAGGGAATCTCCCTTAGACTAGCCCGGTATAGCGGATGAATTGATGTTTCCTAGATGCATACGTAGCACATATATACTAGAGGACCTACCTGTACGGGAGGTTTAAGATCATCCCACGTAGCTCACTATGTGAGGTTGAGAGGGCAAGTGTCGTAGGTCAGGTAGTCTCCGGCATCCTCTTCGCGCAAACCGAGCCACCCCAGACGGCTCAATTCGGGCCCCGCGGGCACCACCCCAAAACAACCTTGGAATCCGCTCGACAACTGTTAGGAGTAGTCTATAGTACATGGCATGGGTTCCACGTGGTTTCAACCCACTTAAAGGGAGTATACATAAAGAGCTCGGGTTCGGCTTTTAACATTCCAATGTGTCCTATATAAGTAGTTCGGGCAACGCCTACCCCGACTATCGACTCATTTTAGCACTTCAACGTTGAAGGCTATTTTATACCGGGCCCCTCGTGTGTAGCCAACATGGCGCCCCCTATTTTAGGAGGCCTAAGCATGGGCAGCGTCGTCTTCTTCTTCGTCGCCATCTTAGCGACGCTCTATCTTGCCTATCGTTGGGCTTTGCCGAAACCTCTCCCCGGTATCCCTTACGATGAGAGCGCACGAAATAACCTCCTCGGGAACCTCCCCGAGATGATCACTATGCTTCGCAATACGGGAAAAACACGACCATTCTTCATAGAGCATCCCCAACGGCATAACTCCGCCCTCACCCAAGTCTGGATGGGGCCGTTGACAAAGCCCTCTTTGATCCTTTCAGACTTCCGTGAGTCTCAAGATATCTTGCTCAGACGCACTCGTGAGTTCGACCGAGGCCCATGGAACACGAATGCCTTCGATGGCGTGGTTCCGAACCATCACATAGCTATGGCGTCGGCAGACCCTCGTTTCAAGGGAAACAGGGAGCTTGTGAGGGATCTAATGACCCCTAACTTCTTGCACGAGGTGAGATATCCCGACTATGAAGAATAGCAAGTGAGCTCATCCTCTTCCCAGGTTTCCGCACCCCAAATTTATGAGAAAACAATGGCTCTCGTCGACCTATGGAGTCTCAAATCCGAGCTGGGGGGAAGCCAACCCTTTAACGCGCGTAGGGATATCTTTGACGCTGCGATAGATATCATCAATGCGGTCGCCTTCGGGTTAGAAGACGACCAGAGCACCGTCAAGAACCAGATTAACTCTCTGCTTTCCAAGCCGGGATTCAGGCCCACGCCCAATGCCGACGGGAGCGTCACGTTCCCAGAACTTCCTACTCTGCCTAATATCGCGGCGATCGAGGAGATCGGACTCCACCTCGGAGAACAATTTAAGGCTCCGTTCCCAAAGACGGCCCACCGCTGGCAGATGTGGACGAGCCCGACCTTGGCGAAAAGCTATGCTCGGAAAGATCAGTTTCTTTACGATGAGATCGATAAGGCTGTTATACGCCTTCGAAAGGGCGAAAGCGGGACGCGGTCGGCCATGGACCATATTCTGCAGCGCGAAATGAATGCGGCAGAGAAGGCGGGACGGGAGCCTGTTTTCCATTCACCGCGAATCCACGATGAGGTGAGACCAACCCCTACCAAATCAACAGACCAGTTATTGACTGTTCTCATAGCTTTTCGGATATATCGTTGCTGGGCACGATACTAGTTCGACAGCTTTGTCATGTAAGTGGGCTTTGACAATTGGGGGCGTCCTTGCACGTCTCAATCCTCTCAATCCTTTCTAGGGCGATGGTAGCCGTGGAACGCTTGACTGACTGTCTTCACCTAAATAGGGATGGTGAAGAACATCGCAGACTACCCGGAGGCCCAGACGAAATTGCGGTCGGCTCTTCGCGCAGCATACCCAGAAGCGCATGCCCAGGGCCGGCAACCCAGCGTCGTTGATCTGTGGAAGATACAGGTCCCGTATCTCGATGCTGTCCTCGAGGAATCCCTACGTTGCGACGGGCCCATCCCAGTGACCCTACGAGAGGCGCTCGTCGACACCGAGCTCCTAGGCCACAAAATCCCCAAGGGAACCGCAGTATTCCTGGTCTCAGATGGCCCCGATTACCAATGTCCTCCGATTCCCATTCAGGAAAGCGCCCGAAGTCCGTCGTCGCGCGAGAAGAGGCTGTATGGGTCCTGGGACCCGAGCGACATGCACCTGTTCAAGCCCGAGCGCTGGCTGAAGACAGACGAGAAAGGAAACGTGGTCTACGACGCGCAGAGCGGCCCGATGATGGCCTTCTCCCTGGGACCTCGCGGGTGCTTTGGCCGGCGGCTGGCGTACCTCGAGACTCGCATTGTGCTGGCGCTCCTGGTGTGGAATTTTGAGTTCCACAAGCTTTCGGATAGCCTGAGCTCGCGGGACTCGTACGACACGATCACGAAGAACCCCTATCGGTGCTACGTGTCTCTGACTAAGGTTACGTGAGTCTGCCGTGCCGGGTAGGAAAGGGAGCACACAAAGCTTGTTTAGGGTCTGGGCGGGGCGTCACAAGGGCGTGAGGCGAGAGACGGTTTCATAAGGTTGTATAATAGAGGCATCGTATTTATGACTTCGGCGACGAACTCTAAACTCATTCAGTACGGGACATGTAAGTATAACCAAGCCTCTGTGTTAATATGTAGCCTGTGCTCGCTGTGGGCTGTGAGAACCTTAAGTTTTACTCCGTCTACGAGCCCTATATAGTTCGCCAAGATGCAGATAACGAGAGTCTCTTCTCCCATGCTACCCTGCTCCTCTGCGTCTCGCGCTTACAAAGCCATTCTTGAGATATATCGCCAGTGAGCTTGTCTCCACTACGGGGCTAATATAGACATACAATCTCATTATCGCGGTATAATGGATATGGTCGTTATGGGGGTGTTGACGCTTCTTTCGCTCGTGCCAGAAAGCATTATCAGGCTTTTCACAAGGCGACGCACAGCAAAGCCCCTCCCAGAAGCCAGCGGATCTGGGGTGGGCGAAAGCGAGTGTGAATTCGCCTACGAAATGCAGCCTTCGCATTACTCCAAGCTAGGCGACCCTTATCAACCCCGCCTGCGAACACCACCCGAGTATCGACGGGGCGAAGGGCAGGATTTTTGTCTCGTCGGCTGGACGGAGAAGCGGCTGAGCCGTGAGTCAAATTGAGGCCTTCACCTGCTCATTACCAGCGACTCTCGCGGCAACCTGATTGAAGTTTCCCCGCACCGCAATGCCCGTCTTAATCATGTACACGGCCTCACGCGGTGCGGAGATAGCGCAGGATCGATCTTCGAAAGATTGGCATTTTGCCGCATTTTGCCAGATCACCCGTCCAGCTATCTAGATAAAACACGTCCCCTGCTCGGATCCTTATCGGATTGCAGAGCCTCGGTGGGGGGGCGCGGGTTATCATCAAACGCATTGCGGGATAATAGGCCGGCGAACCGGCGAGCCACGTATTCTCGCAATGGGCTGTTGGCGGTCGACTGAATGGCGAGCACGTCGGTTCACCTGGGCGTGATTCACATGCAATCTCGCACCTGATATCAAGATGTATCGAAATCCATCGGTGCGCGCAAGGAGGCTGTGGGCATCGCTCGCGAGCCTTCTCTTGTTATACCTCGGCCACCTCGCGCGTTCCCAGAGGGCGCGAAACACGTTCTTTAGGCAATCCGTGCCCGTCAGTCCGTCCTCGTCGGACGTATTCCAGCTTCTCAATCTCAATGAGCAGCAATGCAAAGCTGCGTTTCCAGATCTGACTAAGGACCTCGACGCCACGGTCGCGCTTGGCCCCTTCACGCTAAAGCAAGCGCAGGGCACAGGGCCTCTTCAAGCGCGGGTCAAAGATGGACAAGTGAGGATATGCAACGGCTCTCTTGAAATCTCCTAGTGGCCCGGTATTAATCCTGTTATCGCCAGCTCTACATCATCCACTCGGAGGACGCAGATGCGCTCTCGCCTGAACTTGTCCAGGTGAGCCCGAGTCGCACTCCCTACCCTCACAATCATGGATTAACGTGGCCAGGCACGCCAAGCATCCCTGTACCAAATCAACCGGGCACTCATAACGTCGCCGGAGAGCCTTCCGGATACGGTTTTCTCGCTGAACGTCAGAGACCAGCCCTACGGAACAGCATGGTCGTACTCGCGCCCGGCGTACGCGGCGTCGGCTTCCGCCATGCCGCCGCTCACGCGGGCGTTCCTGATGCCTCACTTCTCCTTCTGGAGCTGGCCGCTGCCCTTCATCGGATCGATGTCGCGCGCCGCGGACGCGATAGCGCGGATCGAGGAGACCATCCCGTTTACGCAGAAGGACCCGCGGCTCGTCTGGCGCGGGTCCGCGCACTTCAACGGCGCGCACAACCCTACCCTGCGCCAAGGCCTGCTGCGCGTCACGGATGGCGCCGAGTGGGCGGACGTGCAGGCGTTGGAAAGCTACGAGATGGACGAAGGGGGAAAGGGGCATAATGCAAGGAGGCCGGAAACTACGAAAGCTGGAAATCGGGACGCGGCGCAACATCGGGGGAACGCGACGGCCCTCATGATCGAGGACTTCTGCCGCTATAAGTACGTGCTGTATACCGACGGCGTGACGTACAGCGGCCGGCTGCCCTTCCTGCAGATGTGCGGCAGCGTGCTCCTGACGCCGCCGCCGGCCTGGCGCCAGCTCACGACGCACCTGGTGCGACCCGTGTACTCGCGAGATCTCCTCGCGACAAGCACAAGCACCATGACGAACACACAGGAGCTCGGGGCGAAATCAAAAGATATACGCAGCGCATGGCCCGCTTCCGCCGCCGGGGACGCCAACGCCGTCTTCGTCGCGCCGGACTGGTCGGATCTCGAGGCCACGGTCTCGTGGCTGGAGGCACACCCCGACGTGGCGGAGGGCATCGCGAGGCGGCAGAGGGATCTATTCGTCGGGAAGGGATACACTTCCCCCGCTATGGAGACGTGTTACTGGCGCGCGCTTCTGAGGGGCTGGAGCAAGGTTGTCAAGTTGGGCGAGGGATGGGAGCATAAAGATGGCGTTAGCTGGGAAGAGTATTCGATATATTGGGACGAAACAGTATAGAGCCTGTTATAGACTCCATATGCGGATTGCTCACAGTAGGCGCTTACGGTGGGATAACATGGTTCATGGCATGCGAGTAATATATTCATTCAAACGCTACGCGAAAGCTATATACCCCTCACCGCCGTCGCCTCAGTTGTTCATAGCACCGCGACCGCCTAGCTAGAGCGTAGACAGCAGGAGATCCACGGCTGACTCTTGCCTTCCGATCGTCCCGCTATCGAAGGGGCCCTGCCACGCGAAACCGTAGAAATCCGTGCTGTTCCTCGCGTTGTCATACGCCGACTGCGCGTTTTTCTGGATGTACGACTGGTACGGATGGTCGTCTAAGACGGCATTTAGTTTGGCGAGGCCGCGAATGAAAATGCCCTTGAATGCTGTGCCGTTGGGCTCGCACTCGTCGGCGGTGGCGCACGCGCTCTCCGTCAGGATGCCAGCGGGTGACAGGGAGGCGTCGCTCACCACGGCATCGGCGATGCCCTGCGCAATATCTATATAGGAGGCGTCATCCGTGGCAATTGATAGCTCAACAAGACCGGCTAAGACGACGCCTTGATTGTATGACCAGACAGGCTGCCCGTTGTTGACGCAGGAATCGTCTTCGGTCAGTCCGTCGTTGACAAGCCCATTGCTATTGATCATGCCGGTTTCATTGAACCAATCCCACTCCTTCAGGGCCTGGCCTAAGTAGTACGTGTCACCGGGGATGAGGTTGTGCAGCTTAGCCGTGAGTTCGAGGTAGAGTTCATTGGAGATGGCGTTGTGGTAGGTCCTACTAGGGATGTTCCATATGAGGCCCCCTCCACATGTAGTCGTGTTCCAATAGTCATACATGTAAGCCTCATCTATTTTCGCAAGGTCCAGGTATGTGGAATTTCCGGTGACCTCGTACAACGACGCCAGAGCGAGAGCCCACCATCCGGTGTCGTCCGTGCTGTCGGCGCGGAAGTCACCGCCACCTTCTGGCCACCAATCCAGCGGAGCACGTTGAGTGTCCACGGTATAGGCGGCCATGTCGAAGTACTCGTCGGACCCGGTCACGAGCATGTACTCGGCGACGGCTCGCAAAGCCACGCCGCTGTGCCACCATGGACCCGTGTCCCAGAGTCCGGTTGTTTCGTTGTAGAAAGCGTTCATAGCCTCTATGGCGGCACGCACCGTGTCTGCATCGCCAGGACCGGTCGCGGCTGCGCCTTTTACGGTCACCGGGGACATCAAAACTGAGCATAGAGATGCCCAAAAAGGCAGGATGGAGCCTGCTCGCGGTGATACGAAACGCATCTTGAAGAGCTGGGGAAATCTTCAAGGGGAACGAACAGCCATGGCCTAGCGGATGGCCAAGGAAGAAAGATAGCGAGACACTCATAAGACGTTCTTATACAACTATGTAAACGCGGGAGAGTCTAAGACACAAGCAAGCAACGCCGTGGAATTCCTCGGCATCCATGGACCCGATCAATCGAAGTTACATTCTTCGTTTAGATGCCAGCGCGTGATGTGGTGCCTCATGGCTAGGCCTCGTCTTGGCCGCGCTGGTGCTCCGGAGAACGGCCGCGCATGAAGCTCTAATGTGGTTTTCCCCATCTATAATTTCTGTGATGGTAGGTGGTGAGAAATGCGGGCTGACGTGATGATGGGGCCAACCCAACAGTAGCAGGACCTGCATATCGGGATCTCTACTAGGATTGTTGACGCAGGTCCGATATGTTAACCGTGACCCCGTCTGCCCATTACGACTTACCCCATTGGGTTATTCGTACACGTAACGGAAGCTGTACTTGTGACATATCGCCCAGGGTGTGCAATTGGCCCGACTCTGGTAGTTGCACGGAACTATCGTGAGCAGTCCACTTTCAATGGTCCGGTAGACGTTAAACGGGTTAGGCGAGCGGGAAACGGCTACTATATTTCCATCTTTCGACACAAAAATACCAGTTTCCCTAGCTTCAGGTGTGAAGGGACAGGGATGCGCTGCATGAAGGGGGCGTGGTCAATTGTAAGTAAATACCTTGATTGAACTCATTGTGAGCTTCTTAGCTCCTGTTTGTAACGTTGCGGGTTAATATCCGCCGCGTGAAATATGGGGGATCGAGATTGAGGGGATCGGGAAAAAGGCTTGGCCTGGGTAGGGTCCGCATTAGCAGTGCTCGGCTCGTTGACTTCGCTATAGCCTATAGGTTGAAAAGCTTGTTAGCTACTGATCCCGTTGCTTTTGGGAAAGCTACCATGTCGGCTTCGGCAACACGGCGATGTCATTTCTCGGAAATTGCATGGGACGCGACGATGATTAAACAAGCGTAAATTATACACTATCGTAAGGAAGAGAGACGAGGGCTCTCTCGTATACCCAAATTACATTCCTCATTATTATGCTGTGTAGCCCTCACATTGATATCGTCGCGCGTTTTCATTATCGGATACATCGTTTGTCACGGCCTATAATATCGCGGCTCGTTGAAGACGTGATATCGGTGACCTCGTACACCCCTTCCCCTAAACATGGCAGGGAATCTCCAACCTTCGGGTACTTCGTTTTCTTTTGCCCTGCGATTCCTCGTGTCGGCGTCGTCATTTATCGCCGCAATTTTCTCTTTCTCATCGCTAGTCGTTGGTATGACAAATTTAGCGACTTGCAACTCCGTATCCGTGATGGTGCTTCTGGATACCCTCGCATAACCTACTCGTTGTAAATGCTTGTATAGTATGTACTCACACCAGCGATCCCAGTCGCTAGGGTCCACGTCGTGCATGCCTGATGTTTGGGAAACGTAGGTGTTATAATTCCCTTTCAGAGGTTTTGTGACGAGGTAAGAGAGGAGAACCGATGGTCGCGGCGAAGACCCCATCAATTTCGATAGGTATTCAGATTGCAGACGACGGTCCTCGGGATCCTCTTCCTGACCAGAATGGAAGACAAAGACATCAACCAGTTCCCCGTACATATCAAGCGTTGCGTGGATGGCTGGTGCGAGTTCGCCTACGGGTGATGGTAAGAGGTGATGGGTTGAGTTAACAATAGGGAATTTGGACAGAAGTGCAGCACCCCATGTGTGTTTATTAGGGCCCGGGCCGTAGTCCACATACATGCCTAGCTCCTCGGCGAGAATTTGGGTTGTATCACGATTTCCCATGATGATGCGTTGTAAATCCGATTCTAGAAGCCCGATGACATCAATTTCTAATTCCTTGATTAGATCGCGCATGCGGTATTCGGAGGACCACATATCATTGTCAAGAGAAAAGTGTATTGTCCATATTCCGGCTGTCATGACCCTTGACTCTTCATGGTAGGGTTTATAGTCATTTGTTGGGAAGCGTAGATACGCGGTTATTAAGAAGAATATGTTGATAGCGCTGAGGGCGAAAGCATAGTATTTGCGATGGCGGTTTTGCGCCACTGGCTGCTGTGTCTTATGTGAACGGGCGTTTTGCGATGTTAAGTTGAACACGCCGGCGCCAACGAGTAGCATTGTCGTGATCATAATCCAATCAGTGCGCTCGCGAACTAATGGCCCTCCAGGAACGAAAGCGTAGGCCACGACCCATACGTGAAAGAGAACCAAAAAGTTGTAGATCAGGAATCCGAGACCAAATGTAACAGCGGGGCGCCTTTGGGAAGCGGCCGTAAGAAAAGGAATTGATATAGCCGTGAAATAGAAAGCGACGACTAGCGCTCCGTAATATCCGAACCAGTTGGCGTGACGAGTGAGTATAGTAGCGCCCATGCAACCAGCGCCGAAAACCGTCCATGTGCTGACTAATCTCGGTTTGTATATGCCAGCAAGGAGACCAGCAGTCATGGAGGCCATAGTCAACCATCCGTGGGGAGCAGACAGTGGTCCACGTACCGGATAGCCTTCCCATACCCAAAGGATCATGGTGCTGGTGTCTGAAAGCAATGAGTGCAGACCAAAAAACAGGCCACTTACACCTAGAGCAGCAAGAAAAGGGGAACCGCTCTTCCCGCCGTCCGTAGGTCTTCCGCCAGTTAGTGGGACGTGCCGAGTGAACCAGAGTGTAGCCAGTACGGCTAATCCCAAACCGAAGCTGTTGTGCCCACCGTTGTCAGCATTCATGATAGGCCAGATTGGATTGTTAGTTCTCCATGCAAATTTCATCGCCGAAGACAAGGCCAAACCGGTCATCCATGCTAGCAGTTTAGATTCAAGCCGAGCTTCGTGTGTGGATTCGTTGAAAAGTGTTGCCGCCCATGCAAGGCATGACATGGACACACCAAAGCCGACGGCAAATAGTCGATATGCTGGATCGGTCACCTTCCAGGCTAAGATGCCCGAGAGCGAAAGTAAATGAAACAACCGTAGATTTCGTTGGACCAGAGTACGGAACGACTTGATACCAAGGAAAAGGGGCGAAATAGTCGACAATATGAACGCCTCGTACCCCGAGATACCCATGTGCCACAGCGGAAAGTACCAAATGAGGATGCCCATACTCGTCAGCATAGACCAGAACACATATCCATGATACACATCAGCAGTCGTGTCGAATAATTCAGACCATGAAAATCTAGTATTAGCTATGCCCGCAGTTGCTTTGCCTTTCTCCTTTTCCAGGACAACAGTCGACTGGCGTGAGCCATTCCACCTGAGAGAATCATTAGATACTGTGTGCTCATATCAATTCGGCTACACCACTCCGCACTCGCTCGGACTTGTAGAGACCTGGTTCCAATGAATCTCGAAACCCTCAATTATGGCGGCTTTCGGAATAGGGTCGTTTATGCCAATAGTATAGCCAACTAAATCAATCGCCAACGCTTTACACCAAATCAAACATGTAATATTGTCAAATACAAATGACGGGTATCCGCAGCCGTAAACCATTGTTTGTGCCGTGCCTGGCCGCCCGGCAGCCCATAGTTGGATGGTATGGCATTTGCATGAATCGATCTTGCCGACGTCGGCCCAGCGACGAGAGTCGACATTTTCGTCACGATCATGGCATAGTGAGATAGACAAAGATCCAGAACGATAAGTAGTACGGTTATACGGCCCGAGCGAGTGTGAAGGGTAGAATTAAGGCTATCTAGGGAGCCAATGTACGTACCCCTTACTAAGACCATTGACATCTTTGATGATGATTTCGAACGTGTCAAAATCTAAAGCGGTAACAGCGTCAAAGGCAACATCGTATAAAATTAATGACCATTCGAAGAAGGAATACGTGGTATAAGCTGAATCGGGTTAGCTGTGAGATGACATATCGCAGTAGAAGAGATACAGACCTCCGGCCACGCGATGAACTTTATGCTGTATGAAGAAGTAAACCATAGGAATGATGGTAGTAAAGAAGGCAGTTGCAATATATTTCCGATATTTGATTGCTTTGGGATTCGGCGGGCTCAAAGCAAGACAGCCAGCAGTCCAGGGGATTGTAGCTACTAAATACGATATCATAAAGATGTCGTGCCAATCATGATCGTCGGTCGATGTCACGTAGGTCCAGCCTCCGCAAGTTAATGTACGAAATATTCCCATGGCGGCTACGAATTTGGGGAGAGTCTTGCCAGGACGAGCAGTCAGGAGATACCAGAGCGCAACTAGGGCAAAACGAGGACCTAGATAATATTCCCTAGTTAGTATCATAGCCACTTGCGCCGATCTTGTTGTCCCAATGTGCTCCGCAACCACTTGGTCGGTTTATGTCTTTCTAACGAGCTCCACATGGCATTCCCGCCGTAGTGTCATTTCCGACCCGAGAAACTTATAGTTCAGCGGCTCCACATACCCGAGGTTATGGCAATAAAGACCATAAAGAATGATCTCTCAGGATATCGGTCGCCAATGGTAGCGGATACGGAAGGGAACCACTCGTCGGGATAGCCGTAATACTGGTTCTTGACGATTTTGTGGAAGTGGAGGGACACGCCGACGACGAGGGCACTCAAGAATGCAGCTACAGCGCGCGGTGCAATAGTTAGCCGGCATATTCGCAGCAGTATCTAGAATAAACGACGACAAGCGTGTCATAGATAGAGGTCGGCAAACTGACTGTATGCGACGCAGGTATGCGCCCAGGACACCCATTTCGCGTTGAAGGACACGAGGGCCACCCCGCTATCCTTGTCCTTGTACTTGGACATGATGACGATGCTCAATTAAGCACCATGCGCAGTGGGGTGCGGACGAACTGGAAACTGGGGTAAGGAAATTGGAACGGAGGAGCGAATGTAGAATGCTACATATGCTGGAAAGAAAGAGAAAAGGGGGAGAAGAAAGAACACTATAAGCCCTCAATCAAGGGAAGAAAAAATAAATAAATAGAAAGGCGACGATGGTGTCGGGGTTTTCAGCAAGCGAGTCGCCCGATGGTTCGGCGAGTTGATCGCGTGAGAGTGCGACCAGCTTGGATTCCTTGTTTCCCCAGCTGCCCTGCCCGGTACGCCATGCCCGGTGCGGTACCTTATAGTGTAGTACCTAACCTTAGGTACATTACTTAGGGGGGTAGTTACCTGTTACTACCTGAGGGTTTCTCTGTCTTGGAAGACATCATATCTCCCCTCATTTATAGTAATGATATACTTGTAATTTCCACTTATATCTCCGCAAATATGCCGTACCTGAATACCTAAGGGCTACCTACGTTGGCTGCCTATGCTGCCTACGGGGGCTGCCTATCTATTTAGTTTAATTACAAGTAGCCCTACTACTAAAAATAAGTATAGCTTTAATAGTAAGTTAAATTTATATAATATACCTTTTTTACTTAATATATTTTAAAAAATTAATTATAGCTATATAATTAAAGCATTTTTTTTAGCTAGTTAGTAATTATTATAGCTTTTTTAAATATTATAAAAGTAGTTATTTAAAGCATTTTATTATATTTTAAAATATTTTAAAGCGTTTTATATAGTAATATAAACTTAAGTACTAACTTTAAAAAACTATTAAGTTAGCTAATTTTTTAAGTTTAAAATTTTATATTATAATATAAATAGTATTTAATTTATATAGCAAATATATTTAGCTTAAAAAAATAAGTATTAATATTATTTTTAGCTTTTTTAAATAAGTAACTTATGTTTATATTATATTATAAATTTTTTACTAACTTTTTATAGCTTTTTTTTAACTTTTTTAAACTTTTTTTTTAAATCTTTTTTTTAAGCTTTTTTATAACTAGTTTAAATATAATATTAATATTATTTAAAGGTTTTTAAGTATATTTTATAGCTATACTATTGCTAATAAAGCTATTTTTAGCGCTAGTACTATATAAAATAATATTATGCTTTTATTAACTTTTTTTTATATTTTTATAATATTTTAGCAATTTTTAGCATTATAAGCACTTTTAATACTTGCTTTATAATAAAGCAATTTATTAAAGTTAGCAGCTATTTAAAGCTTATAAATAGTGCTTTTTTTTTATAAGTAAATTTTTTTATAATAAAATATTTAATAGCTTTTATTTTAAATAAACTTTAAATATTTATATACTTTACTATTATTAATATATGCTTTTATATATAATTTATAATTTTAAAGCTAAAAATAATGCTTATTATAAAATATAAGGTTATATATTAATAATAAAATATTAATTTTTATTTTATTATTAAGCTACTAGTAATAATTAAAATCTTGCTTTTTTAGCTTTTTACTTTTAGTAATATAAAAATAAAGCTTGCTTTAAAAGCTTTTAGCTTAGCAAGTTATTTAGTTATATATAAAATGCTAGCATAAAATACTTTTTTGCTATATAAAGCTTTTTATATAGTTTATAATTTTTACTACTGCTTTTTTTTTAAAAGTATTAATAATAAAGTTATATTGCTAATATATTTTATTAAAAGCTTTTTAGCTTATTTTATAATATAGCTAAAAGTTTTTAAATATATTTTTTATAAATTTTTATAAGTTTACTTGCTATTATTATTTATTTAGCTTAATTTTATAGTTTTTTTATTTATTTTTGCTTAGCTTTATAATAGCTTTAACTAATGTTAAAAAGTTTAATTTTATATTATTAAAGCAGCTTTAAATTTAAAAATATGCTAATTTTAACGCTAAAAAAGCATATATTTTAAAGTTATAATTATTTTTTATATATATAAAGTATTACTTGCTTTAAAACTTTATATATATTAACTTAAAATAATTAATAATTTTTTGCTAGTTAAAAAACTTTTACTAAAAGTTTTTTTAATATTTTTTAACTTTATTTATATACTTTATATATACTATATGCTTTTAAAGTATTAAAATATTATTAAAATTATTGTTAACAGCTAGCTTGCTTTTATAAAAATAGCATTTAATATGCTTAATTTTTTTAAAGGTATAAATAATAGCATTATTTTTGCAAAAGTTTAAATTTAATATAATAATAGTTTTTTTAGCTATATTATATATAGCAAAAGCTATACTAGTAAATAATAATAAAAATTAAATTAAAAAAAGCTTAAACTTTAAGTTAAGCTTTTTTTACTATTTATTATTTATATTATATTTAATATTTTTTATAATATATTAAATATAAAGCTATTGCTAAGTTAGCAGCTAAATAATATTAATAGCATTTTTTTTAAAAGTTTAAAAGTTTATAATTATTATAAAAAGCACTTATAATATAAAAAAATGTTTATAAAGCTTTTTATAATATTTTAATACTTAAGTTATTATTTTAGTTTTTTTATTTAATATTATTATATATGCTATGCTAAAATAAGTATTTATTTTTATTATGCTAATAATTTAAAAAAGCAGCAGCTTATATTTATTTATAATATATATAAAGTTAATTATTATAACTTAAAAATATTGCTATTATATATATTAAAACTATTTAGTTGCTTAAATTAAGCTTTTTAAAACTTTGCTATATAATATAATTTAATATTATATATTAAAGCAATTTTAAAATATTATAAAAAAGTTAAAAATATTACTAATAGCTTATTTTAAAAATTATTAATATTTAATAATATAATTATTAATATTTTTATAAGTAAAAAAATAGTTAAAGTTAATAATTTAAAAGTTTTTAAAAATATATTTTATATTTTGCTTATAGTTTATATTTTATTTAATAATTTTATAATATAATTTACTTTTTATATAAAATGCTTTATAATTTTTTTAGTAGCTAAATAGCTAATAGTTATATTTATTATTAATAACTTAAAAATAATAGTATTTATTATATAGTTAAATATATGCTTAAAACTAGCAGTTTGTTTTTTTTAATTTAATGTTTTTTTTTTTTATAATAGCTTTTAAAATAAATATTTTAAATTAATTGCAAAAAATTTTATATTATATATTTTCTTTTTTAGTATTTTTTTTTTTTAATTTAGCTTAAATAGTATAGCTATAAGCAGTAACATATTATTATATGCTAATTATATACTTATACTATAAAAAATAAATATAAAGTTTTAAAAATATAAAAAGTATTATGCTAGCAAAATTTATAGCTTATATTATTTTATATAAAAAAATAACTAAAAAAAAGCTAAAAATAAAATAAATCTTAAAGTATAATTTTTTTAATATAAATATATATATAAATTATATTATAATTAAAGTAAATAGCAAGCATATAAAAAAAAAAAATATAAATAATAATATATATTATTAAGCTGCTATAATTGCTATAATTAACTTAAAAAGCTAAAAAAAAAATATAGCTTTTATAAAAATAGCAAATATTTTATTTATATATAAATTTACTAATAAATTTAATATATATAATATATTATATAAGCAGCTACTTTTTTTTTACTTTTTTTTTTAATTGTTAGCACTTATATTAATTTTTTTACTTATTTTTTTTTATTTATTTATTTTTTTATACTTACTTTTTTTAATACTTTTATATTATGTTTTTAAGCTTTATTTACTTATTTACTTTTAAAAGCTTTTATTTTTTACTTTTTTTTATTATTTTTAGCTTTTAAAATAAAAAATTATAAAATTATTACTATTTGCTTATTTTTTATTACTTTTATTATTATAGCTACTTTTATTATTATAGCTGCTTTTTTTTATATAAATAAAAAAAAAAAAATGTTTTTAAAGCTAAAAAATATTAATATATAGCTTTAGCTTTTTTTAAAACTAAATTAGTTAGAAAAAGCTTTTTTTTTTTTATTAATACTTTTTTTGCTGCTTTTTTTTCTGCTGCTTTTTTTACTGCTGCTTTTTAAATTACTGCTTTTTAAACTACTGCTTTTTAAACTGCTGCTTTTTAAACTGCTTTTTTTTTTTAGCTTTTTATTAGCTTATTAGCTTATTTGCTAAAAACTTTAAGTTTAAACTTTAAAAAAGTAAATAATAATATAATAAGTTACTTTTTAACTTTTATAAATAAATTATTAAAGCTATATATAAACAAAAATAAAAATAGCAAAAAAAGCTAGCTTTATTTTGCTTTAAAATAGTAGTACTTTTTAAAGCTACTTAAAAATATGCTTAAAAAGCAAGCTAAAAAGCAAGCTAAAAAAAAAGCTAAAAAAAAGCTTAATAAGCAATATTTATTATTTTTATAGCTTAATACTATATAAAGCAGCTTTTTTATAATAGCTTTACTAGCGTTTTTTATAATAGTTTTATTTAATATAAACTTTAAATAGTAGCTTTTTTTTAAACTTATTATTATTTTATTTTTTTATAATAGCTTTATTTAATAAGCACTTTAAATAATAATAAAGTTTTAAATTTATTATTACTAGCTTTTATAGCAACTTAATATAAAGCTTATATTTAATAATATAAGTTAACATATAAGTATAAGCTTTAAAAAAAAACTAGCTAAATATTTTTTATATTAATAATTTTTTTTATTTTATTTAGCTTTATAATAGTATTATTTATTTACTTTTAATTTTTTATAATAATAAATATATAAAAAGTAATAACAAAAAAAATTTTTAAAAAATTTTTAAAAGCTTATATTATTAACTTTATTATTATTTACTAATTTATAACTTAGTTTATAACTTAGCAATAAAAAAAATAATAAAAAAAAAGCTTTTTTATGCTTGCTATAAAAAGCATAATAAAAAAAAAGCTTTTTTATGCTTGCTATAAAAAGCATAGTAAAAAAAAAGCTTTTGCTAAATAAATAGTAATATTAAATAAAAGCTAAAATTTAAAGCTTAATAAATAATAAAGTAAATAGCTTTTAAAGTTTTTTAAAAGTAGCAAATATATAAAGCAAAAAGCTAAAATTTAAAGCTTAGTTATAAAAATAAAGATTTTATTAAATAAAATAAAATATTTTATATAAAGTTATTATTTATATATTTAATTAATTTAAAGTAAATTTAATTAATTTTAAGTAATTTAAAAGCTTTAATTATTATTATAATATAATTATATGCTTAACTAATTAAAAGTAAATTTAAGCAATTTAAAATAAATTTAATTAATTTAAAGTTAATTTAATTAATTTAGTTAATTTTAAATAATTTAAAAGCTTTAGTTATTATTATAATATAATTATATATTTAACTAATTAAAAGTAAATTTAAGTAATTTAAAGTAAATTTAATTAATTTAAAGTTAATTTAATTAATTTAGTTAATTTTAAGTAATTTAAAAGCTTTAGTTATTATTATAATATTAAAAAATAGCTAATATAAAAAATATTTTGCTATTTTAAGCTTTATAAACAGCTATTTTAAACAGAAATATATTAAGTAAAAAAAATATATTATATAAATTTAACTTACTGTTAAAGCTGCACTTATTTTTAGTAGTAGGGCTACTTATAATCAAACTAAGTAGGTAGGCGGCCACCATAGGCAGCATAGGCGGCTAACGTAGGTGGCCCCAATACCTACCTACCTACATAGTAAGGTACATATGTATCTAGCGTATCTTCCCCGATCACAATATTAGGTAGAACTACCACTGCCTACATGTACATATATGTAACACGCTTCATACCAGTAGTGTACCGTAGTAACACCACTAAGAATGACGGCAGCTATCCCTGCGATCCCGCTCAAACACAGCTAATGTGTAGTCCCCAGACTCCCGAGACACACTTAACTCGATTGAGCCAAAATAAGCTCCGAGGTATCCGATGAACACAGCTGAGTATGTACATAGTACCCACCCAGGTAGAGGAGTTGAGGCAGTTAGTTCTTTTCTTTTCTTTTTTTATATTTGAATAAACCGAAGACCATTAGGTATAGTATGTAAACCAATTCAATGAGAATACAGACGGCCTGTCTATACCTTATCAAGCACCTTATCAAGCACACACGGTCTATTATTCCCAGAGGCTCTAGAGTAGTGTATAACAATAATCCATTGACTGATGATAGTCAGCCATTACGGATTTATTCCGCAGTACCAGGTGTCTACCATGTACGACGTACATGTAGATACCTAGATAGGTACCTAGGTAGTCTACTGTACGGTACCTAACAAACTAACAAACAGGTACCTAGGTACCTAGGTAGGTCGTGTGTTATGCGACAAGGTTCGATGCGGTACCTCGACTATTCTACTATTAGTATGTCGACTGATAAGAACGATAACGATCATGTCTCCACTATCTCCAATTTATTTTCTTCCGTAGAGCACTTGGCCGACTTTTTGCGCGACGGGAAGCTTGAGCGGTGTTGAAATTCAAACGGCCCGTTCTCTTCTCATATACCATACCTACATACGCATGCTGTAAATTGTTCACGGCCCCATAGGAAGATACAGAGGAGGCTATTTCACCATGGCTGCGGTTGCTGAAAAGGCTAGGTTCTATCTTGAACAAGCAGTCCCCCAACTCCGCGAGTTCGAAGCGAAGGGCGTATTCAACCCCGACGAGATACGTTCCCTCGTACGAAAACGTACCGATCACGAACACATAGTACTATCCCCCGGAAACAAGGCCCAGGATTGGCTTAGTTACGTCGCTTGGGAGCGGTCTCTCGAAGCTCTTCGTGCCAAAAGATGCCGCCGTCTGGAGATCCGTGCTTCCTCTAAGCACGTGGGAGAGGGAAGGGTTTTTGGCATTCTCGAGCGATCCGTCAATAGGCATCCGGGGAGTATGGAGCTTTGGAAAGAGTACTTATCATATGCGACGAAAATGAGAGCAACGAAACGGTACCGCAAAGTTATGACGAGAGCTCTGAGGATGCACCCTGCGAAACCAGAGCTCTGGGTGCTAGCTGGCCAAAGGTCGGCAAGCAACGGAGACATGCACGCTGCCAGAGGGTTCTTCATGCGCGGCTCCCGTTTTTGCACTAGGGATCCCACCGTTTGGCTTGCGTATGCGAAGTGCGAGATGGAATGGCTAGAGAAGATGGAGGCTCGTAAAGGCAAGAAGGGAGGGGCCGAGAAGGCCATTCAGGAACAGGCCGAGCACGACGATGACGAGATCAGGTTAGGGTCCGATGACAGTGATGACGATGTTGATGAGAATGGCCGATTGATTATACCGAACCCCGACGCCGCCGCTGCAAAGAAAGTGTTCGACGCCGAAACTACGTCGAAACTTAAGAACAACCCGGCATTGGATGGTGCGATTCCAATGGCCATCTTTGACGTCGCCAAGAAGCAAGCTTTCTTTAATGCTGCCGTGGCAGAGCAATTCTTTAATGTCTTTGCTATTTTTACCGGAATCTCGATACAGGAAAGAATCGTACAACACGTTCTTGACGGCATGAACGAGCTCTACTCGGGCGACCCCTCCACCTCCTACTGTTACATCCAACAACCACTAATAGGCCTTGATGCCAACGCACCCGCATACCCCAAGGCGCTAAGGGAAACTCTCGGTCGCATCAAGTCGACTCTAGCTACTACCACAAATGCCAAGGTGTTGTCCACGAAACTGAAATCATGGCTCGAGACCTTACTGTCTTCCCAGGATCTGGACTCTGGCATTCGTACCGTCCTAGAGCACACTATTAAAACACTACCTTCATCATAGTCGGATCATTGAGGAGCTATTTTGTCTCGAGGGGCAAGATGACTCTGGCTAATTAGGTTGCATCCATCACCTCACCCCCTTGCTTCTTAACAAGGTTCATCAGGTATTCCCACTCGGCCGGGCTCACACGGCTAACGCTCAGACGACTTTGCTTCAACATCTGCATGTTTTCTAGAGGCTGCCCGGGCTTGCCCATCTCACGAAGCTCTTTGAGCCCGATTGGTTTGGCGAACTTGCTGCGAAACTTTACATGCACCACGCTCCATTTTGGATCCTCGGGCTTCGAGGAAGGGTCGTAGTAAGGTGCTTTGGAGTCGTGAGCTGAGACTGGGGCGTTGTGAGCACACTGACAAAACATGCTGAGACACTGAAATGAGTCTCCGCGGTGGAGCACTTACGGTCAGGTGAATGCTCCTGCACTATCTCCATTGTGCCCACTAGTCCGGGCTCCTTGCAGTTGGAATGATAGAAAAATGCCAGCTCGCCTTTCTTCATCGATCGCAAGTTGTTACGCGCGGCATACGCGCGGATGCCTAGGGTGTTGCGTGCATGTCAGCATCGACATGCATATAGAGTAGATTGATAACAAAGAGAAAGTGTAAATGCAATTAAATTCACATGGCAGCAACCAGTCACCGAGATAAACTAACCATCCCATGGTTCGGGGTCCGTTTTTGAGGCGAGATCATCGATGGAAAACTTTACATCAACATCATTCTCGAACCGTGATTCGGGCTCGGCTTTCATGAGCCAGTACCATCTGTCTGGCGGCTTTGACGTGTCATCATCATCATCATCATCATTCGCCTTGGGCGTCTTGACGGGTTTCGCAGCCGTACTCTTCTGGGCTTTCCGCGACGCCTATAAGTCTCATTAATACGAGCAAAATGGGAAGATGGATTGGTTCAATCGCCCGTATTACATACTTTGGTCTTGCCGCTCTTAAGAGACGTATTTGATTCGGGCCAGGCCTCCTTCGATATCTGTGCTACGTTGCTGTCGCCCTTCTCATTGGCGGGTGCATCTGGGGGTGACGGTTTACGACGCGTCGATCGCCTCAGCGCCGGGGGCTCGGCCTCCAACTGTGTTGCTTTTCTCTTTGGCATAGCTGCGGGTCTAAATGTTTAGATTTGCACACGGTGCCTACTATGAACTTCAAAAGGGAACGGGTAGGAATCAGGTGAAATTGATGTTTAATGTAAGCTAACTTCGATCGAGCCTGGGCACTCTATATCAGTAAATAATAAATCAGTTCTTTTCCCCGTCAAAACATGTCTACACGTCGATCGCATCTGGCCGGCGGCTGTGGTTGACGGGCCGGTGGGTTCCCAATAGGTACCGTGTACGGAGGTCCTGACCAAATTTGACTGTTAGGCTTGGCATTAGAGTATAGTACGAATAAATAATTTATGCACTGTTTAGGTGCTAAAATAGCATAATCTTTTAGTACCTTGCTTTATATGCAAATAGCTTAAGAATTTAAGTATTAGTTATTTATTTTTATTTTTATTATTAGTATTACAATAGTAAAAAAATTTAACTTTAGCTAATAGCTTTAAGCTTTAACTTTATATTTTAAAAGCTATTAATAAAAAAATATATTTAAAAAAACTAGCTATTTATTTAGTAGCTTTAGTTATTTATTAATTTTAGCTAAAAAATATAGCTATATATTTAATAAAAGCTATATTTTATATAAATATATTAATAATTAGCTTAATAAAAGTTAGCAACTAAAATTAACTAATAAAAAAAAGTAAAAAATTATTAAAATTTTAACTGCTATTAAAGCTTTTTATAAGTTTTTTATTTAAAAGTTAGCTAATAAATTTAATAAAATAAATAATAATAATTAAATAATTTTTTAAATAATAGTTATATAAATATTAATAGTAAAAAAGTTTAAAAAAGTTAAACTTATTATTAAACTTAGCTTAAAAAAATAAAACTTAATTTAATATTTAAAATAATATTTAGCAATTAAAAATTAAATGCTTAATTAATAAAAATTAATTATTTAAAGTAATAAAACTTTTATTATTATTAATATATTTAAAAGCAATTAAAAAATTTAAAAGTATATAAATAAAGCTTATAATAAAATTATTATTAAAAAATAATATAAAAGCTTTAAAAACTTTATATTTTAAAGTTATTTTTTTTAATATAAAATAAAATTTATATATTATTAGCTTTAAAAAACTATAGCTATAAAAAAAAAGTATATAAAAATAATTAATAAATATAATAAAAATGTTAAACTAGCTGCTAAAACAAACTAAAAATTAAAAAAAAATATAGCTAAGCTTAGCTTAAAAAAATATAATAGCTATAAGCTAGTTTAAAAGTTTATTAAAATTAATAATATTTAATATTATAGCTTAAAAAATAAAATTAACTAGATTTACTATTACAAAAAAGTTTTAAAGCTTAAATTTATATTTTTTTTTAAAGATTTACAAGCAAAAAACCTAAAGCTTATTTTTATTACTTAAAAAAATAATATATTAAGTTATATTTTAAAATAATATTAATTAATATAAAAAATTATAAATATTATAACTTTAATATAGCTATTTAACTTTTTAAACTTTTTTGCAATTAAAAAAGCTTAGTTTATATTTAAAATATATACTTTAATTGTTAATAAAAGCAAAAATATTAAAAAAATATAAAAAATATAAGCAATAAAATAAATAGCTTACTTTAAAAAAAAGCATTATTATTTAATTAAAAAAATATATAGTAATATTTAGTAAGTAATTTATTTTATAAGCAATAATTGCTATTAAAAAAGCATTTAGCTATTAACTACTTTATTTAAAAAGCTTAGCAAAGCTTTAAAAGCTAAATAAGTAAAAAAAGCAAAAAATTAGCTTAAAAAGCATAATTTAAAAAAATCTAAGCATTAAATTATTTTTTGCAATAATAAAAAAACTTATAATAAAAAAATATTAAAAGCAAAAATAATAAATTAAGTTAATTTTAATAAATTAAATTTTAGTAATAAATTAAATTTTAATAGTAACTAAAAATTTAATAAGTTAGTAAATAATATTTTAAGCTATTTTTAATATATATAATAAAAATTTATTAATATTAAGCTATTAGTAGCTTATTAAGCTTTTAAAAAAATTTTTAAATAGCTTTATAAATAGCTTATTTTAGCTTATAAAAATATTTTTTTAAAAAGGTAATTTTATTATATTAAATAGTAATAGCAGTAGTAATAATAATAATAGTAATAATAATTAACTATATAAACTATTTTTTTATTTAGCTATATATTAAATAATTATATTATTTAAATTAAATATAAATTTAACTAAAGGTTAAACTTTTATAAGTTTTGCTTATATATTTTTAATATAAAAACTTGCTATTTTTATTATATTATTTAATGCTTATTAAAAGCATGCTACTTAATATTTTTTAAAAGCGCTATTTAATATTTATTAAAAAGTTTTTGCTTAATGTTTTTTTATTTAATGCCTTTTAAAAGCATGCTATTTAATGCTTATTTAAAGCATGTTGCTTAATACTTATTAAAAGCATACTACTTAATATTTTTTAAAAGCATTACTTAATACTTATTAAAAAGTTTTTATTTAATGCTTTTTTGCTTAATACCTTTTAAAAATGCGCTATTTAATGCTTATTTAAAGCATATTATTTAATATTTATTAAAAGTATATTATTTAATACCTTTTAAAAGCGCTGCTTAATATTTATTAAAAAATTTTTGCTTAATGCTTTTTTATTTAATGCTTATTAAAAGCATGCTATTTAATACTTTTTAAAAGCATGCTATTTAATATTTATTAAAAAGTTTTTGCTTAATACTTTTTAAAAGCATATTACTTAAATTTTCTTATTAAGTTTATTTAAAGCTAAAAATTAAAAAATAATTATATATTAAATTTAGCTTTGCTTAGCTATTTTTAATTTTTTGCTATTTTTTTTAATGCTAATAATAGCATTAAATCTAGCTTTGCTTAGCTATTTTTAATTTTTTGCTATTTTTTTTAATGCTAGTAATAATATTAAATCTAGCTTTGCTTAGCTATTTTTAATTTTTTACTATTTTTTATTTAAGCTAATGCTAATAATAGCATTAAATTTAGCTTTATTTAGCTATTTTTAATTTTTTGCTATTTTTTACTAAAGCTAATGCTAATAATAATATTAAAATTTTTATAAATTTTATTATTATTTACTAATATTTTTAAATAAAAAAAATAAATAAAAAAAATAAAAGCTAAATAAAATAAAATATCTTATTATTATTTATTAATATTTTTAAATAAAAAAAATAAAAGCTATATAAAATAAAATATTTTATTATTATTTATTAATATTTTTAAGCTAATGCTAATAATAATATTAAATTTAGCTTTGCTTAGCTATTTTTAATTTTTTATTATTTTTTATTAAAGCTAATACTAATAATAGCATTAAAATCTTTATAAATTTTATTATTATTTATTAATATTTTTAAATAAAAAAAATAAAAGCTAAATAAAATAACTTAATATAGTTATATTAATTAGTTAATAAAAAAAAAGCAAAAAAATAGCTATGTTATAAAATATTAAAGCATGCTTATAAATTAGCAAAAAAAGTATAATATTATTAAAAGTATATATTTAAAGCGCTTTTTAATTAGTAAAAAAAGCATAATATTATTATAAATTTTATATTTAAAAATTTAGTATGCTTATAAATTAGTAAAAAAAGCATAATATTATTAAAAATATATATTTAAAATATTTATAAATTAGCAAAAAAAATATAATATTATTAAAAATATATACTTAAAGTATATTTTAATTAGCAAAAATACTTTAGCTTTAATTAAAAATATATTATTTTAATAAAATTACTATATTTAAAAAGTTAAAAAGCTAAAAAAATAATATAATACTAAAAGCTTAATCTTTAAAAATAGCAAATATTATAATTAAAATATTATTTTTTTAAAGCTTAAAATTATTATATTATTAAAAATTAAAATCTATAATATTTTATATAAAAAAATAATAAAGTAAAAGCTTAAAATAAAAAAAATCTTAATATATAGCTTATTTTTAAATATAATAAATAAAAGTAATTATATTATAAAATATTATTATAAAAAATAAATTAAATAGTTAAGCTTATAATAATATATCTTATAATAATTTAAAAATAATAAATTATTTATATATTTTTTAATAGCTAATATAAATAAATATATATATAAAATTAATATTAACTTATTTATTAATATTATATTTTACTTATAATTAACTAATATAAATATTATATTATATAGCTTTTTTTAAGCTTAAAGCATTTTTTTTTTTTTTTTTTTTTTTATATTTTTTAATAATATATAAAACTTATTTTAATATATTTTTTACTGCTTTTTTTTATTTTTTTATATAATTAAGCTTTTTTTATATAGTTTTAACTTTTTAAAACTTTTTACTATTTTATTTAAATATATATAAAAATAATTATAATATTTTAATTATATTTTATAAGCATTTTAATATTTATTATTTTATATATATTTTTTATTTATTTTTATATTTAATATATTATATAATATATATTATGCTTATTTAAATAAAAGTAGCTAAAGCTATAAAAGCGTTATAACTATTACTTTTAATATTAATGCTATAATATTATATTTAAAAAGTTAAGCAGCTTTTTATATTAAAAAAATATAGTATTTTTAAAATAACTAAAGTATTAAGCAATTTTTTTATAATATTATATAAAATTATTGCTATTATTTAAAAGTAATACTTAAAATAATGCTTATAATTAAGCTAGTAAAGCTTTAAAACTTTAATATTATATAGCTTTTAAAATATTAACTTTAATAAAAAAAGCTAAGCTACTTTTTATATATATAGCAAAAATAAGCATAATTTATAAAATATTAAAGCTTTAGCTAATAAAATAAAAAATTTAAATAAAATATAATAATAAAAAGTTTTTTAAAGCTTAAAATATTTAATATTATTATATATATATAATTTTTAGCTAACTTTTAAAGCAAAAATAAAAAATAAATATATTAAGCTATAAAATAATAATATTTAATATATTTACTTATTTTTATATTATTAAAAAGCAAATATAGCTTTATTTATATATATAGCTTTATATTTACTTGCTTATTTTTAAGCTTTTATATAATATAGCTATATTTTTTATAATATTATTACTTTTGCTATTACTTTTTTTTTTTTTTTTTTTTTTAAGCATATTTATTTTTTTAATAAGCTTTTAATTGCTATTATTTTTAATAATATTATTAATATAATTTTATTAAATATTTAAAAGTATTAAAATAATATAATATTAATTATTTATAATAAAAATATTATTATATTATTTATTTACTTTTGCTTATATTGCTATATTAACTTTTTTATTTATTACTTTAATATAAATAAGCTTTATATTTTTAGCTAAGCTAAAGCTTATATTTATATTAAATAAATAATATAATAAAATATATACTATTATATTAAAAAGTAAGCTTATATTTTATAGCTTTTATTTTTTTTTCTTTTTTTTTTTATTTTTTTTTTTTTTTTTTTTTTTTTTTTTTTTTTTTTTTTTTTTAGCTTTTTTTTACTACTGTAATACTACTATTGCTACTTACTGCTGCTGCTATATGTGCTGCTTTTGCTGGCTGCTATTGCTTTTACTAGAAAAAAAAAAAAAAAAAAAAAAAAAAAAAAAAAAAAAAAAAAAAAAAAAAAAAAAGCTAAAAATAGCTTTAATATAATAGTAAGCTTTTTTTTAGCATATTTACTTTTTGCTATAAAAAAAATATTATATTTATAATATTTTAAAAGCTAACTTATATATAGCAAGTAAAAAAAGTATTATAATATATAAAAAAATAGCTTTTATTATATTAAATATTATATAAAATATTATTTATATAGCTTTATATATATTAATAATAAAAATATAATATTATTATATTATTAACTAATAAATAGTTTTTTTTAATATATTAAAATTGCTTGCTAATTAATAATAGCTATAATAGCTAGCATAAAAAAAATATAAGCTAGCTTATTTTATTATATTATTTTTTAAAAATATTGCTAATATATTTTATTTTAATTAAAATTATTTAAGCTTAAAATAATAAAGTATTAACTTTTAGCTAACTTTTAAATATTAGCTACTATTGCTATTAATAATAATAATAGCAGCAATAATATTAATAGTAATAATAATAATATTAATAATAATAATAATAGCAATAATAATAGCAATAACAATAATAATAATAATAATAATAATAATAATAATAATAATAATAATAATAATAATAATAATAATAATAATAATAATATTTTTTTTTTTTTTTTTTTTATTTTTTTGCTTTTTTTTTTTTTTTTTTTTTTTTGTTTTGCTAATAATAATAATAACAATAATAATAATAAAGTTTTAGTTTTTTTTTAAGCAAACTTTTTATATTTTTATAAGCTTGCTTATAAAATAAATAAAGTATATACTTAAAATTAAATAATATATACTATTTTAATAAAGTTTATTTTATTATTTTTTTTAGTTTAATAATTTAGCTTTTTTTTGCTATAATATATTATATTTTATATAAATTATAATATATTTTTTTAATAATATTATTAAATAGTATTAAATAATACTTTTAATAATAATATACTATTAAATAATATTAAGTAATGCTTTTAAATAATATTATTTTATAGTAAAGCTAATAGCATATTTTTAAATAATATTAAGTAATATATCTTTAAATAATATTAAATAGTATGCTTTTAAATAATATTAAGCAATGCTTTTAAATAATATTATTTATAGTAAAGCTAATAATATGCTTTTAAATAGCTTTAAGTAGCACTTTTAAATAATATTACTTTATAGTAAAGCTAGCAGTATACTTTTAAATAATATTAAGCAATGCTTTTAAATAATAGTATATTATAGCAAAGCTAGCAGTATGCTTTTAAATAGCATTAAGCAGCGCTTTTAAATAATATTACTTATAGTAAAGCTAGCAATATATTTTTAAATAGCTTTAAATAGCGCTTTTAATAATAATATGCTATTAAATAGCATTAAGCAATACTTTTAAATAATATTGCTTTATAGCAAAGCTAATAGCATGCTTTTAAATAGCTTTAAGTAGCACTTTTAAGTAATATTACTTTATAGCAAAGCTAATAGCATACTTTTAAATAATATTAAGTAATACTTTTAAATAGTATTAAGTAATACTTTTAAAAAATATTAAATAGCATACTTTTAATAAGTATTAAATAATATGCTTTTAAAAAGCATTAAATAATATTTTTAAATAATAATATTTAATAGCATTTTTAAATAGTATTAAGTAATATTTTTAAATAGCATTAAATAATACTTTTAAATAGCATTAAGTAGCACTTTTGCATTAAATAGCACTTTTAAAAAATATTAAGCAAAAACTTTTTAATAAATATTAAATAATATATTTTTAAATAATATTAAATAGTAGTTTTATATTAAATAGCACTTTTAAATAACATTAAGTAATGCTTTTAAAAAATATTAAGCAAAAACTTTTTAATAAGCATTAAGTAGCATATTTTTAATAAGCATTAAGTAATATATTTTTAAATAGCATTAAATAGCGCTTTTATATTAAGTAGCGCTTTTAAAAAATATTAAGTAAAAACTTTTTAATAAGCATTAAGTAATATATTTTTAATAAATATTAAATAAAAACTTTTTAATAAGTATTAAATAAATAATATGCTTTTAAAAAATATTAAATAGCGCTTTTAAGCAATATAAAATAATTTTTTTAATTAAATTTAATAAAAAAAAAAATATAAAACTAAGTTTTTATTATATTTATATATTATTAAATAGTTAGCTATATTATTATATATTTATTAACTAATAAAAAGTTTAATATTATAACTAGTTTATTTTTTATAAATTTTTAACTTTTTGCTATCTTTAAAAAAAATATATTTTATAAAATTTTTATTATTTATTTTATTTTTTTAATTATTTTTTAATTTTGCTTAATTAATTGCTTAATTAATTAGTTGCTTAATTATTTAGTTAGTTTAGTTAATTTAATTATTATTTAATTTAAAATAGCTAGCTTTAAGTAATAAGTTTAAAATAAAGCTTACTTAAGCAAAATAATTAGCTTTTATTATTATTAGTTAGCTTTTTTACTAAATATTAAAATAATTATATATTTAAAACTATATAATTTTTATATAATATTTATAAATATAATAATTTATATTATAAGCAATTTATAATATAAAATATATAAAAAGTTGCTTAGTTTATAAATAATAATAACTTTTTAATATAAAAAAAATAAGTTTTTTAGTTATACTACTATTAATATAAATAGTAATTATAAATTTTATATAATAATAAATATTTAATATAATAATTATAATATTAAATTAAAGCTTAAAGCTTATAGTTTAAGTTTTAATAAAAATAATTTAATTAAATTGCTATGCTTTAAATAAAGCTTTATATATAAATTACTAATACTAAAAGTATATAAATAAAACTTATAAAAGTTTAACCTCTAGTTAAATCTATACCTAATTTAGGTAATATAATTACTTGGCATGCAGCTAAGTAGGAGGGTGGCCTGTGTAGTCGCACTGTAAGCAAGTGCCAAGCCCAACAGTTAATTTTGGTCGGGACCTCCGTAGGTAGGTAGCTCTAGCCGGGGGGCCACGAGGGTTGGTTGACCAGAGCTTCCCCAACCGCCTCTAATGTCTTTCTCTCGAGATTGATGGAAATTCGATACCCAAAGCACCTAAGTACTACGTCGCATACGATAAAGATTGGTGTAGGGGGCATTCTACTACTCTCCTTGCATGTGTCAAACGACGCGAAAGCCCGTCCAGGATGGCCGAGTGCGACAGAATGCCCTTGGGAAACCAGTCTTTCCAAAGACCAGGTTTTCATCATAACGCCACAGTCGCACCTCTACGATTTGCGCTGAGCTGCCTCTCCCATATCAACCGGGGGGTTCCCCATCCTCCATCCTTGCCCTTTGTGCCTCGTGCCTCGTGCCTCTGCTGCGTCTGTGGGGAGAAGCAGTGTGTTTACACGACTAGTAGAATCAGCCGCTGAGCATGATTTATGCTCTTGATGTAAAGCTTTGAAGGTTCGTTTACTTAGTAGTTCCAATGCGTTATATAGTAAGCATCAGCAGTGCTATACGAGCAATAGTTAGCTAGCTCTTCCGCCCTTCCGTGTGCGTGGTGTTGGCATGTGTGCAGGTCGGTCTGGGGGTGGAGCCGGTATGCCAATCAGTCGAAAAACCAATTCTCCAACTTCACGAGCAGCTCGAGGATGCCCCGGTGCCCAACAAAGGAGGGCGGCAACCATTAATTCCATGGTCCTGACTCGTATCGCCAAGCTATAGAGTTATATAATAGAGGCACGATTGTCCTGTTGTAATCGTAGGCACTCCGGGATCTTTCACTAGTGGCCAGTAGGAAGCCACAATCACTACCGAGTTGAGTGTCGCGGTGTTCCAGCTGATTGCTGACAGACGGGCTTTACATGGCCGTAGCATATAGTACAGAGTCCACGCACGATTCAATGACGATGCCTAAACCGATCGCATGAACATATGATATGCATGCGATAACTTAGAGCAGCCAACGCCCTGAACATGCTATACAGTGAAAACATCCAGTTAAATCTAATCTCGATTACTCGGCCATTTGTGGCTTGCTAGTTGGCTCGCGAGAACAAGTCGGGTATGCAGGGGTGAGTGGGTAAGATGAGCGAGATGAGGGGAACAAACTTTGAGCAAATACCACCAGAGGGGGCTAAGGTAAAGAGGGAAAAAAAAAACACGGCGAGGGTGATAAATAGACTGACTCTATATAATCAGAACCGCCTTCAGTGAATACCATCCCAACGAGTCGGGAGCAAGGCTTTCTTTTCAACCGGCTAACGAACGATAGTATCCCCCAGTTGGGGTTGAGATGCGAAAGCGGGAGGCTCGCCGGGACGGAGAGGAACCACAGAGTGGCCCCGGATAGGCAAGGGAGAGAGAAGCTAAAATAATCGCACAGAATACTACCAGGTTCTTATAACCATAGTAATCGGCCACGCCGCTGGCGTTTCGAAGCGCCCTCTTTAGCTTTGGGGCCACGATGACTAAAATAGAGGGAGTATCTACTAAGTAGACACTGTAATGGAAGTAACCTAGAGAGGATTTTCGGTGCTACGGTCTACCTATAGGCTATGGATGGTACCTCTAGAAGAGCAGCAGGAGGGCGAGGAAACTCTGGTCAGATGGAAGAACCCTGCGAGTGGTCATGATGATTAAAACTGCATTCGGAATGTGTTCAGGGCCGCGTTTCCTCGCCCACTACCCAACTAACATTCCAGCCATTCATCCATCCATCCATTCATTCATTACCCCCCTCCACGGCAGTCCTCTCTCTTCTGTTGGGTTCGTATAAATGACGTTGGTCATCATCCATTGTCAAGGCACCATTCATTGTCTATGCCCGGACAGAAAGATACACCGGTGACAGACATGTTTTGGCAGGGTGGGAGGCAAGTCAGGTAATCAAAAGAGAGGTGGTATGGCGCGGTGGCATTTACCGATTTTTCCCTTCTTACACGCAAACAATTCTGTTGCTCTCTATTTCCCTCGTTTCCCATCCGTTTCCCCCTCGTGATCAACCGTCCTCGTCGGCCTAATAACAGGGCCTGCTACTCTGTACTATTTGGTTACGCACTTTTTGCTACCGACATATTTATCTAACCCACCGCCTCCCACACACCCCTTGTACTATGTCTCTTCTTTTCACACTTTTCTTTCCCTCTCTCTCTTCCGTCCCATCCTCCTTCCATTTATTTCTCTCCTTTCCCCCTCTTCTCTCCTGTCGTGTTTTTGGTGGCCTGTCATAAGGATTATCGGTCCCATTTCAACCTCCCAATCCTGGCTGGTTACGTCCAACATACCCCAAAACGGTATCGGTACACCCCACTCAAGTACCTCTGGTGGCTTAAACAATATCACTATCTAGTTCGGCACCCGAAAAGGAGCCCTCCAGATGAAGAGTCTCTTCGCTTTGTCGACCGACGCTTCTTGTCTGGCGGGAGAATTTGGGTGACCGCTGGGCTTGGATGACGAGGAGCAAAGTTGAAACACACAGCACAGTTTGACGGGATCCCATGGTCACGCAGAACCGGCTACTACCACCGCGAGGATTCTCCAACTAATATGGTTAGCCGCCAGAAGAGGGAATGCAAGGATCAGCCCAACGCCGTTCCGGGCCCCCATGCATCACATCCCTGGCCCTTGGTTATCATCAACAGTCCGGGTCTTATTAATATCGAGCAATCGCCAACCTGAATTATTCAATTCGTACCTGTCGGGTTGAACTTGTTTGCTCATTTCCACGAATGTCTCTACTCCATGGTCGCTTGTTTTTACCACTGAAATTCGGCCGTATCTCGGCTAATGGGGAGAAGATGGAGTCAGAGCACGATTGACGAACCGCCTTAGCACATGACTCGATGCCCCCAGAGATCTTAGGTTCTATACTCTGGGATTTCAGGGCTCGTCCTGAAGTGCATTTCTGTGTTCAGCTGCAACACGAGATTCATTTCTCCCGCCAAAGAAACCCTAAGGCGGGCAAGGGAGGCGACTCTGAAACACCTGAGATCTAAAGAACATGGCCGCATACGCCGACGGGGGATGTTCGCTATGCCCTGTTAATGCCGACGCAAACGAGGGCAGAGAACACCCATCAGTCTAAACCTCTGGTCCTAATTATCGAGCTACAGTTTTCGTGTGTATTCTTTTTCCTGGGCACCTCGTCGAATTGTTATCGACTGGTACGAGGCATCCGGCCCTCACAGCCCGCAGTCATGGGTCACCCGCTGCGCTCCAATTGGCTACGCAGTGCAGACGCACGACACGCAAATG
The DNA here is from genome assembly GCA_002003505.1 of Xylariales sp. No.14919. Taxonomy (NCBI): domain Eukaryota; kingdom Fungi; phylum Ascomycota; class Sordariomycetes; order Xylariales; species Xylariales sp. No.14919. The sequence goes on along the minus strand of BDMC01000021.1, from coordinate 135,036 downwards.
GCTGCCACTTACACCAAAAGTATGTGGTGGCAGCGCAGCACTTGTCAGCATCCAGGGGCGACGGGTCTTTTCAACCATCAAATTGCCTTTTTAGGCACCTAGATGGTCTAGAATAGCGGTATTGCTGATATTTGCGATCCTCCGTCGGCGTGACTCAGTCAGCTAGCCCTACTACGTATTATAAACTCCAGACAAAACGTTATGCGTTTCTTGGGCTTGATCCCCCCTCGCAGGCCTGAGTCCTATTCCAAACCATGCTCGTTTTCTAGCGAATCGCTAAGGCTGCTACGGCCCGATGCCCTCGAGAGACCATACAGCATAGCCGATCTGCACCGGCACCCCGTACACCTAAATGAATACGGGAGTGCACATGTGGCATCGGCGAGTCAGGATACCGCGTCTCTTATGAACACAGACAGGTTCATCTTGGCCAGACGGTCCTTGGCGTACACTGGAGACACAACATTTGCCTACCGGGGATATTTGAGGTCGTCACAGTTTCTATCTATGGAAGAGGATGTGCATCAACTGCACAGCAACCGCGGTATGCTCCTAACCATAGTGATTCCGCAATTTGGTATACGCAATACTTAGGCGCGATTTTTTTCAACATGGAGTCGCGGCCGAGTTGCGCATCCATCCTCGAAATAGCACGGTGGACGTTACGGTGCCTCTTCTGCACTAGTACGTATAAGAGGGGTAGAATCACGTCTTGCTCGAGCACTGGGATTTTGCGTGAGACAGGGTGGAATGCTGCTCACCGAGGTCGATTTTGTAGTGGGCTGCACGCAGACGAGAAAGTTGGGCTCGTTCTTTCTCTATCCATCTTACCGGCAGCGACACACATCGTGCCATTTGCTCTCCCACCCTAACCGTCCGTTTCCTTTTCCCGTCGCATTCTCGTTCACCACGGTTGCGATTGGCTCGGAAATAGAGGTGGGCTAAAGATAGGTTCTGATGGGCTGATGCAAGCACAGAGCGAGCACAAGTGGCTCGTGCCTCTGGATCTGCATTACTGCTGGGGGGGTGACCTACCTAGGAGGTTAGGTACCTAGGTAGTGACCTAGGCACTGACCTAGGTACCCAGGTGGGTATCGCGGGCTGTCTTGACTTTGACATTCCAAAACCGCTCTTGTTATGATGCGAAGTCTCTGCGGAGACTTCCTTCTCGTAAATCTGCACTAATCCTGCAAGAGAGGTACTTGATCTCTTATCCTGATTCGTATAGCGTGGATTGGGAGTGCTTGGTTCCACTTTTGGCCCCTTTCCTAACCTATGGACGGCCGTTGCGGTAAATATTTCTCTTTTTCTACACTCCACTAATCCGCCCCATGCCCCATCGGACTTCAGCCACCAACCAGCCACGACCAAATCAGTCTCAGGCCTCTGTCTCACCGCCCAGAAACCACCCCATCCTCCACTGGCCCCCCCCCCCTTGACCCATCATCATCTGCCTGCTCTAGTCCCACTGTTCTGTCACTACTCGTCTTTCTTTCTGCTCAGTGCTGCTCCAATCGGTATCCAACTCTCGTATTACAGTGTGCTCCAACTGGACCACTCTCTTTCTGTCTTTCCATCATTCACCGGCCTATGATTAATGACCCCCTTTGGACCCCCCTTGGGAATAGTGCGCCAAGTGGCTCTTGACACTCCGAGCGAAGTGGATGTTCCGAGCCAAGCCAAAGACATCCCGTCTCTCTCGTCCTGAATCAGCTGCGCAGGCCATTGCACCCAAACTCAGCGCGCCAAAGCAGAGCAAAATCTTGTTTGGTCCAAGCAGGCAAGCCAGCGAGCAGCAATTTGCCCACCCCCCGACATTCCCCCCGACCCAGTCTCTCCGAACACCAGGCCCCCTTGTTCGCGTTCTCGCAACCAGCCAACCCGTCAATCCAACAGCCACTCAGCCCGTTCGATAGCGGGTAACGTACTGTACTTGGGAAGAGAGAGAGAGAATTTCCATGCACTTGGTCGCCCGCCCGCTCGCTCGCTCGCTCTCCTCTCAGACCACCTGCTAAGCTCTCATTGCCTTGCCCACGACCTACCTACCACCACCATTCCCACCTGTAACCCGACGGCAAACAACTCAAACGCGCAGGTTAGGTAAGACCTTTTTTACTTTTTACTTTCATGCGCTGTCCAACCCCATTTGGTTCATTCCCTTGTTGCTCCGGCTAGATAGGTCGTCCCATCCATAAGTGTGGTGGAATAAGCGCCTGTCTTGTGACACTATTGTCGATACTTCCCACCACAAACGCGCGCCGCCGCTCCTCTCCCTGGCCGTGTTGAAGTGCCGATTATGTTGGCTCCAGTCCGGGGAAAACACGCCGGTCGCATTCTTCCATCCTCCGTAAAACACCACTCCTTCATTTGCTGCAATACCTAGTCGACCAGGAGAAGACGCGGCCGGCGACGTGCCTCGGGGCTTTGTTTGCCGTCTGGATAGCCAAGCCCTGTCTGTCGCCGGCTGTCCACGGTCCACCGTCGACGGTCTCAAATCGAGCACAGCAAGAAGATCATCACGGAGTACAGTGTACAGCGGGACAGGTTGAGCACCGAGATCTTTCCCAATCTGATCATATCCTCCCCTTCATATCGGATCTCTCCCGAATCAAGATAACTAGCCCGTGACCCGGCCTCACTGTGTGTTTTTTCTGAGTTCCACTACTGTGCAGTACTGTGCAGAACCTACTGTATGGCGGCTATTCTTGCCCTTCTATACAGTGTTCAGTACTTCCTTATCATACGCGACATAGTAGATTATTTTTTTTTTTTCCCTGCCCACTCTGCTTAGGTCGCGCGGTGTCTTCTGTCCCAGTTCCAGTGCCTTAGGTACCTACCTAGGTAGCGTGCTTCGTCTTTTAGTGACGAACCCCCTGAGTGCTGGCAATACGACCACGGTCGCAAGTACCTGCTGTTAGTGGAGCTCGCCCGTCGCGCCCACTACCTACCTAGGTACCTCCTAATCTTGCTCACTACAGCGCCGTCCCCCCAGGGCAGTCCCAGGGCAGTAGACCGGGGCAGCGCCCAGGCCTCCTCTGCGGTCGTGCACTGGGCACTCGCCAACCTACACACAGCTACAGCCCAACTCAAATCATCTTTTCCCGATCGCACCACGCACCCTATTGCACCGCTGGTCAATTCAACCCACACTTTGGCCCGCGACGCGACTTTCTATCGCGACACTAGTTGGCGCGACGTCCTACATCAAACTTTATCATTATTTCCATCTCAATGGCTTTGGCGCTTTGTGCTCTGATTGCTGACGCTGCTTGAAAATAGTCAGATGGGTTCCCGCTCGCTACTTGGCCCGTCATGAGCTCCTGGATGAACGAGGCCGCCGCCATCCCCAACCATGCCGGCAATGGCTTTCATCACATGGGAGATCCCAATAACATGGCCGGCGCTGGTATGATGGATCCCTCTGCCTTCATGGCCAATGCTGGCCAATATAACCCTAGCGCTGCCGGCCAGCAGTTCCCGAATCCCCAGCAGATGGCCGTCGCGATGCAGAATGGCCAGATGCGCAACGCCTCCCCTTCCTTCTCGAATCCCGTGTATCAGACCAACTCGGTCGTCCCCTCGAAACGTCCTCGGCCGAGAGAGGACAGCATCGGCGCATCGCCCCGACAAAATCCCGGCATGTTACCAACCTCACGCGCTGGTACACCACAGCAATCGCAGTTCCCCGGTTTTCAACCCAACGCGATGCAGCCGCAGAACGGCGGCCCGCCTCAACACTACCCCCATCTCCAGCCGAATGGCTCCTCGACCGCCTCTCCTTCTCCCGTCATGGCTGGTAACCAACTTCGCCCAGGGAGCGTACCGCAACGCGTTAATACCGCGTCACCGCATCCCTTCTCGCCCGCTTCTCAACAATTTGGTCAACAGGCATCTCCAGTTCCCTCCGAACATAGCAACACACCACAGCCAGGCATGTACATGAATCAGCAAGGTTTTCCCCAAGGCTACAACCCCGGCTTTGCGCCATCGCCGTCGCCGGCTAGGCCACCTTCCGCTCAAAACCCCATGACTCCCCAGATGGCGCCGCACCAGATGGGCCAGATGGGTCAGCAAATGCCGCAAATCCATCCGAACCAAATGTTTCCCAACCAGCAGATGCATCCAATGCAACAGATGCAGATGCAGCAAATGCAAGCCGCGCAGGCGATGCAAGGACGCGGTGGCATGGATCCCAAGATGATGTATCATATGCGGTTACAACAGCAGTACGGACAAGGGAACATGCCACCAGCAGCAGCAGAAATGCAAGCGCAAAATATGGCGCAAAATCGGGGTATGATGCCCAAACAAGGGATGCCGATGCCGAACGGTCAGATGCCACCTGTCGGCATGCGCCCACAGCAAGCACCCCAGATGCCGCGAGGCATAACTCCAGAGCATTTTATGAAGAATCTGAGTAGCTTTATGGCTTCGCGACAGCTACCATTGGACATGAACCCGATCGTCGAGGGCCGCCCATTGCATCTGTTCCAACTTTTCCAGGTGGTGCAGAAGTTCAATGGATATCGTAATATCACAGGCCACAATATGTGGCCGCAAGTTGCGGCATCCATTGGGTTCCCATTGCAACAGGTACCGTCAGCACCCAACTTCATCAAAGGTATATACGAACGGAATCTACTGAAGTTCGAGGAAGCTTGGGTAAGTCAACAACGAAACCATCATATGAAACAGCAGTCCACCGGCGCAGCTGGCATACCACCTCCACAAGGTCCGGGAACGCCACAAAGAATGCCTCAACTATCCCCCTCGCAAAATATACCACATCCACAGCCTCAGATGCAGGCTCAAAATGCACAAAGCCCGGTCAAACCTATGGGACCCGGCATGCAGCAGGGCAACGTCAACGGGTTTTTCCCCCCTCAACATCCACAAACCCCCCAACCGCAACCCAATACAGCCCAAGGACCCTTGCGGAATAGTATGCCTAGAAGTGTCGAGGCAACTCCGGTCACCTCGGAGTTTCCCATAAGTTCTCCAGGTCCCGCAAGCAAACCAGGCGCCGTACCCCTTCCTCATCCGAATCAGCAAGCAGATATCGTTAAAGTCAATGGCGGTGACCCGATACCATTCCCCGGTCCTTCCTCTAATAATGATGTGTATTCTCCCCTCTCCAGAGCTCTAGCCTCACAAGGGAATGGACGATCTTGGGGTGGTTTAGAAGTGGACGTTTTCAATAAATTATGCCAAGAATTAGTCCAGGTCAAACCTGATATGCCCCCAATGCTGGAGTTAGGGAATATCGACTTAAACGCTCTCACAAAAAGTATACAGAGTGGCATACACGGAGAGGTCAGGATGGCTCTAGACGTCCTAGTTACCATCTCGCGCCATTGTGAATCGGCCCCACCACTTGTTATCGAACTGAGGTACTGCGAAGACTTAGTAGATTCGTTACTTGACTGCGCCGAGGAACAAATCGACCTCCTAACCGAAAACGCCGAACCCATTTCCGACGAGATTGACTTGACCTCGTATGAGGATGTACTAAGAGCCGCCCGCGCAGAACAATACTATCTCCGCAAGGTACATGTGTTCGGAGACAGGAATTATGAGCTCGAACGAGCAGCGGACCGACTCATTGCTATCACCACGATCCTACGCAATTTGTCTTTCTACGACCACAATCAACCTACGCTTGCTGAAGAAGAAGTCATCAAGTTTTTCTGTAATCTAATACGGTCTCTCGGTACGCACGAGGGTTTGCTGAGGACCGCTCAGAACACCCTAGATATCATGAAGGATATCGTAGTATTATTGTCCAATATTGCTGCTTCGGTCGAGCTACCCGGTCGGGACCAAGCCTTTTGCCTGCTCCAATTTATCCTTGCCTTTGCGCCATCACCACCACCCAGTATGACGGCGGATAAACTTGTATTTTCCCCTTTCGAGCCTTCCATTCATAAATATCTTCCTCACGCGCTAGATTCCTTGGCCAAGCTTCTTGCGCGAGACGAGCCCAACCGGACGCACTACAAGACCATGGTGGCTATGGATGCTCTTTCATCCAATCCTTACGAGCTCCTGACGCGCACGTTCGCATTAGTCATTTCCCCCATTCCGTGCCCCAGCCATGACATGCGGCCTGGTGTCCTGCCTCCATCTGTGGAAGCTCGTAAGCCTCTGCTCATGCAAGGCTTGCTCGCAGCGGACATAATCGCCCAGCTAGCACCTGGTTACGAGTCCGGTGTCACTCGAGCATGGCTCTCCTCGAGCGATGGATTTGCTCAGAAACTCCTAGCCCTGATAAAGACTATCTGTCAGCACAGCGAGCATCCGGTCGCCCGGCCTGGGTCCAATCCAAGGCATCGTGACGACCCAGATCTGCTGTATATCGTCCAATGTGCTGTATCGGCTCTGCGGAGGCTGGGAGAGAAAGCGAAAGATCCTAACGACGCGGCTAGCATACCTCCTAACGCGCTACCGACGCGAGCCAGTCTCTTTGACAGCTTAAACAATCTCAAGAACCCAAAATGGGTGATTTTATTGAATCAGCTGAGTGCATATGTCGGGCTTGAAAATTAATGAGCACGACTTGGAAGCGAGGCGTTTGGGGAGGCTGGGACATTTTTCCTAGATGGTGGCAAGGCATCCCATGTACAAAAGAAGCGAGCCCCTGATGCGCATAAACCTGGATATGTAGATTATGATAGGCGGCTTGGCAATGAATAGGACCAACTTACCGGGTGATGTGAAGAGGTTTATTATCTGTCATTCATGTGATCAATTGTATTAGCCATGGTTCACAGGGCTAACTCCAAATCAGCCGAGACACAGCCGGTTATGTATTCCCTTATTAGGAGGCTAATGATTATAGTCATCTTTCTCGTAAAGACTTGGTGGATTATTCTAGTTGGGAGTATAATGTAATGCAATGCCCAACAATATAACACCGTAGAATTCTACCCAATTTAGCCAGGATTCAAATGTAATGATTCTTCTTAAACCTATTCGAGAAGACTCCAGTAAGTACAGGTCTCCCCCCATGAGCGGTCAGTAGAGGTACAAAGGACATGGGTGTAGCACAATGCAAAGAGGCTATGGTAGATGGGGTGGTAGATGGGAGCTATCTACTTATTAATACTTAGGACAGTGAAGGTTTGATATAGTGTTATATTTGGGAGACCTCACTTTTATACGATAATATAATATGCGTGTCTAGCGTTTTTTTTTGCTATGGCTCTTAGGGTGTGGCTTGACTGGGGACTTCTAAGGGATGCCTAAAACCTAGGAGGGTCAACCGAATGGATAAATAATTGGGTGTAGACGGTCAATATTCGTGTGTGTCAGCATAGAGAGAATTGGGTGCTGAGCAAGACGAGAAGAGAGTCGTAGAATGATACGTTGGGAGGAGGGAATAGATACAATGTATCTAGCTCATCCTTGACTTGCAGCATACTTGCTGCTATTTTTCGATATGACAACCCGCACAGCCTGAGAACACAGCCTAAGAAATAGTAGAAGTGGTTTTACTCATTTGCCACTTTTCGCCCAACTTGACCGTCCTCTCCTTTCCGGCTTTCCGACGCCCTCGGTCAGATAGATGTGCCGGTGAGCCCGTTGGTACCTGGCTGGGGTATAGGCCGAACAAGGAGCGATTGCAACAGTGGAATGCTTTGAAGAATTGTTGGAGCCGATGTCAATTTGTTATGTGTGGATAAGGTGCAAATGGCAGTCTATAATATAGCTCCCCTGACACCGTATTGCGTCGTGCGCGGAACCCAAGCGGATCATTCGATTCCAATTTTAACGCAAGAAAAGAAAAGTGCCTTGAACTTATGAGAAAATAGAAAATATTTGCTTTTCCATACCTTACTCCTGGTTGCTACCTGTAATACGGAATACTGAGGAGCATGGTTTCCAAATTTGCACGATGCGTGCTCACTGCTTTGAGGGCAAAGTCTCTTCGGTGGTGACTTCGTGTTAGGATTCGTCAATCTAGAAAAGAAAAGATTTGATAAAGGGGAAACAGGTATTAGAGATTATTGAAAATTTTATTACCACTATTGTAGTGAAGAGAAAAAGGAAAAAGGAAAAAGGAAAAAGGATTAGCTCAGCATTTCGCTGGGGGTGCAGGGAAGTTTTGGCCTCTCTGACCTATGGTACTTTGGACCATTATTTGTAATTCGAGTACACTCTCTAATCCCCTGCTCAAGCCTTCGTTACAGCTGGGTTGAATTTGATGTTATTTATATACTTTGGCTTATTATCTATATATCAAAGTGAGATTCATCAATTGTATAGACCACCATTCGCGCACAGGACGGAGCCCGTGGCCCATCGCGCATCGTCGGTGCAAAGGAAAGTCACGAGAGGCGCAATATCATCCACTTCGGCGATCCTCGCCGCCGCGGGCGTCGACTCGATCAGAGGCTGCATGTCCTGTCTAAACTGATCGTCGCTCTCCTCCCATTGATCCGTCGCAACCGGACCGGGGTTCACGCAGTTGACGGTAATGCCGTGCGATTGGCCAAGCTCCTTCGCCCATACCCGGGCGCAGGATTCGTTGGCCGCCTTTGTTGCTCCGTAAATTGTTTGGCCGGCAACACCAAGACGAGCGGCGGCTGAGGAAAGGAACACAATACGTCCCCCCCGGGCAATATGCGGGATGATAGCCTGAGTGAGGAATATGGGCCCCTTGACGTTGGTGTCGAAGTGTGATTGGAAGAGCTCTTCCGTAACTTCATCGAGGTTCGCGTCGACTCCTAAGGCAGCGCTATGGGCCATCTTCGTCAGCATACCCGAGCAATAGGTGGTCGGATGGGGATCTATACTTATGAATTAAGATGTCAATTTTTCCGGTCTGGCTGAGCTCCAGGGCAGTGCCAACGATTTTTGGAATGTCGCTTAAGTTCGATACACTCGCTTGACAAGGCGTTGCTTTGGAACCGGCTGCTTCGATCTTCTTTACCACGTCAATCACGCGTTGCCTGCTCCCGTCACTGGTGTAATTAACGACCACATTTGCGCCCCGCTGACCGAGTTGAATGGCGATAGCCGCACCAATTCCCCTATTATAGTTCGTGTAAGTAGGCGCCGTTGTTGGAAATGGCGAAAACTCACCTCGAAGCACCTGTGACGATGGCAGTTTTGCCAGTCAAATCGAGTCCCTTGAAGTCAGGCATATTGGCGATTTGTTCTCTGGGGCTTGTGCATAGTATGTCTTCTGTTCAACTTGACCGGATTTTAGAAAAACAATACTGGGTGGCTAATATAGCTTGATTAATTAAATGAAGGCGGAAATTCCTTCAGGCTTGACACGGCGTCATCGGCCTCGCGCCAGCTGATACACCTACCAAAACTGGCAAAGAGTCCAACACGAACACACTTGATTCCTGGTTAGAGACATCGACCCCCGATCAATGCTTTACTTGACCCCTGATTACATGAGGGCGGCAGACACCGAACGCTAACGATTCAGCGCGGCCGCTACCCCACACAGGGCATCTCGTGGTTTTGTCTTGGCGCTTTGAGGCTGGCAGTACTTCTACTTATGGTAATGATAGGCGTGTAGAGGCGATATGTCTACGGATTCTTGTGATATCACCAAAGTTGAGTTCAGCTTAGTTGGAAGCTCCCTAGGTTAAGTGTCGAGTATAAGACGAGAACAGAATGCAGCGCAATAGAGAGGAGTTAGATAGGTAGTACATTAAGATCATCGCCCAATATGCGTCATTGTAGTTCTAAGTCAGCACCCCACCCTCTGGACCCGTTAACGGTCGATGAGGTACAGATTGTATCTGATATTCTGCGAAACCACCTTAAATGTGTGGCCAAAGAAATCAGATTCAAGGTTATCGATCTTGCTGAGCCCCCCAAGGCCCTCACCCTTCAACACCTTTATCATAATGGCAGCGCGCCCGATCGCAAGGCTAGGGTCTACTATCACCTTAAGAGTAGCCAAGCTCTCCTCATTGCGATAATTAACTTGGCCACGAAGCAAGTAGAAAAGAAATTTGATGCCCCGGACTCCCAAGGGCCTGTTGATTGGGATGAGTTTGAGCTTGTCAATAAAGCTTGCAATGACCATCCTGAAGTCAAGGCAGAACTTGCCAAACTGAAGCTACCACCCGAGTAAGTCAACTTTTAGAAGCCAGGAAAGTTAGTACATCTAACATAATCTAGTGCTCGTGTACTCAATGACCCTTGGGCGTTCGGGACTGACGATGCGAACGAGCGACGGCGATTGTTTCAATGCTACATGTATATCGCCTTAAGCGAGGATGACGAGGCGAATCATTACTCGCTTCCGATTCCTCTCGCACCAATATTCGACGCACACACGCTTGAGCTGGTAGAGCTCCAAAAGCTTCCGATGGGCACCGGGGACGAGGTCGACGCCGAAACTCAACCCTGGGATCCCGTGAAGCCTGTCGAGTACAGCGCTGGCATTCTCGGAGAAGACGCATTTCGGAAGGATCTGAAACCCCTCCAGGTTCTCCAGCCACAAGGGCCTTCTTTCCAGACTTTCGGCCGCCGTGTGGAGTGGCAGAAATGGTCTTTCACGCTGGGCTGGACCCTACGGGAGGGTCCTGTTCTGCATGATGTCCAGTATGATGGGCGCCCCCTATTCTACCGAGTCTCCATGAGCGAGATGACGGTCCCGTACGGGGATCCCCGCACGCCGTATCACCGAAAGCAGGCTTTTGACTTGGGCGACTCCGGATTCGGGCTTACTTCCAACAGCCTCAGCCTTGGTTGCGACTGTCTTGGCCATATAGCCTACTTTAGCGGCGTCCGGGTCACTGGAGATGGCAAGCCAATGGTGATGCCAAATGTTGTCTGCATGCACGAGATTGACGACGGCATTGGATGGAAGCACACTAATTTCCGGAACCACAAGTCCTCGGTAGTGAGGAACAGACAACTTGTTATTCAGTGCACAGCCACTGTAGCCAATTACGAGTACATTCTTGCATTCGTGCTAGATCAGGCCGCCAACATTCATATTGAGGTAAGGGCCACGGGAATTGTCTCGACTATGCCCATTCGTCAAGGACTTCATGTACCATGGGGTACTGTAGTTGCGCCGGGCGTCTTAGCCGTTAACCACCAACATATATTCTGCGCCCGCATCGACCCTATTCTGGATGGTGACAGTAAAAATACCATCGCCTACGATGAGTGCCACCCTGTCATCAACGAGCCTGACCTTGATCCCTATGGTTGTGCCTTCAGAGTCAACACAACACCGATTGAGAGGCCTGGAGGTTACGAGTTAGACATTACCAAGAACCGCACTTTTAAGATTGTCAACGAAGCGCGCACAAATGCCGTCTCTGGAAAACCTCATAGCTATAAGCTTCACCCGGTACCGAGCCAGATGTTGATGATGGGCCCCAAGACCTTTAATTTTCAACGTGGGATATTCACCTCCAAAGCTATTTGGGTAACCAAGTACAATGATGACGAGCTGTGGGCGTCGGGAGAGTTCACGAACCAGAGCCGAGAAGATACTGGGCTTGCCATCTGGGCCAATCGTGACGAGAACGTGAAGAACGAGGATGTTGTGCTCTGGCACTCGTTTGGCGTTACACACGTCACTCGGCCTGAAGGTATGTCTTTAGAAGTCTCCATGTCATAACTGTATGCTGATGTTAGATTTAGATTTCCCCGTTATGCCCGTTGAGAAGTTTGTCATGTCTTTGAAGCCCGCCAACTTCTTCGAGGTTAACCCATCTAACGATGTTCCTCGTTCTAACCAGAGCGTAAACAAATCAACTTTACACACTACTGATACGGAAACTTGTTGCTATCGACCGCAGACTTCAACAGGTGTGCCAAAAATCTAGGACAATTGTTGGTGAAATGCTGGCGTCTAGATTATGTTATAGGTGGAAGTCTTAGAAACAATGTTAAATGTATAAATGCTTGAAACATATTTTTGTCCTGTGAGCGGCCTCTAGCGAGTATATGAGTTTAATACGCAGCTTAAATTAATAACTGTATCCCATTCCAAGAAGTTGCGTTAGTTTCTCAATGTATGAATCTAGGAAAGCCTGATAGTAAGATAGTAAGTGGTCGTGCAAGCTCCCAGCGAGTCTCTAGAGTAACACAAGTCTGTAAAAAGCGAAATTTACTTTCATAGTGCCGCGATACCCTAATGTAATCTTAGCTCTTAGGTCAAAACTTCCTTTTCTCTTTTCGGTGTCTTTTTGACTGTCATTGCCAAATTAGGGGCTCAGGTGACCCCTTTTTAGTACTTCATTATTAGCTTAACCGTAGTCTATGTGCGCGTAAACTTGGCTACAGATTATATAAATCCTGATCGCCTCTACCAAATCTTCTAGAATGAAGAGGCGTTTGGTATTCACCGGAAATCAACAGTTTAACCAGCCTAGACTCTTTTCACAATAACAAGTCTTCGTCGTATTATCTAAGACATAGGGTCGCACCAAAATCGATTGCTGAAGTCCATCGTTATCCGTCGAAAACTACTCGAAATATTCTAACATGGAATCTAAATGGCTCCCGGGCCCAGTTGGCGAAATGCTACGGTCAGCAGGCATTGCTACAACAACGACAGTACCGTTGGCTGGAAAGCTCGTCACGACCACAACCCATGTCGGGCTGGATCTCGAAACTGGGGAACTAGTGACGAGTTCTATTGAGGAGGAGTTCACTGCCGTATTCATCTGCCTCGACGCCGCACTGCGTCATGCCGGTGTCGATGGGGGTGTTGGGGGCGCACACAAGATCACGGCGTACCTGCTCAATCCGGGAGACGAGCCGACTATGCAGCAGATCTTCCGCGCCAGGTATCCTGGGCGTTCACCTGCGTGGGCTACCGTGGTAGTACCCGGCATTGTTGTACCGGAGATGCATGCTGAAGTCCAGGCTGAGGCGATAATACTGGCTGCAAGGGACGTCGAGGGGTGACTTTCCGGAAGCGGTAGTAATGCCAACTTTTGACGTCGTGGTAGCTTCAGAGGAGCCGGGACCAGCAACCTATGATCTGGAAATGATGAGTTGGGGTGGTAGGAGGGTTCGACATCCTTACCCCATTATGGAAATATATTCAACTTGGCTACTACCATACCTAATTATGATCTGTTCACATTAGGCGGGAAGAAGTTCTCGAGCTAAAAACGCGGGACACGTGCATAAATTACGAAATCTACTCCATATAGCCATACCCAATATAGAAGTACTCCCAACTCCCAACTAGTGTGATCCCGCCAATGCCGCTAACACTAGTTTAACCCACTCAGGGCAAATCCTTGACTCCGAGATGACATCGTTGTAACTATCTACGAGCTACAAAGATACCGAACCTGCGCTACATTGTAACAGATATGCGCTTGATACGAGCGGGCCGGGTAATAGCTCATGACGAGCGGGGCGTCGTACCACGTACACCCTTAGAAAAAGAGATAAGCGTGCTGAGGACGTAAAAGTTCGGAGCAAGTCTGCGAGTTTCTTGGTATTAGTGGGTAGGGTAACGTTAAAGGGCCGAGCCAAGGGCGGGGAAACATACGAATTCCATCCAGGGGACATTTGCTCTGCCGCCGGCATTGGTCCGCCTCTCTTCCCAGACTTTGGTCAACAACTCGGTCATAGCCGGGTGTTGGAACCCTGTCATGTGCTTAATCTCGCCAATGCACCAGCTCGCATAGTGCAGCTGGTGTGGCGAGGAAGTGTCTGCTCCCGCCAGAAACAGCGGGAACAAGAGACGTCTGTAGAAGGCGTTATCCCTCGGAATGTCTGCGCAGACGTCGAGGATGGCCGATACGGATGCCTTGATCCGAGCATCTTCGCACGATAGGGCGAAGCCGTCTGGGAATCGGAGAACGCGGAGCAGGCAGGCATGTCTGTACGCCTCGGCCAATTGTCTCCATTCCCGATGCCCCGTGGGGTAGACTGCCTGGTCGGGGTCCCAACTGCGAAAGAATTTCTCGGCTTCGTCGAGTAACTCTTGGAACTGCTCGAGTGAGAGGTCTCCGGCTAGTGATGACTTGCCAGCGTCCAAGACTTGGCCAATGCGGTGGAAAATAACGGGCGGGCACCCGACAAGGGTGTGGAGGCTGAGACTGCCGTGATCTCGAACGCACTTGCGCACATCCTCAGTGTAGGCGAGCTTCTCTGCACCGCTGAAGCCACGTAGCATATCTAGCCTAGTCTAGGTCAGCGCGAACGTCAGGGGTGCAGTGGCGGAAGCTGTACCTACCAAGCTAAGGCGGAGATAAAAAACATGCTAGCTTTGGAGCGTGTGGAGGAGTTTGTAGGACAAGCCAATCTCTTGCAGAGGAATGAGACGCCTGTGAGGTGGGCTCCATGGGAGGAGACGCCAGTTTCGCATACCTGGGGAAAGGCCTCGGCATTAGCTTCCAATGATCAGAGAGAGATGTGACGTACGTCATGCAACACCAATAAGAGGACCATGCCAAGGACATATTCCTCCTCGGGGATGGTGAGACCTGACGCCTCTTCTTTGGAAAGCAAAGATCCAAGATAATGTAAGGCCGATACTCGGTACCGAAGGGATAGAGTGACGAATTGCTGGCTCTCATTCTTTCCGGAAACGTGTAGATGACATGCCGAAAGCCCCATCAGGGCATATAGAACGCCGTGATGTCGGTAGGCAAGGGGCAGAACATGCTCCCTGAACGGATTCACTGTACTGTGGACATGGATGGTGAGGTACTCACTGAGTATCTGGTCAACTAAGACATCGATTAGATCTTTCCTGATGGAAGCTGCGGGGTCCCTTACAATGGTCAATGAGGTACTGGTTAGCGAGGGCCTCGTCGTGAAGGTCGGGGGTTCCTGGAAGGGGAGGAGTGGAGTCAATATAGACCGGCGAGAACACGGAACGAGCAGGTGATGCAGGCGATGGTAAGCTTAAGATATTAGATTCGGGCCGATCAGGAGACAGAGAGGCATGAGAGGAGGCCGAGCCTGTTGCCGAGGCGACCGTCAACCCCCCGGGCTCCTCAACAGAGCCCGAAGGAGACTCTCCTAAGTCTGCTGAGAGAGGCAGCGAGCGGGTGGAGGCTGTAGCACTATTCCGGCTTGGATCTACTAAGCTGCGGCGTCTCGGGGCCGCAGCAGTAATCATCTCGCAGAACTGGAAGCGCGGCGGATAGCCCTCGCAGTGCAAGCCCTTGGTGTGACATCTGTCGCAGATGGGTCGCTTTCGGTCGCATTTGCGACACTTTTTGCGACACGTTCCGCAAGCTGGGTCTATGGAAGGAATCAGTTAGAGCCTGTAGAAACATCGCATGAGAGTGAGCAGCGAGCGGCCCGTAGTCGCTGCCACGTCGTCATGGTTACTCTCACAGTCACTCTCATGACATTGGTCCTGTACTGAAGCCTCTAGACTGACCTTTTCGCCGAGCTGTTGGGCACTTCATGGACGGGGTGATAGCGGTTGCCATTACTGCCACAAACGGCAACAACTACCGCGGCGGTATTGTTCACAGAAATTGGGATCAAAGGACGGCCAAGCTTAAACAGGACAGCGTATGGACAGGGGAGTGGACGGAGGTAAATACCTAGGTAGCTTTGGTCGTCTAGAGGCCGATAAGGCTTAGTTTTAGTGGCGACGCTACGTGGTGTGGAGATGATTGCCACCTCATGATGCACGCCTCCAAGTACGGACGGGTGTTTTCGACGATAATTATATAAATATAATTATATACATTGCTAATAATATTATATTTTAAATAACACGTACGTATTGGTTTGCGCATTAAACCCTAGTAAATATCGTGGACTCATAAGGGGCTGGGAATGATGTTGCTCGGGTTAACAGTTTCTATTTTCAAAGCAATGCACCACTATTACTATAAAACTTCTTTTTCTTCGTCACCATTAACTCATTTTATTCTGTGACATACATTCAATAAACAGCCTTGTGTAAAGGGCGCATAGTAGAGTTGAATAGGCGAGTTATCGTGCTTGTTAGGCTACATCATCGGGGTGCTATTTCGTTGGCGTAAGTAAATCCTTTCACTCAACCTTAATGCGATATGTATATATAGGTTAGAAATTGAGCTGTGAGTGAACAAAAATGATAGCCTGCCGAATATCATGATAACTAACCGTCAATTCTAGTGGGAACATCTGGATTTGAGGCGAGGAATGAACCCCTGAATTGCTAGAATACTGAAGAGCAAGAACTTGTCTTATTAGGCATGAAATCATTTCAAATATCGATTTTACCTATTCTACAAAATAGCATATAGGGTGATTCGCGGACCAGCCTATTAGTGCCTAATAGAATACTGCTAACATATACGGTGCTCATGCTTAAGTTTGTTGTAGTTGTCGGTTGGTACTGCTACTGTGCTATGGACGCCGTAAAGGGGAGTCCCGCGGGCTCTATAACCCATCGGTGCTTATTATCCCTCTTGTAAAACAGCTCCTGGGTCTGTGAACATAATACTGTATATGGAATATGGTATGAGGCCCCGGCTCTGTTATCTCACGATCCGCACTAGAACGAGCTGCATATGGCAAGAGAGTTATCAAGAGTTACTAGGTAAAAAGCTAGTGGAGAATTCCCGTTATCTCGTTGATATGATACCCTTTTACACATCATTCTCCGCCTATCATAGACATCTAGATAACAAAACCGACTAGTAAAGAAAGCCGCCAAACTACTCGGCATCCCAGATAAGACAATGACTCGCTAACTTCGCCATTGAAAATACGCAGCGGTATCAGAATAGCTGAATAATACCTAGCTTCAATGACACCCCTGCCCCCCTGCCTCCATTTCAGAGGATTCGGCTAGCTCTCATTGTAACGTCTTGCTCTTCTGGGAAGCAATCTCAGCTCCCTTTCTTTCTCTCCTACATGAGAAAGAGTGTTAAAACTCGCAAATAGCGGTTCCTACGACGGCTGACCTCCGAGATCTACACGCCAATGCGGGGGTGGGGATTACCGCCGCCTTGGCTGAATCTAAAATCTGGGGCAAATGCAACCTCACCCTGTACGCCTACTATCTCGATCGGTCACTTATCACAGATGCAATGTGACTACATACAGGGGCTTGCAGATAGTACTGATAACCCTGTTTGAAGAAGGGAAGGCGTCGGTGCTATTTCTAGTCGGCTTGGGCTCCCGTTGAGCACACACATTTAAAGAGAGAGTCCCATCCGTGGCGGTCGAGTTTGGAGAAACGCTAGCTCTTCGCATTTCGTGGAAGTTTCTATTTGATCCTATAATTCCATCCGTATTTCCTATAGTCAGCGATGCCGGTTCCGGTAAAGAAAACGATGGATAGCAAAGATTCGGATGAGGATCGCGTAAGCGTTGTTAACGGCACCATATCTGGAGATAACATCGATGATGCTATTCTACGGGCGAACGGCCATAAGTCTGAGTTGAAGCGTCAATTCAGTTGGCTTTCTTCTCTTGGCCTGGGCTTCTCAATCACCAACTCCTGGGCTGGATATCTCGTCAGTGTTCTGACTCATCCGGTTGCGACTACGCTAATCGTTTTGTTAGAGTTGCTTCGGCCAAAGCCTCATATACGGAGGCCCTCAAGCATGCCTCCTTGGACTCGTGATAGCATTCTTTATACAATTCACTGTTACGTTGGGCCTGAGCGAGATTGCCTCCGCGTTTCCGGTATGACAGTCCATCCCTTCGCTCTAAGTGGCATAAGCTGACACGGTGCTCTTCAGTCTACTGGTGGCCAGTACCATTTCTGCTACATCCTGAGCCCTCCTAAAACGAAGCGCTTCGCTGCCTACATAATTGGATGGATGTCGACGCTGGCTTGGTGGATCGTGACGTGAGTGATGATTCAAGCCCTGATGCAAATTTCTCGTCTGACTGTTTCGGTATTAGTTGCTCTGGAATTTCTCTCGCCTCTGCCACGCTCTCGGGATTGGTCAACTTCTTCCACCCAGACTTTGTCGCTACCCGCTGGCAGGTATACCTCTTCTACGTTGCGACTGCGTTTATCACGAGTGAGTCAATACGAATTTAATGACTCTCTCCCCAATATCAGCGTTAATTTCTCTGCAGTTATACCAGTTTTCATCTCCTCGAAACGTCTCGCATGGGCCGTCCAGACTTCGCTCTTTCTATCCGTCCTCGGTGTGACCTTGTTCCTATTTGTCCCAATTGGTCTACATAAACACGTGAACGATGGCTCCTACCTCGTTGAATCTGGTCTTGGGAATAGTGGCTGGAATTCCGGCACAGCCTTTGTTTTGGGCATTACCAACTCACTATATGCCTTTGGGGGTACTGACGGAGGTAAGATATTCGCCCAGCTATTTAGTATCAGCCGGAATTGTTGACATTGGAAAAAGCGATTCATATTAGCGAGGAGATGGTTCAACCAAGCCGCAGAGTGCCGCAGGTCATCATTATGACTATGTTCATTGGCGTAGTCACTGCCCTTCCCCTTTTTATTGCACTGATGTATTTCATGACGGATCTGGATGCTGTTAGGGATTCGGCGTTGCCCAGTATGGAGTTGGTATATCAAGCGTTAGTCCCAATCACTGGCGGATTGTTTTGCGTCTGGAAGATACTGACACCTTCTACAGGACCGGAAATCGAAATGTGACGGTTTTCTTGATCTCTCTACTACTCGTTATCTTCTTCCGTATGTACACCTTCCTGTGTATGGGCTGAAAATGAATACTTACAACAGTGATTACAGTGTCTTTGCCTTCCCAATGGGTTACAAGTGGTCGTATCGCTTGGGCTCTGGCTCGTGATGTAAGATGATCCCTTGCTACTAAAAATCCACAGGACTGACACGCTCTTAGAATGGTGTTCCTTTCTCCGAGTATTTTTCTAAGGTCGACCAAAGGCTTGAGTTTCCTGTCCGAACAACTATTGCCGCCTTCGTCTTCGTGTTGTTTTATGGCTTGCTCTATCTTGCTTCAACCACAGCCTTCAATTCAATTGTTACGTCGGCGGTTCTGTTTTTGAACATCACCTATGCCGTTCCCCAAGGGATCCTGCTATTTCAAGGGCGGAAAGAGAGCCTGCCTCAGCGGTATCTAAATCTCGGCATCTTCGGCTATATTTGCAATGGATTCTCTATCCTTTGGATTGTAGTTTTGGGAGTCTTAGTGAGCCTGCCTCCGTCATTACCTGTCGACACGGAGACGATGAATTACTCTAGTGTTATTTTAGTGGGATTATTCATAATTATTCTTGTCGCGTGGCACTTTAACGGCAGGAAGAATTTCGAAGGTCCGCACATCGATTGGGACCTCATGAGGGAGGCAAACATGTTGGTGCTAAAGGCTGATGATCCTCATGATGATGGCCGTAACGATCTGGCCTAGAGTATAGAATTGGTGCTTTCGGAACTTAAATTGCACTCTGTATTGGGCATACACAACAAAAAAGATATCGCGGTTTCTTTTCAGGATTTTGGATTGTCTTATAGACGCGCTAGCCTGGAATCCAGAGCACTATAACTACTCTTCTCTAATGCTATCATGATAGTTTTTGTCTGGTAGTTCCGCTGCTAAACATAGCCTAAATCTTATAATCCCGTATACATCTCCTAGAGCTTAGTGCGGTGGCTTATTTGGAACCTAGGCGTCATTTGATTCGTTTTACCTTCCTAGACGGTTCGATTCGAGAGCACGTAGGTTTTCCTTTAGTCCCAAATACGCTTCCGACTCATTTGAAATGGAGTTTGCATACGCATCCCCTGAAAGCCATTAATCACCATGAAAAAAAAGCTACTCTAGTATCGGATAGCATCTTGATTTTAATCACATTGTACCATTGAAGTTTGCTTTGATTGATCTCGAGATGAACATTAGGCGTTGAGCTTTTGCGTGAGAACCCAATCAGTCTAAACTACTTCCTCTCTCTAAGCACCCTTCTCAACCATGCGTCCCTTGTCCTTACAGCTTGGGCTCCTATTTCCGTCGGGAAGAACAAGTCGAATCCGTGACATCCTCCACCCCATATGTGCAAGTCAGCTTGTACACCGCATTCCCATAGCTTAGTAGCATACGCAATATCTTCATCACGGAATGGCTCTCCTGAACCAGCATCAACGTAGGCAGGCGGTAAGTCTGACAGGTCTGTTGCACGCCCAGGTGCAACGTAATAGCTGACATTTCTTCGCTCGGCATCTTCACCAAGAACGCACTTCCAGGCGTATCGACCCCAAGCTGTGTAGAACCCTCGACCATTTTCAAATTGCCGGCTCGACAAAGTGATGAACCGATCATCAAGCATCGGACATACAAGCAGCTGTGCTGCAACCTTAGGCCCCTTTCGGTCTCGAGACATTAGCAAAGCTCCGGCGGCAAGGCCTGCCCCCGCTGAAACACCGGCCACAATGAAGCGGGCCGGATCGATATTGAGAGCACTCAAGTTCTCAGACATCCAAACAAGAGATGCATAGCAATCTTCCACGGCGGAAATGCCGGGGACATCTGGAGATAGTCGGTATCCCACGCTGATAATCACTGCATCCAATTCTTTGACGAACCCGCTTACTGCAGCAAGGCCGACGTAAACATTTCCCATCACTCTCCCTCCACCATGAAAGAACAGAATACCGGGATGAGGCTTGGAGGCTGTTGTTTGAGACTTTTTTCTCAGAATAATGGCAGGAATCTGGCTATCTGCACCTGAAACACTTATTTGTTCGATCGTTAACTCCGGGTCGTTATAAATATCTTCGTCGCGGGGCGGCTCTTCTCTTCGGAGCTCCATGAGCTCGCCTAGGCTCGCAGGAATCGGACGATGTTGCGTGTCTTCAACGGCAGTGATCTCAGGGTCATATGGAGGTAAATGAGTTTGGGTTGCGGACGACGTCAAGGTAGTGTTGTTTGGTGTCATTTTGGTGCTTTGATACTTTGTCTTGGTGTTAGCGATGCTTAGAGCCTCGCTCGTATCCAAATTGTACTAAACGAAAACAGAAACAGGAAGGGTTTTAGTTGTTCGCCTACTAACCTTTAATGCTCTCAGTCTAAGTTCAGATGGAGGAGATTACCAAGATCCGCATTAAACACTTCCTCCCTACGGCATTTGGAACAGCACCAAGGACAGACCTCAGCCTTCACAAATAAAGCCAAACGATGCATATCGGTGGTAGAGGACCAACTCGACTTGAACCTCGTCTTTCTTCAGGAGTCAAGTAGTGTGGGCTGGACGCGGCTTCTAGCGGCATGGATTGGTTGCTTTCCTAAATTCGGTAATACTTGCAACGCCAATCTTGCTATATCTCGGAACAACCCGAAGCAACTATAATTGGTGGGGAGACATAGCTAAGGGGTACGTATCAAGTACCGCCTAGCTTGGATCAATGCTTTCTTGTAGTTATGCTGACGAGGTACGCCTCTTCGACTTCATAGATTAAGAGTTGGGCAACCTAGCATTTTGCACCCAGCTACACTATTGAAAATGGCATGCTTTACGAAGAGTCTAAAATCACTGTTGTTCGAAACCGTTGATAGCTCTATATGAAAGCAGTGTAGGTAGCATTAAGGCTACGATAATGTTAAGCAGCAATGACGTTACGTCTACCCCTATTTCGACTTGACCTTACTACGTAAGTAGTGATGTGAGTCCTAAATTTCAAGGTTTTTAAACAGATCTTTGTTCAAACAACAGGTACTTTCGTGGCAAGGGCTATGGTTAGTCGACGACGAGGACGGCGGTAATACCGCCGTCCAGCCGCAACGGCACTACACGCGAACGATAAATTCCAATATACACCGAGCATATATGCATAATTCCATTGAGTGCGTAGTGTTTGCGAAGTCATCCCATTTTGCGATTACGAACAGGACTGGCTGACGTTATACCTTCGGTTTTATCGAGTTGGGGACTGTTTCTTCCCGTCGAGTTAAGGCCCTACACTTATTTTCCCTACATGCATCTTAAAATAAAAACTGAATGAAATAGACTGTCAATTTTGCTTCAATTTCCTACAATCTCACAATTTCGAGCTATTATAGGGGATAGGGCTGGGGTTGGCTCCGAGAATACCAATCTCGTTCAAAACCGTGTCGGCAGCGAGAGCGCCCTGCTCTACGGCGCCCTCGATAAATCCCTTCCATCCAAATGCCCAGTCCGCGTTAGCCATTAGAACATTACCGTGGCGCTTCTGGAGCTCGGCGAGATACTTGGTGAGGAATCCAGCAGGGTACCAGGCGGCACCGGCCTTGGCGTAGGGGTCGGAGACCCAATCGTGGAAGACAACCTTCTTTATCTCCATGGGATGGAATCGCTTTAGAGCGATTTCGAGTTTTTCGGGCTCTTTAAGGGGGTCAAGGACCCCTCGGTTGTCACCAGCGAACGAGGTGATACGGGTCGACTTGCCACCAGCGCAGAAACCATCACCGTAGATGTACAAGAAATCGCCGGGCCAAGTACATCCTCGGAGACCACGAAGATCCCCTTCAACTTCGGCGTGGATCTTCGTAAGGTAGTCAACCTGGTTAACTTTGATGGCTTCCTGGCGGAGCGGTGAGAGAGGAGGGTCGAACTGGATATCTGGGAGGACAGCAATCGGTATGGTATTTACGACACGCTTTGCGCGATGGATTTTATCGGTTGTGGTGACGACAGAGACAATACCGTCTTTTTCGACAATTGACTTAATTGGGGTTTTGAATGAATACTGAAGCCCAAGCCGCGTAGCATCGTCGAAAATACGGCGCGCAAGGGTGGACTGGCCCTCACGGATCTTGTAGAGGGTCCAGACCTCTTCGAACGTCGCTATATCATAGTTTTGGAGGGCCTGGGCGCGAATCATCTCTAAGAAACCAATATTCTCAACGGAGCCGCCACCGCAGTGGGGAACGAGTGACTCTAGAAGGGCGAGTTCATCGGCGGTCAATTGGTCCTTGATCTGGTCGATACGGTCGCGGCACGAGAGCTGGTCGACAGCCTGAATCTGGCTGAAGCTGACGCGAGAGTTACCGAGAGTGGAGTGAGGGAGAGGGCAGATATCCCGGCCGTTATTACCGTCAATGTTGATGAAGATGCCCCAGGCCTTGGCGGTCATTTCACCGGCCTCCTTATGGGTGAACTTCCGAGAACCTGAGCCAGTGTCGAGGGTGAAATAATCGCAGCCCCCGTTTTCGGTGCGGGTCATCGAGACGTCATCCTTCAGGCCGTAGCGCTGCATTTCAGCAAACAGACGGCCATGAACATGCGAAACCCAGGTGCCACCCATCTCAAAGGTGGTACCGTTGACCTCGGCACTCCAGGTTCGACCGCCGACACGGTCGCGGGCCTCAATAAGAAGGGTCTTCTTGCCTTTCAGATGTCAGTAACCTGGCTCTACATGTTTCTTCCCTTTAATCCTGTCTAACTCACCAGCCTTGACCAAGTCGCGTGCGGCAACCAGACCAGCGTAGCCGGCACCGACGACAATGGCCTCCCAGATATTACCATCATCAGTCTGCCGAATGTGACGCTCGGGCTTGATGACACCGTAAGTGCAGAGGCCATCGACTAGGCCGTCCTTCTTGGTGTAAGTGTAGCCCTCGTTAGAGGGGTTGGCGTAGTAAGAAGACATGGTGCCTACGCCGAAGACAAACTGAATATGGGAGATTCAAAACGGAGAATCGTAGAGGCGCAAGCCGTGGCCATTGATATTGTGAGATGGTTACTTGATATCGGACATGCCTAAGCGGAGGTACTTGTTTGCCGGGAAGTCGAATGTATATTCAGAGTCGGAAGGTCCAGAACATCTCCAGAACGGGCAAGCATGGGAGCGGGGACGACTCGAGGGGACTGGTTGAAAGGCTTTCCAGTCTTGGGGAAGTTTCCACTTAATGGCTTCTATTCTTTCAGGGTATCGGGGCCTTTCTGGCGGGACTATCCGTGCTCGAAACCAGTAATGCTTACAATCGCGTCGATCAGCAAGCGATCAGCAAGCGCTCACCACTACCCTAAGGTGCCTTGATTGGTTCCTTTTCCCGAAATGGTAAGACTCTCCATTGCTGAGCAATTTGCCGTATTTGGTTGGTAGTGGAATCCACCCGTCTAACCGTGCTAGATACTAGTGGTGGAGTGAATCGAAGCGTCTGTCTTATGCCGTCATAATGTTGGATGATAGTATACCCTTCTGCACGGGGCACGGGGTACGGGTCAGGGCAATAAAAGTCATGTCTCCCCTGATCCGATATGCCTTTTAGTCGAGATTACCGCCGATACACATTCTGTGGCATAATAATACTTCATACTTACCATCCGAGGCCGAGCACTTGAGTACTAGCTGCCCACCATGGCAAATTCCAAAGAATGGCAGAAGATGGTAAATGGGGAGCTATACTGGGCGTGGGATGAGGACCTCCAAGCAAACAGAACTCGGTGTAAGAAGGCTTGTGCAGCATTCAATGCGGCGGAGAACGAGTCTAGGCGCCGGCGCGTTGAGTTATGGAGAGAGTAAGACGAGAAATTCTTCATCGGGATATGTCCAGTCATCCATTTCAACGCCCATACTCCGTTGGGACGATGAGCTGACAGAATGTGCGAAGTATCATAGGAGATTCTCGGCCCTTGCCACCCATACATCCTGACCCCAAGGCCGACGAGGCGCTATTTAAACATACGGACCCCTTTGTCGATGGACCTATTTCCATCGATCATGGTATTAACTTCAAAGTCGGGAAGGGGACGTTCCTCAATTTCAACTTACTCGTTCTTGATACCTGCCAAATTACTATTGGAGAGAACGTCTTGTTCGGTCCAAATGTCTGTCTCTATGGTGCTACTCATCCGATGGATCCGGCGATTCGTCGCGGGCTTGAAGGACCAGAAGCTGGGAAAGAGATTCACGTTGAGGATGATGTCTGGGTAGGCGGTAGTGCTCTCATCCTGGCCGGGGTAAGAATTGGGAAAGGTAGCACAGTTGGGGCAGGCTCTGTCGTAACCAAGGTACGATTGTGGTCATCTGTTTTGGAAAGAGTAATAGCGCTGACGGGACTTAGGACGTTCCTCCGTACCATTTCGTTGCAGGAAACCCTGCTAAGGTCATTCGCCGTATTGAAACCACAATGAACCCCGAGCAAAATCAAAATAACCCCCCAGTTACCTAGGGGGTATACGAACGTTTGATACGCAACAAATAAAATTCGTGCCGCTTTAGGTTTGGTATATTTCGGGCAAATAACCGACTATTGCGTGGTGCCAATTTATGCGTAGAAATATCAGCCTCTTGTGAGAGCCGCGCGGGTTCTAGGCCGATAACGATTGCGGGCAACTTAGGAGGAAGGGTTGTGTCACACGCGAAGTCTCAAGGCTAGCTAGATGAATACGTGGCTAGGTTCAATATGTTCTTTGAATATAGTGGGATTACGCGCCACTCGATAAAGACCGAGCCGCCTACGAAGACCGAAAATATTTCTGATGCTTGAGATAGGCAAGCAATTAGGCAAAGATATTAGTTTGACATCAAGAACTCAGATTTTCACTATGAATGCGCTGTAACGTTGAGTAGGAGGAGCTAATTGCCAAAATAGTGATGAGAGAAAGCGAGGATATAATAACTATAATATAAACCCAACAGCTTGGCAATTAGCTTTCGCAATGAGTATCTAGTATTGCAGGAATTTCTCTCTGAGCAATCGCTTCTCTATCTTTATCATTATACATTAGGTTAAATAAAGCTGACTAATCATGGCATTACGAATGTTCACGGGTGATTTTAAGGTTGTTTACGTATTAAATCTGCAGTATTATTATAGGATGTTTTTGGCATCGTGTGTTACACCTGTAGAATAGAGATGTGTTCTGTATATTACTAATAACACTTAGCATAGATAATATAGGCTCTCTGTGCAATAACAAGTGTTCATTCCGCCCTTATATTAAGTATCATAACATTGTGATGAAAATAACAAGAAGCGCCCCTTAAAAGGATACGGTGTGTAGTGCGGCCCAGTGAGACTCAGCAAATGTAAGGAATTAAGCTATCTAAAGATAACAGACTCTAAATGCCCCAACGGGGAATGGTGGCGAACAACGATTCCGTTCCCTTCGTAGACAAGATACAACTCGAAATGTTGAACAGAAGGGTTGTAGTCTTCGTGCATGATGATTGCCGAATTTGCGTCAAATAATATGCAGAGTAGACGCCAGGGGTGGCCATGGGCACAGTTGAAGGTTCATTGGAATCTGAAGAGCTTAGATATATATCGTAGACGACGGTTCACACTTAGTTTATTTTCTGCGTACCTGTATAGTATCTGTTAATTGATTACTGTTAGAGAGCCGGGACGAAATCCGCGTTGCCCCTCCCATCCCGAACCCCTCGCCGAGACCCCGTATTATAGCCTTCTCCTCCTATCTTGACATTCAGGAAGACGCCCCATCTACTTAAATAATGTTTGTAATAACTCCGTTAAAACCGTAATTCCGGGGTGCCGTGACCGCCATGGGACTCCCGTGCCCGACGGGTGGTAGTCTGGGAGCGGTAGTGGGAGCGGTAGCGATAGCGGTGATTAACGTTCATCTCATCTGGGGCTCTCAATAATTATAACGGAGTACGTATACAACGAATCATATGCCTTCGATACACAGGCAGAGACTTAGTTGGGTACTACTGGTTAGACTTTATCTGGTATAATAATACGTTCGGTCTAAATTTTATTGCTTGGAAACTACGATAGCGACGGCTTTGTCGGCTCTAAATGCACGTTGAATAGGGTATATACTCTCGGACTCGTCCTTTGTAGCAACGAACTTATTTTGTAGCTGGCCGTTTATATGACCTAAATGTGATAGTAAACCCACCAGGGGCCCCGGGCGTTCTACTTTAATTATGTAAATACCAGCTCCCTTTTCTTGCATCTTCGTATACAGGGCTCTTCAAATGAATGTGTTGCGCTACGAACTACAACGCAGAGAACCGGACTAGCGGTAGAGACCACAAAAGAATATTGTCCACTCGCATAGCGAGAGAATCTTGTGCCATCCGCCAACAAGCACGATGTGCCGAAATGCAGCCGGGACCAACCACAGCGCTGCTGAGATATGTGTTGAGACGAACAATTTCCATCAGGTTATCCAGCACTTTGACGACAAGGGAGGAATTATCAACAAGAAGACAACTCGTTTCTCCATTGATTGCGGAATCTGCAAAGGAAAAAAGCTAGCTATTGTGAACCCGGACTTTGACAAGCCGTCAGATGATACACACCAAAAATACGTCGTTTTACCGCGCTGTGGACATGCATTCTGTTCAATCTGTATCAGTGAAGTAGGCTGCAATCTCTTTGGGCCGTCTTGCGTTTACTTCAAGCCCCCATTAGGCGACAGAAGCTGACCAAAAAAATAACATAGTGGATCAACATGCACAAAGACCGCACGACGTGCCCATCATGCCGCGCTCTCGTATACGGTAGGGAGTGTATGATACTGCTAGTGAATTTTGGTTCCACAATCAAGAACATAGGGACGCAAGACAGGGAAATCGTGGAAATTCGCAGGATACTTCTCGAGAGAGGGCGCGGGAAATCCTGCGAGGGATGCCCACGAGAGAGAGGAATTGACGAATTGGCCTCCTTTTTCTCGCCGCGGGGAGGCTGGCAAGGGCCCGGAAGCAGGCCTTTCCCCATCTGGGAGCCATATCTCGTCAGGTTTCCAAGAATACGCCCTGTGGAGTTGAATTGGGTGGAACAAAGGATATGCGGTGGTCGTATCGTGGAAGATGTGCCTCTCCACGCTCTGGCCGGTGCAGTCCAGAGCGAACTCTACGAGGCCCGGCGGAGATTTGCGAATTGGCTGAACTCGTCCAACCAGCTAATAAGAGATTACATATTGCACTCTTTTAATCTTGAGCTCAGACGGCGGATAGCTACTTATGCGCATGATGAGCTCGAGGAGGCGCTGAATAGGATCAGTATGGAGGAGGCATTTGGGATAGATTAATGTCTAACATGGGGCTGTGCTCTGCAACGTGCTGCAAAATATGAATTCTCCAGCCACGTAGACCTAGTACGCAGTGTCTATCGGAGAGAATCTTCAAGCAACAATTGCATGAAATGATAGGAAGTTGCTTATCTTTTTGATTTAGAACTTATTCCGATAATTATTTTCAATATTTAATATCATTATCACAGAATGGTCAGGCTTTGGCAACACGGTGTCACTAAGAGAGGCCTGATCTTCCGACGTGATATTCATTCAATAGTGCACCTTCGCCTCTGCACTTTTTACCCCTGATTGCTGACAAACCAGCGAGCAAGGCTCTTATCGAAGAATCCGAGCCTCCCCCTTTATGATATACACATGCTCGGGTGTTGAACGATCTTGGTCTGAGCTACGCGTCAAGTGGCGTACGTTAGTTGATCTCGGTCGCGTGGGGCGGGGTCGGGTGCGGGGTAGAATGAGGGGCACAATGAGGGGCATAATGCGGGGAACTGTGGAGAGTACAATGTACTACTTAACCTCACGAGGCCATCCCCAGGTAGATTTTGTGCCGATACCATACCAACGCTTGCTTACGTCGCGCCATGACGTGTGCAGGTACAGTATTCTCTTGAGGCTCAGTCGCGCGATATTATATCGATGAGGTTCCTGGAAGTAACATTTGGTCGTCGCAAAGCCTTGACTGTAGCTCTCTGAAGCTTTCTACAGGACAGCTATCTCCTAAACATCTCTCGTCATCGAAATTTACTGGCGGCTCAATTCATGCACAATTTCGACCTTGGAACGGGCCATTCAAATCTCTGACTCATACCTAACCGAGACGGCCAATCATGACAGACTACGACACAGCGGTAGGACTGTCGCCCCTATATCGTATAGGCGACCCTTCACAACATAGTTCGGGGTCCGCTACAACAAGACCTGCAGGACTCGGTTCATAGCAGGGGGGGACGGAGAATGGAATGACTGAATGAGCCTCATACCCCCCACATGCGTCGTACCGATTTGCGTATGGAACGCCATCGAACTACGATGAAACTACAATCTCTGTAAAAACACTTGAGGGCTTAGAGAGCAGTTTACACTGAGTTCTATGAGGGCAGGCGTAGCTAGCCTAAAGAGCGCTACCAAGCGGCTCTTGGGACTAGCGCCAACACAGAGATGAGGCTGAGACATGGCAGGTGGTGGTAGTCATGGGGGAGCACGGAGAGACGTGTTGATGGCAGGGCAGGATAGGGTTGTCGTTTTGTGACGAGTTTCTTAATGATTATTTGGAAACTAAGAATAGGGAGGAATGGATCGAATTTCCCTTAGTCCGGGACGCCAAGTGGGTTTGGGCACGGATGCCATGAGGGGGGGGGGGGGGGATGTGGTTGCAGGGAGGTCAAGAGGCGTGGCATTGGGCTCATCCTATCAGGCTGAGTCGTGCCGTCCTTTGTCGTAGTGAATGGACGCGTTGTACGAGATTTCAGGCCCGAAAATTCTCGTGCTTACGGGAACGTGTTCGATAACTTCGTGGAACCCCGATACTGTCCGCGTTGTAGTGAGGGGGAAGAATAGGAGTGATGCCAGTCATTTGTCCATCTCGGCATCGCTTTAGCAGAGTATACGACAAATGTCAATTCTCGATTTGGGTGATATAAATAATATTCAATTGTGACTTTCAAAGGTGCAAGATTATGTACAGCATAAAAAGGGTTATTTTAAATGAAGAAACATAATTATGTGACATATCGAGAGCGTACGGCTTGGCATCTGGGGAAAACCATGAGCCGCATAAAAGGGCCAAGTTTTAGCGACATGGTGCCGATCCGAGACCCACTCCCCGGAAGAAATATTCAGCAGTACCAGAGAAATTGGAAAGCCGGCTACGGAAGCAATAAACGCAGGCGCGTACATCGTAAAGCAAGCGGCATGTAACCTAACGATGAATGGGGGACCCGATTTGGCTTGGCCATTCCCCCCTCAGTTGAATCACTCCCTTCACTTCCGAGTTTTGGAACTGAACTCTGACCTGAGAGAGAACGGTGTGTCACATCGTCAGAATTGGGAATCTAACACGTACCGCAGATACGTGTAGACATACGACAGTATGAATGCTACAGTTGGCGTTTTCAGGAGTCTAGACACGCGATGATACAAAGCCATCCTCTTCCGTGAAGCTTCGTTGGGTTAACATTCATAGTTTCCTCTTCTTATAAATCTAATCACGGCTCTCGACAGAACATGACAGCGCGCAACTACGCAACTTCTGCTCCTAACCCCTCTTCTTCTTCTCGCTACCTAGATTCAACATCGCCAGCGACGGCTTGACAGGCCGTCCAGCCCGTATTATTTGCAATGAGTCCCCCACTCACCAAAAACGCAAGCGAGAACTTTGTAGTTTCGGCGACCTTGATCGCACTCACTTCATCATCTGTCCTCACACGGCTTGCCCTCAAGCTCTATCGTCGCCAGGCCCCACAAGGACCGGATTGGATGTGCTTTATTGCCACGGGGATATTTACTGCTTACGCATCGCTGATTATAAATTGTAAGCCCATCCTTTGACGTCTTAGCAAATCAATGAGTTCCAAGACTACTTTCACTACGAGCACTGAATCGGACGCAGTAAGCTACAATATAAGTAGCCGGGGGAAGGCCGCTCGCTTTATCATACGAGGCGCTTGTGAGTACGCGTGGCTAATGCTCACTGGGTATAAAAGTCATTTTCAACGTTTCTCAGTACCACGCACTTGACCCGGACCCAAGACTCGGGCTGGATGAAGCGACCAACCTTGCGAAGGTAAGACTTGAAGGGAAACTCAGGAAAGAAGCATTCTGACATTAAAACTAGCTGGCATACACTAGCGAACTCCTATTCGGTTTTGGAATTACTACGATCAAACTCAGCATCCTCTGGTTCTATCACAATCTGTTCTCCGTCGACCAGACCTTACAGCGCGTCATTCACGCCACCGCCGTCATTTGTATCGCCTGGTTCATCGTCGCCACGCTGGTGATTGCCCTCCAGTGCATGCCGGTCCAGGCATACTGGGAGCACTTCGACCTGCCACCGTACTGCCTTGAATACCCACGTGTGTTGCTGGGATACGAGATATCGAATCTCCTAATCGATGTGGCGATTTTGTGCATTCCAACCGGTACTGTTATACGACTACAGCTTCCATGGCTGAAAAAGGTGCCGATTATTGGCATATTTCTTTTGGGGGCCGTGTAAGCTACACACATTCAGCTCTGCGCTTTTTACCCCTGAGTCCTGACACATCTAGGGTCTGTGTCTTCAGTATTATCCGGTTGAAGGCGATTTGGAACCCGCCCAACATCTTCGCGGGGTGTGAGTTCCATCTTTCCAGGCCTCTCCATGGGACTAGGAGCACTAGCTAATTGACACATTGCATAGTCGATTTTGGTGCTACGTTCGTATGGTCTACCCTGCAGTTGGGTGTGGCAATCATCACAAGCTGTCTGCCTACGTTCGGTCCACTATTGATTTTCTTCTCAAAACCAATCCCCTACATCCGGAGTTGGTATGAGTCGCTGAGATCGCGCCAGTCTGCCTCTAATTCCGGGGCTCGGAGTAAGACGACGGATGCCACTAATGGCGAACGCCCCTGGGTCCGAGTTGGGGATGACCGACTCAACGTGGATTTACAGAGCTGGGCTTCTGGTGAGGATTTAGACGGCCCAGAGTACGTACTCCATCCAGTGCCATCTAGGGCAATATTAGTCAATAGGGTGGTCGAGGTCGTCTAGACTGTGTACCATATTCCTGGCACCTTTCCCATTCGGAGCTCATAGGCGGGGAAACCAGCAATGTAGCCCCTATTCTATTAAAGATTCGTCGCTGAATGGGCAACACTTTAGTCATAGAACCCACAAGAGATACCCTCTGACACCGTGTAAGAATCTCGTATTTCGCGCCTAGTGCTGTAGTTTGCCACGCTGGAAGGTCCTGGACCTTCCCCTGAATACGAGAATCGTAGTTACCTGAGTACCGCATTAGCAGGGTAGTACGGCCAAGGCGATGACAATTACTAATAGTATCTGCGCGACCAATTGAGAACGCGGTGAGCCTCAAGGTGGATTTGCCAGTTACTGCGGTGCCAGCCAGCCACAGCTGGTAACAGTCATGAAAGAGCAGGCTCTATGCAACCTCACAGGGGCACGATGCAGCTGACTAAAGGTCAATATATTGGGTCGCTGCAACCCTGCAATGCACCCATCCGCTTCAGCCACACGCGCCATCGGATGTAGCGGGTCTGTTACCAAAAAGGGTCCTGTGGAAGCCCAATAGAGGGTACCGGGGTGGATTGTATGGCAAGATTTCGCATTAAAAGTGCCGTATCTGGGCAATGAAAACAAGGTCGACCAGAGGTCGCATGCATGGGAGGCACAAGTTCGGATATGCAATGGTAGGATGATTCGTTAGAGGCTCTGCGTTATTGAACCGTACGACCTGAAACAACAATTAAGTCCTACATATGTGTGCCGGTATATGGGGTGGTATCGCAGCGCATGTTGGCCTATGATGTGTGTAGAGGACCTGAAAAAGAACGGCTCAACTTCCCCTCACTGATTAAGCGAAGCTCAATATGCGCGGTCCTTCTGGGGGCGGATTACCTTAGCCTCCTCGGGATTTGGTACAGTCATGGGAAATATAGATGTCGCAACGTGATAGCTGGCCGGTTGTATTCAGACATGCCTGGGCATTGTCTTGTTCGGGCCATGATGAGTCAGCACGTCCTTTGACTCCTTTCGTGCCGAGCTCCTCATGCTGCATATAACGCCACTAACATGCCCTGTTTTGGCCTACGTATGGCATGGAGGAAGCCTTCACATATCACAATTGATTAGTACGTGTTAGAAACTGGAATTTTTAACTGAATAGTGTGTCTTGAAATATAGAAGCGAGGGTATATCTTTTAATTGAGCATTCCCGAGTATATGCATGGTTTGACCTCGACTGCGGTACTATAGACGGAAAGATAGCGACTAAATTCATGTAATGTACTTTTTGCTAATTGACAGATCGTGTTATGATACCTGCTTACCGTTGTCGCCCGCTCCCGTGACTCGACCATCAGGTGTGCCTTAAGCTTGATTTATTGGCTATTGTGACGGGCAGCCAAGCGGCTATGTGAACATGCTGTTAATAAAAATACGTACGGAAGAAGAAGGGAAGCATGAAGGTTCCGGCGATCCTACGGCTATATATACACTAGTCGACGGGCTCCGCCTTAGCCCGTAACAGCTATATACATATACGGTCCGACCATAGCACCATTTCTATAGAAAAGGGAAGTTTTTTTTATGTCAAGCGATTTACTCGTGGGATACCCCGGCGGTATATAAAACGCTGGCCCTGTCCTGAAAGATGCCATTAGATTGACATTGGAGAGATTTAAGTGGCCTTAGGTGTCCGCTAGAAATAGATGCAATGGAAGGAAATATATATGGCCTAACCACCTCCACGTCTAATATACACACACCTTCCAATGCCATTTCTTGCGCTAGTCTAGATATTCGATCCGTTGTTATGTTGGTTCCTAATCGTAACTGCACAGCCGTATTCTTGAGCGGCTGTTTCCTCGCGAAATGAGGTTGGCACCCTGAAGCAAACCCGTTTATCGGCTTGTGTTGACTGGCTTAAAGGCTATGACTTTTATCAACTTGGACCAAGCAACCCCGTCACCACATAGTCGCCTTCGCTGCTGGGCGAAAGAGAGAAAACATCTCTATTCGTTGCCATGAAGCAGTTAGCCTCGGTGTTTGGGATCATTAAAGTCAGATTTGCGTGAAAAGTGGCCGCCGTGCAGTTGTCTGCGCCCATATAATGGTTAAAGGACACACAGGCCTGTAGGCAGTCGTGGAGAGTGTAAGAAATCTTGCTGTTAATCAGCTTTATGCCGTCTTAACATTTGCATATGGAGCAAACTCACAATGCTAAGAATAGCCGTGTCGATGCTATAGGCGTATGTATTATGGCAGTACATTTGGAAGATGGATGTTCGATGTCCAAAAGTGCTTGACTGCGGGGTGGAGTCGAGGCCTGGGCATTCAAGGGGAAGAAGGACGTCAGTCTCGACCCTGAAGACGGAGGACGAATTTGTAGTAGTATTATTTGTGTTGGAGGTTTCGCATGATCTGCAATTGACTTTAGTAACCAACTCAGAGGCGGATTTTGGAGGGAAAAAAGCTCTGAGTCCGTACTGCTTCGCATTCTTCACGGCGAGAGAGCCCCCAACGCCGGCCGCAACACTCGCAGCGATGATCAAAATGACGAGCACAATGGCTAGGATCAAAGTTGACCCGGGTATGCCGTAGACTGTCTTCCGCCTTGGGGTGTCAGATGTGAAGATAGAATTAGTGCCTGCGTTGGACTTATCGGGCGCGCTAATATTATCATTAGGGGCCTCTGGTCTACGCTCGTTCACAGGCTCAAGTGTTGAATTATATACCCATACTAGCCCATCGTCGTAAGATTGTGATAATTTCGGTAGAACCATCACTATTCCAAAGGTTACAAAGCCCAGAGAGTGTTCGGCACTTAAATTGGATGTAGAGTATTAAGACTGTCGCCAGGGTCCACGCGATATGTGAAGTCGAAAGCATACTTGCAAAGAGGGAGTGAGCTTCTTGATAAACCCGAGTCCTGGAAAGCGCCCGACGACGGGACTAGGATTCACTAGCTCATCGTCTGAGAGAGGTTCGTAGGGCGTCTAGTAACATGTTCCTCAAGGGGTAATTATCTATATATAGAAAGACGGAATGTATGTTGCTATTGGGACGTTCTCGAAGGTGGGCGTAGTTTGAGTAGGTATCA
This sequence comes from Xylariales sp. No.14919, assembly GCA_002003505.1. Classification (NCBI taxonomy): domain Eukaryota; kingdom Fungi; phylum Ascomycota; class Sordariomycetes; order Xylariales; species Xylariales sp. No.14919. The sequence goes on along the minus strand of BDMC01000021.1, from coordinate 100,358 downwards.
TGAGGGAGTGGCCGAAATAAATATTTCCAAATAGCGTAGTCTACTTGGACCCGCATACCTAATGATCAGTTATATTCTACACTTCTATATATGATGACCAAATTAATTTACCCTATTAATCGCAACCAAATTCATGCGAGTTCAGCATTGAAACTGTACAGTGCTTACTCACTAAGGAATATATAGGTAAGAGAAAAGTGCAACTCAAAGGGACTTGGCTACATAATCGATTTAGGTTGCTACAGGATGCTAACGTAAGTCTATCCCAGCCGCACCTACTTTCACCTTCAATACTCTAAGAATACACCTCATGTAAGACTAGGGCTAATGGAATGGAGGAATGTAGCAGAATCCTTCACTATTTTGCGTTATTCATAGCCTCATAAAGTTAAGAGCAACGGCGTATGCAACGGCGCACGCCTATATAACTTTCGAGAAGCTTTACAAATCTCGTCTTGGACATTTCAAAATCAGCCCGTGTTACTGCACAAATTTGCAATAGAGAAATATGCTAAATTGATAGGATCGCTAAACGCCGTCCGAAACATGCGCGTTAATGAAGGCGGGGGTGGCGGTGCATCGATAACCCTCGCCAGTATTAGTTAATTCCTGCTGAGATCCTAAAAGGGGCGCTGAAAAGCTCTAACCTCCGACGTCTCATTTTATATCTGTGCTTATTGCACTGAAACTCTGTGCCGTAACATGCTTAGGCTTTAACGCCCGACAGCCATGATTTCTGACACCACGGCATCATGCCAAGAGCCTTCATCTTCCACGTCACCGCCCTCGCCCGAATTTGGAAACGAATTCGCCTCTGGGATGGGGCCCGTGGGAGGGAGATTTAGGTCGGGTTCGCCGACAACTTCGATACCCCAACGATGGTCCCCCTGGTCTGTGATAAACCAATCAAGCTTCGCCCTGACGGTATCGTCGTGTTTTATACTCTCCAATGTCCTCTCTCCGGCGATGTTGAGGAGCCTATGACTACCGGCGACAAGGAATGCTATATCGGAAATGCTATTCACTTGTCGTAGAAGCAATCGATTGTATCTTTGCGAGGCGATTGCGAGCAACACACAAGTTATGATGAGGTACCCTAGGATCGAGATGCAAATCCATGCCGCAAGTTCGGATATAGATAGTACCTCCATGGGTCAAGACACAGACACGGGTACCGTTCTATCTGTGATGTTGCTGCTGTTATTACTTCCTACCAGCGTTGTTGTGTTCGGGAAATTCCCAGCGTAGGGTTTCCCAATATCTGCCGTGAGCTTCTCATCCGGGGACTGGTACACGTATCCTCCACTAGTCATGGAAATCTCGTTATTTACTAAATGTTGGAAGAACACCGAAAATGTTCGCTGTGCCGCCTCTTCAAGCGTTTCTATTTCCAATAGTGCGCTATGATTATTATTGACCGGGGACAGCATTGTGTAGGTCATGTAATCCACGTTTAGACCGGGCTCACGGATATTGAAGGTTTGCTCCTCGAGCCTTTCTGCTGTTGAAATGAGAAACGAGTCTGAGCCCGCAACGCTTCCAATATATGTGGCACCTATAAGGTTCTCTAGGTCTGCTGATCCGAGGAGTCCAAGGACAAAAAGAATGCCGTGGCTCGTCGTCATATTCACAGGGATGTTTGTGCCCCAAAAATCAGGCTGGTTATAAGCTAGAAAGTCGTCGGTCCAAGCAAATTCGTCTCTCTGTATAATAGCAATTTTTCTCTTCCCACCGTTCCTTTCCACATTAGTATTTAGTTATAGATAGTTATTTGTTTTTTATTTTAGTTTGGGCAGTATTAGACCCTTCTGCGCGTCGTATACGGCTCGCAGAAAGGCCTAAAACGCTCACGCTCCCCCAATACATGCGCTATTACTACCAACTAAATCGCCCAGAAGTGTGCTGTAGAAGAGATAAGAGGAACGGTATGATATGGATGTTCCGTTAGACCCAACTACCGGGCCTATTGCTAGAGTCAGGAACGGCTGGGCCCTGCGAAGGTTCGTATTAAGGGAGCCCCACTACAAGCCGACGATGACGGCGATCAGTGTTGTGACGATAGAGGCGGGATTCGCATCACCAAGGTCTACGCCTTTAACGGATACGGAAATGGTATACACGAAAGCTTTTTGGTAGAGTTTGTGCCCTCGGGAGTAGACGTAAAGGGTAAGTATGGCAGCTACCAGAGCTATCAAAATTATTATCATTTCCGTACCGCAGTTAACAAAACACGATCGGGTACGCCCCAAATATCCAGCCTTTGTCTTTACGGAAGTTCTAGGTTCACTGTGTTTTCCGTCACAAGCATGTTTAACGGTGGCGGCCACCGGCGCCCTAGACAACCACGTTCCTGTCGCATAGTATCAAACGAGTAAGGCAACGGACGGCGTAGAACACATTAGCAAACCATGACGTTTGTACCATATTTTTAGTGCTCCTCGAACGTGAGAACTATCGGCGGCCGCGTGGAACCACGCTAGATCTCGTGAATCACGAGTATAATTTTCGACTTCAGTAGGGCGAATTGAAGAAACAACTCCAGTCATATCCCGGTCATCTAAATCGTCATTCTAGTCAACCTAACACAAGCACTAAATCAACTTAGGCCATACAGCCAAGCCACAAAAACTCGAGGGCTCTCCCCCAGTCAGCACAAGCACCAGCCCCTATTTTTGAGGGGATGTATGTAACATAGCTGCCTGGCTGCCTGGCTGTGTGAACTAAGATCTTGGCATTGTTATGCCCGGTGTCGAGTGCGCTAGTCCAAAGGGGGTAATTTAATGACCAATTTTGTGAATTTGTGCTTAACACTGAGCGCAGAAGAATACTCGAATGTGAGTAAATAATAATTATTATTCATTGGACAACACCGTAGCCATATACTCCTATTTCTACCCAGTATTCCTAAAAGTCACGGTTGATGTCACACCTCTAGAACTAAGTGGTGTTCCGTATATTAATAATAACACTCAGCATAAATAGCCTATCATCTCTGCGCATTACGTGTTCATTACACCCCTATACTAAGGATCATGACAGTTAAGATAAACAAAGTCCTCCGTCAAGACGATACAAGTACTTAACACCGTCCTCATTTAATTCAAGCATAGCCGTATCCTAGTTGCCCCAAGACACCATATTTCCTGTAATCTTTAGGGATAAATATGCCGCACCAGCCTATCCAAAGTGCTATTAGCAAAGAAAATTAGCAATATAATAAAAGGGTGTTAGATGTTACTTTGACCTACGGTTTTTAAGATTTTACATTCTGACCTCTCGGCTAGGGATTTCGCAGACTTCAAGTAGGCCTTTCAACGGGTTGCGCCCGTTTTCGGACATACAATTGACGTGAGGTGTTCTGGATGACTTGGCAACTCTCCCGAACCCCCATAATAAGAAGAATAGGTATCTGCTCCCATCCCGTAAACTAGGCAAACGCTCATTTAGTATTAATACATTCTTAAATTGTCTTATGCGGCTTCGCTATCCTTGATCCATGGGTGCTGGAGCACCTCATAAGCCTCTAATCTCTCACCAGGATGATATTTGAAGAGTCTTCTGAGGAGGTCGGCTAGAGCTATTACCTCCTCTTTCTCGTATTGATAGCTGATAGGAGGTTCATCCCGATCTTCACCGAGAAAGGAGGGATATTGCTCTCTCTTAGCTCCTAACTTAGCCTCTAGGACATCATTGTATCCGCTGCCTGTGACGTACTCATGCCTTCTACTTTCTAGAGAGGCTAACGAGCATGTGACCGGCGAGACAGAGCTACCGCTTTCGTCGAGATCTTTGACTATGTCGTTGTGGCCCCCAAAACCTTCATGCTCCCAGACCTTTCGATATGGTTCCACCAATGGACCGAGGATGATTTCCATCTCATAGACAACTCTACTAAGCTTCGCACCATAATAGAAGCTATTGCCAAAGAGCTTAGCACGCGTTCGAACTTCGTAGATCGTACAAGCTAGGGACCAGATGTCTGCACCGGTGCCGACTGTCTGGTGGAAGAGGACTTCTGGGGCCGCATAGGGTGTTGGTATACCCGTAGTATTTCTCGGAGTATTCACGGAAAAAGATTCGCCGAAATCTACAACGGCGATCTCGGGAAGGAGTAGCTTTTCACACCAGTCTGGGCTCACTGTTAACACACAGTACTCCGGGCCTTTAGGACGAGGGCTTTTCCCCGAAACCGTCCGAACGTCGTAAGCTTCAGGGTCTCCTAATAGTTCTGCCATTTGAGATGGGTCGAGCTTGTGCAAGGCCTCCTGGTCTAGCTTCATCAGGATATTCGATGGGCGAAAGTCACCATGACAAACGCCTTTGCTGTGTAAAAATGCCAAGGCTTGCGCGATCTGCGCACATATCTTCGTCGAGTCTTTCTTTGTGCTTGGCTGTGTGTTGTCTAGATCAAGGCGCCACTCGGATACTGGGTAGCCGTATATACGCATCACCAAACAAAGATGTCGACCATTAGGCCCCTCAATCCAAAAGGTTTCCATCGGGGCTGCGATGTGATTCCGTTCAAGTTCTTCCAGTGATGAACTCTGTTTCAGAGAGTCTAGGGTTTTTAATTCCGCAGAATCTGATGAATAATCTGCGGCCATCACTTTAACGGCCCTCCATGTCTCGAGCTGACGATCTCGGCACAGCCATACCGTCCCAAATCCCCCACTTCCCAGTTTATGAACCACTTCAAATCTGTCGTCCAGGACGTCTTCAATATGGATTGGGTGGAATCCACCCCTGTTGTATCTGGCAATGTCTTCTAGTCCCCACTCTTTGGTGAGGTAACTATACTCGTATTCTTGGGTGTCGTCTGACTCTTGGGTATTGTTGCAGGCCGAAAGGATAGCCTCGGCTTGCTGTGGGTTTAGTAGCTCAATTGTGACGTTTTTATCCATGGCCGCGCTGAATGTATACGCTGCTAGGCTGATTAATTTAAGGGTAGCTGAGGATGCTGACGGAGTCAAGAAAAGTGTATTCTGAGGGACTTGTGGCAACTTCAAAATCTAATTATTGGGCAGATCGAGGGAGTTATGACACCCGAATGGGAATATCCGACTAATTTATGGGCGTAAGAAATGAATAACCTGAAACATGTGCCTTTGTATATCGGATTTTAAAGGAGGAGAAAACAAAGAGATACAAATCAATAGTGCGTCGCGTACTAAATCGAAGAAAGGCAAGCCAATCACTACTCCACTCTCAGTGAGCCATCTATCCGGGGCATGGCGAGGACGTTGATACTCCATGGATTAGAATATTGTGGCTTAGACCAGAGTGCACCTCCATTATGTCAACTCGTAATTTAACATAGTCGCTTAAAACATGGACCTTTGTAAGACTACGTAAAATGGTGCAATTCTGATGAGTTTCAAGAGAAATTGAATCCTGATATCTGAACACTCGTGCCGTTCCACAGATTGAGGTATTATTGTTAAAAGATTCTGTCTATCTTTGCGAGAATAGCTTGATGTGGTAATTAGCCAATCAGATATTGCGCGTGATTACATCTTACGGCTGTCAAAGGAAGAATTTATTCTGGCCTACCTCATTCGCTGTTTAATTAGTTGAATTTCGGGTTGAGCAACTCAGACAAAGAAGCCGTCTGTTAGTGCAATAGCGCTCGTCAACAATCGGCCCGCTTGGTAGGAACTAAGAATAGAGAGAGATGAGAATACCTCACGACCTTAGATGATTCGCCGTTGCAAGATCATGAAAGACGACAAAGACCTTCAGTCGGTCTTAATTGTCTCTCGTATCATCAGCAGCCTCAAAGAGGTATCAAAAACTTAAGGCTTTTTCACTATAGAGCTTTGTCCTAAAGCAGGTTATATAAGATCGCGAAGATGGCAAAGTAATTAACGATAAGTTGTATACTAACACATACGTCCTCTCGTAGCACATACTACTAGACTCTCACAATAAACGCCATGCCTGTTTTAAGAAAACCGTCATCAGTTGACGAGGACATTGTATGGACTCCTCCGATGATCTTGGGGCCAGGGGGCCCCCATAGTATTGCCATGTCGCGCCGACTGGCTCGGCCGGGGAATAGGCAAGTAGCCGGTAAAGGCACAGCGGAATCGCCTAGGGTAGGTTTACTTCCCATCAGCGCTATATTTAACAGTACTGACATTTTTCCAGGTTGTTTGGCTTTCCGAGCCCCCAGAATTCGGAACGATTGAATTGGAGCGGATCCTCATGCAGGAGGCTAGTCGGTGTGGACAGGCATATGTCTGGGTTATGTAAGTACCTCCCGATCAGACAAGAATAGTACTAACAGATGAAATTTCACAGGATGGGTTCTCATGCCCAATCAACTATATCGACAATCCGCACTGAACTCGGTAAAGTTAGGGAAATGGCTGATGACGACCCCCATGCGACTGTACGAATGGGGCCAGATGCGAAAACGTGCAAGCTACACGGGCATTTATATCTTCATCTAGTGGGCCCGACCCCCAAAAGTAGTGACCCTAAGGATGATACTAGGGTACCGGACAGACTTATGACTGAGGAAGAAAGAAATTATGTTGGTGGCCAGCCTCGGCACTTGTGGATTTGGGGACCTTACAGCCGAGAGTCCCCGGCTTGGCCACGGAGCACAATAACTCTTCCTGAACCCCCTTTTGTCAGAAAGCCAGGGAGGTAAGTAGTAGATAACAATTTCTGTTTAATTGGGTAGGTTGAATTTTTATCATAGAAAGCGGCGTTAGAACATAGAAGGGGAGTTAGAACAAATAGAACGGGCGATTATTAAAAATTGAGAATCTTCGCAGAGTTCGGGGGCAATGGCCCTTGAATTAAGCAATCCAGGATGATTCACGCTGCCACATGAAGCGGCGTTAAGATCGTGAATATTGAAAGCAGTATTTGCAGCAAGAGAAATATGCTCATAGCCATGCTTAGGTGGATCCGAAATTCGCATAGAAGTTCAAAAGGTGCGTACGATTGGTGATTAAATCCTAACAAAGTAATTCAAAGACCTCCACCGGGAAGAACATTCAGTACACATATTTATCACAACCTTAATATCTCATGACAGCACAGCAATTAGGTGGCACCGATAAATGGCTGCTGTCACATTTGCCTACGCTGAAAGATTGCGGCCACATGACGCATTGTATTTCATGTTCTCCAGATAGATGTTAGGTGCCATAACCGCCTGAAGTGTTCACACTGGCCCTTAGACTGGTGTATTCAATACCCTGAGAAGAAAACATTTCATATTTTATTAGCATTGCAAGAATATGTGAAAGCCTCCCTGGAGATATTCGAAAGAACTTTCTAAGCAACGCGGTGTGACGGGCAGCCAAGTGGCTATGTTAATATAGTGTTAATAAAACTACATAAGGAAGAAGAAAGGGAGCATGCAGGTATCAGCAACCCTATGGTTATATATACACTAGTTAACTGGCCCTATTGCCAGTCTTACTTGGAGGGCTAGGCCTGACCTAGCCTTATAGCACGCGACTAAAATATCCTCTTCTTGCGGAGGTATGGATAGATCTTAAGAAAGAAAAAGAGCTAGTGCTGTAACTAAAAAAGATTACTAGTAATATATTTAAATGTTTTAAAGTTTAAGTTTTAATTTATAAGCAAAAGAAATAATTAATATTATTTATATATAAAATTACTTAAGGTAATATTTATTTAATTTTAAAGCTTTGCTATATTTATTTATTTATAATATATTTTTTAGCTTTATAGCTTTTTTAAAATAGTATAGCTATAAATATAAGTAATAATATAAAATAAATAAATATTTATAATTATATAAACTATTTTTAGTAAATATTATAAATATATAGCTAAATAATAAAAGTATAAAAAATATATTATATTAATTTTAAAATATAAATAAATATTTTATTATAAAAATAGTTAGTATTTTTAAAATATATATTTTTTTTATAAAAGCGCTATAGCAACTATTTTATATTATATTAGCTTTTAAAGCATTTTAAGTAGTAAGTTTTATTAATTTTTTTTTTTTTTTTTTTTTTTTTTTTTAGCTTTTATATTTAAGCATTTTATATATAGTTTAAATAATTATATTTATATTAAAAAATTTTTACTAACTTATTTTTATTGCTTTAATTTAAATAATAAATAATTATTTATTTTATAAATTATTTGCTTTTTTATTTTTTTTATATGCTTTTAAAAGCTTATTATAAAATATTAAGCTTTATAAGTTAATATAGCTAAAGATTTATTAATGCTAATATAGTTAAATAGCTTAAATATATTAAAATAATAAATTAGTTATTTTTTTTTTTTTTTTTTTTTTTAAATAAGTAATTTTTTTTAAAAAATATTAAAAAAATATAAATAAAATAAAAAATATAACTAATTAAATTAAATAGTATTAATATAATTAATATATTAACTTTTTTTAGCTAGCTATTTTTTTTTATATTTATATTTGCTTTTATATTTATTTTTGCTTTTGCTTTTATATTTGCAGATAATATTGCTATTATTTTTATTACTGCTTATATTATTGCTATTATTATTACTATTTAAGCTTTTTTTACTTTTAGCTTTATTAAAAAAAGTAGTAATATTTTTGCTTTTATATTTATTTTTATTATTGCTATTACTAATATATTTTTATATTATTACTACTTTATTATTAGCGCTTGCTATATAATTTTTTATATTATTTATTTTAATTTAGCTATTATTAAAAAGTTATTAAATATATGCTATAATATAATATATAGCTTATAATGCTAGCAATATATTTTTAAGCATTTTTATTAGCTTTTATAAATATTTTTTAAAAAATTATAAGTTTATAAGTATATATTAATTAAATTATATAATAAGCTATATATTATATTTATAATATTATATTTAATAGCTTTTTAAAAAGCTAACTTTAAAAATGCTATAAATATATTAATATATTTTAAAAAGCAGCAATAAATTTAAAAAAAAAGTATAGCTAATTAGTTATAATTATAAATAAGCTATTTATTAGCTTTAAATAATAAGCTATATATTTTATAATATTTTTATAGCTAAATTTGCTATTATTACTACTATTATTATTAATATTTTTATTTTAGCTTTTGCTTTTATTTTTGCTATTTTAGCTTTTTTTGCTATTGCTGCTAAAACTTTTGCTAAAACTTATAAGCATATATATACTGCTATTAAAATATTTTTTTACTTTTTTTAAAAAGTTAGTTTAGTTTATATTAAATAGTTTTTTAAGCTTTTAAATAATTTATTTATTTTTTTTTTTTTATTTATTAGCTTAATTATAATTTTTATAAACTATATAACTTAAGTTTTATAAGTTAATAAAAATATAAAAATATTTAAACTATATTTTTAATAAGCTTTTTATAAGCTTATTAGCTAATATTTAGTTAATTAATAAATAAAGCATTTTAAAAAAGCTTTTATAATATTTTTATTTTAGCTATATATTTTATATATTTATATAATATAAATAAATATTAATTTTTTTATTTTTATTTATTATTAAATAAATTATTTAAGTATTATTTAAATAAATTATTTATTTTTGCTAAAGCTTTAGCTTAATATTTTTAAACATTTTTTTTAATATAATTATTTTTACTTTTATAAAATTTAATATATTAATTTTAGCTTTAGTTATTAAAATAAATATTATATTTTAATAAATAGCTTTTTAGCTAATTATATTTTTATATAAAAATATAATATAATTATATAATAATTTTTTAGTTTTATAATTATTACTAAAAAAAGTATTTTTTGCTATTAAAAATATTTAAGTAATTTTTTTAGCTATATTATATATAATTTTTAAAAAGTAAATATAATAAAAATATTTAATTATTTAGTTTATTATAGCTAAATAAGCTTTATTAAAGTTAGTTAAATATTTTAAAAGTTATATTATTATATATATAATATTTAGTTTAATTATAATTACTATATATAAAATAAATTTTATATACTTTTAAAATATTTTTATTTAAACTTTTAAAGTTATTTTTAAATATTTTTTTAGCTTTTTAATAAATAAAAAAATTATTAATATTTAGCTATTATTAGCTAAGTTATAATATTATATAATTTTTTTAATATATTAGTTATAAATTAATATTATTTTATAAGCTTTATAGTTTTATATTACTTTAGTTTTTTAGTTTATATATTTTTTTAATTTTTAAAATTACTTTTTAAGCTTACTTTTTATAATTTTTATAATATAATATTAAAAAATTATTTATATAAAAAATTATATAAATATAGCAATTTTTTATATAAAATAAATATAGCTTTTTTAATAAAAAAATTATATTATTTTTTTTTAAAATGCTTATAAACTTTTTATATTATAATAAAAATAAATTTTAAAAGCTATATAGCATTTTTTATAAAAATATTATATTATTTTTTTTTAAAGCTATTTAATAGCTTATAAATAACTAGCTTTTTATTTTTTTTTATATATTAAAAAATATATTAACTATATTAAACTATTTTATTTTAAAATTATATTATATAGTTATAGCTATTATAATTTAAAAAAACTTAATAGTAAATATTATTATATATATTAACTAAAATATATTTTTAACTTATAAATTATTTTATATTATTAAATATAATTTATAAACTTTTAAGTTATTATTTTTATTAAATTTATAAATAAATATTTATTTTAAAAATAAAAAATTATATTTTATTTTTAAATATAAAATTATTTTTATTGCTTTAAGCTTTTTAAGATTTATAATTTTTTAAGCTATATTTTTTTTAAATTAATTTTTTAATAAATATTTAGCTAAATTTTTTTATATTTTTAGCAGTAGCTTTAAAAGCTAGTTTTTATATATTATAAGCTATTTAAAAATAGCTTTAAAATAATTTATTTTATTTTAATATATTATTATAAAAAATATTGCATATAATATTTTATACTTTTAGTTTTTTTAATAAATAGCTTTTTGCTAATTAAGCATAAAAATTTTTAAAAAATTAAATTAATTAAAATTATTAAAATTATTAAAAGTTATAATTTTTTGCTTTTTATATATTATTTTAATAAAAGCTATAAATATTTTAATATTTTTATTATTTTTATTTTTAATTAAACTTAAAAAAAGCTTTTTTTTTATTTTTTAGCTAAATTTTATAGCTTATTAATAAATTTATTAATATTTTTTTTGCTAAGCTTTTAGCTTAATTAATTATTTATTTATTATTATTATATTTTTAGCAAAATTATTTTATAAGTTTTTAGCTATTTTTTTTATTTTAATTAAATATACTTTTTAATAAAACTATAAATTTTTGCTATTATTTTTAGCTAATTATAGCTTTTTTTTTAATTATTTAGCTAAGCTTTTAAAGCTTTTTTTTATATTATTTAAGTATTAATTTAATATAAATATTTTTTAAAAAGTTATAAATTTATATAGCTAATTTTTAAAAGTTTTATTATTATTTTTATTATATTTTTTAAATATTTTTACTTTTAATTTTTATAACTTTTTTAGTTAGCTTTTAGCTAAATAATTAAAAAAGTTAAAATTATTTTTATTTTTGCTAAAAAAATTATTGCTTAGCTTAAGCTTTATTACTAATGCTTTTTTTTATATATTAATTATTTTAAAAAAATTATTTAATATAAGTTTTATTATATTAACTTAATTTACTAAAGCTTTTTTAATTTTTAAAGTTTGCTTTTTTATTTTTTTTAATAAAAAATCTTTTTATTAAAGTATATATTTTATATATTAATTATTTTATTTAATTAAAAAATTTAAATTTAATATAAATTAAAAGCTTAATAGCTAATTAAATATTTAATATAAATATAATAATATATTTTATAAGCTTATTTTTATTTTTTTATAAGCTTATTAAACTTTATTAAATATATTTTATATTTATAAACTTATATATTAGTTTAATTAAGCTTTATATTTATTATAATGCTTGCTATAACTTTAAAAATATATTATTTAAAATATTACTTAAACTATAAAAAAAGTATTTTTATTAAAAAATATAAATTATAAGCTTTAAATAAGCTTTAATTATATAATTAAATAATAATATAAACTATTTTTAGCTAAAGATTTTATAAAAGCTTTACTTTTTTTTTATTTTAAAAGTTTTATTTATAATTTTTTATTTTGCTTTTTTATTAGCTTTTATAAGCTTTTTTATATAAGCTAGCAAATATTTTAAAATTAATTTTTTATTTTAAGCTTAATATTTAAAGTTAATATTACTTTTATTTTTAATTATTATAGTTTTTTTATTACTATATATAATATAAATAAAAAGCTTATATTATTTTATTATTTAATATTTAAAATACTTAAAAAGTTTATTAATTTTTAGCTTTATTTTTTAAGTTAATATAAAAATATAAATTATTTTATTATATTTATTTTTAATTATAAGCAGTTTAATAAATTTATTATATTTTTTAAAATATTTAAATAAATTTTATTTAACTTTTTAAAAAAGCTTTTAAAAGCGCTTTTTAAAAAGTTTTTTAAAATTTTTTTATAAAGCATATATTTAAGCATATACTTTATACTTAACTTTTTTTATTTTTATAATTTTTATATTTTTAGTATTATAAACTAATATTTTTAAAGCTTTTAGTTTTAAATGCTTTAATTTTTTATATTATATATTTTTTAAGTTTTTTTATAGCTTTAAAAAGTTTATTAAAAGTTTTTATAAATAAGTTTATTTAATAATAGCTATTATATTAAAAACTACTTTTAAAATTATTTTAGCAATATTAATTAAAATTATATATAATTTAAAAAATTTATTTAATATTAATAAGCTATTTATATAAAAAAAAATAAACTTATATTTAAAAAATATTAAATTATATTTTTATATAAACTTTTTAATAATAATATTATATTTTATTAATTTATAATATAAAAAATAGTTTAAGCTATAATATTAAATTTTTTTATTATAAAAGCAAGCTTTTAAAATTATATTTATATAAAACTTTTTAACTAAAGCTATATTATTAAAAGTTAAATATATTATATATTTTTTTTTAAAAGCTTATAAATATATTATATATAATTTTTTTACTTTAGCTTATAATTAAAAAGCTTATAGTATTAGCTTTAATACTTTTTTTTTTTAGCTAATATAAATATATTAAGCTTTAAAAGCTTTTTATTATTAATAAAATATAAAGCTTTATAATTATTTATTATTATATTTTTTAAAAGCAAATAAAAGCTATAATTAAATATAATATAAATGCTTAAATTAAAAAAAAGCTTTTATAAAGTAGCTAAATTAATTATTATAAAAACTATATTAAAATTAAGCTATTTATTTTTTTAAGCTTTATTTTTTTTTTATAAGCTATAAAAATATTTTTTAATTTTTTATTTATTTTTAAAAATTAGCTTATATAAGTTTAACTAATATAAATATTTTTAATAAATATTAATTTTATTAATTTTATTTTATAGCATTTTTTTAACTTTATAATTGTTATAGCTAGGCTTTTTAAGAAGTTAAAGCTTTAATAACAGTTTAATTTTGTAGTAATTTATGTATAAGAAAAAAAAAGCTATTTATAAACAGCTGTGCAAAGCGCAGCTAAGAAAACTAATCTTTGTGTGGCTTTGTTAGTAGCTTAGGCATGGGGCGCAGCTATATGCTATGCTGTGCTATGCTGTGCTATGCTTGTAACTACTTTTTCTTTAAAAAAATGTTAGCTTGTCTGCAAGTTATATGTTTAAACTAAGGTGCTTTTTAGTTAAAAAGGGGATAACTTTAAGTATTTACTTAACTAGATTTTTGCTAGGCTTTTATTTTATTATGCTACTAATAGGTTTTTTTATACTTAGTTAATAGTGCTTTTTTTTATTATTTTTTTATATACGTTTTTTTTTACTTTTTTGTTTACTTTAAGTTATAAGCTTGTTATTATTTTAGTATAGCTTATTAAATTTATTTTTTGCAGCTGCTTTTAGCTACTTTTTTAGCTGCTTTAAAAGTTTTGCTGCATTAAGGTTTTTATTATAAAAGTTTTTTAATAATAATATATTATTTTTAAAATTTTTAGCTATATACTATTTATTATTAAAGTTTTAACTTTTTTAATTTATTTAGTATTAAAGTTTTTTATAATATGTTTTAAAGGTGCAAATTTTGTTAATAATAAACTTTTTATATAAGTTATTATTTAAACTAACTATTTTTTTACTAGGGTTTTTTAAGGCTTGCTTAGGTAATAAGTTATTAAAGTATTTTTTTAAGCAATTAGTATAAAATTTATTAGTAGATTTTTATATTATAAGTATGTTTAGCGTAAAAATGTTTTTTTTTTTTACAAGAATTTTAAATTTTTGTTATGTTATAAAAAAATCTAATTTATTTAAAAGTTAATCTGTTTTTTAAAATTGTTTTTTTTTTAAAATAAAAATATAATTTTTAATATTAAAGTTTAGATCTTTTTAACTTTAATTTGCTTGCTTTATTATTTAGCTTTAAGTTTTAGTTAAATTAAATTTAGTAATATTTATAAACTATATAATTTTTTAAATCTAGCTTTAAGCATTTTTTTTTAATGCTTTTTTTTTAGTTAGTAATTATTTTAGCTTTTGCTTTAACATTTAGTTTTTTTAATTAAAATTAAAAAGTATTAAAAATTTAAATTTTACTTTATAAGAAAATAATTTAGTTAACTTATATACTAATAAAGCTTGTATATAATTTATAGCAAAAATATACTTTAACTAGTTATTTTAATAATAACTTATATAAGGCTATAAGCGTTAATTTAAATATTTATTTATTATTTTAGCTTGTTTTATAGTTTTATAATAGCTAGCTAAAGCTAAAATATAAACTATGCTTATAAGTTTATATAATTTATTTATAAAAGCAAATATAAATTAAAAGCTTTAGTTAAAAGTTACTATTATTAATATTTTAAAAACTTAAAAAGGTTTTTTATAATATATTTATATTATATTTTTAGCTATAGCTTGCGTTATATATAGTATAATTTAAGCTTTTTTATTTAATTAGTTAATTATAACTAATATATTATTAAATTTATACTTATTTTTAAGTATTTGCTTAAAGTTTATAATAAAATAGCGCTATATGTAATTAAAAATTAGCAAAAAATATAACTTGCTAGGCATTTTATTTTTTAGCACTTTTATTAGTTAGCAAGTTATATAATTAAATATATATATATTATAATTATATGTAAGTTTTAGCTATTAATATTTTTAAGTTACTAATGCTTTTATTTTATATTTGCTTAAGTAAGCTATAAATATTTTGTTATAACTTTTTTAAATAAGTTAAGTTTTTATAACTAAGTAGTTAAATACTATAAGCTGCTTTTTATGCAAAGTAAATCTATTTTTTATTGTTTAAAAGTTATTTATTTAGTTGTTTTTAGTTTTTTAACAATAAATTTTTATGCTAAAATTAGTGCAATTTTTATATAAGATTTTTTTTACTAATTGCAAACTAAAAAGCTTTTTTATGTTAGCAGAAAAAGTTAATTTAAATATTTTAGTTAAAAATATAATATAAATAAGTTTAAATATAATGTTATATTGTTAGGATTTTTTTTTTTTTTGCTATATTTGCAAATTTTTTTGCTTATAAGAAAAAAAGTTAGCTATTATGTTTTTTTTACTTAGTTAATAAATAATAATAAAGTTATATTTAGAAAATAATATAACTTATTTAGCTTACTATAAGTTTAAGCATTATTTTTTACTAAAATACTTTAAAGCTTTATAATTAGTTACTATAAAAAAAGGTTTTTTTTAAATGCTTACTAACTTAAGTTGCTATTTTTTAAAGGCTAAAGCTATTACTAGCATTTTTTTGTTATAAATATTATAGTTTAATTTTATATTTTATATAGTTTTAAAAAAAAATGCTACTAAATGCTATATTTTATTATATATTTAAAATAAAACTTTAGCAACTATACTATTAAATATATTAGTTTTTACTTTAGTAAGTAGTTTATATTAAAAATATTTTAAAGCAAAAGTATTAGTTAAAACTTTTTTTAAGCGTTAAAAAGCCTAATTATATTTTTTTGTTTATTTAAAAAATATACCTTTTTTAGTTAATTAATTTAAAAGCAATATAATTTAGCTATATTTTTAAATAAACTTTTTATAAAAATTATAAAAGCTTAAAAAGGATTAAATACTTTTTATAGTTTAAAAAAATATTTAATTATATATAACCTTAATTTTATTTTAATTAACTTTAATGCTTTTAGTACTAACAATATATTTAAAAAATTTTGTTTTAGTAACGTAAAATTTTAATTTTTTTAAATTAGCTTGCAAACTTGCACTTTTTAATTTATTTAAAACTTTTTTTATATAGATTTAATAGTTTTTTAGATTATTTAAATAAATTAAAATATTGTTTATATAAGCGCTATAAAAATTGTTAAAGTAGTTAAACAATATATTTTTAATATATTTTTAAAATATAAAAAAATTATTAGTTAAACTAAACAAAAGTACTTTATAACAGTATATACTATATTAGGTATAAAATATAGTTAGGTTTTTATAGCTTAAATATATCCTAATATAATAAAATGCTTATTATATATTAATTTTAGTAAAAATTTTAGCTTTATAAATATAAGCTAAGGTTTTTTTAATTAATAAAAAAAGGTATTAGTTTTTTTTTATTAATTTGTTTAATTTGCAATAGTTTATATAAAAGCAGAAACTATTATTAAATTTTTATATAAAAAAAATAAAAAAAGCAAAAAAAGTATTGCTAGGTTTAATAAATCTTTTACATAATTATTTAATAAAGTATTTTTTAATTGCTTTTAGCTTGTTTAATAATATCTTATATAAAAAGCTATATTTTAAATTATTAAAGGTTTTTTTGCTAATAAATTTAATTTTATAGTTTATTTAAAAGCGTAAAAAAAATAAGATATTTAAGTTTATTTTACTAAAAGTATAAAGTAGGTTATAGTATTTAAAGGATATAAGTTTTATAGCTTTTTTTTTTAAGTTATTGTTTTTTTTTTTTAGAAATTTTTTTATTGTTTTATAACGTTTAATTAGTTTATTTATTTAATAAATATAAATGCTTTAAACTTTTTAATAAAACTTTTTTTTATTTAAATAGCTAGTAAAAGCTAAAGCGCTAACAGCAATTATTTTAATGTTAGGTTTTTGCTTATATTAGCTAATTTTATTACATTTTATTTAGTAAAGTTTTTAAGCATTATATTTTTATTTTAATATAGATTTTGCAGTAGCTTTTACTAGCTATTGCTATATTTTTTGTTTTTTTTTTTTTTTTTTTGCTTTTTTTAGCAAAGGCTTTTTTATTAAAAGGGGTTATTTATTTAAATTTTGCTGCATTTTTGCAAGATTATCTTTAACAGGGTTATTTTTTTTTAAAATTATAATTTTATTAGATATATAACCTAAAACTGCTTAAGTAGCTTAGCGTTATTTTTTTTGTTTTGCTAATTTTTTTTTTATTTTTTTATTTTGTTTTTTAGCGTTGCTTTAATAACTAAAATAATATAGCTATATTTTTGCATTTTTTATATTTAAATTATAAAAAAAGTTAGTGTTAGCAGGTAGCTTAAAAAAAAATATTAAGTAATACTTTTAATAGTTTAGCATTATATTATGTTTTTAGAATTATAATTTCCTTAGAATTATCTTATGCTATATATTTAGTATAAAAGTAAAAATTTGTTAAAAAGTATATTTTTAAATTTTTAATGTTAGCTATAAAGCTTTATAGATTTTTTAGTTTTTTTTGCTATTAAATTTAGTTATTTTCTTAAGTTAAAATTAAATAGTAATTAGTAGCTTTATTTATTAAATAAGTTTTATAGCTATTTTAGTGCTTACATAAATATATAAACTTGTTTTTATATTTTTAAAAGCATTATAAGTTGTTAATAAAAGTTTATTATTGCTTAAAGTATAAATATATATTAAAAGGTAACTTTTTAAATACTTATTTAACCTTTTTTTTTTTTAAGGCATGTTTTCTAAGCAGAAGTTTAGCTTTTTTAAGGTTAATTTTTTGCTTGCGTTTTAGCATTAAGCTTTATAAAAGTTTAAAAAAGCAAGCTATTAAGTTTAAATATAGCTAAAATAGCTGCTATTTTAGCTTTTTTTTTAATATTTTATGCACTTTCTTTTAAAAGGCAATCTTTAGATATATAGCTAGTTTGTTAGTAATTAAAGCATTTGCTTTTTAAAATTAGTTGTTGCATTTTTTGCGCGTTAAGTTATAAAAAAAAAGTAGTAGCGCTATTTTATTTCTTACTTTTTTTATAGCTTTAGCTACTACTTTTTTTTTTGCTTTTTATAGTATTAGCAGCATTAGCAGCTAATTTTCTTTAGTTTTTAAGTATTAAATAATAAGCTATTTAAATATAATACTATATATATTAGTTAAACGTTTTTATAAGCTTTAAATACTTTATAAAGGTTTTTATACTTAAGCAAATAAAAAGCTTATCTTTAAATTTTTTTTTTTACCTAGTTTGCTAAAGTTATATCTTTTTAGCTAATTTAATAAAATTATTCTTAAATTAAAAAAACTTAAATAATTTAGTTAGTATTATAAGTTGCTAGTATATTTTTTTAGCTTTTTTAGTTATATTAACGTTATAGTATTAGTTTTAAAAATAAGTTAATAAGCTAGCAGAAATAGTAATATAATTAAAGTAGGTTTTAAAAAAATAAAGTTAAAGGTTTTCTGCTACTTTACTATTAAAATAACTTTTAATATCAGTTATTTTAGCTGCGTTGTTAGCAAACTAATTATTATTAGTTGCAAAACGGTTTTTTATAGCTTAATATTATACTTTAAACTTAACTTTGTTTTTTTGTTTATTATTAGCAAAAATAAGTATATATACTTTAGTAAAGCAGTATAACATTTATTTTGTTATAACTTAAAAAGTATTTTATTAGTAAGATAATAAATTTACTATTTGCTAGTTAAACTTATTAACTTGCTTTTGCAAATAATTACGTTTTTTTGTTATAGTTTTTAGCTTAGCAAGAAAATAGTTAATAATTATAAGGTTACTTATGCTATAAAGCAAAGTAAATAAGTTTTTTTATCTATGTTTTTAGCGCAAACAATTAATTTCTAGCATTAAATTATTAGTTTTTTTAATGCTTAGTTTAGCTATAAAGCAGATTTATTAAATAAGATTTTTAATTTTTACTTTATTTTTAAAAAAAAATTTATATAAGTTTTTAGTATAAGCTAGATTAAAAATAGCTATTAAACTATAGATTTTAAATTTTTGCTAAAGCTTATAAAAATGTTTTAATAATTTTTAAAAAGTAGTTTTATTTATAAAATTTTAAAAGTTTAAAAAAATAAATTTTATATTAAAAAAGTAAGCTTAAAAATAGAAAGCAAAGCTAGTTTTTTTAATATAAAAAATAGCAAACTTATTTAAAAGTTTTTATAATTCTGCTTAAAATGCTTTTTTGCTGCTTGCATATTATTTTTATATAAAGTTTTTGCTTAAAACTTTGCGTTTAAAGTTTTTTAAAGCTTGCTTTAAGGTTTTTTTATTTTTTTTATTTTATTTAATTGTTATAGTGCTTCTTTAATTAAGGTTACTAACTAAAAAAAAAAGAAATAAACAGCGTTAAGCTTTAGTATAAAGTTACTTATTTATTTTTAAACTAAAGGTAGTATTTTTAAATGCAAACGTAACTTGCTTTTTAGCTTCTTGCTTTGCAGCTTTTTTTTCTTTATAAGTTTAAGCTATACTAAAAAAAGAGACAAAAATAACTAATATGCTAAAAAGGTTAATAATAGTAGCTAAAATTAAGGTTTAAGAAAATATTTAAAAAGGCAATCTTAAATGCTTTTATAATAAAAGTAATGCATAAATTGTTACAGCTAGGCTTTTTAAGAAGTTAAAGCTTTAATAATAGTTTAATTTTGTAGTAATCTATGCATAAGAAAGAAAAAGCTATTTATAAACGGCTGCGCAAAGCATAGCTAAGAAAACTAATCTCTGTGTGGCTTTGTTAGTGGCTTAGGCATAGGGCGCAGCCATATGCCATGCCGTGCCATGCTATGCTATGCCTGTAACTATAATTAAAAAATTTTATTACTACTTTTTATAAGCGCTTATAAATATATAAAGCTTACTTATAAAACTAAATTAAATTTAATAAATAAAAATATTAATACTTTTATTAGCATAATTTATTTTGCTTAATATTTTTATTATAAGCTATTAATTAGTTTTATGCTTTATTTTTTAAAGTAGCAAAAATTTTAAATTTAAAGCGTTTATTATATAAAAGCTTTTTATAAGCTATTATAAAAAAAACTTTTTTATATTGCTTTAATATTATAAGCTTTTTTTTTAGCTATTTATTTAAAGTAAAGTTTATAATTTGCTAGCATATTTAATTTAAAGCTATTTTTGCTTATATAGCTTTTAAAAAGTTTTTAATTGCAAATATTTTTTATATATTAAATAAATTTAATATTTTAGCTTTTAAAAATGCTTTATATTAGCTTATATATTATATTTTTAGCTTAAAGCTTTTTATAGTAGCTTATTTAAGTATATTTTTATATTTATATTAAATTAAACTTTTAGTTGCTAATTTTATAAAAGCTAAATAATTTTTAAGTATTTTAATTAAAGCTTATAAATTAATTTGCTTACTAAAAATAAGCTTAATAATAGCTAAGCTTATAATTATAAAATTTATAGTTTTAACTATTTAGTTAAAAATAATTATATATTAGTTTAACTTTATAGTTTAACTTATAATATTAAATATATAATTTTAAATTATTTTTTATAATAAAGTTTTAATTTTATATTTAATTAAAGCTTTAAGCTTAATTAAAGTAGCTTTTTTATTTTTATTAGCTAGTTTAGCTAACTATTTAATATAAGCTTATAAATAATTATTAATTTAATATTTAATAAAAGTAAGCTTTATTATTTTTTTGCTAAAAGTTTTAAAAATATAGCTAAAAATATAAAAAGTATTTTTACTATTTAAGTTAATTAAATTTTATATATTTTATAAGCTTATATAAAATTTTAAATAGTTAATTTATTTTAAATAATTATAAAAGTTATAAAATATAATATTTAATTTAATATAAGCATTTTATTAAATAATTATTATAATTAAATAAATAAAAGTTTAAGTAATTATATAATAATTTAAAGTTATATTATAAAAAAAAAATAAAAACTTAAGTTATATTATAATAATAATTATTTTTTATAAAAAGTATTAGTTTTTAAAACAATTAAACTTATAACTTTTGCAAAAATATAAATAAATCTTAAAAAAAAAAAAAAGCTAATGCTATAACTAAAAAAGATTACTAGTAGTATATTTAAATACTTTAAAGTCTAAGTTCTAACTTATAAGCAGAAGAAATAATTAGTACTATTTATATATAAGATTACTTAAGGTAATGTTTATCCGATCCTAAGGCTCTGCTGTATCTACTTATCTGTGACACCTCTCTAATAAGATGACTATAGGCAGCACCAGACGTACTATGAATGGTATAATACATGATTCTTTCCTTTGCAACTACACATCTCCGCTGACGGCTGGCATTCCCTGCCGTTGGCTCTGCTTTTGGCCTCACTCTTGTCTCCCAGTCACGCCATTAGTTTCTAATCAATTACTATATTTGAACGGCAATAGCCATTTTTCACCTCGTCTGCCGCGTGTTTCTGTTTTCTGTTCATAACTTCGTCCCATTGTGCAAGTAGCTCATTGATGACCTTTCTCATCATCTCTTCCTTCCGCCGCTCATGTGCGGTCTGCCGTTAGCTATGCACCGCTAACTCATAAGAATTTCTTGGTATTCTTGCACTATCGGCCTTCTTTCTAACTACTTTCCTTATTCCCAGGGTGGCAACATTCTAATTGAGGCTAAACGTATCTGTCATTAACAAGGGTGACGAAGATTTATTAGGTCGGCTTTACAATCTGGGAGAATACTTAGATTATATGGATGAAAATATAAGATGATTTTTATAAGACTGATTTCAACTGTTTTTATAATCGTAACCGTTTTATAAATAATTCCTTGCTCTATTTTATTTCTCCTTTTAGCTTTAAATTTTCGTAATAAGGAATAGAGAACCCCTTCCATACTGCTTATACCCCCTAAATGGTGTATGGAGGGTTCGCTACGAATTTCGGGTCGTTTGCCTCCAGCTCGAAGGTGACCCGGTTCTAACGCGGCCCGTCAGCGACACGATAGCCGGGACACATGAGGAAAGTAATAGGGGAACTTACAGTCACGACGATAGGGGGGCCCCCTTTGGGGAGCGGCCAAGCAGCTGAGGCCATACCCCAGTGGAGGAGGCGGAGAATCCGCCCGTTCTTCCAGGCGTTAATCTCGTTATTGGTCCCATTTCGGGAGTAAGGGCGCGCCTATAGGGAAAGCGCTCGTCGAAACGACAGGAGATCCTCCCTAGCCCGACTTGGTTCCGTGATAATAGTTCCCAATTGGTTTCAGGGGTTCGTTTCGGCCATCCCACAACATGGTTTCGCTGCTGGGCTGGAAATCCGGTAGTCTTCTCTTTTAAGTGGCACCCGGTACTTGTAGTATTTCTAGAATCCTACATTTGTTGGAGAATAGCCCGTCATAGTCACTAGTATTGATGTGATGAACACTTATTGTTACGAAGAGAACCTACAACTACATCTGTTACGTGCCATAAGTGCTAATTTTACCAATATACAGAATACCTCTCGTTCGAGACTTGTGACATGGCTTTAATAAAACAAATAACGCTTTCTCTCCTTTCTATTATGTCTTTAAAGCACCTCATACTCAAGACAACTGACTTGCGCTAACCTTAACCTTAACCCTAACCCTGTCTCCACCCCCTTTTTTTTTTATTCGCCTTTCATAATGAGATTCAAATGAAATGGATGTTTTAGTACTATTAGCTTGTATATGTTGGCATCCTAGCAGGCATCATATTACCCCCAATGAGATTTCTTGAAGTTTAAAAACGTCATAATCTCTACTATAGCGTGTAACGAGCCATTGTGGTGTATGAAGAGGCAACGCTATTTATGGTAGGGCTCCTTGCTAATACACATGGCCCTCCTTTGTGCTGGGGGTGTATGACATTCTTGATACCGTTGCTAAAATTGTATGTGATCATAAGTCGGTCGCTTCACGTAATGCACATGAGGCAGGCGCACTGACATCGTTTCCATGTGTATAAGAGGTATTCCCACCTATACCCAGTGATAAATACGTAGACGGGCTGAATGGAACGCTCACATACCTACTATTGTCATAGGACAGAAAATACCCCCCCAATATCAATATACGGGAACATCACGCATTTCTACACCTGTATGAAACCAGAATTGAGAGCTTACCATCCCAGATCTCTGTCCGAGCCTTAACTGGCCAGTCGGCGTCAGTAATTTCTTTTAGGATAGGTAGTGTAGCGGTAAGTACGTTGCGTCTTGTAGTGTCACATGACCTACGCTTACGTAACCTAGACCTGGTAAGGCATGCATACTTCCCTTCGGGAACCATGCTAGCTTAGCTTCTCCGAGATAGCTACATAATCAACAAGTCACAGGTCTCTGAGAATACACCAAATTGCACCATTTGCACACTAATTGCATTGCAGTGCTTGGTATTCTGACCGGTTAGATGATACTACTACACGTCTTCTTTGCATGTGCCTCCATTATCCTCCCCCCTAACCAGATTCCGACCTACATTTGCACATGTTCTAAGCCTGGCACTGCCTGCATTGCTGGCTTCGAATAGATGGAGATTGGTTGGGAGGAGACAACTGTTATCAAATAGTAGCCATCGGAGTCGGCTTAGCTCACCAACATCTGACACCTTGTCACAATCTTTAGTATATTGAACACTTGTTATTTCAGGGAGGGGTCATATTACCTTTGCTGATTGGGACACACTTTGGTCATTTAGGCCTCCATTAGGTTGCTCTGCGTAAAGCGACGTCGGGTGATAGACGAATACTATCTAATAGGAGGCGCTGATGTGTCGCACGGATTGCCACCACTTTGCACTTCGACATGATTCAAGCGTAGATTAGTGGCATGGCTCTGCATGAATTGAGGCTCTTCTTTGATACCCACCTAATCCTCTGGCTAAAATGTGCCAAGTAGCGCGAGGCCCTGCATGTGACTGCCTAATTTCATTGGGCTCCCGATTAAATGATAGAATGATCAGAAGGTTGTTTTTCCGCACTTTCACTTTGACACACGCTTTCCTTGGCAAGGGTCATATCAAAACGAAGCCAAAAGGCCCAGGGCGAAGTTAATAAGCCTCCTGATAAGGTAGTGTTAGGCAACCCCATATTCTCATTAGAAGATGGGGGGAGGGGGAGCGGGGGACGTGGTGTGTTGCGTAATGATACACTGTTTATTTTGGTGCCTTTCGTGGGTGCTCTTGATTCCTTTTTTCTTGTGTTGTTTGGATGTAATCCCTGATTGTTGATAGAATATGAGCTCTTAAGATTTTATAAGCACACGGATCAGTGGATCGAGCCAATAGGAATCGGGTATGGTGTTGGTGGGCCACTATTACCACCCTTAACCGACAATAAAAACAATCAACCAAAAGCAACCAAAAGCAACCACCAAGCACCTCTACACCTTTAAGTACCGATTAATTTATTAAGTATATATAATTATATGATTAATTAATACTATATAAATGTGCTTGGGAGTTATTTTGTAATTTTTTGCTTCGCTTTTAGTTTGCTCCTGGTTGAAGTTTTTATTGCTGGACAAAGGTAGTAATGGCCCAACCTTGTCAGGCCGTACTTGGCATATACCAACGAGCGGCCCTGGGTTGTGAGCGAAAGACAACGCAGTCCGGACTTCCGGAAGGTTACAATTCGGGGTGGAGGGGATGGCCAACGCAGCTGACATGGGCTCAGGCCGCTCGCGCGGCTTTCTCATTAGCCCACGACGACGACGTAACGCGCACATGCACTCGTGCAGAGCTCTGGCCCATATTGAGAACTGCCCGTAGCCTCGTATCAATAGATACGGCAATACAACCACGCCTTAACGAACCATATACTAGTACAATCTAACTGCCGTGAAGGGATAACCTGGTAGTATTAGCACCACACCCACTTCACCCATATACTTACATAGTCGCTGCGGGCTGGAGTTGGGCGTCCTAGGCATCGATCGACAGGGCTGGGATGTACAGGAAAGCGGACGTACGTATGAGGTGCATAAGAGAGAAATTGGGGCAAGATGTTTCGGCAGAGTCGGGCGCGCTTGGCCAGGGCTCGCTCCAACTCATCGGTTGCGGCTCGGGTTCGACTAGGTTGATAGATTGAATCTAACCTTAGACTTCGGAGTTGCACTTTCGGCGTCGTCGCCGACGGCTTCGTTTACTGCGGCCAAGGAGTTTGAGGGCACGTACCGAAGAAATAGCGTAGCTATGTAGTTTAAGGAGCGCTCCAACAGACCCCCCAAACCAGGATGCCTACGATCGACGGGTGCGGGGTTCACATTGTGTCGCTTGCGTAGCTGCGTAGCTGCGTGTCGGGCAAAGTCGCTTCATGCTCTACCTACTGCATAGGTATCCATGCGATAGTAGTAATATGGCTTTCTTAAGTGGTTCTACAGACCTACAGGGACCTACCACACAACTTACCATCTTACATTACACTTCTCGAGGCGATTTCGACGCGTATTATAGCAATTTTTCCCTCCTACCGTCCCTTTTACATTAGTATTTAGTTATAGATAGTTATTTGTTTTTTTATCTTAGTTTAGGCCGTATTAGAGCGTTCTGCAAGCCGTATACAACTCGCAGAAAGGCCTAAAACGCCTACGCTCCCCTAATATATGCGCTATTACTACCAACTAAATCGCCCTGAAGTGTGCTGTAGAAACCTTGCTTTAGTGCATACTATGCACATACGAGGAACCATACACAACACAGCGGGCACGTGTACACGTGTAGATGCGGGCAGTTGAGTTATAGATCCGGCGCGAACGGCGTGGGTACGGGTAGTAGCGAAAGGGGCCCAGTAATTCTTTAGCGTCACTTACTCGTGATTTAATAACGTCAAGCGGTAGAAACTGGATTAAGTATCAAAATACTTAGCAACGGAGTAGCATTTGCGTGATGTGTATAGAATCATGTTCCATTGCCTCTTCCTTATACCGGGCATGGTAAAGCACTTTTCGGCCGATAGCTTTTTAAGTTGCCGGGGGATTCGCATTGACTACCAAGTATTTACCGACTAAGCTGACACACCTGCCTGATACCACTGTCTGTCCGCGTGGCAAGATTGTAGCAGGGTCGTTGTTGGCGGTTCCAACTAGAAATGACCCATGGAAAGGAATATTCCCTGATTCCTACAACAAAATATAGTGGAACCCTAGATTTGGTCTCCCGTTAATCAGAGAAAGTGAGGAATCGGGGCCGTGCTCCACGCACACTTCAGACACCAACAGCCCTACAAATGAACCCAGTGAAGACGCACCCCAAAAATAGATTAGGCTAGCTACCCGTCCAAATGCCTTCGTGGTGTCCAAATCAAGACCTATCATTGACGTCGAAGAAGTTCTTCCCCCACCATCGAAAATGGTGAGTCAGTCCAACTTCGGTTATTTTTTCCTGCTCTTCGGATGATAGATTTAATTTTAATGCCGCGAGATATTCCTCCATCCTCGTTCTCCTGCCGGTAGTTGTGATTGGTATAACGTCCTGGTTCATGGCCCACCTGAGAAGGACTGCTGAAGTTGTGACGCCGTGAGTATACGCAATAGATCCCAATATACCATCTAAAGGTCCGCCTTTGGCAACTGTGATGGGTGCTAGACTTTTAAAAGATGACACTCCAATGCTGTGAGAGCGCATCCAAGGTAGAAAGTCATCCGAGCGCTGCAGGTATGGGTGGAACTCTAGTTGGTTGACGACGGGGATTTCAGAGGCAATGGTGAGGATTGCTTGTATATCAGGCTTCTGCATATTGGAAACTCCAATTGAGCGAGCTTTTCCAGACGCTTTTACAAGCTCCATGCCTTTCCAACCCTGCTGGAGCCCTTCAGTCGTTCCTATGACATATGGGTTATGTAGTAGATAGCTGAGAAAACGTCAGGTCCGTAAAGAGTATAAATTTAGTAGCACAAAGTAGACATACAGGTCGACATATTCTGTCTGTAGTCTCTTTAGACTGGCATCTATGGCCTTTGGGACATCTGCCCAACCGTCTAGCACCTTGGTAGTGATGAAGAGCTTGTCTCGTGAGATGCCACTCTCCCGAATAGCGATCCCTACTTCTCGCTCAGTGCCATAACTGTCTGCACAATCGATATGCACGAAGCCCTCACGCAAAGAATCCTTGAGTGTTTCGATTAGTTCCCAGTTGATGGGATCGTTCACATTATCCTTATACCAGGCCGTGCCGGTACCAAAGCCAATCTACTAAAATTAGCGATGCAATACAGAGCCCATTAGAAAGATTTCATTTCCATATAGATCATACCTTGGGGATGACATTACCATCTCTCAGCCTAGAAGTGGGAGCATCTATCTTGCTCGTGCTTCGGACTGGGAATGTTTGGAAGGAACGAGTGTCAACCAGCCGAGAAACAGCCAGACGCAAATGTGAAAATCGAAGAACAATTCGTTGGGCGATTTTTCTAGTTGCCGCGATCACCGCCACGTAGGTCGTTCGAAGTAAAGCATCCATGGGGATGGATTCTAAAATTCTGTGAATGGACGTGTTGCGGGGTAGAGAATGTATACTATTAGGTGAGAGGCGAGCGTCAGGGGCTTGGTGACCAGAGTGAAAATAGGCCACCGGTAGGTCGCAGGGAGTCAGAAATATATAGGGGCTAAGGTTTAGTCTTATTAATCCTTCAATATTGGTTATGAATTGGCCGTGCTGGGTTCCCTACATAAGTACACGCATTCCTTAAAATGACCGGCCTCCCTGTAGCTTATTACTAGCTACTACCCATCCATCCCTGCATAGGCCTACCGACGTTCGGTACCCGAAGCCCAGACGTGTCAAGTAGGCTGCGATTGACTTCGTTGGGGGCCTCATAAAGCCCACTCTTATGTCGCCAGTGTTGCTTCGACCATTCATTGAGTAGGAAGAAACTGACGGTCAGTCCAATGTCGCTCCCACCATACCCATATTTATACCGTGAATACGGTAGACCTATCGACTTTGGAACTACAAACTTACCTTGTTGTATTCCGCGTCTCACCTTATCTCTATTGGTGCATGGGGTCTATTCAGAATGACACCACTCGCGCTGGGCCTCGACCTCTGTTTCTTCCGAGTCATCTCGGGCATGGAAATCCACAATAACGATCACGAACACGAACATGTTATTCTTCACTTGCAGTCACTGACCAAATCATACGATAGCCTCATTCGTGAGTTCCTTAACCCTGAATTCGCAAAGGATCTTGGCCATTTCGATCGGGTTCTGAAAACATGTTGTATGATGATTGAGATTATTAGGAACAACCCACGAATCTCACTCGACAAGACTCTATTCCAGCTTCAGGAGGCACATGTCTTCGCAACGACAAACGACGTAAAAGTTCAATGCCACATGAAGAGTATGGTCTTCTCTATGATTCTCTGGGTCTCTCATATCGCTGTACCGTCACCCTGTAGTTCCCTCAGTTCGTTCAAAATCCAGAACCAAGGGGCCAAGTACCCAACATTATCATCTGTGGCAATGGATCGCTCCCAGCGACCGCTGGATGTAATGCTTCGAGGCTTTGGAGAGAGTTTACCTTGGTGCAAGCATGGGCGAGAGCAGGGAGCGATCCCATTTGGAGGCGAGGCCAAAAGGTTTCAAGTCGCAAGCCTCAACGCGGACGCTCTGCGGCAGGTAGCTAAGATGCAATTTGTCTGGGTCGATTCTCTCAGTGCTCATCTCGATCTGGACCCTAACGTCCCAGCCTTGTACTTATTCAAGGCCCCTACGTTTTGCAAATTACAATCAACTGGAGACTCATTTCTATCATTGTAAGAGCCGCCCATCATTCAGCTAGTGAGTAGTTCTAATTTCTTCGTATTAGATTTGCTACCACACTATGCACGGAGGATGAGAATTCCGCACAAGAATTCTCTGTGCCTCGACTCATGGAAGAGATCATCCTCTCGTACTCGTTACTATTCAAGGATGATCGCCGGGCAAGAGTCCTTTACCGCAAATCAGAGCGGCAGCGAGCGGTCGTGATTGATTCCCGTGGGTTTCCGCATTACGACCCGTGCCTCGAAGAGGCCTGTGGTGGCTCGCTTTCTACTGCGCTTTTGGCTTGGAATCAACCTATTCGCGAAACATATCACGCCGACTCGGACTTCCCGAATCTAAGCGATAGATTAGAGAGGCTACAAATCTTTATGGATGGCATCCAGACCAATCGTATCGTGTCGCTTTGGCGAGACCGACGGGACCGGCGGCTGTGGTTTACTTTTTGGGTTGTCATCATTTTTGGTGTGGTTGGGATCATTCAAGGGTTTCTCGGTAACATTCTGGCCGCAGTTCAGATATACTTTTCGCAATTGGGCGGCCGATAGCACAACCATATGGCTCGATTTGATTGGTATGGTACTATGTAGGCTGCGGTTGAGGTTGTAATGTGATAAGTGCTATGTTGTAGGAGCGAAAATGACCCCGTGCTCTCACCGGCGGCGATCACTGAAGTGTGTAAGGTCTTGCTTTTAAGTACAATATTGGGGCAGAATAGATCTTGGGCTGTTATTAAATTGAGCCTACACTAGTCTGCTGTGATTATCTAATTCACCGTGACAAATGACGCCGTTAATACTCTACAAGTCCTAGTGGCGTGTGTATGCGGCTCTTACGCAACATGTCCTGCTCTCTAGAACAAAGAGGTGTCTTGTATATTAGTAATGAACATTAGCTAGATAGTATAGGCGAGGGAGCTCTACCAATCAATCACAAGTAAATTATTAACTCATTAGACCTGGCCCTCAGGTTGCAATGCTTTCAGCTTCTAACGAACCATACCTCCCTGCAGCTACCGACCAATCGCTAGCCCCCTGCCACTTAGCCTGTAGGGGTTGACACTCGAGGCCCAAAAAGCCTAACCGTAAATATAATGTTTTGCTGGGGGGTTCAAAAATAATAAAGAACAAAACAAAGAAAATGTTTTTTTAAATCACTCGGCTACGTATCAATTTAAAACGATTATCACGCCATTGAATACGTTACCCTTACACACTAGCCTAATTCTCCCAGATAATTATAAGTTCTTCTGGTCTCTAGGCTTCCCAGTCGGCCCCCAGGTAAAACTTCGAGGATTAACCAGACCGGTCAAGCACATCCATTACTCTAACTGGAGGCTGGTCTGCAGGGGTCGCCCACACCGAACGATAATGCTACTAATAGGTCCTACCTAGTAAAGCAACCCTTCGGCGACCACTACACCATCAAGTCCTATTACATGTAACCTGGAAATCCGCGCGGGTGGGGGGCAGAGCCTCAAAAAACGGGTATCTAGGTAATCTCCGGACTCCGGGCTAATTTGAGTCGCTCTCCTGCTTGTTCCATGTCCTCTCTTTGTTCATTAGTGACACTGATGTAAAGTACACGGGCAGCACAAATCACGCGACGAAGGATCAATTGAATATTCCTTCAGGTATGAATCCCAGGTTGAGGGTTCCCGATCGCGAGGAAAACTCGTCTTACCAAGCGTGCTGCTAGTTTTTCGATAATCATCATGAACGACGAATCGCAAACGTCTCCGAGCCGAACGCCCTTCCCCGTACCGAGAGGATGGGATTCTCTCGTTACCCTACCTTCCTCCAAGGCGTTCCGCGAAGCATTCCCCATGGCCAACGAGCCTCGTCGGCAGCCATGGGAGACGCACTTCAAAGTGAACGAGACCGAGAGCGCATATATCAAGGGTGATGACATGCGGCTCCTTGGTGGGCGAGTCAATGCTCACAGTAGCTGAGAGGAGTAGTGAGTCAGCATAAGAGCCTACAGGGCTTGTTCCTCTAGGCCGTAGAATTGGCCAATTGTGTGATGGAATATGTCAATCATTACATGAATTATCTTGATTAAATAGTATCCTGAATTTGAACTGAATTTAAGCCACTGCTTCTGGACCTTTCACTACGTGATAAATAGTAGCCCAAGATGCATTCCGCCCATCAGACGTCTGGTACTTTGGACCACAAAAGCAATCGCATCTCAATACTCTGGCGGGGCTGTCGATTTGACAGATCGCCGGGGAGGGCAAAGCTACAGTGCGCAGTCGAAGCTGCTTCTCGTCAGTCGCCACCACTATTCAATGGAATAGCATGAAGGGGCACCTACCGCTTTTTTCGTGAGGCCGCAGAGAGTCCCATAGAGAAAAGATCGTGACTTCATTCTTAGTCTGATTGCTGAGCCAGTACCACTGGTGCCGTGGGGAGTGCTTCAGATACATTGAATCCTCCACCCAGTTGTCGAACACTTTATCAACTGATTCCCAATCTTCTTCGTCCACGCTCCTACAGTCGCACATTGCCAAGGGTCCAAGCTGAACCACGTCCACGACAGGCCGCCACATGCTGAGTACTCGAATGTTAGCACCCCCGCAAGGTAATTAGACAGGGATAATGAAACACGCCATACTTGATAGCTTGTAGTCTCACTCTCCCGTGCGCGAGTTCATACTGCTCATCTGGAGTGAGTAGATAGAGAAGCTGTTTCTTGAAGCTATTCGGAGCACCGTCTAATGATATCGTCAATGACGAAGCTTGGCAGAAGTTTACTTATACATTTACATACCTCCATGAACATTGTATGCCGCTGTGATGAGTTGTTCGCGTATCTCGGTCTCATCGGGCACGTTTCGGAAGAATACGGTCGGGTTCTTATCATAGCTCCGTGGCGTGGCTTTCCGAACCTTCCCAGGGAGATTAATTAAGGTCATCACCACATCCACGATTCCTTACCCTCCAGTCGTAGCATATAGCTTTGGTGCCGTGGAAATGATCACGAAGCAGGGCTGTCATTGATGACAGATACTCCGTCATTGCTGCACGTTTCGTCTCATCTTCGTCGATTTCCACGTCGGGTAAGTTAGGAACGGGAAAGGGATGATACAAATATTCGAAACCTTCTCGCTCAATTGTCGGCTTTTCTCCCTCCGGGATATCGCGAACATCTTGCATGACAATACCCTTGACAGTCTCAAACTGGACATTGGTCCTCTTACCTAAACCGTCAGGCACCGTTTCCGTCCACATCTCCCATGGTTTCTCGTCTTTCCAAAGAGGAATCCGGGCAAGGTAATTGAGAGAGACTTCAAGGCTTCCTGAATGGGCAACATTGCTAGAAGACATAACTACTAACCGTAAGCTAGAATTTTATGTCAAATACTCTTAAAAGAGAGGCACTAGTAATTGTACTAATCGACCGTCAAAAACAAGAACGGGTTTAACCCCATACACTACAAGTCTACCTTACGACAGGGCTATGAGAGCCTCTACAGGGGATACCTAAAGGTCTCTCAAACTGCCGACCCTTGTTAAGGAAGATAATATGCGCACTACCCTAAGCAAGTAATATAGCCACCTATTGGCTGCCTGGTGCCCTATTTCCCTTGCATGACGCCCAGCCAAAAAGCAACCTAGACTTTCGGTAAGGGAGGGTGAAAGAGGTGGGGGTTAGCTGAGGGAACGGAACGAATACCCATTATCTCGTTATTCAGAGCAAGATATATTGTGTTGGGTTCTCATCCGTCGAGTCTCCTTTAGCATAGAGTAAGAAGATTACGTCCGGAAGTACAAGGTAAGATGTACCTCTATTTGTAAAGCCTCACCAGAATGTTTTGAGATATAACAGAATTCGTTTCATTGTCCAAATTAGTGTATATGGCTCACAACATGGAGGAGGGGAAGTGTTAGCGGCCCATTCCCGCACTCTTTCGACGTCGGATCCGAATCACATAGAGGCAGAGTCCACCACCCGTGCCACTTCTTTCTATATCTCTACATTTCCATAACCTGGAAATTCCATGAGGACTATTATTGAGTAATAGATGAAGTTTCAATGCCTTCACTAGTTGTCACTCTATATTCGATTACTAATATCAACCTACAGCCCGAAATTACGACCGATTACGTCGGTGTTCTACTCCCTCTAAACCTACGGAAGGTTTCAAACGGCAGATTTCGAGGCCATATGGAAGACGACAAAGGAAAGTTTAACGATATGTGGAGGGACGTTGTGGAAGAGTGTCGTCGGATACTCGATGATGAAGCGGACTACGATCTAATCGTGAGCTTCGAAAATTATGAGCAAATGGCGGATTACCTTCGTACGCTCAAAGACAAAAACCAAAGAAGTATAACCGAACGTCTGGTTCACCGAATGGCTACCCATTTCCGGAGATTCTACACCTTCGCCGCCTATCTCCTACTGCAACTAAGTGGACGAAATATCAGCGCTGCTTGTTTCGTCGGCGCCTCCGTACTATTGATCGATGTGAGTGGCGTGTTTTGTATTTGTAATAATATGGCATAAGCGCCTGTATCGGGAGATCTGATGCCACGCTCATATCACCAGTGTGACGTGTGGCCCATGACCGCAGGACACAACACGCAACGTGGCGCTATTATCGCATAGAGTCGATATGTTTGCTCGCTAACACTTAATATCGTCTGACCTAAATGAGCGACCATGGCTAACACGAGAGGGATACTTGTAGGTCGCAAGCCAGTCAGAGGAGGCTCTTAGTGAGATCTCCAGATATTTGAGCAGTCTCAGCGGGCAGTTCAAGCTATTTGAAGAGTATAAGGCGTCCTTGACCTTAGATCCTGACACACTTCAAAGTTTTTTTGACATCCTTGTCGAGCTTACACTTTGCACTGCCAAAGCCATACGCCATTTCAGAAGAACGCACGCGGACAGATTCCTTGATATCACATCCTGGGGGAAGCTGGATAGCCAGTTTAAAGAGAATCTCAGCATCCTTTCCGAGCGCTTAGATCAACTGCAAAAGCTTCACGCAGCCCGCAGTGTCTCCGGGCTTTTTCCAAGGCCGCAAGCTAATATCGTGCATGATATTGACCAGCTAAAATTAACAATGTTGGAAGCGGGTTCACAGGCAGCGTGCTGTACAATTCCGTACCAGCGCAACCATGGATTCTATGGGAGAGGAAATGAGTTACTTGAGATTAACGAAGCCTTCCAAGACCAATCTTCGCCCCCAATAATCCGCACAGTAGCTATATGGGGAACAGGAGGCATTGGAAAATCTCAGATTGCTTTAGAATATGCCCATCGGAGATGGAACTCTGGAACCTCGGTCGTCCTGTGGATTTATAGTGAGACCGAAGGCGAAGTTGCAAAGAGCTTTCGAGAAGCCGCAGAAAAATTGCACGTCGATGGCTATTCAGAGACAAATACCCCAGACAAAAACCGCCATCTTGTCCTTCAATGGTTCCAAACAACAAGTCAGTGATCCCCTTCGAATTGATACGCCTATTCAAACGTACTCAGGCCTAACGATACCAGAGACGAAGTGGTTAGTAATCTTCGACAATGTTGAAGATAGCAAAGTTTTGACAGACAATCAACCCAAAGTCGGACAAGGAGATGTGTTAATTACATGCAGAAGTGAGCTGCTTGCTGAATCAACCGCTATGTTTCCAATTGAGGTGACCACATTTTCCACTGAAGAGAGCACCTCGCTGATATTTCAGATACTGAACCGATCAGCCGTCGATTCGGAAGAGATACAAGCTGCGGCTTCTCTCACAGGGCAACTAGGTGGTCTCGCGTTAGCTATCGACATCATTGCTAAGAATATCAAGATATCCCGGCGGTTCAAGAACATTGGAGATTTTCTTCCTTATTACGAGGAAAATTACCGGAGGCTAAGACGCCGTCGAGGTATTCACGATGTTACATACCCCAAGGACCTCAATACCGTATGGAAGACTGCCTTTGCCACCATAGATCCAGAATTCAACCCTAACGTCAATCACGATGTGATACGCTTGATGGAGATCCTGTGTTTCGTTGCACCCGAAGCCATTCCACAATCGCTTTTCCGGGCCGATAAAACGAAATGCCCCGAAAGTTGGCGTTTCTTGATAGACGATCAGAGGTATGAAGGATTACTTTCCCTTATAGTGCGAAAATATATGTGGTTGACTCCCTCTTTAGATTCGAGGACGCAAAGGTAGAGCTTCTAGATCTTTCACTCATTAGAATCAACCCCGAAACAGGCCTGATATCAATTCATCGCCTAGTCCAACAGGCCTATTTCGATCGGATGACAATAGATTCTCGCATCGACACATTCCGAACTACCTTCTCACTTCTCCGAGAGGCTTTTCCGGACAGACGGGGCGAGACTAATCTATATCACCGTTGGCCTACTTGTGAAAGCCTGCACCAACACGTGCAGGCGCTGAGTGAAATGTACCCTTGGGTAAAGGACAAAAGCTCTCTCCTTGATAGGTTCGGGTATCAGACGCTAATCCGCGATGATATCTGGTAAGGCTTAAATAGACCCATTTATGATCTAATTAGAGGCCAGTATGGGTAATTAATCATTGCATATAGGTATATGCTCGAGCTGCAGCAGTTTGTTAGTGCAGAGGGTCTCATTAAAAGCCAACTTCCAGATCTCGATTCTACCTCTATTGAATACGCCCATATGAATCGAATATTGATGGGCCTGTTTGAGAGGACAGGGCGGAGTGTCAGAGCACTGGAATGTGCTGAAATAGAATTTAAAATTTTTTCCGCTCGCCAGGGGCCGGACGAAAACGACCTTGCAAACGCCTACAGCGACATGGGATACTCCTCCTGCTCTGCCTTTAAGCCTCAAAAGGCTCTAGAATACCTTGACAAAGCGGTTGAGATCGCGCTCTCGCACCCAGAGCCTCAATGCTACCGTGGTTTCAATATCGATCGCTTCCTTCGAAACCGTGGCCGCACCAAAGCGCAGCTCGGAGACTTTGATGGGTCGCTGAACGACTTCACAAAGGCTGAGTACTACCAAGCAAAGCTTCACGGAGAGAACAGCCATTATGATGGGGAGTAAGTAACTGTCACCCACTCCCGCTACCAGAATCCTGTTCTATGTTACCAACGATTACACTCCAGGACGAAGCACGAACGGGCAAAGGTTGCCGCTGCACAAGGAAAGTTGGAGATCGCGACATCGCTGTATCAGCAAGCACTAGAACTCATTTGTAAAGGCAAACCAACTCACTCGAGTGTCAGCGCATCCCACTATGGGAAAGGATACATGCTGCTTCTTCGTGGTAAATATGATGACGCTCTGAAGGAATTCGAAAAGGCCCATGTTATCTGCGAGCTCAACGCACCAACCCGTGGCAACAATGGGGAGTCTGCTCGTATTTTCTGGCGTATGGGACAAATCTACGAGTACAACAAAGAAGAGGATATGGCTCAATCCTACTTCTGCAGAGCCGAGGACATTCGGAGTGAGTTGCTTGCTACGGGTGACTACGCGGAGGCCAATAGTGATAAAGACTGCTGGGACAGCATTATCGGACTACTGTACCGGTGAAAGGGGGTTATTCATGTTGGCCCGAGCAGAATAGCGGGCAGAGGAAGGCCGAAGAACTTGACAGTAGTAGTATTACTGCGATCCTTCGACTTAGTGCGACGGCGTCAATCCGTGGCCTTGATGTTTCTTATTTCGTGTCATTTGGGGTTTTCTAAAGTGTGGGCCGTTTACACAGCAGTCGCTCATTTCCCAACGCCTCCCAACCCTCAAGGTTATATCTCTTTATCAAACACGCAATACTTCGTTCTATGCAGTACCTAATCCATACAAAGTAGCGAGACCACATAAGTTACATCGGTACCTAGATACTTGTGTATGCATATATGTATATATCCCGCACCACCATTACTGTGAATGGGAAATCGATGTCGTTAGGCCGTGAGGGGGTGTGGCGAACCGAAGCCCCCTGCGAATTCGTTGTGAGACTGGCAAAGACCCACGAAGCTAACCGACATGGCGAAGTTAGCAGCCGGAATGGTACAAGAAGCCTTTTGGAGGGCATGGGATCTTTGACACGTCGTGAAGATTCTCCTTCATTGGACTCTACTTCTCCAAGCCCAAGTATTTGCAATCCCGATAACAATAGTATCGTACTTGTTTATCTTCTGTCTCACAGCGACCTACCAGTGACTCATCTTTACTCCGATGTGTAACTTCCTAGTGCCTTGCTTTTGATAAAAATTTCTACCATACAAGGATAATTCTGTAGTAGCTAAGGGGTATTATGTTGCCACTGTCCGAACTAGCATCGTTCTTTTTCCCGCGTAGGCTGCAGGCTTGAAAATCAGCATATTTATTTGATATCAAATGTGGACTATCCAAATCTACCCGGTAGTACGGAGGCAAACAGCGAGTAGCGTTACCTCGATGTTGCGATGAGACGCGGAATGGGCTTCGAATCAAGAGCTTCGGATGGGATATAATACACCATCCTAAGGATTTATAGGAGTATTATTGCGACGTTCCACCGAAATCACTGGCCTGAAGTAAGAGTTTACTATCTTAGATCTCATCTGAGACGGAGTCGACCAATCGGCGTTCTGAATCTGATTCTGCCAAGATGTCCCAGCTTGATATTGCTTACGTCAACCGAGTCACGCCTCCAGAACAAAGACGTGTTCTATATATTAGTAATAAACACTCAGCACAGGTATTCTAGGCTCTCAGCAGAACAATAAGTGCTTATTGTACCCCTATAATGGAGATTGCGATACCTCGCTCTGCGTACATTCGAGTTGGTGGGTGGATGACTCCGAATGTTGAACAGGGGCCTCACATGGCTAAGTAGTGAACCAGCATCCTGCGCTCCAATAATACCATTCGAGGCTACACTGCCTTGCTAGGCGTATATTGAGGCTGCCTAACGGATGATTGCGGTTGACCAGGAAACCCAGTGCGCAAGAGCATATTATGCCTCGGCGGAAATCTTTGTTTAGTAGAAATTGCACGCGCACATAAGAGCGAGACCTGTTATATCGCGATGATCTGCAATCGGCGTCTTTCCGGCCCCCATCTCCTTCTCGGTTCACGGTTCTGTACCCATGCCTTCTGATTTGGGCCTAGGGAAGTAATTCAACGGTTCAGAGTGGATTGGGTAAGGTTCGGTTCGGTTGGGTTGGGTTTATTCCTACACGATCTCGAATGCCCCCGCCTACTTGTCTTGCGTCTTATCCGCTCTCCGCCCCGAACGCCCTTCTTTAACAGCCAATGAATTCTTTCCCTAGCTATCGGCTGTTGCCTTCAGGTTGAACCCTTAACGTACCTCTGACTAGCACTGTATGAAAAAGGTCGTATTCCTGGCCTCCTATTTCTCACTGTACACACGCGAATCTTGCATGAGCGACCCTGTAAAATGCGTCGGTTGTGTTACTTGGGGTCGCCGATTGCAAGTGACTTCAAGAAGAAGATGCTATATTTGTCCTCGGTGTTCTCAATGTTAACTTGATACAAGAAATCAGGCACCCACCGTATATGGCAACTCACAGAATACCCCCTAGAATAGTGGCGTAGACCATTTGGAAGCGTGCGGTTATGTGACTTCTGGCCCGTCCAAAAGTTCGGTTAGACGTATTGAACTAACGCGGAAGACCCGAAGATAGGCGTATATGCATCGCCAAGGAGATACGTCGGGGCTCTATTAATTGGTTTCGGAGCTGCAGCCTTGAGACGCTGCGCTACCTCCTGTAAGCACGTCTTATTCCTTCTTGGTTTGCCTTTCATTTTATTATCCGTGTCGCCAATATAGTATACAGAGGATTCCTCTCGTGGTATGCCATGGTTCTATGTTGCCAAGATCTCCAAGTCTACCTCCCGTAACGGTCTCACGACAACGAATTTTACAACGATGAATCTTGGGCCTCTTACTACGACTTTCACTCCCATCGGTCCTAATTGCGCGTCTACCTTTCTTGCCCAAATTGACACCAATTCTTGGCTTCAGTATGGCACCGCCGGTCGTGACTCGTTGGCCTGTCTACCGAGTGGTTTCCGCCATAACGCGAACTATTACTACTCTCCTGGTGTATGTCCGTCAGGCTATGTCTCTGCTTGTTCTACCCTCGCTTCTACCGGGTCCGTGGTGGAAACCATAGCTACGTGCTGCCCGAGGTAGGTACTATTACTAAGTATTCGTCAAAAAAATATTTACCCCGACACGAAGGTGTCTATATCCACGGAGTATGACAGCAATTAAAGAACATCTGCCCTTTTGAGCACGGTCAGCTAACCTAAAGTATTAAAACGCAGTGGCTACTCGTGTATTCCGAACCGCAATTCCGGGACCTACGGCTGTTGGTCATGTTTCAACGACCTTCAGATATTTTCCGTGGACTCTATCCGTTTCTTGACGGACTCTGACGGAGTTAACACGAAGATCCTAACCTGTACGACGACATTCGGCATTTCAAATGACTGTGTTTACGCGTATGGAGCTATCGTACACACGGTAGTGGACGATATCGTAAATGTTACTACCGCCTCATCCGTCAGCAGCGTGAGGACACATGGTATAAGTGGTAACGACGCCAGCACGGGCACGGCCACGGCACCCGGGCCTACCAAGACGGGGGAAAGCGAGAATAGGAACACTGACCAGAGTTTGAAGGTTACAACCGCTGCGGGCATCGGAGTTAGCTTCGCACTGGGCACCATCTTACTTAGTATCACTATTGTGTTCTCGATTCGGTCATACCGGCGGCGACGAAAAAGTTCGCAACGACAAGATCACTATAAACCGGAGCAAAGTTCTATGGGCTCAACGCATTGTGAACACCAACATCAGGAACCCCAGGCATTCCCTTACGAGATGAGCGCCGAGAGAGAGCCGGGCGAATTAAGCGCCGAGACGAGTGAAAGAGGCAAACAAATTGTCGTATAGTGGTGGCATGAAAGGGGGGCCATCGAATTTTATGCGAGATTTGTCATAGGCAAGATTCGCCCGTCTCGTTCTATCTTCTTGTTTTTCTTATGTAAGGTTGAATTTTTATTGTAAGAGATGATCCAGTTATTCTATTCAAAATACCCACAAGGCCTATTAAATAAGTTTAACATGATTGGCATGTTCGGAATAGGGGTAGGGTGGAAAAAGATAGTATCTAGAAAACGGAGGGAGGAGCCCTATCCCCAGCCAAATTGGCTCAGTTCACTACACTTGTGTTGAATTCTCGTTATGCTATATGATTTTCGTGGCAGACAGCTACCGTACAGTTATCCCATTGTTGACTGACCCGCAATAAGGCCCTCGCTTTTTCCGAACCATTTTTTATCAATTCGATATAGTTTAAGATGTAAACTGGTCCATGGATCCAAGTTGACCATTCAGCGGCACGTTACACACTCAATATATATATTAAAGAGCCCTTCCTGGGGTTGCGGATATTATATTTTAGGTACCATTCCCGCTACTAATTTATCGTTGCACCATAACATAGGCCCTATTGTCCCGCCTACCTAAACCGTTCACTTTTCTAACACGAGCGACACGCTATAGCCTAGGTACGCGTCAATATCGCATCGGCTTATTTCCCCGCATATCTCTTCTCCAAGCGAGGTATCTCGGTTACGTGCTGACGCCATACACTAGTACCTAACCTCGCCAATTTGAACCAGCGCATTGTCCGCTTCAGGTGAGCAAAGCAATATCGACAATCTACTATTAAGGAGGGGTCACTAGGCTATCAACGCCCTAGTTATCGATTGATCAACCTCGCTTTTTCAGATAGGCAACTATCCCCCCCAGGCTAGCTCTTTACCCGGCTATTTCGTCATATCGTATCAACGCAAGACGGCCAGGATGGGCAATAGGGCAAGTAAATCATCTGTCCACCCTATCATCATCTCTTCCAAGCATTCATTTAGCGAGACCCAACAAGCTCTGGAGGCAGCCATCCCACCCCTTGACCTGACG
The DNA here is from genome assembly GCA_002003505.1 of Xylariales sp. No.14919. Lineage (NCBI taxonomy): Eukaryota > Fungi > Ascomycota > Sordariomycetes > Xylariales > Xylariales sp. No.14919. The sequence continues at coordinate 59,344 of BDMC01000021.1, read as the reverse complement.
TTCCAAACCTACATCGCCGAAGGTGACTACGCCGGAGCACGCGCGGCTCTCGAAGCGTTGCCACCACTTAATAACTTCATTCTTCCACCCCGGAACTTCACGGGCCTCCTACTCGCCATTGGGGAGGGCGGACAGGCAATACAATATGAAATCGGCAACCCCTTAACCGCGGTCACGATGATCAAGTATAATCTGGATATTGCGCTACACACACCTCGACGAGTGCTCTTACGAGTCGATGGCGATAAGGTTGAGTTCAAGGTCAACGCCCTTGCATCTCTGGTGGCCAAATATGGGATTCCCGAGGTGAACGCTGTAGCCGCGAAGCTCGACGCCGAGTTAACGAGTACCTTGCGCCGAGTCGCCGGCCACGACGCTCCTCGATAGAAGCTGAGCCCTCATAAAGGGGCCCAAGGTGGACTGGGCGTGAGTGTAGGCGGGATTTGGGTTGAAGGGGACCATAGGACAGGGAGCGGGAGGTGCAGATACATGAGCGCTATCAACCTAGCTGAATGAATTCCGAGGTTGAAACGAGCGAGCGAGCAAGCAAGTTCAGTGACGTATGTACCGATACCCTACAAAGCAGACAGCTTCCGAATGCCATCCCGGGTCCCGGGAGTTAATATCACAAGACGTAGCATGGCTTTACCCTCCATCATACCCTCCATCATACCCTCCATCATACCACCCAGTGACGGGGGCTATACTAAGTAGTAAATGAGTACATGCGTAAATGCGTACTATATTTCTGTGCCCATTACGTCAGGCCTGTTGCACGGGACAGGGTCTTGGTGGGATAGCGCTCTCGCCGGGTGTCGTTAATTGGTGCCGGATGGCGGATGGGCCCCTGTGAATGGGCGGAGGCAAGTATCCGCTCGGGGTCGTTCACTCCACCCACCCAACCCTGCCTGAGCACCCATTCTGCCTCGACTACTACCCTGAAGACCCCGTCCAGACCCCGTCCTGACCCCGTCCTGTCGACCTTGGAAGCCAACGACATCTCATCGCGGCACAACCGCCGCTGCACAACCGCTGCACAACCGCTGCACAACACGGCCAAGATAGTCGGGAGCTTACCGTCGACCATCGACCATCGACCATCGACCATCGACCATCGGCTACTCACTCGCGCTATCTAGATAGCACTCACACCTACCCCAGGTTTTGCCCCCCTTTGGTTTCCTCGGGAGTCACGCCCCAAAAATCAAAATAAATAGGTGCGGACTGTCTTCTCGCAAAGCTTCCTTACTTACTACAAGCCGCAACATCTAAATCCCTTCTTCGGCCCTTATCGTTACCCTCCCTACCTAGTACCTATCAATCTATGCACAATCACCTCGAGATTGCACTATACCTAGGTAGATCATAAGTAGTAATGTCCTAAAACCGAAGAAAACCATTGGCGGCGGGCATACCTGCTACCTAGAATTCATTACCTAATCTTATTGATCCTGTGCTCGGACTCTCATCATGCCTACTCTGACTTTCATTCCTTTCTCCCCCAGCCCACCCGTTTTGCCCGGGGGATTAACAAGACCGCAGATGGCGGACCCCAAAGAGAAGTTCTTTCGCCATTTTCAAGCTGAAATAACCCGTGGGTGCATCTATTCTCGTTGCTGACGCGGCAGGACTGTATTGTTGCTAATGGCCTTGCCTTCAAACTACTAGTGATACAAGATGAGATAGACAGCCTGGCGACCATGTCGCCCATCGGCGGTGAGCGACAGGCCGGCATAGACAAGGTATTAGCAGGCATATCCCGGTTGTCTAACGAGGTTATGGATGCGACGGATTTCATCCCTAGCTACGATCAACGAGCGTATTCTCAGGTCGGTACACCGGTATGCTAACGAACTCGCCAACACTTTGCTCACATGAATGCAGGCCATCAAGGCTCTGACGGAAAAGCTCAATGTGACCACGGGGAAGCTTGGGCCTAAATCTCGTTTCCAATTCAAGTCACGAAACACAGGGGCAACGGCGGCGCAGTCACCAGCCGTTCCAGACCCCCGAATACACAGACCTTGGGGCAGCGATGGAAGCCAGGATGCCGACGACTCTATTGGCCAAATTACCGGTGTCGAGACGCGTGACGCCATTGGGGCTCTGCCGTCATTCTCTAACTCTAAGAATTACAACGAGGAGCTGGCGCGCTCGGGAAATGCGAGCGGGGTGCGAAAGCCGAGCTTCTCGGCGGCCAAGAACATCGCCATCTCCGGTCATAAGGGCCTGCACATTATGCTGCCCTCGACAGCCGCGAGGGCGACGTCTTCGGGGAGTCTGACGAATCTAGAACGGTGCATCGTGGACATGACTCTCCCCACGAGCACGGGCGCCCCGTTCGCCGGGCTCGCGTTGAAGAATATCAAGCATAGCCTGATCATCGCGGGGCACGTGGCCGGGCCGGCGCACATCACGGGGATCGAGGATAGCATTGTCGTTGTGGCGGCGCGGCAGGTGCGCATGCACGACTGCAAGAATGTGCAGGTGTATTTGCACTGCACGAGCCACCCCATTATCGAGGACTGTTCGCGGATGGCATTCGCGCCTCTCCCGACGTTTTACGTGAGTCCGGACGGCCTTTGCTTCGGGATTGATGCTGACATGGACGACAGGCGAATGAGTCTACTACGACCGAGACGAACCAGTGGGACAAGGTGGACGACTTCAAATGGCTAAAGGATACTGCCTCGCCCAACTGGAGCGTACTAGCGGAGGAATCGCGGGTCCTGGACGACGTGTGGGAGAATACGGTATGCGGGAAGGCGAGCCTGAGCACTGACGATATTCTCCGCGAGCTCAAGGTTGTGTCGTAAATCGGCCGTGTCCTCGGATGGGAGACCAAACAGCGGATGTAAGGTAATGGAACTAGGCTCAGAAACGGAACATCACATTGGCTTTTTCAGATTGCGGGTGTGAGGACAACGAACATAGTTGGACGCGGCGCGGAACGCCCTCGTGTATAATGATAATAGTACCTAAAATAGCATCACAACCGGCTCTCTCTGCTGCCTCTGAAAATGCTGTTTGTCTCGTGGTATCGTCGAAAACGCCAAAACGCCATGACATGCTCGCTTCTGCTCGTGCTCGTGCTTGTGTCGGCTTCCCAAAGCTAGAGAAAGCTCATATAGAGTAAAGAGCCCATCCCGCAAAATCCATACATCTCTCGCTTTTGTTCTTTCCACGACCACCCTCTCCATCCCCATACCCATACTCACACCCTACCGCGCATTTCCTCGCATTCAACCCCAAACCCCACCTAGTTCCTACTATTACAATACACCCCTTCACTCCTCCATCTTATCCCCCTCGCCCTGCCCGACCGCCAGCCTGGCGCCGACCTCGCGCAGCTTAGCGAGGGTGTCGCGCTGCCTCGCGATGCGGGCCTCGAGGGCCTGGATCTCGGCCTCCTGCTCCGCGACGCCGCGGTCGAGGTCCGGCAGCGTCGTCTTGATCAGCGTCCGCGCGCGCTGGAAGCGGTGCTTCAGCGCGTCCGTGGCCACGGGGATCTCCTTCAGCGTGAGCTCGCCGTTCTTCTTCGCCGCCAGCGCCGTCGGCGTCGGCGTCGCGTGCGAGATCCCCCCCGCTGCCCCCTGCCCGCCGGATTGCGAGGGCGTCGCGCCGGTCGAACCCCCGCCGCCGTTGTTGCCGCCGGTGGTTGTGGGCTGGGCGCGCAGACGCGTGAGCAGGTGCGCGAGCTCCGAGAGTACGTCTAGCGCGTCTGGGTTCAGGGCGTCGGGGAGCGGGAGGGGCTGTGTCGGGGGTTGTGTTGTCGACATCTTCTTTGGTTCGGCGGATGGTGGTAGGTAGGAGGGAAGGAAGGTGGGCGAGGTTGGGGGCGTTGTAGCGAGTGTGTCTCCCGAGTTATCGTTCCGATAGAATTGGGGCTAGCGAGGGGCTGTTTCTGAAGCCACTTGAAAGCGTTGATGCCGGATGTTGATTGTTGGTTGTGGGTAAATATTGAGCTTCTTGGGGTGAATGTTGAATTGTTGGTGTGGGCTGCGTAGCTAAGTATCCCAGGTTAATTACCTCCAAGTAGGTAATAATAAGTACAAAGCTCTGGAATTACATATATAGCGAAGTACGTAGTGTTAAGTAAGTGCCAGTACACGATGTCTTCTAATGTTCGATTCTGTCCTTTCTTGTTTAACCACTCAAGCTTTGGATAGGTAATCATTCATTATCTCTACACTGCCTCAGGTAGGTGCCGAGTAGATAGCATAGCATACGCGCTGGAGGAAATGGGAGTCGCGACTACATCCCTGCCCGCCCCGCCGCATTGACGTCAAAAATAGTGAGAGTCGATGCCCTGTAGCTCGGGCTTGGAGGGGTATATACATGGGCCGTCACGTACGGCTGTACCTTAGCCGGTCGTAGCATCGCATTCTCAACTACGGCGATATCGATCAATCCGTTGAGTATCCGGATGTCCTAATGAGCGTTCTCTTGGATATCTATCACCGGTGTTTTATTCTATACTTCAAAGCCATGGAACCGCCACAAACCCGCCCAGGAGCAGATGCCTGGGTGAGAGCGGTACAACCGATAGATGTACCGGGGTACTGCTACAGTCAGAAAATTCGTGGAATCCCCCACCATCCCACGTGCATGTAGCTCAAAACCTCAACAATGTCGGACGGTCTTCTACTCGACATCCTTGATCCTAAAATCACGCATTCTCTCACCCAGTTACTCTCGTTTCCTAATACCAATTCTCCCCCGATTAGAATTTCCTGATTAGAGTTGGCATGCCTACCCCATCCCAAAAAGCCTGCCTGATTGTCATTGACGGCTGGGGAATTCCCACCGCTGACAGCCATGGCGATGCCATTACCAACGCGACGACTCCCGTCATGGACGAGCTGTCCAAGAGCGCTACGGGTTTCGCCGAGCTAGAGGCCTCATCGCTTGCCGTTGGTCTGCCCGAAGGACTCATGGGCAACTCGGAAGTCGGCCACTTAAACATCGGTGCTGGTCGTGTCGTTTGGCAGGATGTCGTCCGTATTGACCAGACCATCAAGAAGGGCGAGCTCAGCCAGAATCAAGTCATTGGCAAGGTTCTGCAAAGCGCCAAGAATGGCAGCGGCCGCTTACATCTGTGCGGACTCGTCTCTCATGGCGGTGTCGTGAGTTCATCCCCTCTATGGCACAGTAAACACCACTAACCAACATTAGCACGCTAAACAAACCCATCTCTACGCCCTCCTCGAAGCGGCCAAAGCTGCTGGCGTCCCCAAAGTCTTCATCCACTTCTTCGGCGACGGCCGCGATACCGACCCCAAGTCCGGCGCGGGCTATATGGAGGAGCTAGTCCAGAGGATTGGCGAAATTGGTGTTGGACAGATCGCCACTGTCGTTGGCCGTTACTATGCCATGGACCGAGATAAGCGCTGGGAGCGAGTCGAGATCGCCATGAAGGGCATGGTTCTTGGTGAGGGCGAACAGAGCTCGGACCCTGTCAAGACCGTCAGGGAACGCTACGAGAAGGGCGAGAATGATGAGTTCCTCAAGCCCATCATCGTCGGTGGCGACGAGGCCCGCATAAAGGACGGTGATGAGGTTTTCTTCTTCAACTATCGATCCGACCGTGCTCGCCAGATCACCCAGTTGCTGGGAGATGTCGACCGCTCTCCCCGGCCCAACTTCCCCTACCCTAAGATTCATCTAGTCACCATGACCCAATACAAAGTTGATTACCCCTTCGAGATCGCGTTCGAGCCTCAGCGTATGGGTAATGTGCTTGCCGAGTGGCTTGGTAAGCAAGAGGTCAAGCAGGTCCACATCGCCGAGACGGAGAAGTACGCCCACGTCACCTTCTTTTTCAACGGAGGTGTCGAGAAGGTGTTTGCTCTGGAAGAGCGAGACGAATCTCAAGATCTCGTGCCTTCCAACAGAAGCGTGGCTACCTACGACAAGGCACCTGAGATGTCTGCCGACGGGGTCGCAAAGCAGGTCGCCAAGCGACTTGCTGAGCAGCAATTCCCTTTTGTCATGAACAACTTTGCTCCTCCCGACATGGTTGGCCACACTGGCGTGTACGAGGCGGCCATCGTTGGTGTTGAAGCTACCGATAAGGCTATTGGATTGATCCGTGATGCCTGCAGGAAGGAGGGCTACATCCTCTTCATCACGGCCGACCACGGCAACGCCGAGGAGATGAAGTTCGCCGACGGCAAGCCCAAGACTTCGCACACCACCAACAAAGTCCCATTCATCATGGATAACGCCCCTGCTGGCTGGGCATTGAAGAAGACGGATGAGGGAGTGCTCGGCGATGTAGCACCCACTATCCTCACCGCCATGGGTCTGCCCGTGCCAGAGGACATGACAGGCCAATCTCTCCTCGTTAAGTCATAGACCAGTCAAAGACCTTCACGCTTAGTAGATAGCTTGTTGGGAGTTGGCGATAGATAGATTATTACACGAGAAATGTTAGAGATACCAAAATGAAAGAAACATGACGAGAACAAGCTACCACGGGTCCGCCTTGCCTTGTCCTCCAAGGTTCCCGATTACAGTGCGTACCTTGGGTAGATACACGTACTGGGCAACCCACGCAATTTATTGCCCCACTAAAATAAATTTATCCGGTATATCAGAAAGCGAGTATATATATGATGCATAAGAGCATATGCTAAACCCCCCATCGGCTTAGTGCGCACAAGGCAATTCGAAATGTTAGACAGAGGGAACTAAAACTGCCCCACCACCGCACCACGAATTTTGATCCCCTTTCGACCATCGTCAAGAAAACCTCGCGATCACACACGTCAAGATGGATTCCGAAGACCCCCAGGAGCGGCCCGATGGCATAACCAACATTATCAACGGCCTGGAGCGGTACAACCCCGAGGCCGTCGGCAACCTCGAGGATTACGTGCGCCATCAGTGCGAGAACAGATACACCGACTCGAATGCGAACCGGACACTATTGAAGCTGTGAGTCTTGCCCGAGCCTGTCTCTTTTTCCCTTCGCAGGATTTCTCGTGGGGATTTCTTTGGGGGACGGCCTCTTTCCTTGAAATATATCTCTACTCTCTGTTGGAATGACGATTAAATGTAAACGTTTCCTATTACCTGAGCGGTTCTTGGGTCTAATCAACCCTGCTGTTTTGAAGTTATGGATATTAGCTCTATCTGACCCAACTGGTGATGACTTCGGCTTCATGTCTCGTCGTTCTTTGCCACTACTACTTCTTTGATGCGAAGACGCCTTGCTGACATCGCCTCGCGCGCGAGTTTAGATACCAGCTCAACCCGGACCGCGTCAAGGATGAAGTCATAACCAACATCCTCGTCAAAGCATTGACGTGCTTCCCCTCACCCCAATTCTCTCTCGCACTCCACCTCATCCCACCTTCCGTCCTCGCCCCCGCAAACACCCGGAACGAGGAGTTGCCAGAGGCAGTTAGCAAGCTACGCCAGCTCAACGACCAGCTGCAGGGGTCTCAGTACGCCCGCTTCTGGGCTACGCTGGACTCGGATGATCTGTATGCGGACCTCACCACCGATATCGAGGGCTTTGAAGAGCTCGTGCGCGTACGCATCGCCACCCTCGTCAGCCACGCCTACCGTGAGATAGACCTCCCAATACTAGAGCAGTGGCTCGGCATGGACGGCGACGCGGCGTACAAGTTCATCACGGAGACAGCGGGGTGGACGGTCGAGGGTGGTCTCGTTAAGATCCCCAAGAATCCCGAAAACGAGGCCAAGAAGTCCGAGGTCCGCGAGGATGTCAACGTGGACATGTTCTCGAGGGTGATTCGGCGGGCTTGGGAAGAAACGGCGTAAGATTCCGTTGCGCAGTTCTCCGGAGGGGGGATAGGGTTTGGCTGGGGTGTTTAAACACACGAAAAGGATTTTGATGAATCCGGTTTCATGGCGTTGGGTGGGAAATTATCTTAGCGCAAGACAGACGGACTCGATGATGCCTTCGAGTGCAATGTTGGACGCCGCTTGACATCTATGCCGTTATACACTTGAACACGGTTATGGGCTAGTCGGAATGAGGAAACGAAACAAATAAAAAAATCTTTGAATCAATGTGCTCAGCCGCCGAATGATTTTTTTTCATCTGGTTTCACTCCATGGCTTAGGTAACTGGTATCCGAAATTTGGGTTTTGCTTAGCTAATAGGCCGACCACCTTGGCCTTCCACCTCTACGACCCCAGCACCACTACCCGTTTATTATTTCCCAACAATATTACTGACGGTTCTCTGACTCCAGAGCTTGGCACCTCAATACGATACTCTTCGTGTGTAGAGCCACCTGCTTTAGCTAGTGATGTAATATCCTACAACCCCTCCCACACAGTATTTGACCCCTGCCCCCGGTAGACCCAGGCTATGATAATCCGGTCTCGTTAGATGTAGACGGAGGCGCAGTTTGCTTTGCTCGGGGGGCTAATGGTTGCTATCCCAGTCTGTTGAGTACGAGGAAACATGGATCAAAACTGCCTTTCCAATTAAAATTGTTGCATTGGCCTACTATAATGGCTACGGAAAGGGGGGTTGTGGAGATGGTTTTATGCGGGTAAATCAGCATGCAATACCTCACCCTCTCTTTTAGCACCCAAGCCTTCACATATCTACTACGCACCACTAGTACTCTTAGCAAAACAGCATAACCTCTCATAATGCGCCTCATTCATTGTCGTACTTTGCGGCTGCAGGAGTTCCATGGGTCCCAGACGCCTGCATATGCTATTCTCTCACACACATGGCAGGATGAGGAAGTGACCTTTACCGACTTCTGCCAAGGCGCACCCTCAGAAACGGGCGCGATCCCCGAGCGTTGGATGAAGATAACACAGGCCTGCAAATTAGCGCTTGCGCAAGGATATGAGTACATTTGGGTCGATACATGTTGTATTGACAAATCGAGCAGTGCAGAGCTTACAGAGGCCATCAACTCTATGTATTCATGGTATGCAAAATCGGATAAGTGTTTTGCATATCTGTGTGATTTCGATCTGAGCCCAGGATCTTCGGACGCCCGCCAGCAGTTCCTCTCGAGCCGATGGTTTTCACGGGGATGGACATTACAAGAGTTAATTGCTCCGGAAGAGTTGGAGTTTTATGATTCGTCGTGGAACTTCTACGGTTCAAAAGCGAGCTTATGTACGGATATCGCGAATAAGACCGGGATCGACGAGGGGGTCCTTCGCACCCTTGGTCAAGACCTGCTTCCCTCGATACCTGTTTGTCAGAAGATGTCATGGGCGGCCAGTAGAGAGACTCAACGGCCGGAGGACGTTGCATACTCACTCCTAGGTATCTTCGGCGTCCATATGCCTCTCATCTATGGCGAAGGGACCCACGCGTTCGTTCGGCTTCAAAAGAAGATAATCAAGTCCACTAACGACCTGACTATACTTGCTTGGAGGGCTCCTCGGGATGGGATCGGGGAGGATAAGAACCAGGACTATTACGGCGTACTCGCACCGTCTCCGAAATATTTCGCGGAATCCAGAGATATTGTGCTAAGCCAAGACCTTATTTATAATCCAGACTTCTCGATAACGAACAAAGGTCTACAGACCACTACAGCACTTCCAATCATCGAAGACCATCCGAACGAATCGGATTGGAATCATTTCGATATCGTTCTAAATCTCCATTGTCACCACCACAGTAGGCCTCAAGAACCCCTTGGGATTTACCTGGGCCCGATCGGTGGGAGTGTCTACGGCCGTATGTTTGCTGACGAAATGCCCATTGAAATTGGGCGCGCGGGGTTGCCCGAGAGTTTGATATTCCTCAGCATCAAACCAAACCCCTACCCGACCTCGAAAAAACACCGGGCGCCGGACCCAGGCTACAATTTCGAGTTCGGTTTCACGTATCACCCCGCCATGGGCAAGTCCATACGTGTGCTTTCGACGTATCCCGAAGACCGCTGGGACGACTTCGCGTTCAAAGCACAAGATACGTTTTCCTTCATCGGCATCAACATCTGCCGGACTTTTTGGCAAAACACGACGGCAGATTTTGTGCTGGCTTGCGGATTCCACCCTGGCTTTGAGCCGTGGGTGTGTGTTGACCGCGAAGAGTCGGATCTGTGGTATGCAGCTACGGACCGCGATCATACGCGCGTGAGGGAGATTTCTCAAACGCGCAAAGCGCAGAAGCTGACGCTCGAAAATAACATCGTTTTAAGCATAAAGCTCGAGTTCTTTAGTAATAGATGGATAGCGGCCGATATCTATGCTGACCAGTGCCAGACCCCGTCACTCGTCTAGTAGACTACTGCTCACAGGTTTACGCGCTGCATAGATATACACACAAAGCTAAAGGCCTGCTAGGTCTCATAGCAACCCATAATAGAACTGCGTTTTCATCCGGGCCTCCGGCCTGGGGTCGGTCGTGTGGATAATTGCTGGTCGGAACTACTACGTACCCAGCGTCAAGCCGGGCGCTAGTAACTGTCGTATCGGTTCTAGAATATTACGGAGGTAACGAAATAATGGTAGCATATACGTGAGTATAGCGAAAATCAGGCGTAACGAGCAGAGATAAACGAGCCTAATTTTTCTAACAAATACAGATTCACCCCTAGCTAATCAGTCTCCAGCGAGTAAGTGCGTACTTTTAATATCGACCGGGCTCTAAAGAACCCCTAGATTGGCCAAGGGCGTTGTTATAGTGACCTAACTTCTAGTCCCGTCTCTGCCTTGCCTTTGTTAATCAGGCCTGGGTCTTTCGGATACAGCGTAGAATAAATCATCACATCACGAGGCTTTTAGTTTTAGCACCAAAAACCTCTGAAATCATTACTCCGCGCATCCCTTAAGGGTTTCTAAAGCTTTACATAGATAGCTTTGTGCTATCGTGAGTATTATTATATCTACGAGGAAAGGTGCGAACAGTGCCGATGCGTTACCCCTCATAGTAGCTACCCTTGCCAAGTGCTCCCTTCACAGCATCAATATCGCCATGGTGCCCCTTATAACAAGGGCTTATGAGGGGCTTGGAATGTTCTTCGTATTATGATAATCTTCTAAGGTGTCAAAGGCTCCTTGGTTCTCTTGAACAAAGGGACCTTTTGGAATAGCGATCTAGCCAGGTTTATACACACCAATTCGGCAACTATCCCTCGCAGAATGTTGCCTTTATCACAAGAATGTTTCAGTATTTAAAGTAAAGGATATAGTAGCTGAAAGAGGTCTCAGTAGTCCAGGTAATACTTTGCGAACTAACGATATTCGCGGTTAAGTGCATCCCGTGTGATATGATCAGTCTTTTTTAGGTGATATATGGTGTTACGTATGATATCCCTACACCTTAAACATTAGATAGCTAATAGGTTAATATTAAAACAGAGGTGTCCCTCCTATGCCCTCTGCTAAGACTCCTGGTAATAGAACCCCCAGCTACCTACCGAGCCTTTGCGAAGGCCATAGCCAACCAGAGGTACCGAGAACAACAAGATATATCATCACTCCCTTCTAAAGAGTCAATCTAGCTCGGCCTCGCCCTTCTCCAAATTCCCCGGCCCGGGTCATCGTAATGGAGGACATCTTCGTTCATATCAACACCAACTGTTATTAATAGCGGATTTTGTAAAGTTTCAATTAATTTGGAAGTTACCACATATAATCTTCGGTTCCGACTATGTCTTCGCCATGCGGCATATGTGGATATGGCCAATTACGGAAGGCCCTACCAGACTTCACCGTCTCTTTGCAAGATTTGATGTCCTCCGGACAGTCAGGATGTCCAATTTGTGAGCTATTCACCGACTGTATTGTTAAAAATACGAAATCATGTATGGAGAAGATAGACGAGGTGAAGTGGGTGAGTTGCGAGCGTCACCTTTTGTTAAGGACACCAAATGCCAAGCACGGCAGATCCTATGAGATATTTATGACACCTGGTAGGCTCCGTAAGCTCTCTTGTGTTGTTCGCCTACTATACACCACTCCCAGAATTTCGCAGCTCACACGGTTAATATTTAGAGAACTCTAACCCGCTACCCGAAATAATTAACACAGCTTCCATCCTGGCCGAAGATACTGGACTTATAAACAGTCCTCAACAGGTCGAGGCTTGGCTGGAGAGATGCTCCGTTCTACATTCTCATTGCGACAGACCTGGGTATCTTAAAAAGGGTCGGAGCGTACCGATACCAGCCCTCCCATATCGCATTCTAGACATTGGAGAGTCATCGGACAGCATGGCCAAACTAGTTGAACCTTCGAGTTGGCCGAACCCGAAAAGGTATTCGGAGTATGCATGTCTTAGCTATTGCTGGGGGGAGTTTATCCCAGAGTGCATCACGACCAAGGCCAGTTACGACGAGAACATGAGAGTTATCTCGAGCAAGAAGCTGCCCAGAACATTTAGCGACGCAGTGACCTTTTGCAGGGCGATCGGGTTCCGGTATTTGTGGATTGATTCTTGCTGCATAATCCAGGATGATCCGAGTGACTGGAACGCCCGGGCGCCGGAGATGCACGGCATCTACAAAAACTCTACTTTGACGGTGGCAGCAACAGCATCTCAGTCCGGCGAGGGAGGGTGCTTCCAAAAATTAGACGAGAAGTACCGCGAAAGGCCGTTGCAACTATCTACCGACAGCCGAGAAAAATTAGGCCTTGCAGTGGAAGCAAAGTTGTGGACGCGACTGATATTTCCACATAACCTTAGTGATATGCCTCTCTTAAGGCGAGGGTGGGTGTATCAAGAAAGACTCTTGTCGCCACGGATCGTCCACTTCACAGCAAACGAACTGATGTGGGAGTGCCGCGGAGAAATCCTCTGCTCTTGTTCAGAGAACGGGGTGTTCCCGGCGTCCGAGGACCCGCGATACGGCCCCCCAGTGAAAAAAAAGCATTTTTGGGCAAAGGGTCTTTTAAAATCAATTTTTCTCATGCGAGAAAGTCTCCAGAAACGATGGTACGAAACTGTCCAGGAATATACATCTTTGGCTCTGTCTTTTGGCAAAGATAAACTTCCCGCCCTTGCTGGCCTGGCAAAAGAGATGGAGATCAGTCTGAGAGAGTCTTCTGCATCACTCTGCTATGCTGATACTCTCTATATCAATGGTCTTTGGCGCGATACCTTTCTAGATGATATGATTTGGTTTGTTGATAGACCAGAAAATATTCAACGGATGCCACTGCAATGGCGGTCTCCCTCCTGGTCGTGGGCATCGGTTGATAGTCCTATATCCTACCCCCAGAGATCGAGCATCGAAGAGAAATTCCTACCACTTCCTGAGTTGGCGCTTTCTACTGATATCCCTACCCCCACATATGTTGTGTTAACAGGAAAGGCAGCAGTGGCAGTTCTAGCATGCGAAAATGGGACCTCAGATGCAGGGATTCCAGCTTACATGGTGAAAATTTCGAGACAAACAAACCCGGTTTTTCTTGATTATCATCGCTTCGGGCCGAGATCAATGGCTAGAGTTGACTTATACGGGGATGCCTATTGCTTGGAGCTTGGATTCTTTGAAGGGTCAGGAACCAGATATTTCTTATTGCTCGCGAGAACTCAGAATTTGAAACCTGATTCTTGGAGAAATGAAGATTTAGCCGCGGAACTGGAACTGTGGCGGTATAGAAGTAACAGTGAGCCAAAACTTGTCAGGAGAATCGGCCTTGCAGTTGTTGGCCCCGACAATGACTTTTTACAATCGTTTCAACAGTCATGTTGCAAGGAAACCTTTATTGTTGTCTAAGTTGACCGGCTGTTATAATTTTCTTTATCACTCGCCCTAAATGTATTAAGATTAGTCATTAAAAATATTTAATATTCATGCACTCAGGCTTAGATATAGATACCCTGTATCTCGTCAATGCCGTTTTGAGTCTAGATTGTTGATCTCGTGAGCTTCTAAGGTGATAGTTTCAAGGTTGCTGACGATTTTTTGTCTTATAGTTGAACTCTTTATTCGCGAGACTAAAGAGCCGCCTATTTTCGTCGGGGGATATCAAGTCGTTTTCAGTGGCCTTAAAGAATTTCACAGTACTCGATTCTAATTCTTACCAGTGTGGATGGACCGCCCCTAATAGGCTACCTGTTGCAAGGTTCCATAGTTCTGATCCTATTAACGTGTAACAAGGTCCTACTCTTCCCATCTCCATGTTTTTGTGAATCAATAGCCGCGGGTCTTCAGTTAGCCGATTGACAACCGATTCTCCGATTAAACTGAAATTTCGAATGCCGAAGTGGATATCCCTCACGACTTCGCATGGTGCATGGCACGCACGTGCCTTTTATGTCGAATAGGAGGTCGCCGTGCTGAGCTCCGCCCGGAACCATCGCAAGCTCCTGAACATAGTGCGCTCAAAAAACACCATATACGGCGGCACACTTTCCGTACATAATCGACACCTTATCGACAACCTCTTGAATAAGACGACGAGTGGTTGATAGCCTAGGAGACTGTCTTGCGGTTAAATACTCCCCGGGGGGTGGATACTAATTAAAATAGAGTGTGTATATCAGCACTCTCGTTACTAGGGATCACCAGAAGCGTATTCAGTCGATCCAAGGCCTAATCCCTAATCATAAGACAAATGGGGCAATTAATCCTACCATACTAGACATCGCGTGGACTAATTCGCGCGAAGGTGCGCGATACTAAAAACGAGTGAAAAGAAGGAAAGGAAGGAAAAGAAAAGAACAGCTATTTAGTAGTATCCTATGAGTGTAGAAGGAACGGTAGAAGGGTGAAAAAGGCGTGGGAGTGCCTCAGCCTCTGGAAAAAAAGAGTGTTATGCATACTAGTAAGGAAATCTAGGCTAGATAGCGTTGTCTCTTTGCGCGAAAACGAGTGTTCGGTACCTATACTGAAGATTATACTACATGGAGTGCCTGACTTGAATGCACAGTGGGATGTTAAAGAAGTGTCCTTTGTATTGCGAGTCCCCCATTAATGTTCCTAGTTTGTTGTCCAACTGCAGCTCAGGTTCCGACCGGCGATTTCTGGATGCTGCGCACTCCATCCGCCAGCTGTTCGCAAGTCAAGACAAACCCCCAGCCGATCTCGGTGTTATATTCAATGCCTTTTTGCGCGAAGGCCGGGCTTGAAGTCGCCGTTCCGTCGCTCAACAATAAGCAATCCCACCCTTTCGCGCATGCGTCTTGAATACTGCCGCCAACACACTGATCGACGTTGCATCCGGCAAACACCAGTGTCTTGATTCCCCGGAAAGTCAGAGCGGCCTCAATATCAGTCCCGCCCCAAAACCCACTCAGGCGATTCTTGGAGACGTGGATGTCGTTCTTCCTGACCTCTTTATCAAGCGGGGACCAGAACCTTGAATTCCATTGGCCTCTCATCAGAACCCTACCACCCTCGATTTCAGTACCATCTTCAAGAGTCACTGTTCCGATTCTTGATCCCAATGGACCGATCTTCTTGTTACCCACGAAGTTGGTGTCAGCAGCGAATCCTTTAATGATAGTCGGGGGCATTTCGTTAATATCCTCCTCCGTGAGCCCCCAACCAAGCCAAACGATAGGAATGCTCGCTATTCTGCAGGACGGGATG
This sequence comes from Xylariales sp. No.14919, assembly GCA_002003505.1. NCBI lineage: Eukaryota > Fungi > Ascomycota > Sordariomycetes > Xylariales > Xylariales sp. No.14919. The sequence goes on along the minus strand of BDMC01000021.1, from coordinate 43,841 downwards.
ACGTGGTGGAGGAGCTTATCCGCTACCCGTATCCCAACGCCATCAGAAGGCCGACCAAGTTCTGGAGCGAGGAAGTAGTTCTGGAGGTCGATAATCACCAGTGCTGTCTTCGAAGGGTCAATCGCAACTGGGCCACTGGTTGTCTCTAATTGGATACGAGGGAAAATGGGCGGCGAGGCGGGCGAGGGAGGATGAGTAAGGTCGTATCCCTTGCCTTGTGAGTAAAGCCAAAAGTTTTTCCTTCCGATAACCTTGGTGTCGTCTAAAGACATTTTAGAGATCGTGCGTCAATTCAAGTTAAAATCGCAACTATAACAACGGCTTGTGGGAGGGCTTGGGATGTCTTCAGATTAAGGATAATCTTCTATAATGTCAAAGGTCCTTGACTCTTCAGAACAAAGGGATCCTGAGATGGCACTCGCGCCAGACTATATACACCTGCCGGCGACTATTCCGCCTCGCTTAAACTTACCTCAATGGCTTCATTCATGGATGTCTCGGTGTTCACGCAAGGGGTTGACCCAGCTGACTGAGGTCTCGGTAAACCTAGGTGATACAACGAAGGCTAGCGAATCTCGCATTCCAGCACGTCTCGTGTGTCACGTCCGGACCTTCCGCTAATATAGAGTATCACGTTTGACAACAACAATCCAAAGAGGGTAACGGTGAATAGTAGGGAGGAGTTCCAGGAAGCTTAGGTAGTAATAATGCGGGGAGAGATCTAGGTGAGCAATGGGAGCAAGCCACAGCTGACGTACTATTGTGTGACAGCCGGTAGCTCTACTCGACCGAACAGTGTGTTTAGAGGAAACTTAGGGTATTGTACTTATAATAGGGTGTATAATCGACAGGGAGATAAAATACTGAGAAGCTGGGGTATTACGGAGATTTTCCAAGGTGTCGTCTTCATACTAATCGATTACTGGCTCCCTTACATATGGCCACGGCACGGTTGACAGTCATGGCAGCCTTAATAAGTGCTGAAAGCAAACGCAGCGTACGGGAGATCAGGCCTAGGGATAGGACGTGCGGTAGTCCATTATTGAAAGACTTGGTTACCCCTACAGAAAATTACGTCTTTATAATATATAGTAGGTCGATTGAATCTGAATCGTTTTCTTTACGGTATATATTTGAGTCCATAAAAACGACGGCTATTAATACTTATCGTCTGCATATCAGCACACTTAATTGAAAGAAAAACACTAATATTTTGAACTGTCGCTTTTTAACAGTCGAACAACACGCACAGTGCCTAGCGAGCTTCTCTTTAGTATCACTGCCAAGTTCAACTTATGTTCGGTTGTTGGAAATGCCACATTTTAACAGGGGTTTAACACCAAGCCTAACATCGTCTTCCAAACCCCACTACTGAGCAGGTGACGGCGTGTCCTACAACCTATCAAGATCATGGCGCCCCCATCTATACCAATATGTGCTACGGCCGACCTGACAGGCTTGTTGACCGAGCTGTGAATGGTAGTCATGTGACGAAGAATTACGGCTTAATATAGCAAACTGCTGGGGACCTGAGTGTAAAGGTTAGTCGGACAAGAAACGTTGTGATAATATATGTTGCATATGTCATAGGTAGCAGGAGCCCCAATACCTATCGTAGGCTCTCTTCGTAAGGATGGAGCCCCCGTCGCACCTCCACACGAAATGCCAATAGGCCATCTCCGTGCGGCAGAATGGGCCCGCGAGACTAGAACTCGGGCGTTTTGGGGCCCGGGCTTTATAGGCATTGCCAAGCACGAGATCAAACGAACATGTCAGTCTTGGATTCATAACGATTTCCAGACGAGTTGGGTTCCTCCTGCTAGCCAAAGCGACCATCCGTATCTCTGTGATGTATAGGTCGGAGGAGAGCGGTGGGGGTAGTGTGGGTAGTTAGATTATCCCGGCCGTCCTCAGGGCCAATGAGCATCCCAACTAAATCAATATTGCCATATAGATGCTATGCAAATCGCTCCTATGATTGAGTAATCGTATTTCTCATGAATAAATTTGGTCATTATGACCGCCTTCCACCACCCGGAGCAGCAGAACCTATCTCTTCCCACTGAACACCCGCCCACTCCTCTAGATACCCGACTTGCCCCTCGTCAACACCCCTTGCCTGGCAATCCCGCTCGCATACCCCGACAATAATAGTCCCCCAGTCCATACCCTCGAGGGATAGTTCCTCCGCCTCGAGCTCCGTGATAGCATGGGGACAGAGCTGAACTTCAAATGTACGGGGGCCACCGCAGTTCGGGCAACGAGGTATGCCCTTGGCTCCTCCGCCTGAGGCAACGGTTACGCCCACCCCATCGGGCTGCGAAGGGGCAAGCACCTTGCCCACGGCGTCCGTCTTCGAATAGAGCAGTGGCGTGCCACCGAACTCGTAGCGGATGGATTGTTCGGGGTTTTGCGCTAGCCTGTCTGCGAAGCGCTGAAATGCGGCGTCCATAGTCGACTCGAAGACTTCCTTGTCTTCCTTACCGCCGCCTGAACCGGAAGTGTCGTCCAAATCTACCTTCACGGTAGCTTGGGGGACGGGTGGCGGCGTAGGATCCAGAGTTTCGTATTCGGCTTCGGACAGGTACGAGATCGGGTACGGCTTCGGCTGCGAGGCCTCCGGAGGCCATGGTTCGGGGGGAGTTTGCGGGGTTTGTGGGCTATTGAGAGATAGCGTCTGGGCGAATGTTTTGGGTAGGGCTTCTGCAGCTTCGCTTGTTTTCGCATCGACCTCTGGCTGGGGATCGTTCGATGTTTCCATAGTGGGCTGAGGCGCGCTGAATGGATTACTGGAGCTCGCAAATGGGTTGCTCGGCGCCGGAGCGCCGCCGAAACTTGATGTGGCAAATGGGTTCACCCCCGATGCTCCCCCAAGAGTCTGCGCGCCGAAAAGGGTCTCGCCTAGATTACTAGGGGGTTTGGGTTCCTCCTTCGGCTTCGGTTTCTCTTCCTTTTTTTTCTTGTCGCTATTCAGAAGTGCCACCTTGCTGCCCGGCGCAACCCGCAAGCTACGAAGAGTGCGTATACTTCCATCTCTCCGCCGACAGCCTTTCTTCTGACACGCAAAAATATAGAGACGCCGTTCGTGGCCGGGGAATCGGTCAGGTAGTTCAGCGTTTAGTTGGAGGAGAAGGACCATGAGACCCTTGCAGATGTTGCATTTTGCTAGGGCGGCCGAGGGAGGAGTTTCTGGGTCTAGCCATTCCTATATCCGCCTGCGAGTAAGCTCCTAGGACACCCTGTTTTCTTTATTTTTTATTTCTTTTTTTTAACTTACAGGTCGTCCTCCTAGGCGACTTATTGAATCATCGCCGGGGTCGTTTGAAGCGTACCCTAGGAGTACGTTTGTCTCTGTAAAGTCTTCCTCTTCGCCTGCTGATGAGTCGCTATCGTAAGGCGCCATTATGGTTTTTACCTCGCTGTTATCGAAGATGGAAAAAGTAACTACTCAGTACCTAAGGTCTTGTCGCAACTTTTTTTTTTCTTATCGGCCTTGGAGGGGTAGAGTACCAGCACGGAGGGGCTTATCAACCCCTCCTGGTCCGTGCATCAATATCCTATTCATGTACCTAGGTACCTTTGGTAAAACTGAGTAGGTACCTAGGTATCATGACCCATTGAATGCTACACAAACAATATAGAGAATGGACAATAGAAAAATCGAGAAGAAAAGAATGCAAGAGGTAGGTGCCTAGGTAGGTTACACGCACACAATTGTGGTGGGGCTTCCATTCCCAACAACTTGCCCAGCTACCTAGGTACCTAGGTACTCGCATGCGAACAGCCTTGATTATGTACCTAATTACACCTTGTACCTTCAAGTAATGATTATTCTCCGTTTGACGCATAACCAGCCTACAAGATGACCTCCATGTTTCAAGGCCACAGCAAAAGCGTCACAAGTAAGCAGTACGGAACTGCAGCGACGTACCCTAAGTACTCTAATACAGGTATTCCAGAAAGTAGAACATCCCCGACAATGTTCTCGAGCTTTTATTGATCGTGGAGTCCCGGCAAAGGATTCCACAAGTAACGATACTCGCAATTATGACCTTGATTAGCTACCATGGATATCTAGCTTGTGGTCTACTCAAGCAAACTAAGCCACGGCGCCTCTATAGGACAACGACTTATATAAGGCCGTCTGCTAGGGACGGGGTCCCTATACACGGTACGCTACCCAACTACAAAGAGGGGAGTAAAATGATTCTCTATGGGAGAGCGGACGGGACCGAGGTAATATAGCAGCGCAACCTACCTCGGATGTTTCCGCGGCCTATAAAATGAGAGCAAAAAGGGAAAACAAAAAACATACAACACCAGGGATTCGCTGGTCGTCACCGACCCAACTACTAATCTGGCCCTCACTGGCTTATCTATGGGAGAGCGGACGGGATCCCGAGTTTTCCAATGGGTATGGTCGTATGTGATAGAGTGATCTACAAATTGTATAGATATAGATTTGGGTGACAAAGGGAATGAGAACCCATAGTACTCGCCGCAGCGAACTAACAGGGAGTAGCGTAGCGTAACTTTATACAGATCTGCTTTTGGCAGCACGGAGCTGTAATTTTAACTCCCTGTATAAACAGTTGAATTATCAAGATTGCCTAGTTTTGTTGTACATATAATAGACTTTGCTAAGATTGTGGCTTAATGTTAACTTGTAGAACTACAAAGTTAAAACATTTTAACTTTGTTGCTGACTTCAGTCTTGAGACTCTTTAGTAACTTGGTGGCTAGGACTCTACAAATTATTTAGTCTTTCTATGTGCCTGTTAGTTTAACACGTAACATTATATTAACTGTGCTATGTCTAGGGTCTTTTTCACTATACAGGACCGCCTATAGTAGAACACTTCCGGATATAGCTGTATGTGCCAAGTCTAGAAATTTACTTCCGCGTTAGTCATGATACACAACATATTGTAGACTCTGTAACCCAAGCCTCAGCTCAACGGCTCTTTCGATTACGCATTTTTATATCGGTAGTGCCTATGGACCAGTGATGAGTTGTTAAAATAAAAAGGAGGAGAAGCCAGAGAGCTCTACCCGTTCAGAGGTTGTGGTAGAGCTCACGTTAATTGCATGTTCTATACCGCTTTGTCACATATGCCGGATATATCGGATTTAATTCAGGATGTCGACGATGGGTAATCTCCGGCTTTTATCCGAGGGCGCACTAAGTGGGCTTTTCATTCTTGGCTTTCCCAGATTTCAACCACACCCTTACATTGTTTCTCAACCTTGCTCACAAGCAGAATATGGGATGGTGTTTGTGATTCGACACCACCTCAACTAATCACCGGTCAAGACCAGCTAATCGGCACATAAAACATGCTTTGATTTATGTTCCGTTTAACGCCATGTCCCGTCAAAGAGAAAAAGGACTGTGATGGGATCAGATCCATCGTCATTTGCCAGGTAACAGGACCACTGGACCGCTCTCTGAGTTAAAATGCTGACTGCTAACTTCTACCAAGAACCTAAGGAGGCATATATTCTCCCAACACCTGGAACCCAGTTGCCTACGGTGGCTCCTTTCGCAGAATACACCCTATGGTTGATCTCTGCTATGAGATATGACGGCTTTACCCCGTGGAATCCGACTGAGATCATGGGGAGCTAAGTAGTGGCGAAGCGGCCTAACCTCAAAGTACCAGCGGCACTTCAACATGTAGTCGCCTAGCTGAAGACACTACCGCCTGAATCCACGGCACCAGGCCCATTTCTTCAAGATTTCCACGCCTTGGAAGTCCTCATGGTTGGTGCCGAGGTGGGCAGCATCCGGCACCGCCTCGGCAGTCTTGGGAAGCAGAATCTCGAGTCAAAAATTGCAGGCCTGCCTAGTTCCCGGTCGAAGAAGCCCCTGTGCTGCTTTAGTTGCAGGTATCAGTGGAAGTGTCTGCACTACTTCTTTGCAACAGGAATACCAGCAACGGAAGCAACAGTGCCGGGTGTTATAGTTGGTGTCGAGGCCGTCACCAATGACCGCTATACCTCTCTAGCAAACTCGGTGGTCAGGCCTGCCTGGCCCCAGGTTGAAGAAGCCCTTGTGCTGCTTCAACTGCTGATATCAATGGAAGTACTCACGCTGCTGCTTGTAGTGGGAGCAACAACAGCGCCGGGCATTAATGAACACAAGAAAAATACGGGGTATCAAGGAGCACCAAAAGAATACGGGGTATTAAGGAACACTTCAAGAATATGGGGTGTTCGTGAACACAAGAAGGATAAGCATCTGACGTTGGCTCTACCTCCGGCTGCCGGCCCTGTCGCTGAGAATCCGGCTGTTTGTCGGTATTCCTGCACTATCCGAGACCAACCTTCGAGTATTGAGTCGTTTTATGGTAGTGGGCAACACCGCCACTGATTGTGGCGGCGACTTGGCTCGACGGTTACTAGGGCGGATGTTTGGGGCAGTGCGGGGTCACACTGTGGGGAGTTGGGTGACCTATCCAACCGTTATTGTGCCTGAGGGTGTTTCCCCAGGGCAGGGTCACTCCACAGTACACCCAGGCCGCTATTATATGTTCTTAGGATCAAGCTGCCACTAGGAAATTTGTGAGATACGTTATATCTCATTCTGTCGAGCATCTGCATACCCAGCACCATCCGCAAGACACGACGACGACTTTTCATCGCACCAAGACTCTCTCTCAGCCGTAAACATGCCGCCGACAGGGAGGGGCTACACAAATACCAGCGGTGTATCCCGCCGAACGGCTGACGGCGTGTTCTGTATGTGTAATCCCACTGTTACCTAAGTGTCCCTGCTGTTTCGCCTAGCCACTCTTCTTTCATGGACCACACTAATCCTATTGTTAATAAGACGTTAACGGAAGATATCTATGCCAAAGACTCGAGAATGGTACGCCTTGCAATCGGGAGATATCTAGTACTCGCCATAGCATCTCTTCCCACAACAACCACTTCCATGCCGACAGTCCGTACAGACGACAGATGACTCGCGGCAAATTCCCCTGCCGCAAAGATGGTTGCAACCACCAAAGCCCAACGTTCGCTGCCATCTTAGCACATGCTCGCAGGCAGCATGGTCTCAAAGGATCTGCTAATCAGCTCAAGATCCTTTATGGGAGTAAGTCGCTTTGATATTCCCCTGTTTTCTCATCTTAATCAAATAAATTTGGCCGCACCTCCTAGCCGGTTTATTAGCAGACGAAAAATAAGATATCTGAATCTCTTTTAGACACCCAATAACTGACTAAGGCGTATTGTAGTTCCGATCTCACGTAGAAGGATACGTGAGGCCGTCATGGGTTCTGGCGAGGCCCGCAGAGAGAGTCCTCCGAGAACCGAAGAGAAAGGCCGCGAAGAAGGTCCCCAAGGAGAGTGCCACCAGGGAGAGGGTCACCAGGGAGAGAATCGCCCGGAAGAAAATCCCCAGGAGCGCCACCAGGAAGCCGACAATGACGGCGGAGCCGGGGGCGAGCGTAGAACCGCCGTACCGTTGGATCTAATAGATCCTCGTCTTATCAACTGGGACAAAAACGCTGATTCTGGCTCAGACTCTGATGGTTCTAGCCTGGACGGTTAGATCCTGTCTTTCAATTATAATAATCTCTAGTAGTGGGGGTGGGGGGAGGGGTAATGAACTCTTGCTATTACGCGGAGAGCAGATATTACTTGTGCTCGGTGTTACGCACCTTGTACTATCACACCTTCTAGAACAAATAAGATGCTGTATATATAGCAGAGGTCCGATTTATTACGTCTAAGCTTTTTGCGCAACCATAAGTGTCCACCATACTATAACACGGCTTAAGAAACGAAAGGAATGTACTCAAACCATCTAAGGATGGGATGGTACCAATTCCTAAGCCGCCATCCTAATATATTGCGATCAGAACATAAAGTCGTTATCACCACACACGTAAAGCCCTTACGCCATCGATCACAAAATCGATATATAGTTACTATTATAGTAACACGTGAACGTCCTACCGGGGCAATTCTGGCGCCTACTTCACATAGGCCTTCTATCCAAAACTATATTAAAGCCCATTCTAATGACACCCTAAAAGTAGACATCTAAGAAGGATGCGAATGGTTCAGCTAATCGGTAGCTACGCCAGTCGCATAACCACAATTTAGCCACAGTCACTACATATTTCTCCATTATCCATGCATAGATTCCATACAACTTGTTACATAATTACCTGACGCCTTGGCTCTGTTTGTTAACGTCGCCCTCCCACGAGTCAGAAGACACATAGTGCCCACGTCAGGATCCTCTACTGTTACGCGTAGTTCTGCCTACCCTAAATACTTCCCATCTTTGTTGAATGTCCGGCAGGAAACCCATATTTGGTCGGGGGGTGGGTGTAATGGACAACTTGGAGGTTCCGCTTCTCGCCCGCGCCGAGGGATTGGGTGATAAAGGCAAATGCAAACACAACGTCAACCCCGATGAAACTGCATCGAGGCTTACAAGAATGGACAGTTCTGCCGAGTCGACCTTGTGGGCGTGGGTGGACTATTGCCTATTGTTGCTGGGCACCACGGTCTATCTAGGCGTCCTGAGTTCGCCTTCGTCCTCGGGGATCATCTACTACAGTTATTCTCGGCGACTTGTCGGCTTCTCGTTTGCCCAGGCGTCCATACCATATTTCAAGGCTCCCTTACTACACCGCATATCGGACTTCGTTTGCGACCTCCTGCATCTTATGCAACCTTTTTGCAACATTAAACTCGCATTAGGCTTGCTGATGCAGGCCCCTTCGGTGTCTGCATCACTGTGCCGCTTAGTCAGCACGTTATACGTTATATAATCTATGGGGTCTTAACGAAGACTGGTCTCCATCTTTGTTCATCACTACCACTGGTTTTCTTTACCACTTGCTAAATGATAAAGGCCATCCTAATTGCCTATACCTTTAGATGTGCAAAGGTCTTAGAAAAAAATGCAACTATATAGATTAGCTCCGGGTTAAATGTACCAGGGGTGGGCAGGGTACATGTTCAACCCCTGAGCGCCCGCCGCACTACCTTTTACTAATTATAGTAGTGGTATCAATGCTTAAACTGTGGGCCATCCAGCCCCCCACCACCCTAAGGCAGCGACCTAGGTACCTAGCTACAGCTTACTGGGTCGGCGATAGAGAATGAATGCACGCGGGGGGGATTAATGCCCTGACTGCCTAGGTACTTGATTGAGCTACTCCATACCTAGGTAATAAATATTAAGAACTAAGAACCAAGAACCTCAATTTTAATTCTAATATCCCTAAAGTTAAAATACCACTTTGCCCGTCAACCATTTATGGATGCCATCTCGGCGCTTGGTGTCGCCGCCGACATCCTCACTATCACCGGGTTTGGTGTAGAGCTGCTCTCAGCCTCCGATGCGTTCAAAGTCTCCTCGTCGGTCGAAGAACAAGATGAGGTTTCTATTGTTGAACATTTCAGGAAATTCGAGCTGGCGCTCTCCAACAGGCGTACTACATTACAGCAGCGATTACCAACGAGTCTATCGCCGCTGATGAAGGACGAGCTAACACTACTAGAGCTAGCATATTCTTCGCTAGAAGACTCCGGCGTGCTACTCGACGCTATCGGAAGCATACTTAAGGACTTTCCAGGAAATAGACCTCAGTCATGGGAAACAGATACAAGAGCTTGGATCAGATCTAAGCTAGCAGGCAGATTCAGCCCGGAAAAGGTAAAGGAGCTCTCTTATGCCGTAACCCTTCATGCCAGTTCGATTCTCAAGTAAGCAACGCAGTCCTCAGACATACCTGATAGTTCACAGAGGTTTGACATCTAATGCCAGCTCTCGGATCTCTAAGCTCAACAAGACTATCCAGTCGTTGGAAGATGTTAAACGGTATTCCAGGCCAGAGCAAGAGTCCCGAATTGACTCTATTTCTCGGGACATAGAGAATCTTAGACTGGAGGTTGACCGAAGACTGGGGAAATCTGATACGGAGGACTCGGTAGCCTTTACGGAGACGGATATCAGAATATTCAACGACCGACTGGCTAGCCTAACCGAAGCTGAGGATAACATGTTCGCGGACAGAATCGTCGCCAGCCTGAACTACGCTAGTCGGCCCGTCCGCCACGATTCCGTCCCACAGGCACACAAGAACACATTCCAATGGGCCTTCGACTCGCGGCTTGCAAACTGGTTCAGCTCTGGAAGCGGCACCTTTTGGGTCTCAGGTAAACCTGGGTCCGGAAAATCCACCTTCATGAAATTCATTGCAAGGCACTCCAATACAAGGGACTTGCTTACGCGCTGGGCGGGTTCAGCAGACGCGCTCGCAGTAGCAGTCCATTTCTTTTGGATCGCGGGTACGCCGATCCAGAAATCATGGCAGGGACTACTCCAGTCCCTGCTCTTTGACGTCTGCCACAAGCATCCGTCGGTCGTCCCGCTGATCAGTCCCAGTCGGTGGACAGCCGCCAAGGCCGGGCACTGGCAGACTGCCGCGGAGCCCTGGTCCGTTTCCGAGCTTACCGCTGCTCTTCGAGCGTTGGCATTAGCTGACAACCTACCGCTGAAGATGTGTTTCTTCATCGACGGGCTCGACGAGTACAACAGCGACCATGACAAGCTCTGCAAGGTTCTCTGCGATATGGCAAATTCTCCCCACATCAAAATGTGTGTGTCTAGTCGCCCGTGGGCTGTGTTTGAAAGAAGCTTCGGTGGCGAAAGTAGAGAAAGACTAGATATTCACGAACTGACTCGAAACGACATCGAGAATTTTGTAAGCGATCAACTCCGGGCCCATCCCAAATGGACCATGGACCAATCCGAGACTGCTACCTCTGAGAAGTCCAGACTTATAGAACAGATCGTGATCCAATCTGGCGGTGTGTTTCTGTGGGCCTTCTTTGTGACGCGATTGCTACGGGAAGGTCTGTCTAACAGCGACAGAACTACAGATCTAAGCCAACGTCTCAGTGAGTTGCCAACAGATCTGGAGCAGTTGTTCAAGCATATGTTAGAAAGCGTGGACCAAGTCACCAAGATGGCGGGCATTTTGCAAGCTGCTGCTTACGCATTGGAGCCTCTTCACATCGACCTCTATTGGCAATTAGAAAGGGAATTTGAAGAATGCGACTATGCTTATCAATGTCCGATAGGGTCCGGACCACCCGAGCAAACCTCGCGACAGAGAGAGCAGACAAGTCGCAGCATAAACGAAAAGACAAAAGGCCTGCTCAAGCCTGTAGATCTACGGGTTGAGTTCCTCCACCGGACAGTGAAGGACTTCATCTTGACCAAAGATATGGAGGAGTATCTGCGCAGCAAACTCCCAGACAACTACAGCGGCTTTATATCCATTGCCACCGCATACCTCGGCTTCCTCAAAACCACATGTCTGGACAACGCACTTGTAGCAGGGATCATGAGGCATGGGAAGGGACTGAATAGTGGACCATTCATCTCACACCTAAATCAGGCCTTGATTTACGCATCGGAGGCGCTAAAGGCAGACCAGCACGCCCCTCATCATGACCAACAGACGACGATACTGCTAGATAGGTACGAAGTAGCCGTCGAGGCCATGGTGCGCGCTGGGCACGTCACTCTCAGGGGAGTTAACTCCGAGACTTGTGACCCCAGGCTGCCTTTCCGCGAGGAGTTGCTCAGGCATAACTTGACATCGTACATTAGAAACAAAATTATCGAGCAACCTGATTTCTTCAATGTCTTCGACGAATCACCACTATTCGCCGCACTCACGCCCATGTCGCTCAACAGTGGTGAGAGCCCAGCCCCAGTGATAGGGACCCTTGACATCCTTCTCCGGCGTGGAGAGGACCCAAACGTGCTACCGCAGGCCCGGCCCCCAGGTCTCTTCGAGGCAGCATCGCCCTGGGTAATTTTCGCTCGTAGTACCATGTCCGTTTTCAACATGCTGTCAGGACCCCTCATGTTTCCCGCTCTGCGGTGGAACGATACTCTGAACAATGCCATCTTCGACCTTCTCATGTACCACGGTGCGGATCCCAACAAAGCCCTACTGGATCGGTCGGGGGCGCACACCGTTTTCTCGCACTTTTTGAAAATATCTACATCACAGTTTCTCGGCGAGGAGTGCTTCGATGTCTATCTCCGAACATTAGACGCCTTCTTCAGAGCAGGCGCTAGCCTCGGTGTTCCACATAACGAAGTTGCTGGCCCGGACGCCGAGGCTGCGTTTGGAAACCTTGCGAGATCACGTCCGGAGGAATCGGTGCTAGCTGCCTATTGCAGCGAACTAAAGGGTCTTATGACGAGATTGGCGGCTGATCCAGGACGAGCTCGGTTCCTTTCATCTGTGACTGAGAAGCTTATCATGCAGTGTTCCAGCAGGGAGGAAGACTTGGAAATGCTATCATTGGCAATATCTGAGGACTTCCCCCAGAATATTGCCGAGCCGTTGTTGCGCTTAGTTGATAGCGAGCCAGTGATGTGCAAGAAACGGGGAGGGACGCGGAAGAGGCATCGGGAGAGTTGGGGTGATGGGTCAAATCGCGCTCGTGTCAGGCAAGTTAGAGAGGATTGAGATAAGCCCATCATTGGTAGCTGCTTCAGGCTGCAGTTTGTCGCCCAAGACAATGACCTCCGGTTGAAATCGGGACGTGTGGAAATTGCTGCAGCTGACGTTTAGAATGGATATTATTAGTTAGTTCCTGGATATGTTGCACCCTTCTCCAGCGGCGTGGCCATTGCTTAAGGCGCGTCACCATCCCGGCCTCTCTGGATATTGATGTTGGCTCCCTCAAGCAATCTTACAACATAACCCCTGGAGCAATCGGGTTTATTCCGGCGTACACGTGATCTATCAGATAAACAATTAGCGCAAATGCCGTCAGATTACGTGATCAGAACCGTAACATGGAGCAAATGCAGGCTAAGCAGGACTGTATGTGCTTTAGCAAGGATTCCAGGCTAGAGAAACTGGCCCTGTCCACAACGTCGGGTTAAAGATTTAATTACGGTTAGGATATACGCTAGAAATCAAAGTTGAGACCGAAGTGAGAGGCTTTAGCTGCCGCACGCCAAGACTGCCAAGCATTAACTACTGCAAGGAACTTTTTGGAGTTGGAAATCGATTACATTACTTAATACACTACACGAGAGGAAACTCGGGGTTAGAACGACACCCCAGGTCCTATTCACGTGGCAGACGCCAAGAGGGTTTTAAATCCCCATACCAGCAGTACCAGCCGCGGCTAGTACCTGCGTGTATGGCATAGAAAATTGGAAATCCGCCATCGCTGACTTCGTATCACAACCACCATGTCAGAAATACACAACTTTGTCGTCCTGGGCGCATCGGGGGCTGGTCTCGGTATCGCTCACTCGTTCCTCAAGCAGATTGGGCCGGAACTGAAGAAGTTGGGCAAGACCTACCACGTATATATCGTCGACAGCTCCTCGCATTTCTTCTGGAACACCGGCAGCCCACGGTCCCTCGTTTCGGCCGCTCTCCTTCCTGCTGACAAGCTCTTCGCGCCTATCGCCGATGGATTCAAGTCATACGATTCCTCGTTGTACACCGTCATTCATGGCACGGCCGAGTCCTGGGACGTCGGAGGCCGCACCGTCACGATCAAGTTGGCGGACGGCGAACACACCCGCACGCTGCCATACTATGCGCTCGTCCTGGCTACTGGCCTCCGCACCCCATCTCCCGCCACCTCCCTCCACGGAAATTACACGATCACTGCAGCTGCCATTGCGGACCTAAACAAGAAGCTTGCTTCGGCCACATCCGTCATCATCTCTGGTGGTGGACCGACCGGCGTGGAAACGGCGGGTGAAGTTGGCCACTTCCTCAACGGCTCCGCGGGCTGGTTCAGCTCTCGTCCCTCCAACCCCAAGGCTAAAGTCACTCTGATCACCAAGGCCGACAAGCTTTTGCCTGTCCTTAGCAAACCACGTGCGCTTACGGCTGAAACATTCTTAAACAAGGTCGGCGTCGACGTTGTGTACGGCGTCAGTGTTGATTCTTCCGTCACCGATGCCGACGGCAAGACCACCGTTACTCTGTCTAGCGGCGAACAATGGACTGCCGACGTGTATATTCCTGCTTGGGGCACCACGCCCAATAGTGAGTATGCTCCCGCGGATATCAAGAACGACCAGGGCTACATCAAGACCAACGGCGCAACTCTCCGCGCCGATGCTGCTGGACCCCGCGTTTACGTGGCCGGCGATGTTGGAGACTATTCCCGTGGCGGCTTCCACAATCTTTATAGCACCATCCCCGTCCTCGTCGCCAACATCAAGCGTGACTTGCTCGCCGCGGCGGCCAATGAGCCGGATGTCGAGCCCAGTGGCACGGATCGCCTGTTCACCCCAAACAATTCCGAGACACAAGCCGTCCCTATCGGTCCGAGGGGCGTGGGTGCCGTCCATGGATGGGGACTACCCAGCTTCTTGATTTGGCTCCTCAAGGGCCGTGATTATATGATTGGAAACATTCCTGCAACTGTGAATGGCAATATGGTCGCGAAGGTGAACACTTGAAATGAGAGCGGACTGATGTCGGCCCACCTACTATTACAGGTCGGCAGGATGATAATTGTTAGCTCAACGCTAAAATATGTAGACGCAGGAGGTTTTGTGAGGCAGATTCAATGCCTCGACTTCGAGAGCAAGAGATTTAGGGTGGAAAAACAAGAGCGAGACTGATCAACAGCGAGTTCATATTTATAAAATAAAATTAAATATAACGTCACACACAAGCCATTGTTGCACCACAAGTCGATGTTGCACTTTTTAGCACCTCTCATGCGCTAACCTGAATAACTTAACCAGAACACCTGTAAATCATTAAAATCAATCGGAATTATCTTTATTAGACGTTTCTATGTTTGCCTGACGATTTTGCGCATTATGTCCGGACTCTCCGCAGACGCTAGAGCGCCTTTAACTAGTTTGTGTGACGGACGTCACAGGCAGACAAGACCTGTTAATATGAGACAATGTTCCAAGTTGGCGGTCAGCCTGGTATCCTGTATCCTTTTGGTACGAAGGCCGTGGCGTAGCTGGGTGGCTTACAGCTACGCACGTTACAGTTTTATCTCCATCTTTGTTCATCACTACCACTGGTTTTCTTTACCATTACTTAAGTACTAATGTAAGACCTATGGATACCTAAAACTGAACTGTAGCATTCTATATACCTTTGTACCTAGAAGTAACAACCTTGAGTATCTTGGAGGTACCACGGCATGGAGGCTTGGGGGCTACAAAGCTAGACAGACGCCCACCCTACCATGTTCGACCTTGCTAGTGCCTTCCAGATATAAACACTTTTGCTATAATGTCCCACCGCCTCCTTTCCCCGTTGTTTTTTTTTCTCTCCAGCTTTCGCAGATACCTCTATTGTTACCTGGGTAGTTTCAGCTTCTATGTACCTAGGTACCTACCATTGCCACCACCACCACCTCTATCATCATCATCATCATCATCATTGTTACCGCCACTGTTGCCATTTTCATGACATGGACCAGTCTCCATCTGACAGCAATATTTCCGCGACCTCTTTGATTAGAACTTTATGCATTGACTCCTTAATAGGGATTCAAGAGGGACGGACGACGAATTGCCAGTATAAGCAAGCCTAGTCATGATTCTGGCGCCGACTAGGAGCTTCATAGGATAAAACAATAATAGCAAGACGTACTAGATCAAGGATGAAACCACGACAAATAATTAGCTTACAAGTTGTAATTCTACCTAATTACCTAGTCGTTCTTTATGCACCTGTGAAAATTCCACCATGTGTTTCACACAGGCCTTGTACACCTCTCACCCCGACGAAAGCTGTATCGTTGTCATACATGGTATGCCGTATGCTAATTGTATTCTGTACCAACAAGTGTAATACAAACAGAAAAGAGAACGGGTGGCAGCAAGGTACCTAGGCTTAATATGCCTTGCGAGCATATTAGGCGGAGGAGTAAGTGATAATTAATTACCCTTAGAGGGTGGTGGATGCTGCCGATGACGGAAGCTTATAATTATACTTATCCTGAGGCACTATACCTCACATATAAATGCAACACCTTTGTCCTTATTGGTAGCTACCCTTTACCCGCGAAGTAGAATCGCAAGGGCAAAGTAGAAAGGGTTTGATTCCCTTAAGGGTCCACATTACGTTTCTTCTTTTTTTCCCCCTTAACAGTGTGATAAACAATAGTAAAGAGTACAAGATCTATAAATTCCATATTGTACATAAATCATTCCATATTGAATCCACATTGGCTCTTCTGACAGGTCGTAGCGTTTCGAGAAACCGCCCTCTCGTGATGTAAAAAGGGTTGCATCAGGTCCCAAACATTGGTGTAACATGGACAGGTACACGCACCCACAACAACATTACGCCGTTGTCTTTCGCCTGTGCACTTTGAGTCTATTAAGCTTGTCGCATATTTTCGTGATAGAGATCTTCTGGGTGATACCGCCACGACTTCTAGACTATAATCTTCCAACCTCGTCCTTGCGTTTGTTATACTGGATTGATCCATGTTGCGATCATTTGTCCACCCAGTGACCACATCATCTTTATAATTTCAAACCTTACTTTAACCCTGGATTAACTAACTATACTACCTTACAGAAAATTACTTGAAAGCTATTAGTGAGAGCACTCTAATAGGTGACGCTTAAGGAGAAGGCAGGGGTGTGTAGTATTCCCTCGGCCGGCGGCAGTAATATATTAGAGGAGAGTCAGTCAAGAAAGCAAAAGGCAAGTACCAGTCCTCCTTGCGAGGTACTGTGGATGAGTTGAGGTAGTTAATAAAGGTAACCGACTCTATGTGCTACATACCCTATGCTTGACTTACGGGAGAGCCGTCTGATTGAATAAAGCCAGAGAAGGGTAAATTTCTGAGGGTGCTGCGGCCATCAGGTACCTAGGTACCTAGGTAGATTAATGATGTTGGCGAAGCGGTAGAGTGATTAAAGCTGGCAACCACGGCCAGGGCCATTTCTCTCACTGTCCGCGCCTTCCTCACAACAGCAAACAAGGTGAATAAGACGCAAACACCCGAATTAAATAATCCAATAATTTTTTTCACAGTTACCGAAGAGGCGCCCCCAACTCGAATTTCCAGCTCTGCAACCTCAACCACAACATCACCACAATCACCACCACAATCACCACCACAGTCATCACCATCATCATCACCATCATCGGCACCATCATCATCATCATCATCAATCACCACCACAGCCACCATGTCTTTCGTCCCAGATCCTGCCGACGTCGCGGAGTACCATGACGGGTTCGGAAACGGCCGCGTCTTTAATCTACACAATTTGCGGACGACCACATCCCCGGCCAAGATCGAACACTATCTTCGATTGATTCCAGGGTGCTCCGGCCAGGTAACGGTGTACTGGCCAAACGTCGAAATAGTGACCGGCAAACTGCACCATGGCTGGTGCAACATTCTGTGTCCGTCTTGGCAAATAAGGAAAGAAATCCAAGCCAGGCTACATGACATCAAACTTGTTCCCGAGTGGAGTCAGAACACGAGGTGCAGAAGAACTCGAGAACCCATCGTAAGTAAATTCAAAACACTCCGCTAGCGCCCAGAGCCCGGCTAATATCAACCAGACTGAGTTCTCGCGCATAACGAAGATTATAGCGCGTCGTCCTGGAGCCGCCGGCTCGCAACCGCAACCGCGACCACAACCCCAACCACAACCACAACCACAACCACAACCGCGACCACAGCCACAGCCACAGCCACAGTTACACAACCCCGATCAAATTTACGGGTCTGTTCTTCTCCGAGAAGTCGAGACCGCCATCCACCAGATTCCCAATCTTCCCGCTTGGGCTGCTGCCAACGATATCCCGCGTGTGGCTGCATTCTCTGATTACTTGGTAGGCCTGTTAACTCTGGTTGCGCAATGGATGCGTGGCGCCGATGAGGATGTCGATGAGGAGATGGGAGATGTCTTCGAGGAACCCGATATCGACGCAGACTACAACCCCAACGACTATTAATTCATTCTATGCGTACCGCATTCTTCTCTTCTACGAGCCCCAAAGAACTTCTTGGGAGCCTTAACTATACCTACATCACGCTGCGGTCGCACTAATCGTATTTCCACCATTTTCATCCGCTGCGAACGCCGTATATCTATCTCTCATATGTTGCGAAAGCAGTACACAGTCTTTCATATGTTGCGAAAGCACTACGTCCCTCATATGTCGCGAAAGCACTACGTCTCTCATATGTTGCGAAAGCAGTACCTTAAAACCTACTTGGTAGTTAAATTACCGTTCAAGGTAAAAGTAAAGGGTTCGATTCCCTTGAGGTTTAATGTAACATGTCACATGCACAGAGACTAAGTTTAGCGAGTCTCGGATTGTGTTATACTAAGTCTTGAATCTAACAAAATCATCATGCGGTACCATGGACTCTAGAATGCAGCAACTTAACCCATATTAGAGAAGCTTCTGATAAGTGGAACGCAAAAACCTCCTCTCTGCCCGACCTCTACTGACCATATGTTATCCATCTAGTGCGCACCCGAGCCCTTTTCCCCTTGAGCACTTTATCTTGTCGCTGGAAGTGCCGGCAACACACCCAATCGCCGCAGCAATTAATACACTCCCCTCATGCTCCTGTGCCCTGGGCGCTGTCGCCGCATCCCCGATACCGCTCATGCCTTCAGCGCCGCTCTAGAAACCATCTAGAACCGCTCGGCTCCGACGGTCAAATTGTCCCTGTAATTCAGTTTCATTGCGTCTATTCAACAGGGTCTGTAGTAAAAGGCTCGGCTGCCACGAGTATGGTCTATGAGGCCTAGTGTTGAACGCATTGTTCATCGAAGCTACACGCTTGGGAAGGTGACGTACACGGAAGCGAGATCCAACAGTCGTGAGATAAAGGATAAGCAGTTCTTCAGCGATAGGTAAGCATGCCCATCTGCGTAGAGTGAAAGTGAATTGTGACTCAGTGCGGGGAACACGCTACCCCGACGCCTCATTCGGAGCCCTGGTATCAACCACAATCTCGCCCTCGCAAATTGACTGCTCAAACCCAGACCAATACATATCTAAAATATCCTCCGTAATCTGGTGCGCGGAATCCGCATTCACCTCGACCTCCCTCCTGTGGCATATGCGATGCCAGTTGCTTTATCGAGCGCCTTGAGATAGACCAACACCTAGCTTAGAACTCCACAATCTTCCAATTACTCCTTGAACGGGTCGTCGGCGAAGGCCACACCCAAATAAGAAAATGCACGGTTCCTTTCGAATACCATCGTGATTTCATGCCATTGAATATGAAGGCATTTTCGGGCTAAAGAGACAAAGTAGCTTGGAATATCTGGCTGTAGCGAGACCCGAGGATCTCACTGGGGAGATAGGTGGCTCCCCTAAATAGGTAGAGTACCGAGCCTTGCCAAGCTTGTACACATTGTTTCTGAGTGTTGAAAGAACGTTAAAACAAATGTTATAAGAAATTAATCGTTGGATTAAGGGCAAATCGTCCTTTACGTACTTACGGACTACGGTGAGTTTTGGTGCGGTAGTCTATAATTACCTGAGCACCTATTAGCCCGGCACGGCTTGCTCTATCGGTGCTACGACAACATGACTTTTTTTCCCTGGCAAGTTAGCATGACAAAACAGATCACGTGGGACTTTTAATAGTAACTACAAATAGGGAAAATCGAGCGAAAATAAGGAAATAGTCTATTCATTAAGTCAACCTAACTCCATAAAAGAAACAAAAAGTCGCTTCGTTTGCCTCCGGAATTCCTGTTCTCTGCATTCCCTTTCCGTTCCTCAGGGGCCAAACCCTTCCTAATCTCCATCTTCTTAGCCAGAGAAGAAGATTACCATGCACGTTTGGCCTGCTAGACGTACTCCGCGGAGACAGTATCGTATCTCTTACCTTGGTGCTTATTAGTATAACGTACAGACGATACCGAATGAAAGCGATGATAAATACCTTTGTGAATGACTGTATACTGCGTCCACGCGGAACGATCTAGTTAAGCCTTATCAGCAATGAATTTAACGACACACAATAGTCATGGGTTCCGTACAGATTGCCTCAACCTCAAAAGGAATATAGTAATGCATTCTGCCGTCGGCACCCATTTTTTTATCTAGTTTTTCATCCGGGATGGAGCTCTGATGCATATAATAAGTTAACCGAGTTCTTCACGCTTGGGATATGAAGATATACGAAGTGCGATAATATTAGGCCCGTGGAGCCTGAGCCGACTTTGGCAAACCTGCTGGGAGCAGGAAACGGGGGATCAAGAGTGAGGAATTTTGATACGTACCAAATCTGCGGTTAGGCGACAAAGGAGCTTAACACTACCCGACCGCTCAATGGGAGCCGTTCGGGACGTTTCGTCAGCGTACACTATTAATGGGTACGTGCGAGACCCCCGCGCAGTTCCGACCGGCCAATGGTAGTAGTAGGCTTTTTTAAAGGGGAAATCTTCAGCGACGTCGTCTCCCTTTCTGATGAACCAGACCATGGCGGTAATATGCCAGAAACCTTCCAGCGGGTTCCAGTACTCTACCGCCCCTGAATTAGTCCTAGTCATTTTGAGCGTGATATATGAGGGCTTTGAATAGATAGAAATTTCTGGTGTATTAGTTTGACGCGAGAAGGGGTGATAAACATAATACGGGGGGATAACTCACTCTTAGAGGCCATGGATCCGTGTATAATATCATTATACCGGACCCCGATCTCATAGCCATAGTGTTTCCGCGCTGACCTGGACACCACTACGGGGATATCGTAACCCGGGAGCTTGGATTGCGCAATTCTGCTCATGGCCGCTCCCCGAGCAACCGCTAGCCACGCGTTCTTGGGCTGTATCAATTCAATGGGAGATTGGACGGGAGCCTCATCAATGATTGCCGCTTGGATTCGTTCTCGAAGATACGCAGATGTGCCAAATCCACCAACGAGAACGACAGCTCGGACCGGCTTATTGCACATTGTGATTTGCTCCTTGACGAGTTGGATGGTCCTCAGAACACATATTTCGAAGCACATATATAATTCATGGGCTTTTAGCGAGAAGACACTATTCCTCGTAATACCGGCATTGACATTGTACGATAATCCAGGTACAGGAATACGGTAGGTCACGTTTTCAGCCAAACTAGCTAAAGAGAAGCTCCTTTTCGTCTGAAAGGGTATTTTAGGTTAGATGAATGACGACGATAGGGGTGTAGCTTGACATAAATCTCTTACATTGTTCTCGAATGTATCTAGAGCTCCTCGTAGGACGGTTGTGTTCCATCCGCCCTCGTTTTGAAGCTTGGTAGTCAGGAATTGCTCAAATCGTTGATTGACTAAAGACGACCCTGCAAAGTCACCAGTCCCTCCAGTAGCCTCACGCACCCTCAAAAGAGGGTGTAAGGTGTCAAAGGTATAAGTAGCCAAGTCTACGGTGCCGCCTCCGGCGTCAACGATGACGAATGTATCCCCAGACTTGAGCGAAACCTTCTCAAAATCACTGAAGGCAGAAATGGCTGCTGCTTCGGGCTCCGAAAGTAAACTAGCCGTAACTGATTCTGGAAGGTTCGGAATGCGCCTGAATGCTTGAATGGTTCTTTCCTTTGACAAATCGCTCCAGATCATGGGGACGGTGATTACGACGTGAATTGGGATTCCCCCCAGCATGTTGCCTAGCCGCTCGAAGATTATTCGGAGCGCATGGTTGAAAATGCCGCTCATAAAGTCGGTAATTATCCGATCCACGTTATCAGGGAGTCGGACATGGCCTATGGCGTTCGTGGAACGTCGAAACGCGTTCGGCTGAAGAGCACTTTAAAGGAAATTAGAAAGAGGGCCGTAGTCTTATAGTCTGTGGCATACGCACAGTTTAAATAATCGGTGGACCTCGGAATGATCCGTCTCTCTTGGAATTTGGAAGCCCCATTCAAATCCACCATCGGAAAGATACCGAATTTGGGTTGGAACCTTCGACGCCACTTTGGGGTCCTTGTCGGCAGGGTTGCCCGGCCATTTAGTAATTTCATTTAGCTCATCCGGGTTGTCACTATGGGACCAGACAACTCCCGAATAAGTCGTCCCGAAGCTACAAGTTGGGCGATGTCAGTATACCGGACGCGTAAAATCCTAGGTTAAGTCGGCTAGGGCATGTTCTAAGGGGAAGGGTAGTTGGAATAAATCGGCTTCATACTCGAGACCTATGGTAACCGATGTTGTGTATGGCCCATTTGCCGGTGCTGTTCCTGCGACAGATTCCGCCATAGCAAATGAGAGCAATATACCGAATGAATCGCAGATGCGGCCGAGAATTTTTGGCAAACAATGAGGAATCTGAATTCTGGGCGCTGGATGTGGTGAATAAGTAGCCATCGGAGGGCCGGCCACATCAGCATGACTTTATAAGCAAAATGAAATGCCTACGCTATTGTGACCTTGACAATTCTAGAAAGGTATCTGGTACCAGTGTTTTGAACATCCTTTCGACAGAAACGTTTTAGCGGTCTGGATTCTGGGGGCCGTTCACATACTAGATTGGAGCAAATCTGCAGGTTTAAGACCGAAAGAAGCCACTACTTAAAGCCTTGGTAATATGTCTAAGACCTTTCCGAAAGATCAAGTTCAGTGTTGACTTTTATATGTTAATATGTATGGATATGACAATCAGCGAACTTACTATTCCATCCTATAAGTAAAATACACTAGTCGCGGACCACCCCCCTCACGGACACCCAGTGTTATTAACACCATATGGAGTTTTACATACAAAGTCTGTTATAGCCCTATATAACCCCATTTATTTTAATAAATCCAAAAAGAATCGGAAAATTACCCCACTTTAAAATTAGCTATATAAAAATAAAATCTATTTATAGAAAAATTTAAAAAATAATCCGTTAAATAAAAAATTTAAAATTAATTTTTAAAAGATTTAAAAAAATAAGCTTAACATTTTTATATATAAAATATTAATATATTTGTTAACACTGTAAATATTTTTTTATATACTATAAATAAAACTTTAAAAAAAAAGGTTATAATTATTATTATTTAAAATTTTAAATTTATAATTATATTATAATTTAATTAATATAATTAAAATTAAAACTTTTATATTTTTAATATTTTTTTTAATTTAGTTATAATAAAAAAACCTTTTATTTTTAATAAAAAATCTAAAAAAATTTTACATATAAAATTATATACTATATAGCACTGTACGTAAAATGTAAAAAAAAAATAATTAAAAATTATATTTAATTAATTATATTAAATTAAATAAAATAAAATTTAAAAGAAAAAAATTATTATTTATTATATTTTATATTTATTTATTTAAAATTACTTTTAAAGTTTTTAAAAAACTATTTTATTAGCTTTTTTTTATAAGTTTTATTTATAATATTTATAAAATTTTTACATAGTTAACATATTTATTAGTATTTTATATATAAAAATGTTAAGCCTACTTTTTTAAATATTTTAAAAATTAATTTTAAATTTTCTATTAAACGGATTATTTTTTAAAATTTTCTATAAATAGATTTTATTTTTATATAGCTAATTTTAAAGTGGGGTAATTTTCCGATTTTTTTTGGATTTATTATTAATTATTTTAAATAAGTGGGGCTATAACAGATTTAGGTGAGTATTACGTACAGTAATGATAAGCTAGGGGTGGTCCGCGAGGGGATGGTCCGTGAGTAGTGCATTTTACTTATACGTATCGGTACTACCTTGTTCTATGCATAGACTCTACCATACGATATAATTCCATCGTAAAATTGCCCACCCTTGGTGATTTTGTTATGCACGAGAATATATAAATACTTCTATGCCAAGTCGTCAGCGATTTTTTGAAACTCATCACAGAGATATTAACAGCTCCTATTTAGTGAACACAGAAATCAAAGCGGATAATCAAGTATTCTCTCACCACCACCAACGACAATGCGGGTGAGGCATTTGTGGAAGCGATGGTTCGCTCCAGAATTTATTTCCACAAAAAGGAGTATCGATAGCAACAACATAGATTCCATCCAAGGACCGGAGGAAAATACGAGACTAAATGTTAAGGTAACCGGCCAACTCTCGAACTCCAATGAAGGCTTGATATATAGGAACTGCAGAGGGGCTTACACCCATATGCTGGAGAGGAATGACCGGCTACAGCGAAATTATTTCCAGCTGCAGACAAGGCATGGAGATTTGCGGGGAATGTATGGCCAATTAAAAAGAGGACAAAACCGGTTGCAGGAGAAGCATGACCAGGTGCATGGCGAGCAGGGTCGACTACAAAGCAAAGTTTCAGAGCTATCTGACAATAATCGAAAACTGAAGGACACTGTGGGGGACAGAGAATCTCAAATCCTCCAGTTGAGGCCATATGAGTCCGATTCCAAGCGTTACGATGCTCAAATGGTAATTGTTGAGTATTGCACTTCCTACCTATACTATCTGGCTAAGAATTGGTCCACAGGATTTCCGAGACTTAGTTTCAAATTGAAAGGAGATAATATTCGATGCGGGTGAAAGCGGTAGAAGAATCATGTTAACAGTAGAGGAAGAGTCGAGAAATAGCAGAGGTGAGAAAGAGATTATACAGTCGTGCGATAGAGGCGTTTCTTGTCTAGTACCGCTTTACTTAGTAATGCTCGTTGAAATTTCTTGAAATGGTTGGCGGTTTCTGCCAATCGGTTAGTGAGGCAACACATTTTCTAGGCAGATATCTATGTATTCTTGTTTAATCCGCAGCTAATTCGACGTATGGCGTCTAGAAAAGACTGACGGTAACACAGACTATCAGGTCTTTCAGTGTATGGGTGTAATGGGTCCTCATGATTGCAGAAAAGGCATACGTTGCTAACTATTGGAGGGTTCCCTGCTATATACAAAGCACCTTCTTTGCTCTAGGAATAGTGGTACTGATTACATCGTAATACATAACTGTTGACGCTCGATTCAAACAGTCATATTGCGTGGCACAACCACTCGCCATGTCTAGGTCAGCTTTGACGGAATGCACATCGTGCTATGAAGTTAAGCCACCCGAAGAATTTCCTCAAGCCACTCTAACACCTCGCTGTCAACATGCCCCAACTGTATGCTTGGCGTGTGTTGCATCATTCCTCGAGTCACAGTTATTGAACGGAATGATAGACCGACTCAGCTGCTCTGAATGCCCTGAGCTGCTTACTTATGATGGAATTGAAGGCCTCGCTACACCAGAAGTCTTCCATAGGTAAGAACTTGCAAGCCGAATTTCCAACGTTGGAATAGCATGCTGATCCAATAATATCTCATCCTAGATACAACAGATATTCCATCGATCAGCTCGTCACCAAAATGAGGGGCTTCGTTTGGTGCCCTCTAGGTTGTGGAACGGGGCGAATGATAGGTTCACATCGCGGAATTACATTGTGCCTTACTTGCAATCGTCAGTTTTGCTCTCGCCATCTAGTACCGTGGCACATGGACTATAGTTGCGACGAATACGACAGATACCTTCACGACCCAGAATTTCAGAGCAAGGCCCAGATAAATAAGAAGCACCAAGAGGCACAAGCTTCGCGGGACGAACAACTAAACCAAAGTATCAGAGAGGCCGAAGATCTCTTCGCTCAGAGCATCATGACCGAACATCAAGCTTCCCAGGCGAGACTAGCAGCAGAAATCGATAGACGCCGAATTGCTGAGGAGAAGGCGGCTCGCGAAGCACAAAGGCTACGGGAGGAAGAAAAATCTAGGAAACTATTAAAACGGAAGAGGCAAGAAGAAAAATTGACGAATCAGTCAATTCGCCGGTTGACGAGGCCCTGTCCAGGATGCCGCGTCCCCATCCAAAAAAGAGGTGGATGGTAAGTAGGATTAAGGTTCCCATCGTAGATGATAACTAACATACTTTATTTTAGTGACCATATGCATTGTAAGTTGCTTCGATGTCAACGCAAGACTTATTGCTTGATATTTATCACGTTAACTTCGATTTATAGGCACTGAATGTGATCTCCGCTTCTCCTGGTCGAGGGCTTCATGGTAAACATTGAGAATTATAGGGACACCTGAGGAAATGACGGCATTCACGAGACGCTCTTATTTTATTATTCTCTATACATTTTACTGAACAGAAATATTGCCTGTTGCAGGGCATTAAGAGACGCATTCTAAACTCTAAAGGGGAAAATTGCCAGAGAGAAATAACTCCTCCTTTTTCTCATGCATAGATATCTTACTACAAAATTGGACTATTATTAGAGCCTTGACTTCTTGCGTAGCCCAGCCGCGACAGCTTTGCTATGGTTTAGCATGTAATATTTTCTGTGTATAAAAGTTAAGTTGTTAAGAGTACCATAGGCTCTGTAACATGCTACCCTGACGCCTCGTTCGGAGCCCTGGTATCAACCACAATCTCGCCCTCGCCAACAGGCTGCTCAAACCCAGACCAATACATATCTAAAATATCCTCCGTAATCTGGTACGCGGAATCCGCATTCACCTCAACCTCCCTCCTGTGGCAGATGCGCCGCCAGAGTGTCGCCTTATCGGGTGCCTTGAGGTAGACCAAAACCCACCTCCCGCCAAGCCTCTCAATAATCGCCTTGGCTTCGTCGCGGTCTTCTTTATTCCAGAACGCGCGGTCGAAGACAACGTCCCTTCCCCCCTCCGTCAGAAGCCGCGATAGCCGCGCGTGGCACTCCTCTGCCGCCTCGTCCAGGTACGCCGGGTAGTTCTCAGGCGCGTAGTCGGCGCCGAAGATGCCGTGCTTCTCTGCGAGGATCCCGTCGAGCGTGAGGCGCGCGAAGTTCGGATGTGCCGCTACGAGGGCTTTGGAGAGCGTGGATTTCCCGGCCCCTAATACGGCGTTAGTCCGCGCGTTCCCCGGATATTGTGGAGTGTAAGGAGGGTTTCGGTACCTGCTATGCCGCACGTCATCACCACGACAGGTCGGGGGTCCGCCTCAGACCTAAGAATATAGGGCCGGAGCTTCGTAATCGTGGCGTCCATCATGTTTACAATGTAGACTCGTCAATGGTACTTAATACTAAGGCTGCTTTGGAATTTATAACATGATTAACCTGCTGCTTATGAATGACTCATGCCAGTTGAGTCAACAGGTGAAACCCGACAGCGCCGCACCGCTAACCCCACCTTGGCATCCTTCACCCTCACTTACGTATTAGTTTAGATGCTCGGATTATGCTATCGACATGCCTAGTCACATCGACGCATCACACTTTAAAGAAAGCACTATAACCGTAATCTACCAAGGAGGGGATTTGCCCAATGATAGTGTAACAGAATGACTTTTCTACGAAAAAACTATGGAGATGAAACTTTTTGCCAATTTCGCTTTTTGCGCGTGTGTTCTGGTGATACAAATGAATCCGTCACCAATACTCTGACGTCACATCCCAGCATGTCCCATTTCTTCCGAATTCATCACACATCACTCCTTCGCCTCTGTGCTCTGGTGCGGCAAGGGTACTTTCGTCGAGACGGGACGACCGCTCCACGGCCGTGTGCTCCAGCCCCAAGTGGTGAGCTCAGGCGTCGCACTGGGAGTGCAGTCCTCGTCCCAAAAGTCGCATTCGCTTATGGTCGACGTTCTTGTGCTCTTGGTGCTAGTGCTAGTGCTGCGGTACGAGTATGAATGCTTGCTGCTCGTTGTGGAGGAGCTTAGCCGGCTCCTCTTGACGGTATTGTAATGAATGGAAGTCCAGCAGTCGATGTCAAACCCGCAATCCTCCGTGCTTGAGCTTGAGGCCGTTGAAGTGTCGGTTGTATCGCAGTCCGATGTTGTCTCCGGTGGCCAGTCCCATGTTATCGTAGGCCAGTCATCCGTGGGTGAGGATGGGTCTGGGGTAGGGACCGGACAGTCGTCCCAGTTGAATGGACCGCAGGTTGTCGAAGTTGTTTCTGACTTATCTGTGGTGGATGTATCATACGACGACCACGTCGCAGCGGGGGGCCAGAGCCTCGTCGTCGATGTCGGAAGGCACAGCGAGTACCCATACTTCGAGGCCACAGATTCGACGCAGTAGAGGTCAGTGCAGGTGTAGCTATAGATAGGGAACGTGAAGCTAGCCTCCGACGTCTCATATCCCCCAGTTGGTGTAGGGGGCGTTGGGACATCAGTGGTGATAGTCGGGAGGAAGCAAGTAGTAGTTTCTTTATCCCAGTCCCAGAAGCAGTGCTCCTCTGTCTGAGTGGATGACACCCCGTGGGAGGAGGTCTTGGTGACAGAGACGAGGGTATTAGGCTCGAGAGGGGATACGGACAAGGATCTATGAGGCTCGCTAATTGTGAAGAAGCTCGGAGTGAATGTGTGAGTAGGAGCGGGTAGAGCAACCGGCGCCGAAGAATTGTTACCCATCTTGGCAACTCTTGTTGATAAAGTAATCGGGGATATGGTTTTGATGAGCTTAAGGGATAGACGGGAATGCATTGGCTTGAAAGGTGTTGCTTGACTTATATGTAAGCTCCGTCGCCAATTTCCATCCCAATGGTCCCTCGAATAGAGTGAAGATTATCGTAAAACGGCTTGAGACAGAGTTTAGTTGTCTCATCTATCGACAAATGAAGTAAATCATACCACTTCCTCTTCAATCGATTTCACAACATTATGAATGTCCTACTTAGATCTCTGTTCGCGCTTCACTTGTGGACGTGTTTGCAATTAGACGAGTACAAGTAATCATTATCATGCGTCCCATAACGATACTCTAATGGGGTTAACATGAAAAACTCGGTGTAAGACTCACACCCGAAGTTTTAAACGCAAACGTATGTTTTGCTAGTCCACCCCCGATGATTTGTTATCATCACTGCGAGGTAATTGTTTAGGCCTCAAGACTGTGATTTCATTATTGCGAAGAGACATCTTCTTCGGGAGTGTCTCAGCCCGCCTCCTAAAAGGTATACGCTGACAAGTTCAGCTTGACTTAGATACAAGAAAGAAATTAAAGGAGACGTTTCCGTAGGCAAGATAGTCCGACTTTGTATAACAGCTAAAGCCTATTATGCCTATATTATCCACCACAAATTGTCAAGTCGGTGTGATGGCACAATGAGAGGAATAGTAGTAAGCTAAATCTTTTGTGAGATTCGGGTAATATTTTCGAAACCACTGTACATTGGATGACGTTACTATCTTCCCTTGTTATCATGAATCTCCTAGTCTGAGCACACAAACTATCCCTCGCAACCGATAGATATTGCCACTGTAGAGGTTACGTGTACTTCCCTTTTGTGTCTCAGTGTTTCGCTGCGGTACTTATAGGGCCCGCGATGAGTCACCCGAAGTGTCGATGTCTGTGACTGTGATACCAGATCATACACGAGCCCCGAATTGGCAATTAAACAATTGGGACATCCAATATAGTTCCCGAGGAAAAGATCGGCCAACTGATCACAGAGATACAGAAGGACTCGTACCAGTTACAATGCCCGGTATCAGGGCCTTCATTATAGGGGTGTAACAAACACTTCTTGTAGCGAAATGAGCCTGCACTAATCGCCATAGGGCTGGCTACCTGCTACACTCATAACACATTCTTTGCGATATCCTAGTTCTGGAGGTGCGACGTTGCTGAGGTGTGACAATCGCTGCGACTGCGCGGCGGCCAATGGTCAATGTTGCCAATCCGGTAAATAGATGGAGTGATGGCCCGCGGCCTTGGCAAAGGAATTGAGAGGTTTCTCATAGCTCGGCATAGTCTCTAGTCAATAGGCTAGTTCCGTTGGCTACCGCCTTTCGGCTTCAGTCTCGGATTTTCGTACACTCGTTACTCACTGAGCGACGCTACTAGAAAGTAGAACGCCCGCCATGTCGATTCCGTCACTTCCGCGTCACAATGAACTTCCTACATAGAATCAATGTTCCATATCGCGTTATCCAGCTATTTAACGAGCATAATAATATCCCTCGCACAGCACACGGCTATCCATCTCATTTGCAAGGATCGGATTCCAGGTGCTGGAACGGCGCGTACTCAACTAAACACCTATATGAAGACACTAGGTTGGAAGGAATATAGACTTATTTTGAGTCGCCATCGCTAATGCTGGGTAAAAACGATTATATATGGGAAGTACAGCAGCTAGCGAATCTCCAGCAAGTGCCGTTTACAATCAAGGCAGAGACTTGGCCATGAACACCCGCTTCAATCCGTTCTCTTCCGCCCGGTGAGTTTCCACATAGCCTATGCGGGAATAATACTCGATATTCCTTGCCATACGTTCGTGCGTGTAGAGCCTAATCGAGGAATAGCCAGCCGTTTTAGCGCACTGTTCCGCGTACGCCATCAGCTCGCGCCCCAGCCCCAGCCCCTGCGCAGATGGAGCAACGGCCACATTGTCCAGAAGCATGGCGTCGCTCTCCGGAATCAGCACCAGTATCCCCCCGATGCCCGCGTCAAGGTCAACGACGGTAACGCGACCGGCGTTGATGTGAGCCTCGTAATCGTCTAACAATGGCCCGGGCTTTCGTCCGATAGAACTCACGTAAGGCGTGTAGGCGTCTCTGACGAGGGCTTGGATCGCGGCCAAATCGCTCTGGCTCGCCATCCGATGCTCAAATGGCATCGCGACACGACACTGTAGGCTCTTTTCTGCAGGGATTGTCGGTACTAGTATGGTATGATGTGAATTGGTTGTATGATAGACCGATCAAGGGGCTCCGATACAGAAGCTATTGTCGTGCCAAGACGATATGCAGAATGCCTTGTTTTATCGGATAAGACTATCGGGATGTGGGAGAAGCTAATACTCAGGACTTGGCAGGGGTAGCCACGGGATTCATTGTATTCACGATGCTGCTCTACTACTTAGTAGTAGTGCTTGAGATACTAGACTACAATTAGTTTAGAATGCTTAGGTAATATGGGAGGCTAAGATTCCCGGGAGGTGGGTGTTCAACCCCATATTCTTCCGATAGGTAATTAATTAGTTTTGAGTTGACGTTGCAACCCCTAGCAGAACCTAGGAAGCCGTCACACTATTATAGGTCGCGTTTCATACTGAGGGAGTATTTCGCGCCTTGACTTGTATAAACAAGGCGTAGTACAGCGTGGTGTGATGTAGGGTCCTGCTAATAGTATGTATAAGTATTGACGAGACAACAATCGCTGGCGTCTAATCTCCGCACCGAGCCTACTTGTATGGGTAGACCTAGCTATACAACGTCGGTGCTAATAGTCGGAATGCCCGGTTCCTTTACGCGACGGGCTTAAGAGCTAAGATAGAAATCGCTTGATCGTAAAATTCTTTTTCTAAGGCCTAGATTCAGGTTAGTAAGGATGGGTGACAGGCTGTGCTCAATTCTAGCACCCTTGCTATCTTCTAATATGTGTATTCATCGTCTGCGAAAACCTTCGCACTTTCATCGTACAACGATCCGCTAACTTTTCCCGCTTAACTACGACGACGAGCACAGTGTAAGAAGAGCTGCTATTATTATATACACGTGTAGATCCAACACGACAATTAATTGACAATCATATGTTATTCTAGAATATCATTGATAGCCGCCGATCCTTTCTCGAGCGAATTCGTTACCGCCGCTCTGTCGCGGCCTCTCTTGGAACATCGGATATGACACAAAGATGGGATTTTTTCAATGCGCCAGAACGGACTGGACCACTTGGCAGAACCCAACATCTTTTCGCCACGTACAGTATCAAGTGCTACCGGGGCTGTAGACTCTATTGCCAGGCGTAATTGCGTGCACCTTGGCATGTTTCGTCACCAGTCAGTGCAACTTGGCAACTTAGCTGTACTGGTTACACCCAGCATTGACTAAGATGAGAACGGGTCAATTGTCAAACAAACATTACCTAAGACTAACGGCGGCTCTGCGAACCCGTCGGACTAGATGCCTTGTAATGTCGTGGGTTCTAATTATGGCCGAAACGACGCTCCAGTCTCCTATTTTTTCGATATCTCTACCCTGGCGGTTATTACCTCCATTCGAAGATGAGAGATGTTGTTAATAATCCCGCCTGGTACCTCGCTCGCCCAACCCCCATCAACAACATGCCTTGAATTCGACTGTTGTACATGCGGTTGCAGTCATAATCTTTATTTCTCTTCGTTCTGGCCCTGGCGGTACATTGTCATCTGCCCTGGCGGCCTATTTAATATTTGTGTTGAATTGAAGGGCACACCATTTTGAAGTCAATAATTCGTATCAAATTAGGAGTGGCCAATATGTCTGAACGATCGTGTCCGGTTTCCGGCTCCCTACACGGCACCTGTCCAGCTGGTAATCGAACGGGGCCTCGAGGATGTTCTTTTTCAGGCTTCAGTCAGCCGGGTAACATGCGCGAAGCATTCGATGTACGGAACTACCAAAGCTACCTTCGAGTAATGAACTAACTCTTGCAGATACCACACGGAGTAGATTCTAAAGAATGGCTACGGATGCGGTACGTGCCCCCTCTTCTTCGCTCTTAAGGCTACTCACCGCGAGAGCGAGACTAATGGTGAAGAAGTGAACGAAAGTCTATTAATCAATTGCTCTACTCAAATATACCCACACCACAAGTTATTGAGACTGCAAAAAGTCAAGCGGAGATCGACGCTTTCAATGCCAATGAACAAGACCTCCTTGCGGTTGCATTGGGGGCTCCAGCCCGCCAGGTTATGCTAAGAGCGGAGGAGATCGGCTCCCGAACTGGTTGGGTAGATGGGTACCTTAGCAGAGAACATGGCTTCTGCCCCCCAGACTACGACGAAGCAGCAGGGGTATTGGCAAAAACCCCTGGGCGTGTATGGTCCGATCTATGTGAACGTATGCCCGGCTGTGTAGCTCGCGGGCGAGTTCGCGAGTCCGTTGCAGCACTACCACTTGTTGAAGGCACAGAGGAGAATATCCCTAACCAGGCGCTATGGGCGGCAATAGTGGCTCTGGGATTGCTATGTCATATCTACCGCTTCCACGACAAATACGACGGAAACGAAGGCGTCACCACCAACCGCCCGAAGAAGACAAGACCAAACTGCCCTATGGGTGATGATCTGGGAGAGGAGCTGGTAGGCATCCCTCTGAGTATTGCCCTACCGTATTATCAGATATCGCGACGCATGGGACGAACTTTGCCACATCTTACTTTCGTCGACCAGTCGTCCTACAATTTGAAGATAAAGGATACCACTTCAATCTATCCCTACGTTGCGCGCTTCGATAACATGGAGTTGCGCTGGCCAATGTTTGGTGAGCAAGCAGAGGTGGCGTTTCTAAAGGGCGTCGCAGATACGTCGGGTACCGTATTTTCCGTCACGGATCGACGATACCACTGCTAACATATTCTTAGCTTCTTTCCAACACGGGCCTGATGCCATCGCCGCTTGCCAAGAACATGTCATGAATAAGAACGTCGAAGGTCTTCTAAGGGAGATGATCCGACTGAAAGAGATCTTGGAACGAATGCCTAACGCCTTCCATTCTATTTCGACGAACCCCAATGCCGGTGAGAACTACGTGTCGGCCCAGAAATGGGTCCGTTGGGCTAAGTTTTCGGCCCCCTTATCTACAAGATGCCCGGCATCGTCGGGTCTCCAATTCCCCCCTTACTTGGTGATGGACGCGTTTCTAGGGCGTAAAAAGTAAGCTTTCAGGTGCATTGGATTTCGACCGACTCGTCGCAGCCCCCAGCACTAAACTCAAGCGCCTCTGTGACTAACTAAAAGAAATAGGTATAGTAGTTTCCTCGGTGCCGAGGGCGTTCATCTTCGGGCATGGCTCCCATCTAATCTTCGCGCGTTCATCGCATCCATCGAATATCATTACCGCGTCCCGGAATTCGTCGAAAGGTTAGGTGATCCACGCCTGTTAGGTGTCTTGGATGGTATCATTGAGGCCTATACTGGCGAACGAGGTTTTATGGGCGTTCACAGATATAAAGTATTCGGAATACTAGAGGTAGCTGGGAAAACCGGCCGGACAGAGACAAATGGCGCCTCGGGCGCCACTGATAAAACGAGGCCTTGGGAGGAGACCCATCGGCAGTTTTCCGAAGCTATGAAAGAGCGCCTCGAGCCATATCGTAGGTATTGAGATCACGGAGTGTACAACTACCGCTAACGGACCATAGGTGGCACGCTGGACGTAGAGCCTCATCAGATGCGCGGGACTTTCGAAGAGTGTCGGTACATTTCTCGAGTTCTTAGTCGATCGTTTGTCGATTCAGACCCAAGTCGTACTATCGCTCTAGTGACACTTGATCTCCAGGAAACAGGTATAACATTTATGCCTGGTGATCGTCTAGCAATCATGCCGCTCAACAGCTGGCAGGAGTGTGCTAAAGTAGCTGCCGCACTTGGGCTAGAAAATTTAATTGACAAGGAGGTTGAAGTTAAAGGGACTTGGCTACGATTCGAACACCATTTGGCATCCGTAAGAAGGACGAAGCCGCAGAAGCTTACAGTCAAAGATATCCTTCGTCGCGGGCACCTTGCACCGATCACGAAGGATCTGGCTCTAAAGATTCACGGCCTCCTGCGTGCTTCGTCTAACACGGTTTTGCAAGTCTTGGGCACAAATGAATGGCCCGTACGTGGATCTCTGGGAGACCTACTCCAAAGCGCCTTGATGGACACTCCACCTCAGATTTGGGACAAGGCATTTAATCTCGACGACGTCACTTGGCTCAGTGATTTGATTACGCTTGAAGTACCGCGCACGTACTCGATCGCCAGCTATACCGAGGAACTCCTCCCAAGCACAGTTGACCTCGCAATTTCGAGAGCCGAATACAAGCTATGCTCTACTTTCGCGGGGCAGGAGGACATTTCCCGTGCGGGTGTATCCAGTGGCTTCTTAAACCCATGGCCGTCGTCAGAGATGTCAGACGACGATGAGATCCTCCTCGGCGTCTCGCGCCCGGCTGCCTTCCAGCTCCCTCTCGACACGATGGCTCCATGCGCCTTTTTCGCTGGTGGCAGCGGTATTGCGCCATTTCGGAGCTTCTGGCAGTCTCGCCTCGCCAAAGGCGGTCTCTCAGGAGGGAAAAACTACCTCTACCTCGGTGTTCAATCACGGGAAAGGTTCTGTTTCGAGGAAGAGCTGCGTGAGTATATGAATGCTGGTTTCATGGAGGTTCATCTCGCCTTCTCGAGGGATTCGCGAGGCCTTGCCTACGACCCCTATCTACAGGACCTCGTTGAACGGCCCACCCCTCCTCGCTATATAGATGTTCTTATTCAGGAACAAGGCGCTACCGTTTCGGAGCTGGTGATGTCTAAGAAACAAGGAGGCGTTGGCGGCTATCTTTACGTCTGTGGCTCCGTCTCGGTATTTGATTCCGTTCTGAACGGTGTTCGGAAGGCTATCTACACCCATTGCACAGCCACAATGGAAAAGGTCGACCTCATCGTTAACAAAGCTTTTGCGGAGCGTAGATTCATGCTTGATGTGTTCATGACTCCTAAACCCCTTCCGTGCAATCTACCCACCATCCCTATGTCACAGCTTGCCATGCATACTGGCCATCGACCCGGCTCCCGGA
The DNA here is from genome assembly GCA_002003505.1 of Xylariales sp. No.14919. Classification (NCBI taxonomy): domain Eukaryota; kingdom Fungi; phylum Ascomycota; class Sordariomycetes; order Xylariales; species Xylariales sp. No.14919. The sequence goes on along the minus strand of BDMC01000021.1, from coordinate 8,355 downwards.
TGTGGATTGGCGTTCACGGCAGTGTATACGACGTCACAGATTTCTGCCCCATGCATCCCGGAGGAACAATGATAATCAAGTCAAATGCTGGTGTGGATTGTACCAAATCATTCGATAATCTCGGACACACAAATAATCCCGAAATAGCGAGCCTCCTCACCAAATACTTTGTAGGCCACCTCACCTCAGAGCCGGATTTCCATAGCGACAGCGATGAGATAACGCCATTGTACGGGCTATGGGCGGCGTATCTGCGCACAACCGTTGAGACATTGGTAGCTCATCAGTTTGAAATGTACGAGATTATGGGTGCATCGTCAAATTCTTCATCGTCGCACGACCCTGCCGGCAGTAATAATATCTGGCTGCAAGAGAATCTTCCAAGCACTATTGCCGTACGAACCTTCTACGCTTATCAAAGCCGTCTCCTACAAGGCGGGTTTGCAGCCCTGTTCGGCCCCAAGCTACAAGAAATCGTCCTCAAGCTATCGTTCAGTCTAGCGAACTCAAGTCAGCCGGGCGCGCAGACCCAGGTACCCGATATCCTCGGCGCAGTAGCTCGGGCCAAGACGAGCATCGACGCCATCACTTGTACCAAGGAGCTGGCTCTCGTTGGTCAGTTGGTTTCCGATGCAGATAGTTCGCTGCGCTTTCAAGATCGCGGCGTGTTTGCCTACGCGTCGAAGAGCGTCGAGTTGGATATCGAGTTATTGGAAGATCTGCGTCAAGAAGCCTGCAACGGTATGGATGCTTTTGATAACATCGCCGCGACATATTCCTCGCCCGACGGGATAACAGACGCCGATGTTGAGGCCCACAGGCTTAATGCACTGTGCACGTTTCTTCTCCAGATCCTCGATCGCATGTCTCGGCGGCTTGGCGTCTTCTATGCGCAATTAGCACAACAGTCGATCTACCATCCGGAGCTCGAAAGCAACCCAGCTCGCACGAGATGGGCGTTCGTCCGCCGGCTTGTTAGCGATGGCAGCTTCTTTGTGTTGGCCCATAAGATGGAGACTGATGTCCTTCAGAACGGGCAGTCATCTGCGTTCTACGTGTCCCGCACGAACGTGAATCAAAACGTTGGGTTCGATAGGGTGATGTCACAGGTGCAGGCTAGCTTAGTCTCGAATCAGCAAGCGACACCATATCACAACCCGCAGCTGCACTCTCCAACAAGTCTCAATGCTGTCCATCAGACACGGGGTAGAAGCACAGGCGGCGCCAGCGTCTTAGCAACCCGAGAGAACGCTCACGCTCTGAAAGCCATGAGCAATTTCGTGGAGAGAAACAACAAGGCGATCAGAAGACTAAGCAAACTGCCCGCGGCAGCAATGAGCTTCGACGAGCTACAGCAGGCGTCGCAGGCCATATCCCAGCTAGCGCTGACATCTAATCAAAACCTAGAGGGCATTCTAGCAATGGACATGGGCCGGAGCGCTAGCATTCCCACGCCCCCGCAAAGTCGAGGATCCAGCCGGTCGCGTGCGCACACGTCGACCGCCGCGTCCACCGAGATGCTTCTAAGCAAACTACAGCAACAGCAACGGCACCGCTCGAGCTCGAGACACGATTCGCGCTCCGGCTCGCCGGTTGGGAGCGCGTACTACCCCGTGGTCGGGGGGAAGCCACCAACGCCGCCCCTGGGGCGCGCTCTATCGCAACGCCAACCAAACGCGCAGACCTCGCTCGGCGCTTTCATGGGGCAGCTCAACTCGCGCACGCGGAGCAACACGGCGGGAACGCCGGATCACGCTGCGCCCTCATCTAGGTCTGTGACGGGTAGTTTTGGAGGTCGGACGAGATCGGTTTCGGGCTCGCGGGGGCACGTCTCGGTTCCTAGTACAAATTCGTTGCGCACATTTAGACTGAAGGGGTTGGCAGAACGGGAGCACGTTGTGCCAACGTTTTAGGATGGTATTTCTAGAGTTTATATAGAGGGACATAAAGTGCTTAACACTTAACACTACACTTTAAGAAAAGTTTTACATGCTATTATTTATTCACTATTTATTTATTATTTATTTATTGTTTATTATTCATTTATTTATTGTTTATTTATTGTTCATCTATTATTTATTTATTATTTATTTATAAATCTTTAATAAATATCTTTTAAAATTTATGGTTGTACTAAGTGCATATAGTGCCCTATGTACCCTACTGACTTATTATGGCTTGGCTGGCTAGCCCCCTGCAAGGACCTTAAATGAAGCTGAAAGTTGGTATTTTATCCTAGACTATATACTCCATAACATGACTATAATAAGTCCAGCTATAGTATTAGAATGTTAGGATTTTAAGTCGTGAGGAAACATGTTTCCTAGTGCCAAGTCTCATTTCTGCGTTTCGGGGTAATTCATAGCGATGTGGAGAAACTGTATGGTAAATTTCCACGTGCTTGGATAGGAGACCCAGATCTGGATAGGACTGTGGAGGAACAGGGGCACCGCGGGGTAGAATATCGCGAAATACTCTTGGCTAGCAACTTATAAGTTCACCGACCGATCGGTGAGTGAATCCGGCCACCACCCCAAGTATTCGGGCTCAGTCACGATGTTCAATTCCTCGTCAACGTCCTTGTGGTGCCTGCTGCTAAGCGCGATTGTACAAGCGAAGTACATCGTGCCCGGTGCAAGATGGCGAGATACCGATGGGAACCTTGTCAATGCACACGCCGGCAACGTGGTATTTGATCAAGACAAGTTCTGGTTGTTCGGCGAATACAAAACTGAAGGTCAAGAGGAAGGCGGCGGCGTTTCAGTGTATTCATCAGACGACTTAGCGACATGGAAATCTCACGGGATTGCGCTGGGTATGGACTCAACGCGCCAATTCCATGATTCATAACTACTAGTGTAGGAGCTAACTTCATACAGAGCCAATTGACGGGCACCCGTACCTGTCTCCTTCCATGATCATTCAGCGCCCAAAAGTGGTGTATAGCGAGGCGACTGAACAATATCATGTGAGTGCTTTGACGATAACTCAGAAGATCCTTGATCTTCAAACTAAATGGACTTAGATGTGGTGGCACGCCGATAACTCGAGCTACGGTCTCCTACTTCAAGGCTTCGCCGCGTCAGACACAATTGCAGGGCCGTACAGCTTCGTCAACGCAACAGCGCCGCTCGGGAACTGGAGCCAGGACTTTGGTCTATTTACCGATTACAAAGATGGCCGCTCGTATGCCCTCTACTCGAACGGCGACTCTAAGGAGGGGCGGGATGTGTATTTGACCTCGTACAATGATGAGGTATCCGCTTTAGACAGCGTCGTACATCGATTTGATAAATTCGACCTCGAAGCCCCCACGATTATTCAGACGGAGAAGAGCTACTACGCACTAATGTCCCATAAGACCGGCTACCGCCCCAACAGTAAGGCGACTTACCTCACTACCCTATCAAGGAACCTTTCTAAAATGACTACCAGATGTGGTTGCTTTTCGAGCAGACAAGTTGAGCGGCCCGTGGTCGCAGCCGTGGATAGTAGCGCCGCTTAATACGCGAACATTCAACTCTCAATCTGGCTACACGTTAAAGATACAGGGCAAGAAAAAGACGACGTACTTATACTTAGGCGATCAGGTAGGATGCTGATCTGGCGGCTTAAGAATATGGCTAACGATTCCTCGCCAAGTGGGATTCAAACTCGCTCTGGGAAAGCCGCTATATTTGGCTACCTATCAACATCGACGATCAGAAGAAGACGCTCTCGTTGGAGTGGCACGATGTCTACGATTTAGACGTGTAAGATTGAAATTCATTTAATGACGCCAATTTTTAGAAAAGCTAACAGAATAGGAAATCCGGGGGGTGGTCGCCCGTTAAAGGCACAACTTACCTGGGCAGAGACGCTACGACAAGTGGGAATGCCTTTAAACAAGAAGCGGTGAGTCAATTAATTTGACCTTCTCATCTAGCTCGGGGCTGACGGTTCATCAACACGTAGAATTTCGCGAGCGGCGGCACCATTCTGACCGGAATATACGGCAATGATAGCACCGTCACGTTCCACGGTATCAAAGGAACTGGGAAACCTCAGGTAAGTAGGCCAGTCCCCCACAGCCCCTATAAGCTTATTTGGCGTACCTTGCCGAGCCCCCAAATCTCTCGTCGTTCTTTTAGTTTAAACAGCAATTACTGACTCCAATTCCATACAGTGGGTGTCATTCTACTACCAAAGTGAGTCGACCACTCTCTCCTTAAAATATTACGTAGACTAAACGTACAACAGATACCGACGATATGGGATTCGGTGACCAACGTAAGTATATGTTCCGAAGCCCATATACCCCTTCGCTAACCTAGAATAGCCGGCGGCTCGCCCGATCGGATAGGAGGCGCGTGGCAGCTTCGGCGGATCAGTAGTGTCGTGGTTAATGGCGACACGAAGAGTGTGGAGACGCTATATCAAAGAGACACGCATAAGGGGATCATCTTGTCGACGCCCCTGCAGCTCACGCTCAAGAAGGGGCGGGACAACACCATCACCGTTGGCGGGTTGTTCAACGGAGTCGACTACAAGGGGGCGGATCTTGATAGGGTCGTCGTCTATCCTCCAGAGGATTAAGGCCCCCTCTACCCTTAGAGAATAATTACCCGCTATTCAAGCTAATTATGCCTTCATAAGTTTCGAATTCTTTGCTAGTGATATAGCATCCTTGGGCGTAGACACGTGGACTTCGGCGGCATTAGGATATAAGTCGCTTTACCCGTCGCTATACCCACTTAGCCAACAATAGAGTAGATCAGTGGGCATGAGGGTCATCGGGTTTAGCATCCTTTTATAAAGTTTGGGGCCTGCATCATAGAAGTCCATCGGCGATAGCATCGCCGCTACTAGACAGCTTCGGTGATACAAGACAGAATCGGGGATATCGGATAGCATTTGGAATATGATTCAGATGAACCGGGGATAACGGGGATCCCCATAATGCCAAGAATAAACCGTTCACGATCGTGATGTAGTCGATGATCCATGAATGTCTTGGTGGAATTTGGTTATAATTGCTGTACAATGCTCACGTTCCTGTGATTGAAATCGAATACTCTCCATCCCTCAGAAGCTTAAATTCCACCTCAAGAGATAGGAATCGACCAAGTCCTTATCCTTATACCTGCACACACCACCCATCCCCAAATCATATCACAATGTCTCAACCCGTGTGGTTCATTACAGGCGTGTCGAATGGCTTCGGCCTGCTCCTCACGCTCCGTGCTCTCAAGGCCGGCCACCGTGTCATCGGAACGATGCGTGGCAAGGCCAAGCGCACCGACGTAGTACAACAGATCGAGGCCGCAGGAGGCGAAGTGATAGAGATGGACATGACCGAGTCTCAGGGGAGCATTCACAAGAAGATCAAGTCCGTCGGGCCCATTGACTACCTTATCAACAATGCTGGGTTTTCAATATTCTGCTGCCTAGAACAGATGAGGTGGGTTTAGCCCCCTATTATTAACACACGGGTATAGAACTGACATTTATTTGTTTCTAGTGAGAAGGAAGTAAACGTCCAAATCTCAACAAATGTGTTTGGGCCTGTTTATGCCATGCAGGCCGCACTGGAAGGCATGCGAGCTCGACGATCCGGCCTTATAGTTAATGTTTCATCTATTGCAGCTAAGGATCCTCTGCCAACTAGGTTCGTCGAGTGAATTTTGCTGCCGTCTCACATTTTTGCTCCTGGAAACAATGTGCTAACATCAACTACTAGCGCGTTATATGCCGCATCCAAAGCTGCGCTCGAAGCAGCTTCAGAATCTTTAGCAAGAGAGGTAGCCGACTTAGGTATTTCGATATTGATCGTAAACCCGGGCGCATTCCGGACAAATTTCCTGGGCCAATTGCAACTGTCTGAGAACCCCCTGCCAGATGACTATAAGAATGGCGTCGTTGGGGAGACGATCCAGAAGTTTGCGAGCGCCGACGGCAAGCAGGCCGGAGATCCAGACAAGGGCGTAGAGCGCATATTTGAGATCGTGACGGGCCAAGGTATCGCAGGTGAGCTCAAGGGCAAAGTCTCACGCCTTGTACTCGGGGAGGACGCCTTTACCAGGATGAAGAAGAATAACGATAAGTTCGTACATGACTTCATAGTTGGCGAGAAGGTAGCTTTGAGTACGGCTTTCGACTAAGCCTTTTACTTTTGGAATGGTCCTACCGGTGAAGGCTTAGATCAGTACGGGGAATTGGCATGCTGTTATTTGCGCGTGTAGAGTATATACCATCAAAAGTCATTGCAATTTCTAAGTCTAATAATTTCAGAAACAGGAATCGGCTATACGACTGGAAACCCCGCCTGTACGGACACCCAACCCAGGGAATACTAATAGTTGATTCGATGACTCGTTACTTAATATTCCACATCCACTCCAGACTTATAGTTGATACGAGTAAGGTAGGATATCTAGCAGTAACTATACAGAACTACCTCACTTCCCAACTCTATGATAGGCGATAACATGGGGTTCTATCATCTCCTTTAAATATTGTATATCGTATCATAAGGTATAACCAAGTAGAAACATGCGACGGTTATAAGTAGGGATATATGAGTTACATAATCTCAGCCTACTCAATATAGCAACATGTCCGTCGTCGCCTTACAGTATAGTCCGCCTGTGATACGCCAAACGCAACCTTAAGGGCCCGAGTCCCCTGCGCTAAGCGCGCCCTGCGATCGAAGAGCGAAAGAGAAATAGGCATCGGCAAATCACAAGCCGAATTGTTAGGCTATGCGGTTGATGACCCGACCCTCGCTTATGGGAATTGAGGTTCACCTAACTTCTCCGCCGTAAAGGGCAATAGTTTCGAACTGGATTTCTACTCGTTGCTATACCCCAAACTATACTCCATACTGAGCAGGGAGTTTTAGCCGATATACCCGTTCCCAGATCCCGTTTATCTAGATAGCATGCAGGCCTATGATGACGAAGCGTTACTATTCGTCGACGCAAGTTCCAAGTGATATCATAATAATACTAGCATTCTTTTCTTTGCAACCCTTGCTGCAGAGCTAAGTACTTACATGGGCGAGAAATTTCTAAATCCGGAAAGGTGGCTACCATATCTAGAACTGTGGCGTCGTGCATATGTCGTATGACCATGGTTCTTCATCGACCCCAGATGCCATACTCCCGCTTATTGGTTCAACACTCATTCTAGTCTTCAGAGGGAATTGTCCGGGGTGTGCAAGCAGATGGCTGGAAGTTCTCCGATCGGTTGTTTGCATAATGTCCACGATCATCGACCCAAAATTTTCTCAAGTCATTTCATTACTTTCAATGCGCAGGTGGTATCTTGTTGACTCCGCCAAGATAATACGCGATAGTCTATTGAGTTTACCATGTGGATAGCTTTACGACGGTGGCGCTTTTTGCGGCAAGGGTTCCTCGCAGGAGTCAATTTGTCATGATGTGTTTAGTCACTCTGCTTCTCGTCGTGGGGAGTTGGGAATTTCGATGGTGGCACGTAGAAGCGTTAAATGGCGTAAGAGAATGTCTGCCGCTGTTTCATGGCGAGGTATAATAACTCGCCAATTTCCTCGTTCGTCAACTTGATCACGGCGCGGTATCATCATCCTCAATCATGACCAGTCCCAAGCCAACAGTCTTCTTTTCGCCCGGGGGGTTTCATACCCCTTGGGTCTTCGATACTGTACGCGGAATCCTCTCAGGCCGCGGTTTCACAACAGAAGTATCCTCACTACTCTCAGTCGGCGGTACTGATCCGAATCTCGGACTTTATAGCGACGCAGAGCACCTCCGGTCGCTGCTGATTGAGCGTATTGATGAGGGCCAGGAAATCGTGTTCGTGGCGCACTCTTACGGGGGCATGGTTATTTCGTGTGCAGTTGAAGGCCTGAGTGTCGAGCAACGCGCCGCCGAGGGCAAAAAAGGCGGTATCGTCATGATTCTGTACATTGCTTCCCTTATCATGTCCACCGGACAGAGCCTGCAATCGACCATCCACCCCAGCATCTACCCTTGGGCTGATGGCGAGGTGAGTTTGCTCCTCTAGACATGTTATACTATTCATAGCCCTAACCAGATGAACGCTAGGACGGGTTTCTGATACCAAAGAACCCTCTTCACGGCTTCTATAATGGTGTAGAGCCCTCGCTAGCAAACAAAGCCGTTATGGCGCTGAAGCCGATGTCTTCACGAATTAAGGTCGATAAGGTGACATATGAGCCATGGAACGAAGGCTTCGAGGTCGGGTATATTTTCACAGAAGAGGATAACACATTCGTCATCGACACACAGAGAGCCATGTTCTCCAAGTTCCCCGATGGCTCTTTCAGTGCCAGCCTTGCTACTGGTCACTCGCCGTTTCTTAGCGCGCCTAATG